>VDFB02000017.1:532353948-532635564 GCA_007258455.2 Sequoia sempervirens
AATGCCAAAACAACCCAAATACAATCTAACCTCTCAACTAGTTGCTATCTTTCAAGCAAGAAGATGAGCCAATGCTAGGAGGTGTGCTTTCCTCGAAGCGAGTGCCTGAATACAATCCAGCAGCATAACGGTGTAGTAGACAGAAGATGCCAAATGAAGAGCTGAGGCCTGATTATATAGACGAGAGAGAAACATCTAGAAGCTTCCAAGGGCGCCCAAACCCTAATTTCAAATTCACCTTTTCCCTCCAAAGATGGCGTCCATTTTCAACAATAAAACATTTCACCTTTTTAAAATAAAATAATCTTCTCAAAAGGGCGTCCCACTTACTTGTCTCAATATTTGACATTTTAAAATTATAATTTATCTCCTTATGACGCCTGGACCCTCAAAAGTCCCCTTTTTAAAAACAACTTAAAGTTGCACTGCTAGGCAAGGGGTATAATATTAAAATAATAATATTATAATGAAATTACTTATCTCTCCCAGAAAAATGCGCCCAAGGCCAAGAACTGAAGTGCCAGCTGAAACAACTGAAGAAGTGACCCAACTGAACTGTACCCGAACTGTCCACTGCCAGAAATAGAATTTACTAAAAATAGTAAATTCGCGAAGTTGCCCGGAATGCCAAACTGAACACACCACTGCGAAGCTCTCTGAAAACCCAGAAAGAATCCGCAGTCAGAAACCCAAACTCCAAGCAACAACCACCTCAAAACCTGGAAACCCTAATTTCACCATCCGCACAGCCTACGGGTCTCCGGAATAGGCCAACGGTCAACAGAGATGATCATTGCTGAGAAGGGGACATTACAGTTGTGAGCGATAGTAGCCTGGTTCCCATTTGTTTCAATTTGGTATTGATTGAACATTATCTTCAACAAGGCACACAATGAGTGCAACAATTGCTATACATGGACCCCCCTCAATATTAGACAAGTTTTAAACATTTTTTGGAGTTTACAGATTTTGAAGGATATCTCATACTGCTATAGTAGAGAAGAATGAAATTAAACTTGCCAACTTTGAAGACTTTAGAAGCTTTAAGCAAATTTTCATTAGTAAATTCATAAAGAAAAAAATTATTATCTAAAGTTTGGCGATTGAAACAAACATTAAATCAAAAGCACATCCAATATATATATATATATATATATATATATATATATATATTGTAACGTTAAATGCAAAACACATTTTTTACTTGGGATCATAATACAGATGGTAATAGTGATTAGCATATTTATATGGAGATAGACAAAAACAAGGCTTTTTGTAGCACTATGGTATGGGACGTGTACTATCCTTTGACAGTTTTACAAATGCCTGTTTATGTCAGTTGATTACAATCCTGTTATATACTTCCCCTGTAATGAATCTAATGATGAAGTAATTAATATGCGACAAATGTAACTCTAGGTTAGTATATGCCAAATGGACACTTCTTGTTAGGTTGATGTTTGGCTATAGAGGCTATTTGTAATGTTTTACATCGTTTAAGTATAATTGAATAAGGTATTGGATTAATTTTGTGCAAATGAGAAATTTTTGCTTGCACTGCGTTATTGACTACAAAAAAATATGACACCATAATCCATGTCTCTCTCTTTTCTCCCCTTTAATGGAAATTTGGGTGCAACTCATTCAAAATTTCTATTCAAGCTGCACAAATTTCTTTGTCCACCATTTGGATTGTGGACCAACTTATTCATTGCACAGGCTTTATTTTGTCTTTTCTTCGTGTAGATATATTTTCCTCATTTCTGTATTGCTGGAGATTAAATAGTTTATTTCTCATTATTCCAATTCAGCGTGTGGCATTCAGTTTCTGAATAATTGTTCCAATTGTCATTTACGCCTCTCAATTGCTTTCACCATTTTCAAATAAACAATATTAACAACCAAATTTCTCTATTTTGTCTTCGGCGTACCTATTACACCCAAGGTGCAATTGTTAGTTATACCATACGCCCTTACTACTAAATCATCATTACGACTCCCTTTCGTCCACTAAAATAACCAGACGCCATCATGTCGCCGCACTCCCCATCATTTCTTTTGCTCTTCATTTTTGTCTGTGCTGTGTCATATTCTTTATCCGACGCAGCAACGAGTCAGCCAAGAGCTCTTGTTGCGCAGGTCACTCGCGACTCTTCAACTCTGCAGTATGTTACCCAAATTGAGCAGAAAACCCCGCTGCAGACAGAATGTCTTGTGTTAGATGTCACGGGAGATTTCCTGTGGGTGCAATGTCGACACGGCTCGTACAATTGCTCCACTTTCCGCCCCGCCTGCTGCCGCTCTGCGGTTTGCTCTAACACAGGGTGAATCGGTTGCGGCGCATGCTATGCGCCTCCCGAGGCTGGGTGCAATAACGACACCTGCGGCGTCTTCCCCGAGAACACCGTCACACGAACCCAAATAGGTGGTGATCTGGGGCAAGACGTGCTGGCTCTTTCTTCACCCGACGACAATAATCCAGGGCCCAAAGTCACAGTGCCCATCTTCATCTTCTCCTGCGCTCCGGCCTTTCTTTTGGAAGGACTTTTCCAGGAAGTCGCCGGCATGGCAGGATTGAGCAGGGTCAGCATTGCTCTGCCCAGTCAGTTGTCCGCCGCTTTCAGTTTCAATCGCAAAATCGCCATTAGTCTGCCGTCCGGCAACGCACCCAGTGTCGTTTTTTTGCCAATGGCCCCTATGTGCTCCTTCCCTGGAAGGACGTCTCTCAGGGACTCACTTTCACTCCTCTTGTCATGAACCCGGAGCTCCCAAACCAGTACTTTATTACTGTAAAAGTCGTCCAAGTCGGTGAAAAGAACATCGCCATAGATACTGCCAAATTAAAGACCGACAGCGAGGGCAAGGGTGTACCAAGCTGAGCACCGTGGTTCCCTACACTACTGTTGCAACATCCGTCTACACTGTAATCCGTGATGCTTTTGTAAAAGAAGCCGAGGCGGCTGGGCTTAACCATCACACACTAATCTTATGTCCTCATGCGGTTGTTTAACTCCATTTTCTGCTTAAATTTAAGCAGCAGGGGTGTTCGCATGCATAAATTTTATTATTGGGAAAGGATAATTTGGAATCTTTTCCTATTTTAATGGAGCAGCTACTGTTTAGGAATTGAAAATAAGCTGTGAAAAAAAAGGGGGTTGGAAATAAGCAGCAACTGCGTATTGCTAAAAATCCACGTGGCTCCACAAATTTCTTTCCCTCTTTTTTAATATTTGATTTCATTTTTCTTTTTTTAATTTTTTATTGTACAAAGTATTATTAATACTATTAATACAAATGTAAGCTGGCTACTTAAAAATAAGCAGAAAAATTAAGAATTCATGGGGCTATCAGCTCCACAAATAACTCCTAAATAAGTTGAGCAGTGGCTACTAGCCAAAATAAGCTAAGCAGCCATATGGGAACATGAGGTAAGCGCTGACCAACTTAGGTGGTGATGTGGGGCCCTCCAAACTTTTTGTTTCCATTGTTACCCTTTCTGTTGAGCTCCTTTTAACTCTCCACAGTTCCTAGTTACACTCACTGTTGCGGTCAAGTTTGAATTCACTTTTGAATCTCTCCCGCTCGATCCATTAAAATGAGCAACTCAGTACTTCTGCCCACCCATTTCTATTTCAATATAATGTTTTGCCCTGCTCTGGAGAATTGAAGGCTAACAACCTCATCTGCTACAATTGGTGGGTTGCTTTCGTTATTTCCGCCGTTGTGTTTTCTGCAATGTTCGTATTAATGGACGACGAATGCATTATGCAGTTAAAGGAGGTCATCCATAGGTGTCAATGGCTATTCCAATTGCCGACGTCATTTCATGAAACTGTGAAACAACACCGGAAGTATATTGTCCTTGTCTTTCTCTACGCCGTCTTCTTTGTAGCGATTTTAAAAGCGATTAAGCCCTTGGCGAATTGTGTAAGCAATATGAATCCACATCCATTTGAATAAGTCATATAGGATAATGTACATACCCTTCGAGTATTTGAACCCATCATGCTAGCTTATGGCAGTGGCATCAGTAGTTGTACTTGTTGTAGGATACTGTATGAAGATGACTGTGTGTATGGGAGCAGGCTGTCACAAAATGGCTTCTCTTATTTGTTACATGCTATAAATGTCAAAATTTCTTGAGATATCATAACTTTGAATGCAGGAGTAGCCACAGGTCCTCTTCCATCCATACCCAATTTGTATTCTTCTCATTGTATAGTTTTCCCCAAATTCAAAGCATGTAGAACTAGACATACCATAGACAAGCTAGCTTTCTTGGTGCAGTGAATTTAGAGCCTCTGGGCTATCTTTGAAAATTTTATGTATAGTAAATATAATAAAAGTCATTTGTAAATTTATACCATCAAATTATATTTTAAAAAAATATTTGTAAATTCTCATTGTCGGATATTTTTCCAATTTTTTTGAGTATCTATATGTGATTTTCATTTTTTCTCATCTATTAAATTTAAAACTAGATTTGGTAGTATAAATAACAATAATTATCATAGTGTAAACATAATGCTCATTGATTTAATCCTAATGTCTTCTTCTACCAAAAAAAGTCTACATTTATTACATATCTAAGGGTTTGTTTGGTTCCCTTCATTCCCTATTTAATCTTTACTCTTGTAAGAATGCTTCAACCAACACACTTAACCAAGCAAAGAGTAATTTTATGTAGAAAATTATTGCAAACTTCATAAATTCTTTATAATTAGTAAAATATTCATTGTCACCTACTTTTCTATCTTAGAAAAAATGCATAAACACTTCAAGACTATCTCCTTCTACCTCCTTTACTATCACTCCCACTCTTATACTTGACATAAAACCCTACAATATGAAACACAACACTTTCTCATCACACCTACTCCATCACTATTTTTCATTTTCCCATCTCATTAGCCACCACTTGGAACATAATAGTTTTTATCTCCCACCTCACTTATCACAATTACTCATTGATTAGAAACAATAAAAAATCTACCACACCTGAAAAATGGGTGAATAAGATGGATTATGCAATGTGAAAAGAAAAGATATATAACAAACCATTTCATATCACAAATGTTGGTTTTAAAATGGAGAAGCAAAGTGAAACATAACATTGTTCAACATATTAGAAAATAGCATAATAGAGCGACGCCTATATTGACAAATGAATGGAGGATACTAGAAATAATAGTAGAGATAGTAATGATAGTAAATATTTTTTTACTAATCAATATTTGAAATTGATATTATACAAAGGATAGGATTTTTTGATTAAAATTGTAGAATAAAAAAAAAGTATTGATGTTGTAAAAAGTGATTCCTTATAAAGCAAAATAGTTTTACAAAATTTTACTCCAAAGACAAGACAATAAAACCACCTTCAAAATGTAATGCAACCAATCCGAAGAGAGAGACAAGAATAAACAAAATGAAAGCAATTTATAAATGGCATAAATTTTGGAGAAAATAGGAGCAAGCGAGAAGAATAAATGATAAGTGACAGATAAATAGATGGTAATCATTGTCTAAGAAGTGGGCATATCTTACTAGTTAAGAATTATAGCTATCAATAGCACATATTGGGAGTAAATATATGTTAGATAATTTAATGAATAAAGTGCTTGAAATAAACCTTTGCAATGTCAAAGGCAATGCATTCAAAATTGAATAACAAACTCCTGATGTTTGGGGCAATGTACCTTCCTATTCAAGCCTTCAAATTAGTTGTAAATCTTCTACTTGATATTTAATGCTATGCAATAATTTACACAAAGATGATTTATGCAATTTAAAAAGTTTTTATTTTATTTATTTAAAAAAATAAATATTTGTAACTGAAAATTGAGCAGAGATTATTTATATAATATATTAATATAAAATTTTGTAACTATATAATGCCACCCTTAGCAATTTTTTTTTCAAAATATACCACAAAAAAATGGTGGGCATAAAGAGCACCATAGTATGATCTCAAAATCCAAAATAAAGGTAATCATCTTAGCTATCGCAACTCCTACTGGAGCTTGACACATCTAGAGCAACATCTTGAAGAGGTCAGATGACACAATGGGTTTGTTCATATGCTTGAGAAATCAGGAGGTGCAAAGTTGCATATATTTTTGAAAGATAATGATACAATTCTTTGCCTATATCCGCATGGGATAATTCCAAAGTAGATATTATAGTCATGGGAGAATCTATCAAAAGTTTAGATCTTATAACTAATAGTGAGCATAAGAGTGTAGGAGAACTGCAGAGAAGGGATCTTGGATAGACACCAACCACACTAGCATATCCACTATTAGCATCAAATTCTTTTAGCACATTTTCCATTGTTTGAGGGTTACAAATTGCTAGATGGATATAAGGCTTTACAATGCATTTTACAATGTCAACATCAAAGACTATCTCCAAAGCATTTGGTAAGAATATAGGGTTAGGCTTAAACAACAAACACTAAGCTACTTTGACTACTTATGTGGTAGATGTGGGCCCATTTTTGTAGCCATCATCCATTTTCATTCTCGTTAAGACAATATTCACCTTAATTTCAAATTCAAATGGTTCCCACACAAAAGTCTAGTGGATGGTTTGATCGCATAAAACAAGACATCAGAGAGGAAAAAGTATGCATACGGTTGTTGCAGCGATGAGGTTGGGAGCTTTGGAAGAAGGTACAAACATCCATTAAATCATAATAGAACTTGGGGATTATAGTCAGATATTACAGTAAAAAATGCTTTGGTATACATGTATTCAAAATGTGGAATAATACACAAGGCACGTGAATGTATGCCTCAAAGAAATGTGGTCTCATGGAATGCTATGATTGTAGGATACACACAAAATCCGTTTGTTGAAAAGAATTTAGAAACTTTCGACCAAATGCACAGGTGTAAAGCCAGACTCTGCAACCTTTTCCAGCATCCTCCTAACCTACCCCAAGATGGGAGCTTTGAAACAAACCTGAGAGAGGGAGAGAGTGTGGGAGGGAGTGACCTAAGAGAGGGAGAGAAAGATGGGGGTGCAGTGAGAGGGACTTCTCTAGGTAGGATGGGAGGGATAAATAGAGGGGAGAGGGAGAGAGAGAGAGAGAGAGAGAGAGAGAGAGAGAGAGAGAGAGAGAGAGAGAGTGGTAGCTTAATATAGCTCCAAAATACAAAATTTGGTTTACCTGTGCAGTGTAATAGGGCATAGGCATATTTTTCTTTGTATGAACCAAAGGGTGACTGCACAATTGAAGTGTATAAACACATATCTTTTTGTAATATCAACTTGGATACTTTTTGAAATTTTTTTATGAATCATTTCATGGAATACCAATTGAAAATGTGTTTTTTGCTTTTACATAAAGTTGTTTAGCATTAAAATCAATTAATATTCAAGACAAAGCATGAAGGACAACAATGATCAATGGTAGGGCTAACCAATTAATAAGTATACACATGAATAAGTCAAGCATGTGCACGTGAATAAGGGAAGCACAAGTACTCAAAAACATGTAAGCCTTGAAGTATACACATGAATACATAGTATACACATTAATACAAAGTATATGCACTAATACAAGGTATACACATGAAAACACGTAAGTCATAAAGTATACATTGAAACACACGTAAGTTGTAAAGTATACACTTGAATACACATAACTCATATCTATTGAACCATGAATTTATAATGCAAATATGGACACCATCGATAAAAAAGATTTGTATTAACCAAATAGCCATGTACGCATACATCAATATATGTCGATATAAGTATAAAATATAGGTACAAAATAGCCATATAGGCATACAATGTCAAATATATCCAATACAAAATATGTACAAAACTTCCATGTAGGCATACAAACAAAGGGCTCTGGAATCAAAATTCATTGCTCTCCATGCTCTAGAAATAAATTCTTTCCCATTGCTTGCCGACCAGATGGTGATAAGTCTATCACTCGTTTGTGCTGCACTTGAGGAGTGCTCCTGCTGCTCCTCCTAGTGTTTAGTTCTTGGTGAAGCTTTAACTGTTACAATAAGAAGTAAAGGCATTAATATATATAAATTACATTATAAAAAATGATATATTTAACAAAATAATCACTTATTGCCATCTCATGATCACTCTCCACGAGGGAAATATTCACACACCCATGTTGAGGCGTGCTCAAGCCCTGTATAAACCATTCAAATAGAAATTAAACTACGAATCAATAATGGTTTGATTTTTCACTAACTAACATCTATAACAATGAATGCAAATTGAAATTTAGTATTTTTCCTTATACCTCCCCTGTTAGAGCCATTGAAATTTATTAATTTGCACTTATTATTGCATAACTTTTTTTTTGTATGTATTGAAATTCTTTTTTCATTTGAACAAGGACATAAATACCTAGTGCGTACATATTTAAAAAAAAAAACCACTAATAATTATTTTTTCAGAATGGGTTTTCATCAAATCAAGTTCAATGAAAAAACTATGTTCAGTAAAACTAAAAAATAAAATAAAAAATAAAAGAAAAATATATCAAATTTATAGTTTTTAGGAAGCTCATTTCAAGGAATACAATTCTCCAACTTGGTTCATCTATTTGACTCCATTTACACCTCCAAATTGAGCTTCGAAAGTAAAAAAAATCATTAATTTTGCAATTAAAGGATAAATTTTTTAAAAAAGGGGGGTTCATTAGAAGGGGGGTTCATTCAAAGCACCCCTATATGGCACAAGTGAGGGTTCATTCGAAGAGGGGGGCGTTCATTAGAAGGGGGGTTCATTCAAACCACCCCTATATGGCGCAAGTGAGGGTCCATTCGAAGAGGGGGTGTTCATTAGAAGGGGGGTTCATTCGAAGGGGGTGGGTTCATTCGAAGGGGTAAGCAATTTACATTTTTTTGATGGGCATTTTTAATTTTTGTTTGTGCGAAATTTAATTGTAACCCACTATTGTGGGTTTATAATATAGCCTTAGTCAAGTATGGGATGAATAACACATTTAATCTTGATTTTGCTACAATGATTCCACCTTATCTAAGCGGCATGACTTCAAAATAGGTACATATGTATCTCTCGTCACTTTCACAATTTTCTCTTACACACATTTTAGACATTGATGTATCATAAATGGTATCACATTTAATTATTGTAACTAAGGTCTCCCAAGTAAAATACAAAATCTAACCAATGAAGGAATGATATCGAAAAGTTCATCCACCTCCTTAAGCTCTATGTCAAGAATAAAGACAATACTTCGCAAAGCATCCACAAGAATGTCATTGTTTATGTGTAGAGCAACACATAAATATGTATTTTTTTTTATGCTAAATTTTTAATTATATCAAAGTCTTCTATATGCATATGTTATGCTAATTTCCTAGATTAATGTGAATACCTTCACATTTTTTACAATGAAGAAAACCATGACCATAAAATGGATCATAATAATTGTGGTGCAGGATCTCCTCATAAAATTAAATAATTGAAGGTACATAAGGAGGTAAAATTTGATGAGTAATAGAATGGTTTTATAGAAGTGTGGGAAGAGGAAAAAACATACTTTGTATCCATAGTATCTTTATTTATATGTGTATACATCATAGAATTAGTAGGATGCATGAATTCCATACATGTATATGTATGGTGTCCATTAACTCCATGGAAATTGTAGAATGATTATTCATTATAACTCTTAGATAATCCTCTAGAGGAATCCAATAGATTGATGGAATTAAGGCTAGCCAAATTATTAGGAAGGTTTGAAGAACATTATCCAATGGTTTGCTAAGCTTTGTAAATTTCCTATGCCCTTAATTTTGAATGATGCAAAATTAGATATCGTAGACATGTGATTGGAACTAGATTTATATTCTTTCTTGTCATTTCCTTTTTAAAATTTATTATTCTTGATATTTTGAAGGGTTGGAGGAAGTAGGGGAGGCCCCATAATTCCAACCATTAAATTCAAATAGTTGAAGTTCAATATTTTTTACATGTACACACAAATTCTACCACATAAATATTGGAAGCTAATTCCATAGTCATCAGTAACTCATTATGTATCTAGAAACATTTAGTTAAATTAGTTAGCTATTTATAAGCCCATATTGACACATAAGTCCTATAAGAAAGAGGTAGCTAGCTCATCAAAATAATGGATAGAAATAGAAGCTAGGGAATTAGAAGTATTCAAGGCATAGTCCTTAGGGTTCATGGAAATAATTTAGGTGAGACTTTATCATTGAAATCTTGTAGGTGAACATTGTGACCACCTTTTCCATAATATAACTCAAATAT
Source organism: Sequoia sempervirens (assembly GCA_007258455.2). NCBI lineage: Eukaryota > Viridiplantae > Streptophyta > Pinopsida > Cupressales > Cupressaceae > Sequoia > Sequoia sempervirens. The sequence goes on from VDFB02000017.1 coordinate 532,364,236, forward strand.
AGCTACAATAAAGACAATGGGAAATGTGTGTGTGACAACCTCGAATGCAAAAGGTGTGAAATGTGGAGGATTATATATATAATAGAGTTAGAGCTACATGCATATTATCCACTTTCTTCTTAAGTTGATCAAACCAATTCACTAGTGTTTTAAATTTTAAAATTGCAGGTAATAATATTATGAGAAGCATGGGTAGAATGGAGGATATCTAAAGAGAGTGAGAGGTAAGAGGGAATGAAATGGTAGTGGAGAGAAAAATCACATTATAAATGTAGAGTTTTCATAGGATGATAAGGAGGAATGGTACAAATAAAAGTGGTACTACTTATATGGGAACATGAGTGAACACTATCCAACTTTAAACTAAGAACTCTAACTTGGACATATATTGTTACAATTTGATAATATTACAAGTCACACATATAACACACATCCACAATAATTATTTCACTAGTTTCAACATAAACATATACCTTTACTAAACCTTCCTCAACTACCTTAAACTCAGATATTCTTCATTAGTTTGTATGGTGAATTGTACCTACAATTATCTATGGTATCAAAATTACTTATAAATATGTAGCTACATTTTGCATAAATATCTACGAGAATAGTTGCAACTACCTCTAAGAAAATTTCTCTATCCTTTATGCTTGATGGATATCCATACCCTGTTCCAAAGCTCTCATTTGATATAGGATGGAAGGATGCTAGCAAAGGTTGTAGAGTCTGGCTTTACACCTACCAATTGCATTTGGTTGCAAGTTTCTAAAGTATTTTCAATAAATCCATTTTGTTAATATCCTATGTGCAACCAGGGCGTTGAGAACACATTTTTTTGAGGCATTCTTTCAAATAGTTCACATGTATTGTTTATGCTTCCACATTTTCTAATCGTTCAACTCTCCATCAGGTTGTAGTCTCTTCATCAATAACTGTACACTAATCGAAATTCCCATCAATTTGTAGTCGTTTCCTTGCCTGGGGCTCCAGGATGGCCGGATATAGAAGCATTGCTCTTCCTGTCCTCCACAAACCCCACCGCCCCCCTGCAGGGAGGTAGATTATATCCTGCAATCATGGCATTCTATCAAACAACTTTTGGAGGCATTTTTTCAAACAGTTTGTGTGCCTTGTCTATGCTTACACTTTTTTGCATACACGTATACCAAGGCAATTGTAGATGCAACATCTAACAAAATTTCTCTAACGCTCCTCCTTTAATGGATGTCCATACCCTATTTCAAAGCTCCCATCATGGGGCAGGCCAGGAGGATGCTAGCAAAGGTTGCAGAGTCTGGCTTTACATCTGTGCATTTGGTCAAAAGTTTCTAAATTCTTTTCAACAAACACATTTTGTGCGTATCCTACGATCATAGCATTCCATGATACCGCATTTATTTGAGTGCCGACATTCACGTGCCTTGTATATTCTTCCACATTTTGCATACATGTGTACCAAAGTATTTTCGAGTCCTGTAATATCTAACTATAATCCCCAAGTTCTATTATGATTTAATGGATGTTTGTACCCTGTTCCAAAGCTCCCAACCTCATCGTTGCAACAACCATTTGCGTATTTTTTCTTCTTTGACATCTTGTTTTATGTGATCAAACCATCCACCAGACTTTTGCGCGGGAACCATTTGAATTTGAAATTAAGGCGACTTTTGTGTGAACAGGAACAAAAATGGACGATGGCTACAAAAACGGGCCCACGTCTACCACACAAGCAGTCAAAGTAGCTTAGTGTGTGTTGTTTAAGCTTGACCCTATATTCTTACCAAATGCTTTGGACATAGTCTTTGATGTCGCGCCAACATTGTAAAATGCATTATAAAGTGTTATATCCACCTAGCAATTTGTAACCCTCAAACAATAGAAAATGTGCTAAAAGAATTTGATGCTAATAGTTGATATGCTAATGTGGGAGCTGTCTATCCAAGATCCCTTCTCTGCAGTTCTCCTAGGCTCTTATGCTCACTATTAGTTCTTAGATATAAAATTTTGGTAGATTCTCCCATGACTATAATATCTACTTTGGAATTAGCCCACCTGGATATAGGCAAAGAATTGTATTGGTGTCTTTCAAAAATATATATGCAACTTTGTACCTCCTGATTTCTCAGGCATCTGAACAAACCCATTGTGTCATCTGACCTCTTCAAGATGTTGCTCTAGATGTGGCAAGCTCCAGTGGGAGCTGTGATAACTAAGATGATTAGCTTTATTTTGGCTTTTGAAATCATCCTGTGGTGCTCTTTTAAGCCCACCATTTTGTTGTGGTATACTTTGAAAAAATTCTGTTAAGGGTGGCATTATATAGTTATAAAATTTTATATTAATATATTATACAAATAATCTCTGCTCGATTTTTAGTTACAAAGAAAAATAAATAAATAAATAAAAACTTTTTAAATTGCATAAATCATCTTTGTGTAAATTATTTCGTAGCATTAAATATCAAGTAGAAGATGTACAACTAATTTGAAGGCTTGAATAGGAAGGTACATTGCCCCAAACATCAAGAGTTCGTTATTCAATTTTGAATGCATTGCCTTTGACATTGCAAAGGTTTATTTTAAGCACTTTATTCATTAAATTGTCTAACATATATTTACTCCCAATATGTATTGTTGATAGCTATAATTCTTAACTAGTAAGATATGTCCACTTCTTAGACAATGATTGCCATCTATTTATCCGTCACTTATCATTTATAAAGAAAAGTAGGTGACAATGAATATTTTACTAATTATAAAGAATTTATGAAGCTTGCAATAATTTTCTACATAAAATTACTCTTTGCTTGGTTAAGTGTGTTTGTTGAAGCATTCTTACAAGAGTAAAGATTAAATAGGGAATGAAGGGAACCAAACAAACCCTTAGATATGTAATAAATGTAGACTTTTTTTTAGAAGACATTAGGATTAAATCAATGAGCATTATGTTTACCCTATGATAATTATTGTTATTTATACTACCAAATCTAGTTTTAAATTTAATAGATGAGAAAAAATGAAAATTACATATAGATACTCAAAAAATTTGGAAAAATATCCAACAATGAGAATTTACAAATATTTTTTTTAAATATAATTTGATCGTATAAATTTACAAATGACTTTTATTATATTTATTATACATAAAATTCTCAAAGATAGCCCAGAGGCTCTAAATTCACTGCACCAAGAAAGCTAGCTTATCTATGGTTTGTCTAGTACTAAATGCTTTGAACTTGGGGAAAACTATACAATGAGAAGAATACAAATTGGGTATGGATGGAAGAGGACCTGTGGCTACTCCTGCATTCAAAGTTATGATATCTCAAGAAATCTTGACATTTATAGCATGTAACAAATAAGAGAAGCCATTTTGTGGCAGCCTGCTCCCATACACAGTCATCTTCATACAGTATCCTACAACAAGTACAACTGCTGATGCCATTGCCATAAGCTAGCATGATGGCTTCAAATACTCGAAGGGTATGTACATTATCCTGTATGACTTATTCAAATGGATGTGGATTCATATTGCTTACACAATTCGCCAAGGGCTTAGTCGCTTTTAAAATCGCTGCAGAGAAGACGGTGTAGAGAAGACAAGGACAATATACTTCCGGTGCTGTTTCATAGTTTCACGAAATGACGCCGGCCATTGGAATAGCCATTGACACCTATGGATGACCTCCTTTAACTGCATAATGCATTCGCCGGCCATTAATACGAACATTGCAGAAAACACAACGGCGGAAATAACGAAAGCAACCCACCAATTATAGCAGATGAGGTTGTTAGCCTTCAATTCTCCAGAGCAGGGCAAAACATTATACCTATTGAAATAGAAATGGGCAGGCAGAAGTAACTTAGTTGCTATTTTTAATGGATTGGGCGGGAGAGATTCAAAAGTGAATTCAAACTTGACCGCAACAGTGAGTGTAACTAGTAACTGTGAAGAGTTAAAAGGAGCTCAACGGAAAGCATAACAATTTTAACGGAAAGTTTTAAGGGCCCCACATCACCACCTAAGCTGGTGAGCGCTTAGCGTGTGATGGTTAAGCCCAGCCAAGAAGTACTTCATAATATCGAGGTGTCGTATTTGTACTTCATAAATTAATTCTGTATATTGTCCCACGTTATAATATTATGTTTAATTTTTTTATTTTTCTTTTTATGTTTTTTCAATTTCAATTTTCTTGTCCTCTCTTATCTTTTTTTTAAAAAGTTGTGTTCAATACATATTATTACTCTCCTCTTAATTATGAATTCGTGGTAAACTTTTTAACGTGACCGGCGGCGTTGGCGCGACATGCCCTCTGGTACCATGGGACGAGGGAGACTAGAACTCGTGACCAGCCGAGCCGCAACGGAATTACTTAGCCAACCGAGCTAGGGGCCCAGCCAGAAAAAAAAAAAAACACACTCCATATTAAATTCATAAATAAACTTTATTTATATGCTTTAGTTTTAATTATTTAGTGATTTTTTTATTTCATTAAATTATAATATTATATTACATTGTTAATTAATTTGCAGTATCTTATGATCTAAACACAAATGTAGAGCATTAATCAATATTTGTTTGATATATAATATAATCTTTCTCAAATAGGATCACAAAATACATGCTTTTGGGTTGGTTTTGCAAGTAAATATTATTAAAAATTAATTAAAATGTTTGTTGTTTAATTGTTTAACACAATTAATGAGGATGGTGGTATGTTCTATGAGCATGTTATCCACTACAGTTCAAATATGTTAAAGGTACAATTTAACTGGGTTTAAAATATGAAAGACTTTAACAAACTAGACCCCCCTAGTTTTGAAAAAAGGAGGACAATGATATGTATATCATAATTCAATTACATAGTTTTTGAGTCAAACTTATTGACTCTTATTTCATGAGTAGTTGTTCACATGAACTCATCTCTCATGAGAATGGATGTTTTGGTTTAAATGCATGCTCCCTCATAAGATTATAATGATATCCAATTGTTCTAATTAAAAAATATTATTCAAGAGTTAATTATGCAATTATCACACTAATATTTTATCACTAACATTCTCACAGTTGATGTTATTCATTACTATTGCTTCATAATATAGACAAGATATATAGAAATAAACATGATATGGTAGGAACGATATTTTTTTCTACTAATAATAATCAAGTAAAACCAATTGAATATTTTTCAAAAATTCAATATTGTAGAGAGTTTATGAATTGAAGATTTTAGTTCTCAATTAAGAAAATTGTGATAAAGGGAAACATTGTGCACACCTAAAAGGAGATCTACAAAATAAGTTTAGCACTACCTATAAATTCGTTGAGTAAATTTTTAAATCTAGCATTTTCATCTTCCCAAGGTGGCAATTAGTCCATAAGATTAATTCCTAAACATGCGGTGGTTATTCTAACACCCCTCCTCCAATGTTATTAAGGGGAATTGACATTAGGTCAAGACTTTGATATCAAGTGGTATGTGTTCCACTCACTTGGTGAAATCATGAGCATAAAATGTGGCTAAGTTGTAATCAAGGTTCAAATCTAATTTGTAGATCTCTATGGATTTTAGCATGATGATTTTTTATTGAATTTTCACCCATTCCTTTATCATGATTTTGTATATTTGGCATTATGGAAAAACCTACAAGTATTAATGAATTTCCAAACTAGCATCTTCACCTATACTAAAAGTGATGGTTAATTCATGAAGTCAACTGCTAGAGGTGTCTCCCCCCAACCTAATTTAGATGAATTGAACCTAGGTTGAGGTTTTGATACCACTTACAGATTTACCATTACACTAAAACCTATATGTGTCAATGAAATTCTAAATCAACATCTTCACCTAAACTTAGAATGACAATTAATTTACAAATTCATCTCTTAAAAAATAAAAGAGTGAGTTTAACATATTTTTCCCTATAAAATTTTACCTATTCATTTTTACTCTATGCATACATATAGGATGGCTCTAGGAAAATTCACTGCGAGTAATTCACCACCGAAAAATTCACCGCCAACAATTCACAGTGAAAAAATTCACCACCATGACAAATTCACCTCAAGGAAAATTCACCACCAACAATTTAGCACCACAAAAAATTCATCACATTAAAATTTTGCGATTAATTCTCCGTGACAATGAATTGCTGGTGGTGAATTTGACATGGTGGTGAATTTTCCCATGATGAATTGTTGGTAATGAATTTACCTAATGCCTATAAAATAAGACAAGTTCACTTTCATTAAGTGCATTTGTACAAATTCATATGGTTTTCCCTTTTATACCCAATTTCCCTCTTTGTAGTAAGATAAAAGAGTCCAAAGGTTCTGGGAGGATCTGATTTTTACTAAAATCACATATTTTTAGAAAATATAGTGATTTAAGCCTTAAAAAGTTCCATTTAAAGCATTCCAATTAAGGAGGGTTTGATCAAACTACCTTAAATCAAACCCCTTTGGATAGAACCTCGCTAGTTTTAAACCATACTTATAACAGAGTCTCCTTTACACCTATCACAATGCTGATAAAAAACCACTTTTGATTTACCTTTTGGGGGATCAAATGAATTCATTTAAAATTATTTTTTTGTAAGTATGTAGTCTTTATTATAAGCTTCCCAAAAAGTATAATTTTAAATAAATTTAATTTTATTATTATATTTATTTTTTATTTCTTGTGAATGTAGGTTTTTCACCGAAAATCAAGCTCTCTGTTTTGCACATGTGGAAAAATAACAAATTATCAAAAAAAAATTAAAAAATATGTGTGCACCAGATATTGAAGCCCTTGATCCAACAAAGAAAATAAAATTGAATTTCGATACATACAAAAAAAGTTACGCATTATACGGTCGCGCTATGTCTAAATTATAATTGGTTTGACTTCAAAACTTGATTAAAGAAAAAATAATCAATAAAAAACTATCTAACCAAGTGGAAGCACTAGATATCAGAGTTATGAATCTAAATTCGAAATAATTATAATTTTATCCTTCATGGAAAAAAATTTATGCATTATACGGTGAGCGTCACTTTTTTAAAATGTTATTTTCTGAAAAAAACTAGTTTTATATTTATAATCTATAGACAAACTTTCACAAAACTCTAGTTTGCATCATCTTCAAATTCCTCATGGTTTAGCCACTATAGGTGCCCGAAAGTAAATATTTAGTTAAACAAAATTATTATAGTGTCCAGTTTGGCCAAAAATTGTAAACCACTATTGTGGGATCACCCCCAAATTAAGTTTGTAAGACTTTAAGATTGAATGGTAGCAAAATTAAGAAAAAAATTCCCTTATCAACTCAAGCCGCAAGTTCAATAGAAAAAAAATCATCAAGTGGTTTGGACACTAGCAAAAACATCGCATTCTTGAAAATATTATGCCAACACAATCTAAGATGTGTTGTGGGAGAGTTCCAACAAAAATGCAGTTGGAATCAAAAATAGGAGGTGACAAGAGGTGGGTGAACAATAGTTCATGCTAGGGGAGAGGGTCCTATAGTGGAGTGGGGTCCAATAGGTGGGATAGAAGTAGTACTTAGAGGGCCCCATAGTGAAACACCTTAATATCCAATTGTAAAACACTTTTTTATCTATAAAGTACAAAAATTTACAAATCATTTGATGCCACATCAGCACACCAATAAAAATGACTTAGTGCACCACTATTGGTCTTACCTTTTCTTTGGGCCTTTTTGGATATCTCAACAAAAAGAATGTTGATGTGGCATCATATTTGATGATGTGGCCCTAAAATGAAATATAGAAGCATGTGAGTTGCCAAATAAACTGCTATACAAAATTGAGAGTGATTTGAAACTTCCACATAGGTTTTTGAGAAATGCAAAGTTAGGGTGCTCCACTATGGGCCTCTCTCCCCTACCACATATTTGAGGGCTTTTCCAATGGGGTTGTTCAAACATCTAATTTTATCAATAATGATAAAGAAAAATAATTGGATTAGTTTTTAAGCTACACAAATTTCTCGCTTAGTTATAATGTATGGAACAGTTTACATGGATGTCGAGCTTTGTTGATCCGGTGGATATTTTCAGTGAAAATTGAAGTGTCTCATTTCTCTCTAAAATATACACCATTAGAAATATCTCGGTGTCCTGATTCCAATGCAACTTGAACGGAGCGAAAAGGATTCCGTTTGTGCAAGTTATGGCCAGTCAAACCTCAGGTCAAACTAGGATCAGGGGCGTCCGGGAAGTGAAAAATGATCGTCTCAGAAATCAATGGAACTAGTGTCATCACGAAGAGCTCATCGAGACGATTCTGAGGGTGTTCATTTCGTCAAAATCTGACATCATACGTGAGAGTTATCAGCGGTCAAAGCTTTCAGTTGACTTTTGAGGTGGACCATACGGATGCTGATGTCAGCATTCTGTATTGTACAGACGGTGAAGTGGACGAACCATAATTTGACACATGGCATCCATGTTAGCATTGTACAAAACCAATCACCAAACAACACGTGTCATCTGTACGCCCGGTTAGCAAGTCCAGTCAGCGATCCGTAGCACAGTTGGCAGTCCAGTCAGCGTCCACTCATCATCCACGTCATTGGACACGTCAGCATGACACGTCGGCGTCCACCTCAGAATTCCACTCAGCATCCCACGTCAGCTCCTAGTCAGCATTGTCATCAAATCAGGTTTTTCCATGTGGCACCTCCTCGGCATGCCACGTGGCCTGTCACTATGTTCGGCGGATGGGTCGGTCGGTTGCATAGTTTGTTTTAACAAAAAAATTGTTGGGGATCGACCCCGTGACCGCATGGATAATAGCCACCCATTGAATCGTTAGACTATTGGTGACCGCTCAATGAATACTGCCAAGAGTTTCATTTTTTCGTTTGAGTTTTCGGTGTTTGGGGTTAAAACGTGGCTGGTGGGATTTGAACCACCGACCACCGGTGTTGCAAAATTATAGCCCACCGCCAGGCCACTGAACATTGTTTGAAAACGTATGGTGTTAGTTTTATTTTGTTACATGGTTTAGCCCGTGGCCATAACAAATGGCTTGTAATTTTGTAAAAACAACCCTCCTAATTAAATAACCCAAATACAAGAAAACAAAATGGGTTAGAAAGGAGGTTGTAAACAAAATCTCAAGGGGGTTTTATTGTTAGTTCATTAAATATGGTGGTTTTTGGCCATTTTAGCCAAATTATGTATTTAAGGGGAGTGTGAGGTGAGAGTTGCTATTCATTTTTTTCAGGTGATGAAGTCTTGAAGCTGAGGTGACGAAAGAGAGGTCTTGTGGAGATTCTTTGAGCCATTCTTGTACGTCAGAGTGTTGTTATGCTGACGAAGTGCTTGAAGAATGGTTGTGGTGCTTTTGTAATTGATTTTTGGAGTTAACTGGATCGGTCTCTCTATTGGAGTGGACCTGAAGACGTAGTCACGTTTGTGACGAACTCCATTACCAATTTGTTTGCACTTCTTCTCTCCTCTCTTATATTCTGATTTTCACCTTACGTTTTCAGTTTGATGCATAATTTTGTTAATGTATGCATGAATTTGAAATTCTGCAAAGTTGTTTTTAATTAAGCATTCAATACTACAAATAGTCTAGATCCCTAAACAGATCAACTGGTATCGGAGCTCAGTTGACTATTATTGTAGTTTATTTTTGAATGCTAACGAGATCCAGGATTCAGAAGGGTGAAGGAAAGCTTGAAGAATTTGATCCTGAGATTGGGAAGCATAGAACATTTCCGAAGATGTCTGTTCTGGAATGGAGGTTCCTAAAGAAATTAGTGAGCAGGAATTTTGAAGAGCATTCCTCGAGATGAAGGCTAAGGTGGATATTCTTTTTCAAGAGAGACAAGAGCAGAAGGAACGTGAAGGAGGTTCATCAAAGCAAGAAGATCGCAAAGACAAGAAAGGGAAGCATCATGGAGATGGCGACAAGTAACCTGATCCTCCCTCTTCTCCTTCTCCTCCCTCTTCTCCTTCTTCTCCATCTTCTCCTCATTCTACTTCTTTTAATCCTTTCAAGAGTGGGTATAAGCCTAAAATTAAATTGGATGTAAAATTTGACTTGCCTAAGTATTGTGGTGAACTTAATGCTAAAAAATTGGATGACTGGATTCAGCAAGTTGAAGTCTACTGTAGAGTCCAAAACCTATTAGATGATATTGATAGGATCTAATTAGCTACTCTTCGTTTAGGAGGTACAACTTTAACTTGGTGGGAGAGTAAGTCTAAGGCAGAAGTTTCACAACATGGTAGAGTCAGTTTAACTTGGGCAGAGTTTGTTAATGCTCTTAAAAAGCAGTTTTATCCCCTAGGACATATGCAACAGTTAATGATGGACTGGCAAATGTTTAGGCAAGGGAAAGGTCAAACTGTCCAAGAGTACACCCATGAATTCAGGAAAAGGGCTATTGCTTTGAATGTTCCTTTGTACACCCAAGACGCTTTGTTGAAGTACATAGGAGGTATGCATTCCTACCTTAGGCATTCCATTTTGGTCTTGAACCCTTGTAATTTGGATGAAGTGTCTGTTCAAGCTACACACTTAGAGTCAAGGGGTAAAGGATCTTTTATTGATAAGTTTGATAATGATGTAAAGAAATCTTCTAAGAATGTAGAGATAGGGAAAGGAAAGAAGACAACTACAGTCAAGAAGGATGAGAAGCTTTCTTGCTCTCATTGTGACAAGAAGGGTCATGATGAAGATCATTGTTGGAAGTTGCATCCTGAATTGAAGCCTAAGTGGGCTCAGAGATAGAATCAGAAACAGAAAGGTAAGGAGAAAGCCACAAATGTTGTTATGGATCTTGGTTCAGATTCAGATGATGAGACTAAGATAACAGCTATGGGTCTAAAAGGTAAAGCTCCTATTTCTAGTGTTTCTGTTGCTAGTTGTGCTTCTTCATCTAAAGTTAATGATGTCTCTGAAGATGTGAAAAGGAATGAGCTGTTTCACTTAAGGGTTGTTGCTAAGAACAGTAAAATTGATGCACTCATAGATAGTGGTTCTCAAGTGAATTTAATTTCAGAAAGTGTTGTAAAGAACTTGGGATTGAAAACTACATTGCATAGGAAACCTTATCCACTAGGCTGGATTTGTGAAAATGATAAGTTACAAGTAACAAGACAATGCACCTTAAGGTTCACAATCACTAGTAAATTTGTGGATGAAGTACAGTTTGATGTGGTTCCACTAGATATCTATGGGATAGTGCTTGGCAGCCCTTATCTTTATGATCGAAAAGCAATTTTCTATAGGGAACAGAATCATTATCACTTGTTTAAAGATGGCATTTAGTATATTGTACATTCTCACAGGATTAAGACTGATCGTTCTTTTGCAAACACAGGACAGTTAAAGAGGGTAATTAATGCAAGTAAAGAGTTAACTCTTATGTTTGTCAGTACAGGTGGTTCTAAACTTGAACTTGGAGTAGCTAACCAGGGTCAATGTTGCAGGATGCACTTGCAATACAACATGAGAAAATGATGATTGAAAGCATTGATGGTTCCTTGGGTAAAAATGTTCCTGTTGTGAAGGATCGATATGTTGTTGACTTATTCTCTTTCATTTTTGCATTATTGTTCAGCTTGATGCTATTCAATTTTTGTTGGTTAGTGGCTACAACATTTGATGTAGATGCTTATGGAAGTGATGGAATAATGTTTATGTTCAACAATGTTGTTGCAGTCTTCATTGTGTTTGTGAGCCAGGTTTTCAAATGTACAAATGATACAGGACAAGTGGGGAGGCCAAGTCCTCACTTAATGTCAGAATAAATGCCACTTTTGGAGGTCCAAAAGGTCTTCAGTGGGGAGGCCTGATCCAGTGGATATTTTTAGTGAAAATTGAAGTGTCTCATTTCTCTCTAGAATCTACACCATCAGAAAGATCTCAGTGTCCCGATTCCAACGCAACTTGAACAGAGCGAAAAGGAGTCCGTTTGTGCAAGTTATGGCTAGTCAAACCTCGGGTCAAACTGGGATCAGGGGCGTCCGGGAAGTGAAAAAATGATCATCTTAGAAATTGATGGAACTAGTGTCATCTCAAAGAGCTCATCGAGATGATTCTGACGGTGTTCATTTCATCGAAATCCGACATCATACGCGAGAGTTATCAGCGGTCAAAGCTTTCAGTTGACTTTTGAGGTGGACCATATGGATGTTGATGTCAGCATTCCATACTATACGAACGGTGAAGTGGACGAACCAGAATTCGACACGTGGCATCCATGTTAGCATTGTACAGAACCAATCACCAAATGACACGTGTCATTCGTACCCTCGGTCAGCAAGTCCAGTCAGCGTCCACTCATCATCCACGTCATCGGACACGTCAGCATGACACATCAACGTCCACCTCGGTAGTCCACTCAGCATCCCACGTCAGCTCCTAGTCAGCATTGTCTTTGAATTAGGTTTTCCACGTGGCACCTCCTCGGCATGTCACATGGCCTGTCACTATGTTCGGCGGATGGGTTGGTCAGTTGAATAGTTTGTTTTAACAAAAACATTGTTGGGGCTCGACCCCGTGATCGCATGGATAACAGCCACCCATTGAACCGTTAGACTGTCGGTGACTGCTTAATGAATACTACCAAGAGTTTCGTTTTGTCGTTTGAGTTTTCGGTGTTTGGGGTTAAAACGTGGCCGGTGGGATTTGAACCACCGACCACCGGTGTTGCAAAATTATAGCCCACCACCAGGCCACCAAACGTTGTTTGAAAACATATGGTGTTAGTTTTATTTTGTTACATGGTTTAGCCTGTGGCCATAACAAATGGCTTGTAATTTTGTAAAAACAACCCTCCTAATTAAATAACCCAAATACAAGAAAACAAAATGGGTTAGAAAGGAGGTTGTAAATGAAATCTCAAGGGGGTATTATTGTTATTTCATTAAATATGGTGGTTTTTGGCCATTTTAGCCAAATTATGTATTTAAGGGGAGTGTGAGGTGAGAGTTGCTATTCAGTTTTTTTCAGGTGATGAAGTCTTGAAGCTGAGGTGACGAAAGAGAGGTCTTGTGGAGATTCTTTGAGCCATTCTTGTACATCAGAGTGTTGTTATGCTAACGAAGTGCTTGAAGAATGGTTGTGGTGCTTTTGTAATTGATTTTTGGAGTTAATCGGATCAGTCTCTCTATTGGATAATTTCGTTAATGTATGCATGAATTTGAAATTCCGCAAAGTTGTTTTTAATTAAGCATTCAATACTACAAATAGTCTAGATCCATATACAGATCATCTGTGGAACTCACTCCAAGCTCCTTAGATTAAATTTGCACCTTTCACCAACTTTAAGGAGTTTTTGAAATTAATCTTCCATATTATTGAATTTAACTTAGAAAGCTTGGGAGTAGCAAACTAGAAAAATTGTTTGTTAAATATTTTAAAACTTTCTTGTCATCTTGTATAACAAATTATTGTTTTTTCACTTTTTTAAATGAAGGGTTTTGTGTTAGGTTGATCTAGATTATTTTTGATATTCGATATGGAAGCATGATATTAAATTTGACTTTTCACTTTTTTTTTTATCATACTTATTATGGGAGCACAAGTCTAAATTGAGCTCACTTGGATTGAGAGTTAAAGATTTATAGGTGCCTATTCTACCAAAGTTATTATTGGGGCATGATCTTGGCACCTCTAAGGGATTTGAACCTTCATGGATGGTGTAATCAAGGAACATACCATCACCCTCACCAAGTGAGCCCATGCTTTGGTCAAATTAAATTGTTTAAATTTTCTATCAGATTTAATTTAATGATCAAGAAATTTATAATCATAATTAGAAATTAAAATGAGTTGTGATTAATACCTATTGGAGATAATAGTATTTTATGTTTTTGAATGTTGTGGTGATTTTAATATGTAAATATCAATTTACTAATATAATATGAATTAGGTTATGAAATTTGATCTAATTTTAGATTAAATTGTGTTGTGCAGTTCTTGTATGCATAAAAAAATTAGTACATGTGACTTTTTGAGGTTGTGTTGAATCAAACTACTATATGTCTTGCTATTTATTGTTGTGATTAGAATGGTTAATAAGGTTGAGGCAACCAAGATCTAAAGAAATGATGAAATGGATGGTTGTTGATTGGTGGATGATATTTATAGATACAATGGAAATGGGGGAGGTGGGTTTCATTGAATAAGGGGATTAGATCAAGGTTTTTAATGACATAAATGTGTGTGACTAATACCAAAGAGGAACCAAGTGGAGGGAATTACCTAGGCTGAGTGGGTTTCCTCAAGGCTTGTTGGCCTCTAGCAATCCTTTCTTATTTGTTTATGACATTAATTAGTTGATGATGCGAGATAGTGTAATGTATCAAGCCAATTATTAATACAAATATTAATTAAAACCTTCAACAAATATACCTTGTCTTAAAAAAATATATTCTAGCTAAATATTTTTCCAAAACCTTACATTCATGCAAATAAGATTAAATGCTAATACCATAGGTCAAATTCACCATTAAAGATAAATTGTAACTATAGATATATTTACTAGACTTAGTAAACTAGATTTAACTGTAAAATTTCAATAAAAACAATACATAAATTTATTTAACTTTTACAAAATTATAATTGTTAACAAGGATGGAAGGAAACGGTCAGATTCAAGGCACCGTTGTTGCTAGGGTTTCCTCTAGTTTGGACTATAAGACGAAGGATGTGCAGGGTTCGTATGAGGGGCTTCAACCCACTAATGAATGCAAGGGTGGTTTGGATCGATGGGGAAGGATTTTAGATGGTGAAACAAGAAGGAACACAGGCTATGACGATGCTAGCAGGGATGGGAGTGACCCTTCTAAGCAGCAATGCCAAACTAGTGACCATCCTACAACATGGATCGGGGTAGAGCCAAATAAGGGACACAACTTGGCACAACCTAGGAAACTTAATCTAGGCACATCACAGCCTTTGGAACTTTCTCATAAAACTGCTTTTGGCAGGGGTGGATCGATCTCAGGACTTCTCCCAACTTCTAGGTACGTCACTTTGGAGCTTGATGCAGAGCTAGAGCAAGAAGTCTTGTTCAATGAAGGGGTTTTTTTCTAAGCTTGGTCTAATTGGACATTTCATGCCCAGATTTTGGCCAAGTTTAAAAGACCTTAACCAATGGATTTCACATCAATGGGAAGGTTTGTTAGAAGGGGCTGTCCAAATCTATCTGATGGCAAGAGGCATCTTCATCTAGTGTTTTTTGAAAAGGTGCAGGATAGAAAGAAGATTTTGTATGAGTATCACTAGGAATGGGATGAAAAATTTCCCTTAATGTTAAAACCTTGGCACTCGACTTTTAATCCAACCATTGAGGTTTTTGATAAGGTCCCAATTTGGGTGAGACTTCCAAACTTTCCCTTACACATTTGGTTTAATTCATTCTAGAGGATGTAGGGAACTCTCTAGGAATTTTTTTAATGCTGGATGAAGGATCTTCAAACCTGTATTTTGGTGGAAATGGATATTTCAAAGGCTCCTCTAGAGGAGATTCATTTAAAGAAATCGAAAGGTGTGTGGGTGCATCCCCTAGATTATGAAGGGATCCCTTGTAGATGCAGATTTTGCTTTAAAATAGGGCATCTGGCGGCTTAATGTGCAAAACAAAGAGCCTCTAAATCAGCCTCCTAGTGGAAAGATGCTGGCCCCCAACACTATTCAATAGAGAAAAAGGATGAGAATTAGATGAATGCCTTGGAAAACAACAAGGTAGAACGAGGTCAAGAAGGGGTGGAGGCTGTGGAGGAAGGTAGTAGGGAGCGCGATTAGGAAGGGATGGCAACTGTTGTGGAAGGGAGTAGAGAGATTTAGCTGCAAATTGTTGGTGACCTGACTCAGAAAGGAAATTAGGTTAATGATAGTAATAAGGCTGTCCAGAATGAAGGAGAGAAGGAGTTAAACCCCAATATGTGGGCAGTGACTACTGATTCTCATGAGAATAGAGGATCAACAAGGTCGCAAGGGAAAGAGATAGGGAAATGGAAGGCTGGTGAATGGAGTCAGCAAGAAAATGGAAGCTTGGATGGAGCTTTGAAGAATCCTGTTGCTAAATCTTTGGATTGGCAGAAGGCAAAAGCAAGGGTAGAAGATGGCTAGAAAATAGTTAAAGGAAAAAAAGAAAAGAAAGAAAGGAAGGATACGTTTGCTATGGTGCTCAGGTCTCAATTGAAGAAAAGACAGTCTCGATCCCATCATTAGATGTTGGTTGGCTTGGTTCTTGAGTTGGCATGTGCAATCTTCAATGCGTGTAATGTTTTAATGTGTTGTTTTGGGTAGTTGGCTGGTTTAGGAGTTGTATTAAGGAGTTTGATTAGTGTTGGATTTGGTTTTTAACTAGGTTTGCAAGGATTTTAGCTTTGTAATCTTTTTCTTTTTTAATAAATAAAATCACCTTATTACTAATCAAAAAGAAAAAAAAAACATAGATTTATTTAAAGTAGGTTCACAAACAAGAAAAAATTGGAGAACCCGTTATTTACATTAATTGAGATTGAACCTTTTACAAAAACATGGAGCTATGGAAACAACCACAATATAAAATACAAAAATAGGCACTAATAATTGAAATATTGGTTGCATAGTTGTAACACAATGGATTACTCTTAAGGTAACCTACAAAAAAAACTAGATAGATGTCACTAAAGAGCCACCACCATCAAATCTTGACAGTTAACTTTGGGTGAGATCACTCCTTCAGTCATAGTGATGCAAGTATGAGTTGTTGGTATTATCGTTGATGTCAATAGGATTATGTTTATGTTGTCATTAATGGACCTATGAGAAGGTTTTTTGTGGTGATGTTTTGATTAGTTTCATTATGTCATCATTAGTAAGTGCTACTAATGTCAACCTCTAGTGTTTCTTTGATAAGCCTATGTTTATGGATGTATAGTTGAGTTGCAGTATTGTAGTTGGTTTAATGGTGATGAGGAAGTGTTGAAGATGATGAGTATGTGTCTTTGATTCTTGGTTTCCAAGTTCTTTTGAGAAAATTTGAATAAAATAGGAAACAATGTGTTGTAGAGGTGTTCTGGTATACAGGGTGGTGTTCTAGTTTTGTTCCACATTTCTTTTGTGTTGAACATATGCTTCTGTAGTTTGGCTATGTTGATTAGAGGTGTTCATAGATGTTATACCTAAAATTTCTTGTTCTGGATTGTTGTGCAGAAGAAGTTATGTTCATCAGTGTGTGAAATGTGTTGTAGTGTTGTTTGTGAGAAATGGTTTTTATTTGCATTTATCTATAGTTCAGTTTTTGGTCTTGTGGTTTTGGAAGTGTGCTGATAAGGTTCATATTTTCCTTTAGTTGAAGTTGTTTGTGGTTTGGTGCTCTGCAAGTTGATTTCTTGAATTGCAGTGTGTGGAAGATTATCTAAGTGAACAGGATGAGTTTGTTCTTCAAGTGGAAGTTGTTGCAGAGGAATTTGTTAGATTTCTAGGTTTTTGTGGAATATTCCAAAAATTTTAAGTGTTTTTCATAGTCTATGAGTCATCTTTGGATTTGAGGAAGCATGTACTTAAATGTTAATGGTGTTTACATAGGTTTGATTGACCTTAAGTGTTTACACTAATTGCATATTTGCTTAAGTGATTGTGGAAGTGTGGTGTGGTGCACATATGAGTGGATTTAGGTCCAAGTAAAGGTGTGATGTGGTTTTCTTTCATTCCTTTCCACTATGGGAATGTTTTGGTGGTGACCTAATTTGAACTTGCATAGTTGAGGTGCATAGCCGACCTTGGAGAATGTTTTCAAGGTTGAAGAAGGTATATATAAGTGTTGTGTTGATGGAAGATGTTGTGTAGTTTTATGTGAATCACAAGTTATGAAGTATGAATTTGTGAAGTGTAGTATGAGCTTTAAAATGAGTTAGATTACTAGAAGCAGTGAGTAGAAGGTGTCTACAATCTTCAGTAAGGTTGTGAATGTGTTGGTGATGTTGTGGTGGAATTCTTTATTGCATTGAGATGGATTTCTCACTTTAACTTTCTTCTTTCTTCTTTTTTGTAATTTGGTAGTGAGCCATTAACAGTGAGCCCTTCTTTCTTTTGCGTAGTGAGCCCTCCATTAGTGATCCTTTTGTATTCGGTGTTGCAATTATTTTATATTGTAAGCTAATCCTCCATCGTGGTTTTTCCCTTCTTGGTTTCTCCATGTACATCTGGTGTTCTAGTGTGTATGGTGTTTATGTGTTTCAATTTCTATTATTTTATTTCATGCTAAATCATTTTGTTAGATTAAGAGTTAATTAGGTTGATTTGGATTTGAATGTTTAATTGTACAACTAATTCACCCACCCTCTCAATTGCCTTGTGCATTCAACAATTGGTATCAGAGCAAGGTTCCTTGGAAGAAAGATTAATCGCTTGAGGTATATTTGGAATGACACACAAGAGGGATGCTACTTTGATTGATGGATCGAACTAAGGTTTTTGGAAGACAAGGATGGAAGGTTTCCTAGTATCTCTTGGATTTGGAGTTTGTAAGTATGTTGAGGTTAGATATATTATTCCTAATGGTGGTCTAAGTATTGATGATAAGATCAAGGCCTATGAGAATAATGGTAAAGCTCAAGGTATGCTCTTTTAAGTGGTATTTCTAACACTGAACTTGTGAAAGTTATGAATTTGAAATCTGCTAGAGATATCTAGACAAAGTTGGAAAGTAGTTATGAATGAGATGATAAGGTCAAGAAAGCTAAGATGTAGAATCTAAAGATCACATTTGAGAACCTATAGATGTATAAAGATGAAAACATTACAAGTTACATGTAGAACGTGGATGAAGTTGTCAATTTCGTTAGAGGTCTTGGTGGAAAACTTGAAGAAGAAGAAGTGGTAAAGAAGGTATGAAGAACTCTTCCTAAATCTTATAGTCATAAAGTTTATGCTATTGAGGACGTTCAAGATGTAAAAAAATATTATAGAGATTAATTTTACAATGCTTTATTTGGTTTTGAAATAAGAGAATTTGGTCCTTGGAAGTAATGTAAAAGTTGAGACTACTTTTAAGGCTAGAAAATTAGAGAAGATTGAGGAATTAGATCAAGAGGATCTTGATGATGTAGAAGAAAATTTTGTGAGGAAATTGAAAAAAGGGTACTGATAAATACAAAGGTAAGTTACCTTTAAAATGTTTTAGTTATGGTAAGATAGGTTATTATGCCTTAAGATGTCCAAACAAAGCTTTGAATGGAAAGAACAAGGAAAACGAGTTAAAAATTTAAGAAAAGCTATTATGTTAGAGAAGATGCTAGTATATTTGATGATAAATCTAACTATGGGGATGATGAGGATAGTGAATTATTGTTCATGGCTATGAAAGTTGAATCTAGTTATGCTAACTCTGAGAGATATGTGAAGGAAAGTTCTTTATAAGGTCATAATGCTACATATGGTGACTACTCTTCATGATAGAAAGGAAAATAACTACTAGATTATTGATAGTGGATGCTCAAATCATATGACTGGTGATAAAAGTAAGTTTGTTAAAGTTTAAAAATATGGAGGTTTAGTTAAGTTTGGTGATGATACATCTACTAAGATATGTGGAAAAGGTTCCATCAGTTTTGATGGCAAGCATAATATAGATCCAATGTTCTTTATGTTAAGTGTTTGAGACATAACCTCTTGAGTGTTGGACAAATGTGTAGCAAAGGATATAATCTTATGTTTCAAGATGATGGATGTGAGATTAGAAAAGTCTCTAGAACTATGATTTCTACTAGAAGGACAGATGGAAATCTTAAGGTGTTGATGGTCACTATTTTATGATGCAGATTAATGAAAGTTGGTTATGGCATAGAACGATGTGTCACATCAATTTGGATAGCCTAGTGAGAATCATTTTAGTTCAAGTTGTGAGAGATCTACCAATGATTACAAAGCTCATCAATGATGTTTACAAGGAATGTCAAATTGGGTAGCAAGCAAGAAGAAGTTTCAAATTCAAAGAACAATCTACTACCAGAATGTTGGAGCTAGTACATATAGATCTTTGTGGTTCCACTAGAGTAAGAAGTCTTCAAAGCGATAGGTATTTCATGCTCTTGATTGATGATTATTCTAGAATGACATGGGTTACTTTTCTCAAAGAAAAAATAGAATCCCTAGATAAGTTTAAAACATTCAAAGTTATAGTTTAGAATGAAATAGACATGAAAATTAAATGTTTGAGGTTTGACAGAGGTGGAGAATTCACCTTCAATGAGTTTAACAGTTTTTGTGAGAAACATAGGATAAAGAGGCATTTATCTCCCCCTAGAACTCCTCACTAGAATGAAGTGGTTGAAAGAAAGAATAGGACTATTGAAGAAGTTGCAAGAACAATGATGAAAGAGGAAAACCTACCAGAATTCTACCAGAGAGAAGTAATTCATATTGTTTTCTTCATTCTAAATAGAGTTCAATCAAGAGAAAATGGTGTAAAGACTCCCTATGAGTTGTGGTATGGAGGTATTCCTACTGTCAAATACTTTAGAGTGTTTGGAAGCAACTACTATATCAGAAGAGGACAACTATAGTTGTATGATTACCAATAGCGAAAAAAATAGTTATAGTAGTATGATTACAAGACCAAATAGCAATACAATTGCCAATAATAACAGCTACAACATACATGACAATAGGAACATGAAAAACAACAAACAATATAATTGTGGTAACATGAAACATCAATAGAAAACAACATGATGATCTAGCAAGACCAGTTGCGAACAAAGAAATGAATCGGTTTTGAAAGTAAGACTTTAGGACCTATGCTATAATAACCTTTATTTTGCTGAGCAACTGGTTAACTTGGAGTTTGATAAGTTGTAATTGAAAATAAATCTTTAAATTCTTCTTAGCCTCTACTTATAGATGATGAAAAAGAGAAATTAGAGAATAAAAAATGGTGGAGTAAAGCCCTAGAAATGCAGCTCCCTAGTGATCACTAAGGTTATTAAATACAACTTTACTCCTATTTCTCCATATATAAGATAAAATAATAGCCTAACTTCATAAGAAATGATATTATGATGTAACCCAACCCCAAGAAGGGCTTCTTTCCAGTTTAGATTATGCCTAAAGATAGCTGGCAGGTCATTAAAAATAATATTCCACTATTTTTTAACAGATTGGTATCCCCCAAAAATATGCTTTATATTTTCTTTCCTTTGATAGAAGGGGAAATTAACTAGTTGGACCATCATACATTTTAGTTTATCTGCAATGGGTAGTTTGCAATGTAAAATCTTCCAAGTAATTAATTGAGCATTTGTATTAGCCTTTGATTTCCAAACCTGGGTAGATAATTTACCCCATAAAATTTTCATTGAACCTACAATTTCATTTGGAGTTTAATCGAGATATTAAGAGAAAATTTGGAAGCAATTGAAGGTAGGCCTTTTTTAAAGGAAAGAAAAGAAAAGGATAAGAGGACATTGATAAACAATCTTTGTAAAAGTTGCAATGGATAGAAGTGCGTATTTTCATAGTCAGATCAAGAAGAACCAAAAACTAAACAAAAATCAAGAACACTTTGTATTTATTGCGAAGGTTAAATTGGGCTTTGATAGAGTGCCATGACAACTAGCTCATAGTGTGAAAATCCCAAAGATCACAAACATTACACTCTTTTTTTGAACAAACACTAGGATTTTTTTGGAAATCTTAAAGCAAGAGGTTGATCTTGATAGAGAATATGTCTATTCCACCAAATAAAAGAGGTGGAGAAGCTAAAACCATGTTGTATTTGTAATGACAAAAAAATTAATCCCTAACATGGCCTTTATTTAGTGTTGTAATATGTCTAAAATATTCACATTAGGTCTTGGGACCTTGTGAACTAAATGAACTCAATTGTACCTTATTTACCTTATTTAAAAGTGTTGTAACACACTTTCACACTTTTCTAGGGTTTTTTAAATAATTGGGCTTCCTCATGCTTTAATTGGCCTTATTTTGCATCCACAAGCCCCATTTAATGCATCTTTTTGAGGATAATACTGACACAAACCAACATCCAATCATAATTTAGGTGTTTTTAGGTTGTGTGGCCCAAGTTTGGTGGTCTAGGACTCATATGCCACCTTGGGAATATGAGTCCCACCTAGGGTTTTGGGTCTTGATTTGAATTTTACACCTTTCTAAGAATTTTTGAAAATGGTCCCATAATTTACGTCTAATGGGACACATACACCACCTTGGGTGTATGAGTCCCGTGTCGCACAAAATCAAAATTAATTCAAATTATTGGTAGGATTTTATCCTCCTAGATTTGATGTCAGCTTGTAGTGTTGTAATTTCGAGAGATTTTGCATAATTAAGTATAAATACAAGTTCCTTTCACTCATTTTACACCTATCAATTTGAAGGAGCATTCTTATAGAAAAGTTGAGTTCACAAGAGCATTCAAGTGTTTTTAAGAGAATTCAATAACATATTATCAAGTGTTTTAGAGCATTATTTAAGCATCAAGCATCTTGTCAAAGTCTTCATGCATCATGTTTTTTTTTGAAGCTAACAATTTTGATGTAAGGTTTCATGATCCAAGCTAGCATTCAAGTCAAGATCTATCCTATTCAAGAAAGAGTCAAGATTTACATCCATTGGAGCCACTTCATACATGTTTGCAACACTTTATTGTTAGGGTTTGGTGAGTTGCAACATCATATTTTTTTCATTCATAATTCTCCATTTCTAATTCATTTCATTTCAAGGTTTGATTACCAAAACAGGGTTTTACCAAGGAAAATCCATTTTTTGTTATTTCAGTAGCAAATTATCTCTCCATTTTAAAAGATAGCAAGTGTGTTGCCAAGCTTTCCAAATAGACTAAAGGAGAAGGGAATCCTTTATAGAAAAAAGGGGGCATAAAGATTTTTGACAAGAAAACCCACATGCTAACATTTTCCCTTGACAAAGACAAGGTTAACATGGTTCCATATAAGAATCCCCCACACTTCATTCCCATGGACAACTCAAATAATCCATTTGGTAGCCAAGAAAAATCCTTGGATTCTTTGATCTAAAATCCCTAAGCCACCTTTGCATTTAGGTTGAGTACAATGGGCCCATGATGTGGAAATAAACCATTTACTTCCATCTCATTTAGCCCATAGAAATTGACAGATAATTTTGATTAAATCATCATACCCCTTTTCTGAAAGCACAAAACATGACGAATAATAAACATGTGTAGAAAGAAATATTTTATTAGAAACCTATATTTTTCCAACCAAAAGAGAAATTTATTTCCCCAAATGAGTAGTTTATTCTTGACTTTATTAAGGTACCAGTTCCACATGTTTGAAAGAGAAACCCTAATTCCAAATGGTGTACCAAGATATCTCATTATTCCCCATGCTTAATGTGTTTCCAATAACATGGAATCCAATGGGGAATAGGGCCAAATTATATCATCAAATTTTTTATTTTATAATGTGCAAGTTTAGATGGACTAAAACAACACAATATAGATCCAATATGTCCATTATGTTGGAGATATTATTTTCAAAATTTTGTAGAAATAATAGGTTGTCATCAACATAATGATAATTAATTACAATAGTGTTATTAGAGATATAGATTCATGTTACTAACTTCATATCATGAGCACTTTGAAGTAAATAACCCAGAGCATCAATTGTAAGGACATAGAGATAAGGAGCTAAGGGACAACCTTGCCAGAGAAAGGAAATGGATCCATTGTCACATTATTGATAATAATCCAAGCATTAGCATCCTAAAACAAAATTTAAACATGAGCTCAAATTTTGGGGCAAAAAATGAACCATTCAAGCATTTTAGGAATAAAGCTCCATCGAATTCTATCATAAGCTTTATCAAAATTGAGTTTAATCAAAATAGCATTTTGACCAGATTGTTGATCCCATTCACAAGTCTCCCATGCTAACATAAGATTATCAAGAATGAATCTACCAGTAATAAAACATGTTTTCTCATCTCAAACAATTCCTTGCACCACCTTTTTGATCCTAATGGCCAAGGTTTTTTATATAATCTTGTACAAAGTATTAAGAAGGGTGATAGGACACCAACCAAAAATGGAGTCTTTATTTTTCCCTTTAGGAAGAAGTTTGATTATACCGCCATTAATAATGGGGCCCAACAATCAATTTTTAAAAGCCTCCAAGTATAATTAAAATAAATTTAACATCCTCAATGTGTTGTCACATAGCTTGGTAGAATTCCATAGGAAGACCATCATTGTCGGGACATCAATATTTAATTCTATATATTGTTTGAAGTTGTATAATGTTAAGTTTACATTTAAGTTTTTCTTTTCATTTTTATATTTATACATTACTAGATTATGCATTTTATTTATATAATTGTTAAAATTATTTATGTTTTTTCCTCTTTCTTTTATGTTTTTCAATTTTTGGTTTTCTTGTCACCTCCCTTCTTTTTAATTTTTTTTTGTATATGCAATACATATTACTACTCTCCTCCTCTTAATGACGAATTATTGATTGTGATCTAAAATTTTGATGCAAATATACACATAATTGAATTGAAAAACAACCCATATTAAATTCATAAATAAACTTTATTTATCTGCTATTTAGTTTTAATTATTTCATGATTTTTTTGTTTTATTAAATTATAATATTATATTATGGTTGTTAATTAATTTACAATATCCTATGATCTAAACACAAATGTAGAGCATTAATCAATATGTGTTTGATATATAATATAATCTTTCTCAAATAGGTATATGCTTTGGGTTGGTTTTGTAAGTAAATATTATTAAAAATTAATTAAAATGTGTGTCATTTCATTGTTTAACACAATTAATGAGGATGGTGTTATGTTCTTTAATCATGTTATCCACTAGGGTTCAAATATATTAAAGGTACAATTCAACGAGGTTTAACACATGAACCCATATCTTGAGAGAATGAATGTTCTAGTTTAAATGCATGCTATCTCATAAAATTATAATGATATCAAATTGTTCCAATTAAAAAATATTATTCAAGAGTTAATTATGTGTTTATCACACTAAGGTTTTGTCACTAACATTCTCAGAGTTGATGTCATTCATTATTATTGCCCCATAATATAGACAAGACATATAGAAAAACATGATTTGGTAGGAGAAAATTTTAATATTTTTCTACTAATAATGTTCAAGTAAAACCAATTGAATATTTTTCAAAAGTTCAACATTGTAGAGAGGTTATGAATTGAAGATTTACAAGTTCTCAATTAAGAAAATTATGATAAAGGGAAACATTGTGCACACCTAAAAGGAGATCTACAAAATAATTTTAGCACTACCTATAAATTTGTTTAGTAAATTTCCAAATCTAGCAAATTTTCATCTATCCAAGGTGGCAATTAGTCCATAAGAGCAATTCCTAAAGGTGTGGTGGTTATTCTAACACCCCTCCTACAATGTAATTAAGGGGGTTTTATCTTAGCAAGTGGTATGTATTCCACCCACTTGGTCAAATCATGAGGATAAAATGTGGTGAGTTGTAATTAAGATTCAAAACTAATTTATGGATCTCTATGATGGACTGTATCACTATTAACTCTATGTGGGTGAATGAATGGATTTTTAGCATGGTGGTTTTTGATTGAATGTGCACCCATTCATTGATCATGATATTGTATATTTTTTATTATGATACAACCTACAAGTATTATTGAACTTCCAAATTAGCATCTTCACCTATACTAAAAGTGGTAGTTAATTCATGAATTTAACTCTTAGATGTGCCTCCCCCCAACCTAATTGAGAGGAATTGAACTTAGGTTGAGGTTTTGATACTACTTGTAGATTTAACATTACACTAAAACCTATATGTATCAATGAAATTCCAAATCAACATCTTCACCTAAACTTAGAATGAAAACTAATCTAAAAATTCAACTCTTAAAATATAAGTGTGAGTCTAATAGATTTTCCCCTATAAAATTTTGACTATTCATTTTCCTTAAGGAATTTTAGGTTTCCTAGAAGCAATGCATACATATAGTATAAGGCAAGTGCACTTTGATTGAGTACATTTGTATAAATTCATATGGTTTTCCTTTAATACTTGGTTTCCCTCCTTGTAGTAAGATAAAAGAGTCAAAAGGATAAATTAAGTGTGTAAGACTTAAGATTGGATGGTAGAAAAAAAAGGTGATTTCCCTTGTCGGCTCAAGTTGCAAGTTTAATAGAAAAAAAATCATCAAGTGGGTTGGAAACTCTAGCAAAAATATTGCATTCTAGCAAATATTTATGCCAACACAATCTAAGATGCGTTGTGGGAGATTTCCAACAAAATTGCAGTTGTTCATGCCACCACATATTTGAGGGCTTTTCCAATGAGCTTGTTCTGACTTCCGATGGACATGGTATCAAATCAGACCTTATATCTTACATCTTACTTCAAGCATATAATTTTATCAATAATGATAAAGAAAAATAACTAGATGAGTTTTTAAGCTACACAAATTTATTTCTTAGTTATATTGTATGAACGGTTTACATGGACGTGAAGCTCTACAGAACTCACTCCAAGCTCCTTGGATTGAATCTGCACCTTTCACCAACTTTAAGGAGTTTCCAAAATTAATCTTCCATATTATTTAATTTAAATTAGAAATCTTGGGAGTAGCAAAGTAAAAAAAAATGTTTCTTAAACATTTTAAAACTTCCTTGCCATCTTGTATAACAAATTATTGTTTTTTCACTTTTCTAAATGAAGGGTTTTGTGTTAGGTCTAGATTATTTTTGTTATTTGATATGGAAACATGGTCTTAATTTTTTTTTTTTCATTTTTTTTATCATATGTATATATGGGAGTGAAATCTCAAAAATTGTTCCTCTATGTTTTAAGACATAACAAGAAGTTTTCTCTGAGTTTCATTCAAACAATCCCTAGAGATCTCAATCCAAGGATGGAATAAGGGAAAGAGATATACTAAAGGATGTCCTAGGGTGTGATTAAAGGTATAAAGGGGTTCACCACCAAGCTAGGGATTGGAAAGAAAAGTAATATGCAAACCCTAATGATGAAACTTAATGATGTGTAAGACTTAAGTAAATGACTTAGAAATGAATGCAAATCAGTGAACTGGAAAAGTATAGAGGTGCACCCGGAAAGATGAAGAGGCTTGGATGAAGATTTGAAATCTTGAAAATGCTGATTTTAAGGAACACTAGGACTCATACACCAAGTTGGGCAATTTAGTCCGAGTTTAGGGTTTCAGGTTGAAACCAAAATCTGGAATTGCTGAATCAGGATCTACATAAAAAGTTTGAAAATAGGTATATTGGGACTCATACGCCACAAGTGGTGTATCAATCCCATTTTATTGTAAATTTTCCCAAGAGAAAAATTCTAAAGTGAAACTATGTGAGCCTTTGAGGATGGATCAAATAAGCACTTTCCCACTAATTTCATGTAAATAGGTTGGATATCTTGCTCTACATCTAAGTTTCCATTAGCATTGACAACTTTTCATGACAAATTTTACAACTTTGTCATTTTGGTACTTTTAAGGGCTTCAAATCCACTTTTTCTTACACTTGTAAACCTACAATCACACAAAGAGAGAGAGAGAGAGAGTGTTGTTTTGTTAGGAGATGGGGGTTTTCCTTGGTCAAACCCTGTTTAGGTTATTAAACCTTGTGATGAAACAATGAAACATGAAGCATGAACAATGATACCTTAAATGATTTCATACAATGTAAATTTGCAATCTAACATGTGAAGTGGCCATGAAGAATGTAGATCTTGATCTTGAATTAGATATGGAAAAATGCTTAACTTGGATCTTGAATGCTACATCACAACACTAGCTCAACAACATGCCCGATGTATTATGCCTTTGACATGATGATGGATCTTGAATTGTTGCAACAAATGATGGAGAAATCTTCCTTTGAATGCCTTAGAAAATGTTCTTAAATTTCCTTGAATACTCTTGTAATCACAAATTTTCTATTAGGAATGCTCTCTTGGAAGTCTTGGGTGAAAATGAGTGAAATAACCTCGTATTTATACTCATTTATACTGAATTTCCCAAAATTACAACACTACAAGCCAACATCAGATCTACGAATATAACATCCCACAAAAAAATGAAATTAAATTAGGTCCTGACCAGAGTGGGACTCATACACCCAAGGTGGCATATGAGTCCCAATGGCTCAAAAATGGGGCACACAGTCCAAGATAGGTCCCGTTTAAGGTGAAATTCAAAATTAGGTCCCAAGACCTAAGTGGAATCATATGCCTAAGGTGGCGTATGAGTCCCAGACCACTGAATTTGGGACACGTGATCCAAAACACTGGATTATGATTGGTCATTTGATAAGTGTCAAGATTATCTCTAGAAAATCCATTTTGCATCCACAAACCTTGCTTCAAAATTATCTCTAGATTATCTCTAGAAAATCCATTTTTCCCCCACTTTAGTGAGAGGAGGAACTTGCTTCAAACTCACACTAAAGTAGACACTCAAGAGGGGTCCAACTGTACCAATGCGGATGGTCTAGGATAACAAAGATCAAAGGAGGTGGTCAAGCTCCTAGAATCCAAGATCCTACGTCAAACCAACATAAGCACAAAAGGACACACATAAGGTGTATGACATGCAACAAAACAAGATACACAAACATGCAATGTCAAAGACATAAAGACAAAAGAAAAAGAAAGAAAAGGGTGGATCAAATCTAAGTTGTTTGTAAAAAAATGCACACTCACTCTAAGGAAAAAAAATTTAGGCTATCTGTTGGGTGAGTATTCGAAAAGGGGTGGCTTACAAGTGGAACACAACGTCCACTATGCAAACAAAATGCACACTCATAAGGGCTAGTGGAACCTCAAGCCATCCACTAGGTGAGCCCCCGAAGAGACACATATGCATGCGAATAGTATGCATTCACATAGACAAGTGGCTATGGGAAAGTCACACCTAAGTTCAGCTCCCATACGTACAACCATACCAAAGCTATACCTCTTGATAACTTTGATAAGATGCCACACAACAATGAAGTTTGAGCTTCATGAGGCAAGCAAAGCTTCGTATGCTTGACACTCATGAACAAACAAGATGGCTCCATAGGAAAGAAAAGTGTGTTATACAAGTGGCCATATAATCTCTTGTAAATAAAAAAATAATGTGAGGTATGTTCAAAGAGATTTTTCTTAGTTCATGTAAGGTATCTTCTTAGGGAACATTGTGCCTAATGTCTCCAAGAGAGGAAAAGTCCAAAAAATATCACACTCTCAAAGGAAATCAAACCCAATGACACCACCAAGAAAAGGATACATCGTAAGAAGAAAGAAAATCACACAATGAAACATGAGTGTCGATGTATGTCCCCACTTTAAAGTGGTTGCTAACACCATTTCTATGAGAAATTACTTTGGTATAGAACACCTTGTTGCTCTATTTTGTGAAATGAGTCTAGTTAGGTTTACATAGACATTATATTATCAAATAACTCCATGCTAGGCCATTTTGTAATGTTTTTATGGTGTTTTGAGTTAGTGTGGGGTCATTAGGTAAATATTGTTATTTTGCAAAAAGTTGTCATATTGAAAAATGTTGTAAAGTGCAAAAATTGCAAGTTGTTAGAAGGCCAATGGTCATTGGATTCAAAAGATCATTGTAGGAAGTTGAAACAGTTAGTTTTAGGTGGGAAAATGTTTAAATAAGTGAAGTTCATCGATGCAAATGGTTGTTGAAGAATTTGAAGGAGAAAACCAATAATATATCTCTATTTTACTGTCATTTTCTGTGTGTTCTAGTCATTTCCAGACTTGTATGAGTCCATACTGTGATCCTAAGAATTTTATCCTACTCTAGTGTGCAAAATAACTTAAAAATACAAGTGATAAAAGACCAAGGACACCTTAAGATTAGCCAAAAGAGTGATAAAACAAGAAGGAAAATGGACAAAACAAGATGCAAATGATTTCACCTTCCTTGCTGTTGATGACTCCTTGATTGGCCCTTGCTTGGGATGATTTTGTGTGCTCCTTAGATGATTCCTTGAGTGACTAAATGTAAGATTGAATGTACAAAATGATTAGAATTGATAGCTAGATGATGGTAAATGATTGAGAATACAAATTGGCAGCATGTAGTTATCAAATGGCTAAGTGTTGAAAATAAAAATTGGCAGCATAAAGTTGCTCAAAATGAAAAAGTCTTGAAAATGCTCTTGAGAAGGGGGTATTTATAGAAGAATTTGAATTCTCTAGAGAATTCAATGGTCAAGATTGATCCAACAAGGTCAAGATGAAGGGCTATGGTGGGTTGAGAACCCACAATCCCTCACATTTTGACATGTGGAGGGTGAAGTGGCCATGGGGATATGAGATGGAGGTGAGGTGGAAGAGAAGTACATGATGTGGAGGAAGTACAAGTACCTTGCAAGTACATTGGGAGATGGGAAGAATCTTGGATGAATAAAAGTGAATTAAAAATTCACAATGATTGGAAGAATCTGGTGGATAAGACAATGTTCCCAAAAGGTGGGAGTTTGTCACATGTGACTTGATATGACAAGTCAAAGTTTCTAGAAGATGCATGGGAAAAGGGGATTCTTGGAGGAATAAAAAGGAATTAAAAATTCCTTGGGGGATGGAGAGAGTTGACCAAGGCACTGATTAAGATTAATTAATCAGTAATTAGAAGATAAACAAGGATTAGAAGCCAACTTGCAAAAGTTGGAGGATGTGACACATCCTAATCAAGGATTAGGCATGTGCACATCCCTAATGAAAAGTGGGGAGATGTATTAGAATTAGATGAAAATGACATGTGAGGAATTAAATAAATGTAATATTTATTTAATTCATTTGATGAAAGGGATTAAGGAGGGTAAAGGTATTTAATTATTAATTAAATACCTTAGGGATTTGGCAGAATTAAAGATATTAATTAAATAATAGTAATATTACTTAATTAACTTGGATAAGAGGATGTTTAGACGAAAAGTGATAAATTTGGATAAATTAAGTGTCCAAATTTGGATGTCTACATTTTTCCCCTCTTTGAGATGGTGCTATGAAGCAGCATCATTTCAAAGAATATTAAAATATAGAACTTAGAAGAAGATGGTTAAATTGGGAAAGATGCCCTAGTCATTCCTTTGAATGATTAGGAAGGAAAAAAGATGATGAAAATTAGGGATGAAGGATGCCCCCTCGAGAGGACATGCGGGTTGATGAGAACACGGGTGTGCTCTCGAAATGGATGAGATGAGGGAGATGATGTGAAGTGATGGACAAGAGAGAAGGAGAAGTGATAGGAGATGGATGAAGCACAAATGGATTTTAGGACAAAAGGCGATGTTGTCCCAGTCAAGGTACAAGCCAAAATGGGTTGAAGATGGATGGAGTGTTGTTAATGAGGGAATTAAGGATCCTGAAACAACACGAGGATAGGGAAGAATACATCCCACTGAGTGGTATTGATGAGGGAAGGATACATCCCAAAACACTACTAAAGGATAGGGAAGAGTACCTCCCGATGATGATGAAAGTGTTGTTGATGAAGGAAGGATACATCCCAAAACAACACCATAGGGATAGGGAATGATACTAATGGATGATGATGATGATGGGTTAAGGTTGGTAATGAGACTGGGCACAAGACCAAGGATTTGATTAGGTGATTTTTAGGAGATTGAACAGATGAGGAGAAGATTGATATGTGAGATGGAGAGAAGGATCTTAAGATTTGGTTTGATATCCAAAGATTTGGACTGTAGCTGGACGAAAGCTCAGATTAGGGGTTTGGTTAAACTCAGATTGGGATAAGATTAAAGCTCAGAAGAAGATTGGAGACTAGAATTATTGAAGGATATGATTGGATTGATTCTACACCGAGTTCCAGGGTTTAAAGGGCGTAAGGTGTTGACAATCAGATTTTTCCCAATTTGGCAATTTTCAAAAATTGTCAAATTTTGCCATTTTAGGAAACCTCATGGATAGACTTTTGGGAGTCCAAAATTTGTCCAAGAAATACCCAATATTGAGATAGGATGAATTGCCAACTAACATCCCAAATTTGAGATATGCATTTTGAGTTATGAGTGAAAACAATTTTTCAAAATGCTGGAAAAAAACACTAAATTGGGATTTTGAGGGTCAAGATGAAAGTTTGAGGCTCAGAAAATGTGCCAAAACGGGTTCCAACGGCTTTCAATGAAACCTGCTGGAAATCCACTTATTGCCTCATAACACAACCACCCATCAAATTTTAGCTCAAACAGACACCCGAGTTAAAAGTTATGGCCTCCGGAAGTTTCGGTGTAAAAATCAAAAATCAAATTTGAAAATTTCAACACATGGGTTTTGTTGGTGAGGGGAAATTAGGAAATGGGTTGGGATCAGATTGTTTAAAAAAAGTCAAGATTTATTGGAAAATTGGGGGGAAAGCTGGGGCAGGGTGGAGCCGCCCCACTGTGGCTGGGGCGGAGCCGCCCTGGCAGGGGGCAGAGTCGCCCCACTGCGGCCGGGTGCTGAGCCGCCCCGTTGCCAGGGCGGAGTCGCCCTAGCAGGGGTGGAGCCGCCCCACTGCGGTCGAGGCAGAGCCGCCCCGCTACGGCCGGGGGCAGAGCCGCTCCGGCAGGGGGCGGAGCCGCCCTGCTGCGGCCGGGGCGGAGCCGCCCCACTGCTGGTGGCAGAGCTGCTTCGGCAGTGGGCGAAACCAACCCAATGGGGGGCAAGAAAAGAAGAATGCAAGATGTAAGAGAAAGGATGAAGTGATAGGAAAAAAGATGGAGGGATGGGGGGATTGTGAAAAAGGATGAACGGATGGGGGATACATGCAAGATGATAGAAATGAAATGAAATGCAATCCTAATGCAATTTTCCATCTTCGGAACAGTGATTTTTGCTATAGCTTAAGACACCAAGTGCCAGGGTATGTGGAACCAAGGTGTAATAGTGTCTAATGCATGAAATAAACACAACAGACAAGAAGGCTATCCCAACACCCCAAAGCCACAAAGACCTTGGTCGAGCCGGGTATTGAGATAACCACAAGCACAAAAGGATTCCCCAGCATAACACAAGACCTCAGGGATCTTGGTGGGTACTACGTGGGACAACCAAGAGGACACAATCAAACAAAAAAACAAGATATGCCCCTATGTTGACCAATCAAAACACACCATAATATGATGGATCATGGCGGCCTTGACAAGTGATGATAGGGAGCTCAAATGATAAACAAAATCCAAAAGTATCAAAATATCACAATCAATTTCAAACGTCCTTTGCCATAGGATCAAGGGGATGGATGGGATTGATGAGGTCTATTAGGAAAGGATGCATCCTGTTGAGATCGATGATGGATACTAAGCTAAAAGATCGATATGATGTAAGATATTCAAAACTGATTGGATTTGATGATACAATTGGCTCTTGTTTGTTAAGAACCAACTAGATAAGTAAGGGCACAACTTGACGACACAACACTAGGGAGACAAGACATGAGCTAAAGACCTAGGGGCTCGGGGGCCGATCAGAGATTAGCCTTACCTACGTGAAAGCGCAAAGCCCTCATAGTTCGGTGAAAGGTGGATGACTGAATAAGATGGAGACCTTGATGGATGGTAAAGATAGGATGGACAAAAGGAGAATGACCGATGGTAGACGATAGAAGAGCAAAGTGGACAATGAAGATCGATGATGGAACCCCGGGGGCGGATCAAATGATCGACCTTGCCTACGTGCAAGCGCAGGGGCAACACAGCTTGACAAGACCAAAGGAAAACAATGGATAAAGGATGATAAGATGATAGGATAAGTGGATAAAAAGATGAGATCGATACAACAAGAGAGGAGAGCCCTGTTGGATTGGATAGGATGATGACAATCACATAAAGCTCAGGGATGGGATAGTTATCAAAGCATTAAAATGACTTGGGATGAGGATATGATAGATAGATGAGTGATGAAAAGTAATAGGAGATTGGAAAGATGTGCAAGAGAAGCAGGGGTGATGACGATGAGATAAATGGCATTGGGTTGCATGGGGGGAGGCCTATAGCCAGATACCAATGACAAGGGATTGTGAGATGGTATGAGGATAAAGATGAAAGAATCGATAGAGATATAGGGATGGGGAATGGGAGGGAGTGTTTGGATGGATAGGAATATAAGGATTGGGAGATGAAAGGAATGCGAGGATAGATGGATACGAAGATAAAGATGGGGAGATGGAAGGGATGCTATGATAGATGGATAGGGACATAAGGATTGGGAGATAAAATGGATGCTAGGATAGATGATGTCTCCAAGGACTATATCACAAAGGAAGCATATACACCCACTCTAGATATGTCATATATGAGGAGGCATGAGGGATGGAAGACAAGGGGATGGGAAGATAAAGGAGATAACTAGATGAGGATAGGATGGGTGACTAAGGAATATGATAAAGCATGGATGAAGGGAATGTATACCAATAGGTGTCAAAAGCATGCATAGATAGGTGCCCCTATTTTGATCAATATCACAAGAAGGATGGAGGGAATGTGAGATAAAAGGGAAATGATGGTAGGATGCGGAGATTTACGAAGAGGACGGATAACAGGAAGACGGGTGCATAGCTGAAAGCATAGCGGATGGAGGGAATGCATATCAGAAAGTTGCCCCCAAGTGCAGATGGGGATTTACACATGACACCTGTATGCCAGGTTTTCATCATGGTATTTATCCAAGGCGCTTGTTTGCCAAGTTTTCACCATTGGATGAATTATTTCTCTTTACTATTTTGTTTTTTTTGTGTGGATTTTTTGACTTTTTGGATGTCATGCAGAAGGAGATGGGTAAGGATAAGGAAGTGGATAAGCAGATTTAGAAGACATGTGATAAGGATCAAGGTGTTATGATCCCATGTTTGAAGTGACTGTTGGATGTTGGTACAACCTTATTAGGCTAAATGGATTATGCATGAGGATGAATTAGAGGGATTTGAGGGGGTTGATACATAGGATAATGGATGGGATGTTGGAAAGGGTATGGATAGAATGATGGGGTGGATATGTGATGGGGAGATGCGTTCAGGACCAACATAGGCACATCTGGTGGTGGATGTGGAAAGATAATAGGATTAAGGGATGGAGAATGTGGGGATAATGGAGGAGATGGAATGGTGAATTTTGGGACATAAGGACCCAAAACAGACTTAGGAGATGAAAGGGGTGTATGATGAGCTTTTGGATTAGCGACTTTGGATGTTCTTACAGATTTTTCATGTGATGGAATTGCATATTTTTTCTTTGGGATCCACATGGTTTTGATCTTTGCTTTGGTGGGCCTTTGCGGCCTACAGATTTGATTTGGATTTTGGATTTGATTTTTCTTTGCTTTAACATGTCTTTTAGAGGGGACATGGGGAGCCGTAGATTCATGTGGATGCTTGGATTTATGCATTTTTTCTTTAACAAGTAGAGTTCTTTTAGTAGCAATGGGATGGGTGTGAGGAGATGGATGATGTGGAGTGATGGAGGTAGAATTATGAGGATTATGTGTAGATGGAGGATGTTTAGGTATGTGCCTTTGTTGATCCTGATTAGGATGTTTATGATGGATGAGAGGGATAGGTGATGAATGGATGAAAGGATGGATAGGACGAGATGGAGGATGTGATTTTGGGATATAGGGGCCCAAAATAGACGTAGGACTTGGGGGAAACATGGGCACAGTAGATGGAGGATTGGAGATGGTAGATGGAGGGATGTAAGGACCCAAAATAGATGGAGTAGATGAAGGAGGAAGATGGATGGTTGTTTTGAGGTGATATGATAGAGGAGGAGGGATGGCCACATATGATCTGATGGGGTGATGGGAAGAGCCGAAATTTCTTTTGGAAATGGCTCGTTGAGGACGTCTAGAGGTTGTACCAAAATTTTTAGATTGCGAGTCATGAATAGTACATCCAAGACCTTGCAGATACAAATGTTCTTTAGCTTGGATGGGCTCTATAATACTTTGCTCATGAAGGCCTAAACCTTTTCCTTGATAGTTCATTCTCTTGAGCATCGATCTAAGACAGGATTTTTGTTATTATGGAAGAATGTTGTGAGTTCATTATTAGGTGGAAGAGGAGGGTTGGTGTATATGCTTTGTTTTTCTTCTGTGAGGAGACCACCATGGAGGAATGTGAGAGGACCAAGGGGATAGATAGGCGGTGTAGGTATAGCAATTTTAGGCAATGATGGGGGATTATGAGAGGGAGATGATGGGATTGCAACATCAGGAGAGGGAGTAGGGACCATGATAGGATCTAGATTTGTGGTAGTAGGCTCATGTGATGGAGATGGAGATGGAGTAGTGGAAGCTTGAATGACAAGGGGATCATGGGATGGAATGGATGGGGGACTGTGATCTTGAGGTGGACTAGATGGGATGGTAGGATCTTGATCTAGAGAAGGGTATATGTTGGCATGCTTTGGATTAGCCTCTTGGTGTGACTCATCATGTGCGGGAGGCATGATAATGGAGTCTCGTTGGGACTCTTCAAGTGGGGAAGATGGAGGGATGGAAGATTCATGAGGTTCATTGGGATGGGTTTTGGTGCTACTAGGAGTGGGAGGAGTGGATTAGATTTGGGTGGATCTAGGATTAGAGGGAGTGGATTGGAATTGGGTGTCTTCGATGGATTCAGTGGTTCTTGGAGTAGGAGGTGGGGGTTCAATGGATTTAGTGGGTTCAATGGTTTCAATGGTTTGAGCAATACTACGGGTGGTAACATCAATAATAGGTGTGGTATGGAGAAGGATCTCATCACTAGTGATCGTGGATGATGGATCTAGATGGCATGGTTCCATGACTTCAAGATGTGGAGTTGGGGATGGCTTCTTTGTAATGAGTCCTTGGAGAACTTCTAAAATGAGAGACTTGCATATGGTTGGCTTGGCTAGGGTGGTAGAAATGGATGAGGGATTATGGATTGGTGGACTAGGGTTAGATGGAGGAATGGGATTGAATGTAGGACCATGAGTAGATGGGGGATTAGGATTGGATGGAGGACTAGGAGTAGATGGATGAATGGGATTGGATGGAGGACTAGGAGTAGATGGAGGACTAGGATTGGATGGAGGGTTAAGGTAAGGATACTGGAGTGGTGAATTAAGATAGGGGGACATGGATTGTGGATTAGGACAAGAGGATATAGGACATGGATTGTGGATTGTGGGACAAGAGGATGTGGAGGATGGATTATAATAAGGGTATTGGGATGGTGGATTATGATTAGGATATGTGGATGTAGGATTAAGGTAAAAGGGTGTGGATGTAAGATTAGTATGGGAAGATTGGGAAAGAGGATTACGATAGGGGGACATGGATAGGGAATTGTAATAGGAGTATTGGGATGGAAAATTAGGATAAGAGGATGTAGATGTTGTATAAGAGGATGATGTAGATGAAGGACATGACAAATATGGGGATGAAGAAGATATTGGATATCCATTGTCAAAGGTGGCATAAGGAGCATGATTAGGCATGGATGAAGACATAACGAGATAGCTCATAGGAGTAATTGGATTTTGGAAAGTGGGTGGAGAAAGCTTACTAGAGATGATAGTGTCAAGGGGATCTATGTCGTATACCTCTTGATCAACAAGACTTTCATTATCAATGTCGACGTAATTAGGGTTTCCCTTGACCACTATTGATGGAGGATGAGGATTCATGATGATGACATGATAAAGAGGATGGATAAAAGATTTTGGATGGGAACAGATTAAAGTTCAAATTGGGATTTTGGTCAAGCTCAGATCAGGATTGGACAAAAGCTCAGATTAGGATGATTGGATAGGATTGTTTTTGATTTTGATGGGATTCGGTAGACGGATGATTGGATTAGGTAGATGATTTGATGAATTTGATTAAAGTACTAGATCAGTTTGATTGGATAGGATCAAATGATTAGATGATATTGATTGGATAATTGTGATTAGATGAAGATGATTGTCTGTATCTGATTAGAGGAATGGATTGGTTTTAATTATATAGGAAGAAACAAAAGGTACCATTAGATAGAGCTCAAAAAATTGAGCAATTTTGGTTTTTGAACAAAGTTGATTCGATGTACGGTTTGTAAATGACAGCCCTGAAAAGTTAGGGGCGTGTCCACCCCGTGATGTGAGGCGTGGCCGCCCTGGGATGGTCAAATTCTTGATAGGAGGAAATGGAAGGTACCAATGGATAGAGCTTGAAAAACTAAGCAACTTTGATTTTTGAACGAAGTTGATTCGACGTACGGTTTGTAAATGACAACCCCGGGAAGTTAGGGGCGTATCCACCTCGCGATGCGGGGCGTGGCCGAGT
This sequence comes from Sequoia sempervirens, assembly GCA_007258455.2. Lineage (NCBI taxonomy): Eukaryota > Viridiplantae > Streptophyta > Pinopsida > Cupressales > Cupressaceae > Sequoia > Sequoia sempervirens. Next base: position 532,402,557 of record VDFB02000017.1, read on the forward strand.
ACCACTAGATAGAGCTTGAAAAACTAAGCAACTTTGGTTTTTGGATGAAGTCGATCTGATGCACAATTCGTAAATGATGGCCCTAGGAATTTAAAGGGGCGTAGTCAGCATTTTGTAGTAAATCAGGGGCGTAGTCAAGTTTCTACAGCAAATCAGGGGCGTAGTCAGCTTTCTGCAGCAAAATCAGGGGCGTAGTCAACTTTCTGCAGCAAATCAGGGGAGTAGTCAGCTTTCTGCAGCAAAATAAGGGGCATAGACAGCAAAATCAGGGGCGCTAATAGCTTTCTGCAGTAAATCAGGGGCGTAGTCAGCAAAATCAGGGGTGTTGACAGATTTCTGTAGTAAATCAGAAGTGCTGCCACCTTTTTGCGCTGATTATGAGTGGTGTTTAGTGATGTAAATGGTAAAAATTATGACGTTCGTTAAGTGAGGGTATTGACTTTTGAATGGAATATGAGGAAATTAGAATAAATGGGTGGATTGGAGATGATTGCGAAGAGTGAGTGGAGATTTATAATGGTTAAACAAAGGTTTGGAATGATAAGATGGGGGTTTAAACGGATCAAATGGAGGTTTCAGGAGGCTTAGAGTGACAAAATGGAGGCTTAGGATGAAGAGGTAATGGTTGGGAACAATTAAATGATGGTTTAGAGGCTAGACAGATCCAAATAGGACAATTTCAGGTGCTCAGGATGGCAAATCCGCCCATTTGCAGCAAAAATCAGGGGTGCTGCCACCTTTCTGCAGCAAAACAAGGGCGCTGCCACCTTTCTACAGTAAGACAGAGTTTGATTTTAGTAGCAATTTCTATGGCAAGGATGCAAAATGATAAAATAAGGCCAAAGTATCAAAGATTTGATAGACTTTTCACAAGAAAACACTTCAAGCAAGCACAATCCTATGATTAATATTAAGGGTATGGCTAGACAAGGTCTTAATCTAGGATGTACAAGACTTCTAGGGATTCCTCGATATACACTTAGTACGTGAGGCACAACCGTGAACACCAATCCGTCACAAGCGTGAGTCGGGAACCCCAGCAAGATACTGAAAGGCTCAGACCAACTCTTCACATCTATCTAGGTATCACCCTAGTTTTGACGCTCTGCCAATTGCGACGTGACTGGATTGGGGTACAACTTTCATTTTCCCCTCTTTATATACCCCGGCGGTACGCGTGGTTGGAATCGTCCCTTGGGGTGATGAAATCCCCAAGCAGGTCCCACTAAAAAGAAGACACTAACCACTTCCAACTACTCCCCAGGCTCACATGAAGTGCAAGGGGAAAGTGAAAACAAATTAATGTCCCCTTGGGTAACACAAGAATAAACAATCATAGTAAGCAATGAAGTCTACTCCCCCTAATTAAACTATGTTCCAAAACAACAAAGATAATTTTCAAAAATGTGATCAAATAGATGGCCCTGCAAACAATCATAGCAAGCAATGAAGTCTACTCCCCCTAATTAAACTATGTTCCAAAACAATAAAGATAATTTTCAAAAATCTGATCAAATAGATGGCCCTGCAAATAAATGTTAGCTATATTTTTCTTCATTCTTGATGAATTATGCCCTAATACACTACAAAACATTAGCAAACAACACCAATATCCTTGCCAAAACAATGTTAGAGGGTTATTTCTTGACAATAGAAAAAAATGAGAGCACAAACGAAGCCAAAATGACTGTTTTACCTTCCAAACTATGTTGTTTTGGGGCGCTGCCGCGTTTTTGCAGTGGACAAGAGGGCGTTGCTGCCTTTCTGCGGTAAAGCAGAGGGCGCTGCTGCCTTTCTACAACAAAAAGTTAGAGGGCGCTTCCGCCTTTCTGTAGCAAGATGTTAGAGAAAAAGAGCCCTTCAAAATAAAAGGGCGTATCCACCCCTCTGCAAGAAAGTGTTAGAAAAACCTTCCAAGTACACACTTGACTACAACAAACTATTAGAAGAACATGAAATTGACAGACATAGGGCGCTGCCGCCTTTCTGCGGTAAAGAAGAGGGTGCTGCCGCCTTTCTGCAGTAAAGCAGAGGGCGCTGCCGCCTTTCTGCGGTAAAATAGAGGGCACTGCCGCCTATCTGTGACCTTTTCCTAAAAAATTCTTAGCAAAAAGGGAGGTTAAATGCAAGAACCCGTCTGTGGGTCCCACCGGGCATGCCAAAAATGTGATCCTAAAAATTTTATCCTACTCTAGTGTGCAAAATAACTTAAAAATGCAAGTGATAAAAGACCAAGGACACCTCAAGATTAGCCAAAAGAGTGATAAAACAAGAAGGAAAATGGACAAAACAAGATGCAAATGATTTCACCTTCCTTGCTGTTGACGACTCCTTGATTGGCCCTTGCTTGGGATGATTTTGTGTGCTCCTTAGATGATTCCTTTAATGACTAAATGCAAGATTGAATGTGCAAAATGATTAGAATGGATAGCTAGATGATGGTAAATGATTGAGAATACAAATTGGCAGCATGTAATTATCAAATGGCTAAGTGTTGAAAATAAAAATTGGCAGCATAAGGTTGCTCAAAATGAAAAAGTCTTGAAAATGCTCTTGAGAAGGGGTATTTATAGAAGAGTTTGAATTCTCTAGAGAATTCAATGGTCAAGATTGATCCAACAAGGTCAAGATGAAGGGCTATGGTGGGTTGAGAACCCACAAGCCCTCACATCTTGACATGTGGAGGGTGAAGTGGCCATGGGGATATGAGATGGAGGTGAGGTGGAAGAGAAGTACATGATGTGGAGGAAGTACAAGTACCTTGCAAGTACATTGGGAGATGGGAAGAATCTTAGGTGAATAAAAGTGAATTAAAAATTCACAATGATTGGAAGAATCTGGTGGATAAGACAATGTTCCCAAAATGTGGGAGTTTGTCACATGTGACTTGATGTGACAAGTCAAAGTTTCTAGAAGATGCATGGGAAAAGGGGATTCTTGGAGGAATAAAAAAGAATTAAAAATTCCTTGGAGGATGGAGAGAGTTGACCAAGGTACTGATTAAGATTAATTAATCAGTAATTAGAAGATAAACAAGGATTATAAGCCAACTTGCAAAAGTTGGAGGATGTGACACATCCTAATCAAGGATTAGGCATGTGCACATCCCTAATGAAGAAATTAGGAGATGGATTAGGATTAGATGAAAATGACATGTGAGTAATATTTATTTAATTCATTTGATGAAAAGGGATTAAGGAGGGTAAGGTATTTAATTATTAATTAAATACCTTAGGAATTTGGTAGAATTAAAGATATTAATTAAATAATAGTAATATTACTTAATTAACTCGGATAAAAGGATGTTTAGACAAAAAGTGATAAATTTGGATAAATTAAGTGTCCAAATTTGGATGTCTACATTTTGCCCCTCTTTGAGATGGGGCTATGAAGTAGCATCATTTCAAAGAATATTAAAATATAGAACTTAGAAGAAGATGGTTAGATTGGGAAAGATGCCCTAGTCATTCCTTTGAATGATTAGGAAGGGAAAAGGATGATGAAAATTAGGGATGAAGGATGCCCCCTCGAGAGGACATGCGGGTTGACGAGAACACAGGTGTGCTCTCGAAATAGATGAGATGAGGGAGATGATGCAAAGTGATGGACAAGAGAGAAGGAGAAGCGATAGGAGATGGATGCAGCACAAATGGATTTTAGGGCAAAAGGCGATGTTGCCCCAGTCAAGGTACAAGCCAAAATGGGTTGAGGATGGATGAAGTGTTGTCAATGAGGGAATTAAGGATCCCGAAACAACACGAGAATAGGGAATTATACATCCCACTGAGTGGTATTGATGAGGGAAGGATACAACCCAAAACACCACTAAATGATAGGGAAGAGTACCTCCCGATGATGATGAAAGTGCTATTGATGAGGGAAGGATACATCCCAAAAATACACCATAGGGATAGAGAATGATACTAATGGATGATGATGATGATGGGTCAAGGTTGGTAATGAGACTGGGCACAAGACCAAGGATTTGATTAGGTGATTTTTACGAGATTGAAAAGATGAGGAGAAGATTGATATGTGAGATGGAGAGAAGGATCTTAAGATTTGGTTTGATATCCAGAGATTTGGACTATAGCTGGACGAAAGCTCAGATTAGGGGTTTGGTTAAGCTCAGATTGGGATAAGATTAAAGTTCAGATGAGGATTGGAGACTAGAATGATTGAAGGATATGATTGGATTGATTCTACACTGAGTTCCGGGGTTTAAAGGGCGTAAGGTGTTGACAATCAGATTTTTCCCAATTTGGCAATTTTTAAAAATTGTCAAATTTTGTCATTTTAAGAAACCTCATGGATAGATTTTTGAGAGTCCAAATTTTGTCCAAGAAATACCCAATATTGAGATAGGATGAATTTCCAACTAACATCCCAAATTCGAGATATTCATTTTGAGTTATGAGTGAAAACAATTTTTTAAAATGCGGGAAAAAAATACTAAATTGGGATTTTGAGGGTCAAGATGAAAGTTTGAGGCCCCAAAAATGTGTCAAAACGGGTTCCAACAAATTTCAAAGAAACCCGCTAGAAATAAACTTGTTATCTCATAATGCAACCACCCGTCAAATTTCAGCTCAAACAGACACCCGAGTCAAAAGTTATGGCCTCCGGAAGTTTCGGTGTAAAAATCAAAAATCAATTTTAAAAATTTCAACACATGGGTTTTGTTGGCAGGGGGAAATTAGGAAATGGGTCGGGATCAAATTGTTTAAAAAAATTCAAAATTTATTGGAAAATTGGGGGGAAAGCTGAGGCGGGGTGGAGCCGCCCCACTGCGGTTGGGGCGGAGCCACTCCATTGCAGCCAGGGCGGAGCCGCCCTGGCAGGGGGTGGAGCCAGCCCACTGCGGCCGGGGCGGAGCCGCCCCGCTATGGCCGGGGCAGAGCCGCCCCGCTACAGCCGGGGGTGGAGCCGCCCTGCTCCGGCCAGGGCGGAGCCGCCTCACTGCTGGGGGCGGAGCTGCTCCGGCAGTGGGCGAAACCAACCCAACGGGGGGCAAGAAAAGAAGAATGCAAGATGTAAGAGAAATGATGAAGTGATATGAAAAAATATGAAGGGATGAGGGGATTGTGAAAAAGGATGAACAGATGGGGGATACATGTGCAAGATGATAGAAATGAAATGAAATGCAATCCTAATACAATTTGCCATCTTCGGAGCACTGATTTTTGCTATAGCATAAGACACCAAGTGCCAGGGTATGTGGAACCAAGGTGTAATAGTGTCTAAAGCATGAAATAAACACAAAAGACAAGAAGGCTATCCCAACATCCCAAAGCCAGTAAGACCTTGGTCGGGCCAGGTATTGAGATAACTACAAGCACAAAAGGATGCCCCAGTATAACACAAGACCTCAGGGATCTTGGTGGGTACTACGTGGGACAACCAAGAAGACACAATCAAACAAAAAAGAAAGATATGCCCTTATGTTGACCAATCAAAACACACCATAATATGATGGATCATGGCGGCCTTGACAAGTGATGATAGCGAGCTCAAATGATAAACAAATTCCAAAAGTATCAAAATATTACAATCAATTTCAAACATCCTTTGCCATAGGATCAAGGGGATGGATGGGATTGATAAGGTTTGTTAGGAAGGATGCATCCTGTTGAGACCGATGATGGATACTAAGCTAAAAGATCGATATGACGTAAGATATTCAAAACTGATTGGATTTGATGATACAAGTGGCTCTTGTTTGTTAAGAACCAGCTAGATAAGTAAGGGCACAACTTGACGACATGACATAAGGGAGACAATACATGAGCTAAATACCTAGGGGCTCGGGGGCCAATTAGAGATTAGCCTTACCTACGTGAAAGCCCAAAGCCCTCATAGTTCGGTGAAAGGTGGATGACTGACTAAGATGGAGACCTTGATGGATGGTAAAGATAGGATGGACAAAACGAGAAAGACCGATGGTAGACGATAGAAGAGCAAAGTGGACAATGAAGATCGATGATGGAACCCTGGGGGCAGATCAAATGATTGACCTTGCCTACGTGAAAACGCAGGGGCAATGTAGTTTGAGAAGACCAAAGGCAAACAATGGATAAAGGATGATAAGATGATAGGATAAGTGGATAAAAAGATGGGACCGATACAACAAGAGAGGAGAGCCCTGTTGGATTGGATAGGATGATGACAATCACATAAAGCTCAGGGATGGGATAGTTATCAAAGCATTAAAATGACTTGGGATGAGGATATGATAGATAGACGAGTGATGAAAAGGGTATAGGAGATTGGAAAGATGTGCAATAGAAGAAGGGGTGATGACGATGAGATAAATGGCATTGGGTTGCATGGGGGGAGGCCTATAGCCAGATACCAATGACACGGGATTGGTAGATGGTATAAGGATAAAGATGAAATAATGGATAGAGATATAGGGATGGGGGATGGGAGGGAGTGTTTGGATGGATAGGAATATAAGGATTGGAAGATGAAAGGAATGCGAGGATAGATAGATACGAAGATAAAGATGGGGAGATGGAAGGGATGTTGTGATAGATGGATAGGGACATAAGGTTTGGGAGATGAAAGGGATGCTAGGATAGATGATGTCTCCAAGGACTATGTCACAAAGGAAGCATATGCCCCCACTCTAGATATGTCATATATGAGGAGGCATGAGGGATGGAAGACAAGGGGAGGGGAAGATAAAGGAGATAACTAGATGAGGATAGAATGGGTGACTAAGGAATATAATAAAGCATGGATGAAGGGAATGTATACCAATAGGTGTCAAAAGCATGCATAGATAGGTGCCCCTATTTTGATCAATATCACAAGAAGGATGGAGGGAGTGGGAGATAAACAGGAAATGATGGTAGGATGCGGGGATTTATGAAGAGGACGGATAACAGGAAGACAGGTGCATAGCTGAAAGAATAGTGGATGGAGGGAATGCATATTAGGAAGTTGCCCCCAAGTGTAGATGGGAATTTACACATGACGCATGTTTGCCATGTTTTCATCATGGTATTTATCCAAGGCGCTTGTTTGCCAAGTTTTCACTATTGGACGAATTATTTCTCTTTACTATTTTGTTTTTTTTTTGTGGATTTTGACTTTTTGGATGTCATGCAGAAGGAGATGGGTAAGGATAAGGAAGTGGATAAGCAAATTTAGAAGACATGTGATAAGGATCAAGGTGTTATGATCCCATGTTTGAAGTGACTGTTGGATGTTGGTACAACCTTATTAGGCTAAATGGATTATGCATGAGGATGAATTAGAGGGATTTGATGGGGTTGATACATGGGATAATGGATGGGATGCTGTAAAGGGTATGGATAGAATGATGGGGTGGATATGTGATGGGGAGATGTGTTGATGACCAACATAGGCACATCTGGTGGTGGATGTGGAAAGATAATAGGATTAAGGGATGGAGAATGTGGGGATAATGGAGGAGATGGAATGGTGAATTTCGGGACATAAAGACCCAAACAAACTTAGGAGATGAAAGGGGTGTATGATGAGCTTTTGGATTAGCGAATTTGGATGTTCTTACAGATTTTTCATGTGATGGCATTGCATCTTTTTTCTTTGGGATCCACATGGTTTTGATCTTTGCTTTGGTGGGCCTTTGCGGCCTACAGATTTGATGTGGATTTTGGATTTGATTTTTCTTTGCTTTAACATGTCTTTTAGAGGGGACATGGGGAGCCATAGATTCATGTGGATGCTTGGATTTATGCATTTTTTCTTTACAACCAAAGTTCTTTTAGTAGCAATGGGATGGGTGTGAGGAGATGGATGATGTGGAGTGATGGAGGTAAAATTATGAGGATTATGTGTAGATGGAGGATGTTTAAGTATGTGCCTTTGTTGATCCTGATTAGGATGTTTATGATGGATGCGAGGGATAGGTGATGAATGGATGAAAGGATGGATACGACGAGATGGAGGAGGTGATTTTGGGATACAGGGGCCCAAAATAGACATAGGACTTGGGGGAAACATGGGCATGGTAGATGGAGGATTGGAGATGGTAGATGGAGGGATGTAAGGACCCAAAATGGATGGAGCAGATGAAGGAGGAAGATGGACGGTTGTTTTGAGGTGATATGATAGAGGAGGAGGGATGGCCACATATGATCTGGCGGGGTGATGGGAAGAGCCAACATTTCTTTTGGAAAAGGCTCGTTGAGGACATCTATAGGTTTTACCAACATTTTTAGATTGCGAGTCATGAGTAGTATATCCAAGACCTTGCAGATACAAATGTTTTTTAGCTTGGATGGGCTCTATAATACCTTGCTCATGAAGGCCTAAACCTTTTCCTTGATAGTTCATTCTCTTGAGCATTCGATCTAAGACAGGATTTTTGTTACACTGGAAGAATGATGTGAGTTCATTATTAGGTGGAAGAGGAGGGTTGGTGTATATGCTTTGTTTTTCTTCTACGAGGAGACCACCATGGAGGAATGTGAGAGGACCAAGGGGATAGATAGGCGGCGTAGGTATAGAAGTTTTAGGTGATGATGGGGGATTATGAGAGGGAGATGATGGGATTGCAGCATCAGGAGAGGGAGTAGGGACCATGATAGGATCTGGATTTGTGGTAGTAGGCTCATGCGATGGAGATGGAGATGGAGATGGAGTAGTGGAAGCTTGAATGACAACGAGATCATGGGATGGAATGGATGGGGGACTGTGATCTTGAGGTGGACTAGATGGGATGGTAGGATCTTGATCTGGAGAAGTGGATATGTTGGCATGCTTTGGATTAGCCTCTTGGCATGACTCATCATGTGCGGGAGGCATGATAATGGAGTCTCGTTGGGACTCTTCAAGTGGGGAAGATGAAGGGATGGAAGATTCATGAGGTTCATTGGGATGGGTTTTGGTGTTACTAGGAGTGGGAGGAGTGGATTGGATTTGGGTGGATCTAGGAGTAGAGGGAGTGGATTGGAATTGGGTGTCTTCGATGGATTCGACAGTTCTTGGAGTAGGAGGTGGGGGTTCAATGGATTTAGTGGGTTCAATGGTTTCAATGGTTTGAGTAGTACTAGGGGTGGTAACATCAATAATAGGTGTGGTATGGAGAAGGATCTCATCACTAGTGACCGTGGATGATGGATCTTGATGGCATGGTTCCATGACTTCAAGATGTGGAGTTGGGGATGGCTTCTTTGTAATGAGTCCTTGGAGAACTTCTAAAATGAGAGACTTGCATATGGTTGGCTTGGCTATGGTGGTAGAAATGGATGAGGGATTATGGATTGGTGGACCAGGGTTAGATGGAGGAATGGGATTGAATGTAGGACCATGAGTAGATGGGGGATTAGGATTGGATGGAGGACTAGGAGTAGATGGATGAATGGGATTGGATGGAGGACTAGGAGTAGATGGAGGACTAGGATTGGATGGAGGGTTAAGGTAAGGATACTGGAGTGGTGAATTAAGATAGGGGGACATGGATTGTGGATTAGGACAAGAGGATATAGGACATGGATTGTGGATTGTGGGACAAGAGGATGTGGAGGATGGATTATAATAAGGGTATTGGGATGGTGGATTATGATTAGGATATGTGGATGTAGGATTAAGGTAAAAGGGTGTGGATGTAAGATTAGTATGGGAAGATTGGGAAAGAGGATTACGATAGGGGGACATGGATGGGGAATTGTAATAGAAGTATTGGGATGGGAAATTAGGATAAGAGGATGTAGATGTTGTATAAGAGGATGATGCAGATGAAGACATGACAAATATGGGGATGAAGAAGATACTGGATATCCATTGTCAAAGGTGGCATACGGAGCATGATTAGTCATGGATGAAGACATAACGAGATAGCTCATAGGAGTAATTAGATTTTGGAAAGTGGGTGGAGAAAGCTTACTAGAGATGATAGTGTCAAGGGGATCTATGTCGTATACCTCTTGATCAACAAGACTTTCGTTATCAATGTCGACGTAATTAGGGTTTCCCTTGACCACTATTGATGGAGGATGAGGATTCATGATGATGACAGGATAAAGAGGATGGATAAAAGATTTTGGATGGGAACAGATTAAAGATCAAATCAGGATTTTGGTCAAGCTCAGATCAAGATTGGACAAAAGCTCAGATTAGGATGATTGGATGGAATTGCTTTTGATTTTGATGGGATTCGGTAGATGGATGATTGGATCGGGTAGATGATTTGATGAATTTGATTAAAGTACTAGATCAGTTTGATTGGATAGGATCAAATGATTAGATGATGTTGATTGGATAATTATGATTAGATGAAGATGATTGTATGTATCTGATTAGAGGAATGGATTGGTTTGATTAGATAGGAAGAAAAAAAGGTACCACTAGATAGAGCTCAAAAAATTGAGCAATTTTGGTTTTTGAACGAAGTTGATTCGACGTACGGTTTGTAAATGATAGCCCCGAAAAGTTAGGGGCATGTCCACCTCGCGATGTGGGGCGTGGCCGCCCTGGGATGGTTAAATTCTTGATAGGAGGAAATGGAAGGTACCACTGGATAGAGCTTGAAAAACTAAGCAACTTTTGTTTTTGAACAAAGTTGATTCGACGTATGGTTTGTAAATGACAACCCCGGGAAGTTAGGGGCATGTCCACCCCACGATATGGGGCATGGTCGGGTACCACTGGATAGAGCTTGAAAAACTAAGCAACATTGATTTTTGGACGAAGTCGATCCGATGCACGGTTCGTAAATGATGGTCCTGGAAAGTTAAAGGGGCATAGTCAACATTCTGTAGTAAATCAGGGGCATAGTCAACTTTCTGCAGCAAATCAGGGGCGTAGCTAGCTTTCTGTAGCAAAATCAGGGGCGTAGTCAGCTTTCTGCAGCAAATTAGGGGCGTAGTCAGCTTTCTGTAGGAAAATCAGGGGCGTAGATAGAAAAATCAGGGGTGCTGACAGCTTTTTGCAGTAAATCAGGGGCGTAGTCAGCAAAATCAGGGGTGTTGAAAGCTTTCTGTAGTAAATCAGAGATGCTACCACCTTTCTGCGCTGATTATGAGTGGTGTTTAGTGATGTAAATGGTAAAAATTATGACGTTCGTTAAGTGAGGGTATTGAATTTTGAATGGAATATGAGGAAATTAGAAGGAATGGGCAGATTGGAGATGATTGCGAAGAGTGAGTGGGGATTTATAATGGTTAAACAAATGTTTGGAATGATAAGATGGAGGTTTAAACGGATCAAATGGAGGTTTCGGGAGGCTTAGAGTGACAAAATGGAGGCTTAGGATGAGGAGGTAATGGTTGGGAATGATTAAATGATGGTTTAGAAGCTAAACGGATCCAAATGGGACGATTTCGGGTGCTCAGGAGGGCAAATCCGCCCCTCTGCAGTAAAAATCAGGGGCGCTGCCACCTTTCTACAGCAAAACAGGGGCACTGCCACCTTTCTGCAGCAAAATAGGGGTGCTGCCACCTTTTTGCAGTAAGACAAAGTTTGATTTTAGTGGCAATGGCTATGGCAATGACACAAAATGATAAAGTAAGGCCAAAGTATCAAAGATTTGACAGACTTTTCACAAGAAAACACTTCAAGCAAGCACAATCCTATGATTAATATTAAGGGTATGGCCAGGCAAGGTCTTAATCTAGGATGCACAAGGCTTCTAGGGAGTCTTCGATATACTCTCGGTACATTAGGCACAACCGTGAACACCAGTCCGTCACAAGCGTGAGTCGGGAACTCTAGGGAGATACTGAAAGGCTCAGACCAACTCTTCACGTCTATCTAGGTATCACCCTAGCTTCGACGCTCCGCCAATTATGATGTGACTGGATTGGGGTACAACTTTCGTTCTCCCCCCTTTATATACCCTGCCGGTACGCGTGGTTGGAATCGTCCCTTGGGGTGATAAAATCTCCAAGCAGGTCCCACTAAAAAGAAGACACTAACCGCTTCCAACTACTCCCTAGGCTCACACGAAGTGCAAGGGGAAAGTGAAAAAAAATTAATGCCCCCTTGGGTAACACAAGAATAAACAATCACAACAAGCAATGAAGTCTACTCCCCCTAATTAGACTATGTTCCAAAACAACAAGGATAATTTTCAAAAATCTGATCAAATAGATGGCCCTGCAAACAAATGTTAGCTATCTTTTTCTTCATTTTTTATCAATTACGCCCTAATACGCTGCAAAACATTAGCAAAAAACACCAATATCCTTGCCAAAACAATGTTAGAGGGTTATTTCTTGATAATAGCAAAAAATGAGAACAAAAATGAAGCCAAAATGACTGTTTTTCCTTTCAAACTGTGCTGTTTTGGGGCGCTGCCGCCTTTTTGCAGTGGACAAGAGGGCGTTGCCGCCTTTCTGCGGTAAAGTAGAGGGCGCTACCGCCTTTCTACAGAAAAATGGGGGCGCTGCCGCCTTTCTACAGTAAAGCAGAGGGCACTGCTACCTTTCTACAACAAAAGGTTAGAGGGTGCTTCTGCCTTTCTGCAGCAAGATGTTAGAGAAAAAGAGCCCTTCAAAATAAAAGGGCATATCCACCCCTTTGCAAGAAAGTGTTAGAAAAACCTTCCAAGTACACACCTAACTACAACAAACTATTAGAAGAACATGAAATTGACAGACATAGGGCTTTGCCACCTTTCTGCAGTAAAGTAGAGGGCGCTGCCGCCTTTCTGTAGTAAAACAGAGGGCACTGCCGCCTTTCTGCGGTAAAATAGAGGGCCCTGCCGCCTTTCTGCAACCTTTTCCTGCAAAATTCTTAGCAAAAAGGGAGGTTAAATGCAAGAACCCGTCTGTGGGTCCCACCGGGCATGCCAGAAATGTGATCCTAAGAATTTTATCCTACTCTAGTGTGCAAAATAACTTAAAAATGCAAGTGATAAAAGACCAAGGACACCTCAAGATTAGCCAAAAGAGTGATAAAATAAGAAGAAAAATGGACAAAACAAGATGCAAATGATTTCACCTTCCTTGTTGTTGACGACTCCTTGATTGGCCCTTACTTGGGATGATTTTGTGTGCTCCTTAGATGATTCCTTTAGTGACTAAATGCAAGATTGAATGTGCAAAACGATTAGAATGGATAGCTAGATGATGGTAAATGATTGAGAATACAAATTGGCAGCATGTAGTTATCAAATGGCTAAGTGTTGAAAATGAAAATTAGCAGCATAAGAATTCTCAAAATGAAAAAGTCTTGAAAATGCTCTTGAGAAGGGGGTATTTATAGAAGAATTTGGATTCTTTAGAGAATTCAATGGTCAAGATTGATCCAACAAGGTCAAGATGAAGGGCTATGGTGGATTGAGAACCCACAAGCCCTCACATCTTGACATGTGGAGGGTGAAGTGGCTATGGGGATATGAGATGGAGGTGAGGTGGAAGAGAAGTACATGATGTGGAGGAAGTACAAGTACCTTGCAAGTACATTGGGAGATGGGAAGAATCTTGGGTGAATAAAAGTAAATTAAAAATTCACAATGATTGGAAGAATCTGGTGGATAAGACAATGTTCCCAAAAGGTGGGAGTTTATCACATGTGACTTGATGTGACAAGTCAAAGTTTCTAAAAGATGCATGGGAAAAGGGGATTCTTAGAGGAATAAAAAGGAATTAAAAATTCCTTGGGGGATGGAGAGAGTTGAGCAAAGTACTGATTAAGATTAATTAATCAGTAATTAGAAGATAAACAAGGATTAGAAGCCAACTTGCAAAAGTTGGAGGATGTGACACATCTAATCAAGGATTAGGCATGTGCACATCCCTAATAAAGAAATTAGGAGATGGATTAGGATTAGATGAAAATGACATGTGAGGAATTAAATAAATGTAATATTTATTTAATTCATTTGATGAAAAGGGATTAAGGAGGGTAAAGTATTTAATTATTAATTAAATACCTTAGGGATTTGGCATAATTAAAGATATTAATTAAATAATAGTAATATTACTTAATTAACTTGGATAAGAGGATGTTTAGACGAAAAGTGATAAATTTGGATAAATTAAGTGTCCAAATTGGAATGTCTACACATACAATAGGGAATTGCACTGACATGATCTAAAATTGATGTAGGCATGTGTTCTCCTTAATTTGCAACAGGTTTGAATACTTGACATTGCTTTGGAAGGGATATTGATTGCATTTTCTGAAGTTGCTTGTTAAAGTTGCATTCAAGCGTTTTGAGGGATAAAATGTATTGAAAAGGCCATTCACTACAAAAAATCCCTGTGATTACCTCCCTTTTTTGCTTCCACCCACTATTTTAATGTATTTTTCTTCAATTTTTTGAAAAAGTTAGTGCTATTTATTGGGATGGCACTACTTTTGGCATTTTTTGTGTCGATCAGAACAAGTAGGTGCTAATTAGCGCGAGGTTTAGCATCAAGTTTAGCAACGGGTTTAGTATTGGGTTTAGTGTTAGATTTAGCACCTAATTTAGCGCCTGATGTAGCACCTAATTTAGCACCTAATTTAGTGCCTAATTGTTCTGATCTAGCAAGGATTAAGAGTTAAGGGATTAGGGACGTTAGAACAAAAAACCCTTCCCCAATATTCATTAGCCTTCAATTTCTTGCCTACATTTCACTTGCATCAAAAGATACCTCAACCCTCAACCCTCAACCCTAATCCCTCAACTCTCAACCCTCAACCCCTATACCCTCTACCTTATATATTGGACCCTCCACCCTAATCCTTCAAGCATATACCCTCAAACTTATACCCTAAATGCTCTACCCTCAACCCTAAACCCTTAAACCCTAAACCCTAAACCCTTAAATGTCCTTCTACCCTCTACCCTCAACCCTAATCCATAAACCCTATACCCTCAACCCAATACCCTATACCATCAATGCTATAGGTCCTTAAATCTAAACTGGCCTCTACCCTTTACCCTCTACCCTCAACCCTCAACCCTCAACCCTTAATCGTTAAACCCTTAAACCCAAGTAAACTCTCTACCCTAACCCCTCAACCCTCAACCCTTAATCCCTCAATGCTTTAACCCTCAACCCTCAACCCTCAACACTTAAAACCTAATCCCTCAACCCCTATACCCTCTACCCTATACATTGGACCCTCAACCCTTATCCTTCAATCTGATACGCTCAAACCTATACCCTAAATGCTCTACCCTCAACCCTTAACCATCGAACCTAAACCCTTAAACCCTAAATCCTAAACCTTTAAACCTTCTACCCTCTACCCTCAACCCTAATCCCTCAACCTTGTACCCTCAACCCAATACCCTCAACCATCAACCCTATAGGTCCTCAACTCTATACCTTCAATTCTCAACCCTCTACCCTATACATTGGATCCTCAACCCTCATATATCTCTATCCCTCCCTCCTCTTCTCTCCTTCTCTCCATCTCACTTCTCCCTCCATCTCTCACTCCATCCATCCATCCCTCTCTGCCCTAATCCCTCAACCCTAAACCATCAACCCTTAAACCCTTAAACACTCAACCCTAAACCCTCAACCCTAAACCCTCAACCCTTAAACCCTAAACCTTTAAACTAGCCTCTACCCTTTACCCTGAACCCAATACCATCTACCCTCAACCCTCAACCCTCAGCCCTCAAACCCTTAAACCCCAGTAAACTCTCTACCCTAATCCCTCAACCCTGAAAAACCTAATCCCTCAACCCTCAACCCTTAAACCTTAATCCATCAACCCCTATACCCTCTACCCTATACATTGGACCCTCAACCCTATACCCCTGGTGTGACTACAAGGGCATAAAAATTCAACTATATCCCTTTTGTACATTTTATGGCATAATACACCTCATTTCTGCATTCAATCGTCTACAAATTTTCCCATGTTTAAATTTTTTGAGTAAAGGATAAAAAAATGTTTTTAAAGAATAATATGAAGATAATAGTATGATCTTAAATTTGAGAATTAATATCATTTGAATTAAATGGAATTTTTATCTTCTTTTCAATTAAAAGTTGTAATATTTAATTTGTAAATTATTATAAAATAAATAAATAATAATAAAATTTATATGTTGAATATTAATCATTATTTAGAATGTATTTTTCACAATAATTATATGAATGGTTTGGAAGAAATGCAAGAGGAAAATCTATTTTAATTAAAAAAATCTTAGGGTGCAAGGAATCTAATGTAATATCACAATCACAATCACACAGTTTTTTTAAATTATAATAATTAAAATCATAATTTAATGATTAAATTATATATTTAATTCATATTCATTTTAGTTTTATTTAAATAAATATTTTTTTATATATATTTTAAAATTAAAATTAATAATTGTTAAAGATATTTTTCATATTTTTTATTTTATATAAAATAACATCAACAGTTTTTAATTATTAATTGAACATACAAATTAATAAATTTAATAGATAATAGTAATTTTTTATTATAAAATATATGTATTTTGTTTTCTAAATGTGTTTGAATATTAAAATATTCAATGATTAAACATATTTGAGTTTTTTCACATCAATATTTTTTCTGCTATGATGAGTTAGAACAAAACACCCAAGCCCTAATTTTCAACTTTCATTTTCACTTGGTTTTTTCGAG
The DNA here is from genome assembly GCA_007258455.2 of Sequoia sempervirens. NCBI lineage: Eukaryota > Viridiplantae > Streptophyta > Pinopsida > Cupressales > Cupressaceae > Sequoia > Sequoia sempervirens. Next base: position 532,419,093 of record VDFB02000017.1, read on the forward strand.
CTCCCTTGCCCTGCACATGCCACCATCATTAGGGTTTGAAACCTCAAGCTTCCTGAAGGAGTCTTTGTCAAATTTCTCACTGCTTTTGAGAGTTTTCTTCACAGAAATTTCTGTTGAGGCCAAATCAGGTAAAGGTTTCATGGTTCATCATTTCTTTCCACTTATCTGAATGCATTTTCAAAGACATTCGTTCTTAGATTCTCATGCATTTTTCTCTTTCTTTACTTTGTCGACGCCTTGCTTGTTTTGAGGCTGGCATCAAATCACTTTTGGAGCTCACATTTCTTCAAACAACAAGAAGTTGAGTAAGTTTCTATGCGCAATTTCTCTATATCTTACCTTTGTTTTCTGTCAAAATAAGCTCGATTTGGACTCAATAGATACAAATGAATGGGTGTTTTGTTTCTACCATGCATCCTTATTTTGAAACCCTTCATCTTGGCTCAACTTCTCTAGACTTAGCTCACTAGCAAAAGAAATGAAACAAATTATACTCTCCATATTTGGTTTGATCAAATGATGAAAGATTTTTTTATTTCTTCATTTTTTCTCTTTCCTGGTGATAGCTTGGTTGTGGCCTCTCTAGAATATTTTTTCTATTTACAAAAATAATAGAGTGAAAATTTTTATTTATTATATTTTTGAGCCTCCTTCATGGCTCCATGGTTATGGCCATGGGCTCTATTCAATGGCATTTTGGGTTTGTCTTGATCTGGGGTTTTTCAAAAAACCTGTGACTCCTATTACTGATACAAGCTCTAAAAAAAAAAGAGTGTAATCCTCTTGGCACGATCATTCACTTCTTATAAATCAAAATAAATCCTTCCACATTTGGGGCTCGACCCAAAAACCCTAAACCATGGGTTTGTAATATTCTACATATCCTTCTCCTTTCTTGCAAAAAAATTACATTTTCATTTTTTAGAACCCGCTTCACAAGAAAATTGCACTATTTTTCTATATGTTCATTTTTCTCTAAACAAGGCAAAAATGGAGATGATATGGTTCACAATTATGAAAATAAACATGGTTCTATTTCCTTTTGATGTATGTAACTACAATTTCTTTTTTCTTTTTCTTAGAAATGAAGTTGTGTTCTCTTTCCACAATTTCATTGATCTCTTCATCATTCCCCAATAAGATTGACTTTAATAAGATATACCTTGAAACCCTTTGAAAATAGAATAGCACACCGTAGAACTGTTCTTCAAATTGTAAGGGGAGGGTCCCTAATACCTAACCCTAGACTAAAACTATAGACAAAATTTATATGTACAATATACAAGATTTCAATGGGGGGTTTTTCCTAAATGGAAATCACTAAATGACTATGTTTTTTCCCTCAAATGCATACACCAAATTGTTAATAGTCAAGCTTTGTAGTGATATTTTCAAATATAGCAAAGGATAAACTATCAAGCACAAACAAACAAACAAACACAACTTCCTACTAGCTAAAACAAAGACCAATATTCCATTGTAATCAAGGTTTGAAGGGAAAACAAATGAATGTTTACTTTTGGCTAATGTAGAGACTAGTAATTTTACATCAACAAGGGAGTGTTAAACAAATTGAACAACACATGACTCTTAAAAAAAGTGTCAAGTAATAAACAAAGCTACCACTTACTGAATAACAAGGATCAATACAAAGCTTGAAAATTTTTGATGCAATGCAGGCGAGGTCTTAAAATCAACCAAACTCAAATTCTCTTGTTTGACACAAACTTTACCCAAATTCTCTTCACTGTACCTTGATTTCACAAGGCCAAAAAGACTCCAAACCACCAAAACTTGATTCCAAATCTCACTTGACCTCTAGTAAACCTTAAACATCATTTATTTGATAGGTTCAAATCAACAAAGCACTTAGAAAGCTCTATTTCATCAAATTCACAAATTCTTACATTCAAGGACTTAAACTCTTGTAGTTCATATAGTTGAAATCGGGTAAATCTTCAACACCAAATTGAATCTCCTAAAAAAAAAAAAGATTTTAGGACCCATTTGGGCCTTCTAAAACATATCTAAAAAACAACTATGGTCACTTTGGACCAACCTCTTCAAAGTTGGACTTCACCTTTGTCCTACAAGGCCAATTTTGGCCTATTTTTAAAAGAAAATACTCTTAAAACTTGCTGCCCATCTAATTTTCTGCTGTTAAGCCACTTATCAGGTCTCAAAACCTCAGAATAAACCTTTCCCTTCAAGAGAAACACTTTCTAAAACACCCAATTGCAAAATCCTCACTTTATGTCCTTCCAAGGAGGGTTTTTTGAAAGACTATGATCCAGGCCTTAAAACACTTGGAAACCACTTCTAACATGCTTAAATATGTCTGAAAACACCTAAGAAACCTTCATAAATTTCTTCACCTACAAAATTCACACTTTTCCATACTAAAACCTCACAATTTCACTCTTTTTCACTCAAAAATCACTCATTTTTGCAATTAGGCTTCATGCCCATTCACCTCAAACAGCCTGCCCTTGCTCCCTCAAGCCTGTAAAAACCTAATCCTACATTAATAGACCCATTCCATGTAGTCACAATAGTTTGCAGAAGGTGGAATGGGTTGAACTCCATTTAAGGCCTCAAAACCCTTGTATGTACAAATTTAGACCTATTTTCTGTAGATCAACAATAAAATCTATTAAAATCAATGTGGAGCCTCCAAATATGATGAAAATAAAAGATAGATCCATCCCACACATGATCCAAGCACCTGTAGAGAAATAATGGCCTGTACGGATTCGTACCAAAGCTTGAAATTGCTGAAAATGTTACAAAAATTAGAAATTTCTATTAAAACAATGGGTTTTGACTTTCTAATTTTAACTAAAAGGTTGTCAAGGTAGGTTGAATGTTAGTTTTATTGTTTTGATTCATTATTATAAGTGGAATAAGGTCTAAAAAGTTCATTGGTAATGTCTTAGGTGAATAGAAGGGTCAAAAGTGAAAATATTGCAAATATGCAAAAAGTTGTCAACAATAAACTTGCAAAAATGCAAAATTTGTAAAGGCCAACGGTTAGTTGGGGTTTAAAAAGTGGTTGGTCAGTTTGGGGAGTTATTTCTTGGTTTGAAAACATTTAAAATACATGTACACCTCGTGATGGGGGTTGGAAAGTTGCATTTTAGAAGAAATACCACAAAATCTATTAGTTTCTTTGCATAAATTTTGTGTTTTCAAGAAATCTGCTGCTACAAGCTGAATTTCTCATCCGTACAGAAGTACCATAGCCGAAGAGTGATGTAATTTTTTGAGGGAATGTGTTATCTTTCATTTTAATCAAGTGGGAGGTTCTAATATTGAGTTTTGAGTGAGATGTCTTCATTTTTTTGGAACTGCCTGTTTATAGCCTGTCAAGGGTTTTGATTGGTGCAAAAAATGAAGTTTTAAACATTCCACATACTATCATGACTTGTAACTAATTGGAATGTATTTTTTCATGATAATATAGATGTGAAAATGGTTTGGGATTCAAGGGATACATTTTTTATGGTTTTAGGGCGATTCCCTAGGGTGCTTTCATGAGTTTTCCATGTGAATTTGAGGAACTAAAGTAAGGTTTTGACAAAATATGAATGGAGCTGCATGTGTAATGGTGTTTTTAGTTTGTGAAGATTTTTTTATGAAGGTATGAGGTAGTGTAAAGTTTTGGTAACATGTGGAACCATTACTTTCAATAAACCCTCCTCAAATTAGCTTAAAATGAGGGCTTTGTGGTTTGGTATGTAGAGGTGAGTTTCTCTTGAAAAAAAATGTGTTTTTTAGGGTTTGGACACATGTAAATTTCTTCCACAACAATTATTGGTGGTTTTGAAGAGTTTAAATGGTAGTTCATTTGTAAATTAGGCCTCATTAGCCTAATTAGGACAATGGTGAAGGCCCATTTTGAGGCACATGTTCCAAAACAACATCTAATGATTTTGAGGTATATTTTGTAACTCACTAAGAGGTATCTAAATCTCTATTTTTTTTGTTAATTCCTTTGTGAAGTTTGTGAGAAAAATCCCAAACAGGGTCAACAGACCTACTAGGAAAGGCTTAGTTGAAAAGTGAAATTTAAAGAGTTGAAGAGTTGGTGTTTTGAAATTTGTTTGAGGCTCATTGAATTGAGTTCATTGAGTGATCCTAACCCCTTGCTTACATCATGGCCACTGAAAAGTGTGCCTCATATTAATTTATTTTCATGCTTACTTTAGGCTCTTTTCACTTAACCTCTTGCCACTTTTAAATCTTCTTGGCATAATTTTCCCAAAGCTCTTCTTAACACTTATGCATAGATTCATAACACCTTTTTTGAAATTTTTATTACACAAGCATTCTTTCTTTAGTTCCTCACCATGCTTCATATCCTACGCGCACTTTTATAAACTGTTTACCACTTTTTTGGGCAGCCTTCTTGCTATTTTGAGCCATGAAAATGTGTGCTTTATCTTTTGAACTGACATCCTTTGCGGTAGGTACATTTTACCTATAATTTTGACATATATTATTTCTTGGGTTTAGATATGATAATTCACTCTCAATTCCAAGATTTAGGTGGGGTTTTGGATGGCATTTTCCATGATAAAGCATTCCTACCTTAGGTCTCATTTTTTCCCCTTTTAGTTGAGTTTTGATTACTAATGTAATTGCAATGTTTTTTATGATGAAGCATAGATGAATGATGGTTTTTTCTCTCTAAAAGATAAATTACTTAATTTGAGCAAAGTTTTATTAACTTAATGCCACTCTTTCATATGATTCAATGAATATTTATAGTGGTTAAATACACCAAGATGTGTATTATACTTCACTCAAAGACTTGATCTCATACATAGGCATGGGTTCATAATGCATTTTCCATGGTTTTTATGTTGAAGGTGCATATTTATTATGGTTTTTCCTCTGAAACAATGCACCTTTATCCCTTTAGTGTTGGGTAAAGATCATCAATCACTTTTCCATCTTAAGACTTGCTAGACAGAGAAGGCTAGTGGAATTGCCACTTCTAAAGTGAGCACCCTTTAAAAAATTTAATTCTTACCAAGTTGGGCATTGATCACTAATCAATTTTCCCTTTTTTGGAACTGGAGCTTAGTTTTCTTTGGTTTCAACCACACAAAAATGTGCCCTAACTTTCTATTTTTACTTCTTTGGAAGAATTCACTTAGATCCTTGCTGTTGTTGCTAGTTAGGCAAACTAACTCCATGGTTGGGCCAAAAAAATATGTGCTGAGGGAAAAGAGTATTTTTGATTCAAACCTCATACCTCGGCCATTCCACAGTCCTCTTTCTTTTGTCGTAGTCAACACCAACCAAGAACTTTATTTTTTTCTGCTCTTGCATACTATTATTTAAATGTCATCTTTTATCGGACTTGTTGATGATCACTTCTCTCTATCTTAACAAAGAAAAGACAATGACAAGATGACTTAAAAAACTGAATATGAGAACCACAATTGAATGGATGGATACAAGATCAAAAGTCAAATGATGACAAAAAGGAGCACAAGAGATGAGTTTCACATGGGTACCAACATGAGGATAGGTTGTATGTATCTATTTCCATTTAAGCTCTATATATTGATCTATTTAATACAAAAAAAATATTTTAACCCAATAAGATTGAATTTCATCATGAATCCTCATTTGCAATCATCAAGCCACTGGAAGGAACATTGTTTCGCTTTATTTTATTCCTGACATAGCAGCAACTAAAAGTTTTAATGTTATTTTCAAAATTGTTGGTTATTTGATGCTAGCTTAACTTTTGTTGCAATTGTTGTATAGGATGAAAACAATAGCCATATCAAATGCATTTTTCCCAAGTCCTACTCTCTCAAGGTTAACAATCTCAATCTCACTAATACTGATTACTAAGAAAGGTAATTCCACCAACTCTATCAAAAAAATTATCGTAGGAACAATAAAAATAGATGCTTTGAAAGGAACTCCATGAAAACCAAGCTCTCTAAATGGTATATCAAACTCTAGTTCAAAATATTTTAGATGAGGCTGCTCCAATAGCTCTATTACTCACTTGACAAATCCTTGAAACTATGCATTGATTTTATTTTTCCTATCCCTCTCTTGTTGTTCTTCCTCAATTTCATCAGGATCATACATTGAACTTCTTGCCCCTCCTAAAGTTTGGACCACATCTATTACCTCCACATAAAACTAGACATCCTTGGTCTTCTTGGTTCACACCATGATATGGTTATGCAAATGAAAATGAAGCAAAGTAATCATCTTTTTCTCCGTTGGCTGGAAGAATGCATGCTTATTGTTGTGATACATGATGTCAGATCTGTTATGCTCTCATGGTTGAATACTGAAATCTATTATGGTGGGCCTCCATAGTTCCAGTCATCTTTCTTCCTCTTCCACCAAATGCTGGCATATTTTACTAACGTTTATTAGAATTGTTGCATGTTTTACATCATTGGAATGACATATTAGCTGTATCTTTTATGAAATTTTATTATGGTATGTGCACTTTGATATGATGTAATATGATTATGGTTTTGTTTCACATGTTGTAAAATTAGATATATAACAGAAAAATAAATTATTGCATGAAATAAATAATAAATTTTCATTTTAATGTTTTTTTTGCAAAACATAGGTCTTCCAGAAGATCGAGATGATTCTCATGATATATAGATCCAGAATATGTTGGTTCTAGTACATATCACATGGCAGAGGATGATGATGATGACACAGATACAAAATAAACTGAGGCTGATGATGATGATGATGACGACAATGATGATCATGATGGTAATGATGATGATGATGAGGCAGTTGCTGGTAGTAGCTAGTGACATTCATGATCATATAGACTACATCATGCATCATTTCTGATATATCGTTAGGATGCCTCTTTTCATGGTTACTATCATATGTATCATTTTCATAGCTTGTAGTACCATATTATTTAGTTGTATCATTTTGACATGTATTGTTTTTACTTATATCATTTGTACATGTGTCATTTTGACATATGTCGATTGTTGGAAATGTATGATTTTGACATGTTATTAATCTAGTGGCATATTTAACTCACTTGTTTTAATTATAAATGATGATCATATTATTAATAATTATCTTGTTATTTAATCATATGCGTTAAATAATTAAATTACTTACTCTATAATCATATGAGTTATTTAAGAGGCATGATATATTTAATTAATTAAATTGAAATAAAACATATTATTTAATTTAGTTACTCTATAATCATATGAGTTATTTAAGATGCATGGTATATTTAACTAATTGAATTGAAATAAAACATATTAAATTAATAAATGGAAGCAAAACAAGAAGCATTTTTAGAAGAAAAAAATGAAGCAACAATGGAAGCCAAACTAGAAGAAAACCATAAGCAATCTTGGAAGCAAAATTGGAAGTAAAATTGGAAGAAAAATTGGAAGCAAAACTGGAAGCAAAACGGGAAGCAAATCTGGAAGCAAAATCCAAAGAAAAACTGGAAGCAAAACTAGAGGCAAACCTGGAAGCAAAACTCGAAGCAAAATTGGAAGCAAACATGGAAGCAACACAAGAAGCAAAATCAGAAGTCAAATTGGAAGCAACAAAAATTGGCGCTAAACCCGACGCTAAATCTGGAGATAAAACCAACGCTAAATCCATGCTAAATCTGGTGCTAAATTCGGAGTTAAACCCGATGCTAAACTTGGTGCTAAATCTAGTGCTAAACCTAGTGCTGAAGTGAACATACCATTTTGCGTCGAGTTTTGCGCCAGTAGAAGTTCCCAATTGATGAACTCAAACACACTAAAATTCGGTGCTATTTTAGGCGCTAATTGCCTGTTTTGTTGTAGTGATTCTGCCTTCTATACCTGTTGTATCCTAATGGAATTGGCATGGGTATACTGGGTATAGGTGTAGAAGTAAATATTTAAGTGTGGGAAAGACATTTGAAGGGTTTCTTATTGCTGCCCCTAATGAAAGTTCAGAGTTTAGGCCTTTGAATCAAGGATAGAAGTGGAATGGTGAAGAAATTGCTTGAGAACAAGGTAGAACTAGTTGGAAAAAGTGTGAGTATGTGGAGTCTGATATGTTAGAAGGTTTGAATAGGAAGGGAAGGTCAATTGCAAGTCTGGGCATGAAGCCCTAGTTGAGAGAAGAGCATTTGTGAAAGGAAAAGTGAGGTTTTTGAGTGACAAAGAGGGTAAAGTTAGGGGGCAGCATAATTTGGTGGTTAATTAAGCTTGTGCAGGCAAAATAAGAAATGTTGGGAGTGGTTTCAAGGTTGTGAGAGGTTTGGAGATGGGTTTTTCAATAAACCCTTGTCAATTTTGAGAAAAGTGAGGGTTTCATGAAAGTGAGTCTTAGGAAGAGAGTTTTGAATCAAATATTGGAAAATTTGTGGTTTAGGAGGGGTTTTAAGGTCTATTTAATGATATTTTGTGTTGGAAACAAGATTTGAGGTGTGTTCCTTTAGAGAAGTGACCTAATTGGTCAAATTGCACAGTGTTGGAAGCTTGATTTTGTGATGATGGTTCAAAGATACCTAATAATATTTTGAGATATGTTTTGTGTGGGGTTAATGGGTCCCTAAAAATATGAGTGGTTGGTGGATTTTTTAGAGTGGTTGAGAGATTAGGCCTAAAAACAAGGTCTAGTTACCTACAAGGCAAGTAGGGTGGTTACAAAGAAGATAACCCAAGAGAGGGTTTGAAGATTGCAAAAGTGATTGAAAGAACTCAAATTGTGTTGGTTAGATAAATGAACTCCCTATCATTACATCATGCTTTAAAGTAGAATAAGACATGAGAGGTTATTCAAAAATACCTATGCCAAGTCATGTGTTTTCAGATGAAACTACATCATGAATGCATAAGTGTATCACATGCGAGCCAACTTAAGGTATGTCGTCCACATCCCAAGCTTGATCTTATCTATACATAGAATGAGGTCAACTATAAAAAAGTGACAACCACAAGTTTCATATTAGAACAAGGCTACCCAACCCCTTGCTCCCACTTAGTGCAGGACAAGAATGAGCTGAGGTGATTGATGAGGAACATGCTAGAGTGAAAATCAGTATCAATTATGCTTCAACACAAGAAAGAGCACCACATTCCTTAACATGTTGAATTTTATTACCCAAAGCCTTACATTCATAGTAGAATTACCATGAACTCTATTATATGCACAAAATGAGCTCTTGTAAAAATTATTATGTTCTTGGAGGGAGGGATATCAAACGATCTTGGAGTCTGAGTCTCGACAAGATACTCTCTTGATCAATAGTAGAAGATGTTCCTTTATTTTGTGACAAATATATCTCTTGCTTAGTACAAGGTGTCATACAAGACTCTTTATATTGTGATATTTTGTACTCTACTTCACAAGAGGGTGTAAAATCTATCCAATTTGAATCATTAGTGTTTTGTATGATGACATTTATGTTAAGCAAAGATTTCTCTATTTCTTTCATTTCTTTCAGAGGATAACAATCATGACCACTAGTGTCTATCAATTTAGGATGTACTAAAGTTAGAGTTAGCTTAGAGTGTGCATGGTCGAATGCAAGAGGGAGGAGTTGATTTTTGTTGTTTTGATGAATACAAACAAGCTTTTACAGTATTTTTTCTGAGTTGCAGCATTTTCTGTCATCTTGTACAGGATGTACAACCTATGTATAGGTATGAAAGTGATTGAACAGAATGGGTATGTGAATCTAGTTTATTTTTGTTTTTGTGGCATTGATTTTTGTTGCATATTTTAAAAGTTATGGCATTTTTACTAAAACTAATTTTTTTTCCTGTGTTTTCTGAATGTTACAATCAATTTATCCTATTTAGTATGGCCTGTACAAACTAAATTAGGGTTTGAAATCAATTGGATAGTGTGTATATGTAAATATAATTTATTTTGGTTTTTGTTTCATCGATTTTTGTTGTGTTTTGAGGGAGTTATTGCATTTTTCCTAAAAACTGCTAAAACCCTACCTAGGGTAACCAATCAACAATAAAAATGTCATATCTTGAGTCTCCACTATGCAAAAATAATGAAATATTGAGAAAATTTATGTTTTAACATGATGAATTACCATGCAAGTTTTTGGGTTTTGGGTTGCACGTATGAAAGAGATTTCTTGGATAGTTTCCTTCTAATTTGCATGAAAAATAATGTAAAACCCATGCATTGTTTCTCAAAGTTTGGAAGTGGTAAATGTTGATTAGTGTTTTAGAAGTGTGTGCAGACCTATATCAAGAGTTTTTGAACACCTTGAAGGTTGGTTTGAGTCTTATTAGGACTGTCCCAAAGAGACAACTTATACAAGTCAAGGTAATGGATGATGCCTAAGCGAGTTTGGGTCTATGCATGAGTCTAGACATTGTGCACTTGGTGGAACCTCTTTTGTATTTTTGGGAAAAGGATCTCCAATTCTTAGTTGAGGGATTGAATATGCCTTATGGGTTTGTCTTTTCTCATTGAATCATTCCATCTTAGTGGAGTAACAATAGTTGCAAATCCTATTGAATGGAAGTTTGTGTCTTCATCATTTTTGAGTTGATTCATAATATTAGGATCTTAGAAAAGTTGTCCAATGCAAGAGTATTGTCACAAGATTGTTGAACCAAGTCTTTCTTATGGAATCCCTATTAGTGGTATTGAAGGCACATTTAGGAGCAGCCATGGAGTTGAAGCAAGTATTACCCTGCCTCTTGGGCCTATTGTAAGTTAGTTTCATCCTTCCTCTTCATCACAATCTCCCATATCCAATTATCAATCAATAACCACCCTTCAGCTTCACAAGTATTTCACCCTAATATGTGCAGAAAGTAAAGGACACCCTTAAGGGACTTCAACTAGGACATTGTCGTCTTTTGTTGTGTTTTAATATCAAGTCAAAATGAATATTTATGTGATAAATGGCATTCACCATCTTTTGTTATGTTTCACTATGCAAGGATAAATGTATATTTATGTGATAAAAATTACATTCACCATATTTTGTTGTGTTTAACTATCAAATAAAAATGGCATGATGTGGTTCCCTTAGTGGTGTGTAAGTGTTGTCAAGACCCATTTAGGTATAGGGTATCAAGATCACGATGGGTCACAAAGTGGTGATATGATGGTTATGTGTAGGGTATGTGGCTAATGACTTCATTTAGCCCAAAATTGATGAAACGAAAAGGGTTTTTGAAGGAGATTCTCAAATTTCAACTGATATAAATTATGATTTAATTTGAATTTAATAAATAATTATTATTCATTTTCTATTTGAATTACGACTAAAGTCTTGATTGATAGGTTGATTGAAAATAATCTATAGCTTTCAAATGATATCACATTTTTTGAATCTGAAACATGCATCACACTCTATGCTTCACATACTATAGGTTAAGAAAAATGAATTTCATGAAGTTTTTACCAAGTTAAAGTGGCCAGACATACAAGTTTTTATATTTTTTAAAAGTTGTAATCAAAAATTAATAATTAATTATTTACTTAGAAAAAAATTACCAAAAAATATGCATCACATTAGGACATGAGTCATCTACTTATATCTAAAATCTTATAAAAAAAACATTATCATTTTATTATGGTTAGGGTGGTCAGATAGACACCTACTTCTTATTTTTTCCTTGAAATTTAAGTGCTACTGCATTGAAATTTCAAATTTTCACCAAATAGTTTTTAAAAAAAATAAATAAAAATAAGCCTAGTAGTTTAGAAACTACATTCAATTTGCTATAGATTCTATTCTTACATATTTTCAAAATAATATAGATAACTTATTCAAATTTTTATGTCAAGTTTCCTAACTCTGATTTTTCTGAATTTTTTGCCACTTAAGGGCCGACTTTTTCCATGATGATCCTACACGTACCCTATAGGGATGAGTCTTTATATGATTAGAGGTGGGTTTTTGTAATCTCAACATAAGAATGTCACTGATCAAAATATAGTTGTGGGTTAGAATAGTGTTTTTAAGGATTTTTTAGGTTTTATCTTGAAATGTATATGCATCATTCACATTCCAAAACTAGAGGCAACAGGTACTAGAATGTATGAAATGAAAAATGAATTAGCTAGAAAAACACTTTAAAAATTTTGATCAAAGTGAATGAGAGAGATAATGTATTGACTGAAGAGATTCTTCTTTCTCTTGAGAAGATGAGGAAGGTGTGTGTTTAGTATGTGCAATGGGGAAATGACAATACATAACTAGAGAAACAAGTACTAGAATGAATGTTGATAAGGGCATGGTTCAGTGGTCAAGTCGCTTGGTTGTAGTGACAACCACCAGGGTTAAAACCCTCATTGGGCCAAAGTGCTCGTAGGCCTTGTGCCTTCACTGGGCCATTGTGCTCGCGGGCTTGGTTGTTTCTTGTGGTTTGTTGTACTCGGTTCATAGCTCCAGTCAAAAGTGTTCACCCCTAATAATGTGGGTGCATTGCACCTTTAAAAAAAGTACTAGAATGAATGAAATGAAAAAAGGAATATGCTCTTAAAACACTTGAAAAGAAGTAGAACAAAGTGAATGAGATTGATAACATATTGGCTAAAGAGATTCTTCCTACTCTTGAGAAGTTTAGGAAGGCACGTGTGTAGTATGTACAATGGAAAATGACAATGCAAAATTAGAGGTAGCAAGTACTGGAATGTATGAAATGAAAAAGGAATCTTCTCTAAAAACACTTGAAAAAAATCAGACCAAAGTGAATGAGATAGATAATGTATTGACTGAAGAGATTATTCTTGCTCTCAAGAAGTTGAGGAAGGTTCCTATGCAGTATGTGGAATGGGTAAATGGAAATGGAGAAGTGGATAACCTCAAGAGGTTTTGTATTTCATAAGAATTTGTGAAGGAAAAGAAAGTGATAGATGATGCTATAGGTGGATTTGAACAAATGAATTCAAATATTCTTGAACAAACTTACATGGAGCAAATTCAACTGGAAATAGATGAATTCAAAGATTCTTGAAATTAAAGAAAAACAATTGAAGACTAAAATTAACCACTTAGAAAATGAATTAAAAGATAAGAAGAAGATTTTATTGTTAAAGAAAAGGAGGTTAATGTTCTTGAGAGAGAGATGCAATCTAAAAGACAGGAAGTTGAGAAAATAAAGACAATAATGGAAGGTGTTCCTTATGAAGGAGGGTGCATGGAGAGATTAAAAATGAGAATTTGTAAGAATATAATGGAATTCCCAAGTTGAAGGTGATAGTGGCCCCTCTACAATAACCTCTCTCGGTTTTTGATATCTTTGATCCATTTTCCCATGGTGTGTAGTTTTCAGTTGATGGAAAAGTGTTAAATACAAGTAGTGTAAAGTTGCAAGGTGGTGTAATTTTCATTTTGTTTATCATGCGACCAAATCAAAAATTTCAATGCATCTAGATGGGTAGGTTTATGCTAGGAAGTCCTATTTCACACCCAAACATGTTGGAACAGTCCGAGCTACATTGAGCTGAAGTTATCTCTTAAGAGACCAAAGTGCAAAATGGTAGAAAACTTTGACGAGGTGTTTCTTGGAAAATGTGGCACTTAGAAACATTTTGTTTGAAGTTATGGGATCATGCAGGGCCCCTCTATAGTAACCTCTCTCAATTTTTTATATCTCTAAGTCATTTTCCTATGATGTGCAATTTTCAATTGATGGAAAAAGTGTCAAATGCACATCGTGTAAAGTTGCAAGGTGGTGTAATTTTTGTCATGTTCATTGTGTGACCAAACTGACAATTCCAACATGTTCGTATGGGTAGGTTTACACTAGGAAAGGTCCTATTTTGTACCCAAACATGCTGAAAAAGTTTGAGCTACATTACACTAGTGATATCTCTTAAGAGACCGAAGTGTAAAAAGGAAAAACACTTTGACGAGGTGTTTCTCCAAAACCATGGCACTTAGAAACAATTTTTATAAAGGTATGAGATCATGTAGGGCACCTCTATAATAAATTCTCTCAGTTTTTTATATCTTTGAGTTGTTTACCTATGATGTGCAGTTTTTAGTTGATGGAAAAGTGTCAAATGCATGTAGTGTAAAGTTGCAAGATGTGTAATTTTTGTTTTGTTCATCATGAAACCAAACCAATAGTTTCAACACATCCATATGGGTAGTTTTATGCTAGGAAAGGTCTTGTTTTACACCAATATTTTTGAAATAGTGTGAGCTACATTGCACCAGCAATATCTCTTAAGAGACCAAAGTGCAAAAAGGCAACAAAATTTGATGAGGTGTTGCTAAAAAATCATGGCACTTAGAAACATTTTTTCTCAATGTATGGGATCATGTAGGGCCCCTCTATAATAGCCTCTCTCGATTTTAAATATCTCTAAGTTGTTTGCCTATGGTGTGCAGTTTTCAATTGATGGAAAAAGTGTCAAATGCATGTAGTGTAAAGTTGCAAGGTGGTGTATTTTTTGTTTTTTTTATCGTGCAACCAAATTGATAGTTCCAATGCATTTGAATGGATATTTTTACACTAGGAAAGGTGGTGTTTCATACCCAAACATGCCAAAATTATCTGAGCTACATTACACTGATGATATCTCTTAAGAGACCAAACTGCAAAAAGACAACAAACTTTGATGATGTTTTTCTCGAAAACCATGGCACTTAGAAATATTTTGTCTGAAGGTACAAGTTCATGTAAGCTCTATAATAAACTCTCTCAGATTTTGATATCTTTGAGCCATTTTCCCATGGTGTGTAGTTTTCAATTGATGGAAAAAGTGTCAAATGCATGCAGTGTAACGTTGTAAGGTGGTGTAATTTTTCTTTATGCTCATCGTGTGACAAAACCAATAGTTCCAATGCATCTATATGGGTAGGTTTATGCTAGGAAATCTCTTGTTTTGCACCCAAACATGCTAGAACAATTTGAGCTACATTGCACATGCGATATCTCTTTCTAAGAGACCAAAGTGCAAAAAAGATAGAAAACTTTGATGAGGTGTTACTTGGAAATCATGGCACTTAGAAACATTGTGTCTAAAGGTATGAGATCATGTAGGCCCCCTCTACAATCACTTCTCTTAGTTTTCCATATCTCTAAGCCGTTTTCTTGTGGTGTGTAGTTTTTAGTTGATGTAAAAAGTGTCAAATGCATGCAGTGTAAAGTTGCAAGGTGGGGCGTAATTTTCATTTTATTCATCGTGCGACCAAACCAATAGTTCCAACGCATATAGATGGGTATTTTTATGGTAGGAAAGGTCTTGTTTCACACCCAAAAATGCTAGAAAAAGTGTTAAATGCAAGTTTCTAGGTGGTATAATTTTTATTATGTTCATCATGCGACTAAATAGATAGTTCCAACACATTTAGATGGGTAGGTTATCGCTAGGAAATGTCTTGTTTCACACCCAAACATGCCAAAACAGTCTGAGCTACATTGCACTAACTATATCACTTAAGAGACTAAAGTGCAAAAAGGAAAAAAACTTTGATGAGGTGTTGCTCAAAAACTATGGTTCTTAGAAACATTCTTTTTGGAGTTACGAGATCATGTAGGGCCCCTCTACAATAGCCTCTCTTGGTTTTCTCTATCTCCAAGTCGTTTGCTCATGGTGAAAGTTTTTCTCAAAAATCGTCAGATGTATGTAGTGTAAAGTTGCAAGGTAGGCTATTTTTTGTTTTGTTCTTTGTGGGGCCAAACCATTCCCGCCAACATGTCTAGTTGGGAACATCTATGCTAGAAATGGTCACCTCCATTCATTATAGAAGGATCATAGTCTTTCCTATTCAAAGAGTCACAAATTTTCACCTTTGAAAAGTCACAACCTAAATCATATCATCACTATTCATGAGAACCTAAATTAATTTATTTGTAATATTGCCTAAGGTTCTATTCTTAATTGAATTCCTTAATGATGTTATGGATGTCTTTCTCAAATAAAATTGTCTCCCTTTTATGTTAGTGCTTATCAACCTAGAAAGCATTTCGACAAACAATGTTTTTAATATTTTCATAATTTTTAATCATAAGGTAATCATAAATACACATGGAGTAATCTTGTTGAAGATAAATTTGATCATAAAGGAAACAAATAGATATACGTAATAAACGAAGTATGAGGCATACATGTGAATACATGTAATATGTGAAGTATACACAATAAACATGAAATGTATTTTCTTTAATACACGTAGTACATGAAGTATACACAGGAAGCATGAAGCATGCATTTGAACCCATTAATTATACACAAGAATCCGCATACACATGATTACATGTAATACATGAAGTATACATAGGGAGCATGAAGCATACATGTGAACACATGAAGTATACACATGAAACATGAAGCATACATGTGAACACATGAAGTATACACAAGAAGCATGAAACATACACATGAATACATGTAATATGTGAAGTATGCATAAGAAGAATGAAGCATATAGGTGAATACGCCTAATACATGAAGTCTACATAGGAAGCATGAATCATACATGCAAACACTTGGATTTTAAACTTTATAAAGGAGGAGTGTACAATGTTCAAACTTATATAGTTACAATAATATAAAGGAAGAGTGCATGTAATACACTTGGATTTTAAATATTTGAAGTAAACTATCTACAAATATCTAGTGAAGCATGAATTTGTAATGTAAATATGGAAACCATCAATAAAAAAGATGTGTATTAATCAAATATCCATAGGCATACAACAATATATGTCAATATAAGTATAACATATATATATATAGCCCAATAAGGCACCAGTTGTGCTCGGAAAACACTTTATCGTGTCCACTTTTGCAAGATATTCTTTTTCCCAACCTTATGCTAAATCATTAGGAGTAGGATCCCCAAGGGTGGGATGCTATAGAGTTGCCTGCCTTTGGCAACCACCATATTGACCTTAGGTCCTGAAGAGAAAACCAATATCATTAAATAATTATAGTTGTATGGAAATTCTAATTACTTACTCAAGCTTCCTACCATCACAAACTAGATTGATACATTAGCCATCTGAGGGTCTATATTACGTAGATGAGAAAAAACAAAATATCAGTTTCATTACCCCCTATAGGAGGAGAGCATCATCAAATTATGGAGTTTCCATCCTCCAACCACCGAATCTCCTATGAGAATCCTCCATCATAGTTGTTGAGGGAGAGCTATAATACACTGATGTCAGGGCTATAACTCATACCACTATATTAACATCAACATCTACTTAAATTAATCTACCTCACCTAAGGCAAATGGGGTGGGGGTGGGAAGGTGTAGTTGATTGATAGAAGCAAGATCGTACATCTTAGTTTGCAGCCCCAACTCTTGCTCAAAATTCTCTTGAGTCCCCCCCGCTACCAAGGGAAAATAGGTCAATACCAAGGGTGAATAGGTTAGTACCAACCCCATCTAAGGCCTGATATAATAGCCATATAGGCATGAAACAAAGGACCCCAATAAAAACTCATTCCCCTCCATGTGAAGAAAATAGATCATAGGCGGCCTTTGATTATCAAGAGGATGGAGATGCATATGATAAAGGTCTACTTCGAACTTAAGGGTTGCTCCTGCCATTTAGTTTGTCACATGGAGCTTTAGCTCTTACAATAAAAAGTATAGACATTAATATATAGAAATTGCATTATAGAAATGAAATATTTAACAAAATAGTCACTTACCGCCACCAAATGATCTCTCTTCTCAATCATAACATCTGAATGCTCAGGCTGTGGTGTTCCAAAGTCCTATAGAAACCTTCCAAATAGAAATTAAACTACAAATCAATAATCATTTGATTTTTCAATAATAAAAAAACTGTAACAACGAATGTAATTTGAAATTTACTAATTACTAATTTGCCTCATACCACCATCAAATGAATCGAGCTATCAATTATAGAAGAAACACCACACTCGATTGCCCTATGAACATTGAGAGGTGTCTCTACTTGCATCATCTGAAAATAAAACAACATTAAATTCAATTATGAAAACTAGAATCACTGATGTAGGTCAAGGCTTATAATGTATGAGATAGTCAACAAAATTTTGAGTACTTTGGTAGACATGTATGAAAAATGTGGTATCATAGACAACGAAGTGAATTATTTGAAAAAAAAAATGAGTGTACTTTGATAAAATGCTTTGGTAGACATGTATGGAAAATGTGGTAGCATAGACAAGGAAGTGAACTGTTTCAAAAAATGCCTCAAAGAAATGTGGTCTCATGGTGATGGACATCACCATGATACCACATTTCTTTGAGGCATTTTTTCAAACAATTCATTTCCTTGTCTATTATATTGCTTACTATTATGCTTTGATAGATTATTTTCAAGCATCCATGGTTTTATTCGAAAGCATGTGTTTTAGGATTTTAGCCATAAAAGCAAGGTAGTGAACTATTTGATAAAATGCATTGGTAAACATTGTAGTGTAGTAAAATACATACCCTTGCATTTTCACACTTTTTTGGGCCCACATTGCTTTATTTATCCCTATTTATGTCTTAATTGGTCCTATTTTGCATCTACAAGCCCTATGAATTATATCTTTTTCTGGCTAATCCCAACATTCTCTAATGAGTAAATGATAATTTAATGATTTCATCTAAGTGTCCCTGATTTTTGGGTCGGGACTAAAATGCCACCTAGGGTGTCTTTTTCCCCCAAAGGTCTCAGGACCTTGATTTTGAGGTATCTTAAATGGGCCCCTTTTTGGTGTACGTGCCCCAAGTTTCATGACTTGGGACTAAGATGCCACCTAGGGCATCTTAGTCCCCCTTGAGTTATTTTCAAGATTTAATTTCAAATTCTGGCAAGATTTAGCCTCCTTTATTTAATGAATTCATATGTTGGTTTGGTGTGATGTAATTTTAGGATATTAAGCATAGATAAGTATAAATACAAGGTTCATTCATTCATTCTAATCCAAGTCTTTTGTGAGAGCATTCCTAATAGGAAATTGAGTTCACAAGAACATTTGAGAGAAATTCATTAAGCATTTGGAGCCATCATCAAGATTCAAGCATCATTTCAAAGATATTCTTGCATCATGTGTGTTGTGCTAACATTTGTGGTGTAGGGTTTTGATTCAAGCAAGCAATTCAAGTCCATATCCATTGAGAATTCCTTTGATTCAAGATCCATATCTAGTGTAACCATTTCACACAAGTTTTTAGATTCTACAATAAGGGTTTGGTGAGTTGTAGCATTGCATGTTGTTCATTCATCATTTCCCTCAAAAAATCTATTTCATTTCAAGGTTTAATTACCAAAAAGGGGTTTGACCAAGGCAAACTCCCATTCACTAACAATCAACAAGTTTTTCCCTTCTTGCATATTTGTGATTGTAGATCTAGGTTGAAGACTTGAAGATCATTTGGAGTGAAAAGTTGCATTACAAAGTTGTAATCTTCATAGAAACTCACCTACAAGCCAAATCTAAAGGTTTCAAAACATGAGATTAGAGAAGAAGGAAGTGTAGACATCAAGCCTTAGGACCACATTTAGAGACTTTAGAAATTCCAAACAAGACTAAGACAACAGTAAAGGCATCTTAGTCCTCCCAAGTGTATTTTTCATAAATTATTCTAGATCCAGTTCTGACATCCAAAGATTCTACATCTACCCCAAAAAATAGCAACAAGACTAAGACAACAGTAAGGGAATATTATTCCTCCATAACATATTTTGGCAGCTTCTTTACATTTCTGGAATCCTCACAACATATCCAAACTTTCTAGGTACATACATCCTAACTCCCTATTGCATAATTTCATCATTTGCATCCTTCATTTAGCTTGCATTGTTAGATTTTTGTGAGTTGAATTCTTTTTTT
Organism: Sequoia sempervirens; assembly: GCA_007258455.2. Taxonomy (NCBI): domain Eukaryota; kingdom Viridiplantae; phylum Streptophyta; class Pinopsida; order Cupressales; family Cupressaceae; genus Sequoia; species Sequoia sempervirens. The sequence goes on from VDFB02000017.1 coordinate 532,438,881, forward strand.
TCTTTTCCAAGCATTTTCTTGGTGGTGAACCCCTAAAAGCTGAAAAATCCCCCTTCTAGGTCTTCCTTTTTGTGAATTAACTCTCCTTGTGAGGTTGATAGTCAATCTAATTAGGACTCCTAGGACATTATTGAATGATTGTGGGAGAGGAGTGCTACCATTAGTGCACCCCCTTTTCAACAACAAATCATTTTGGTGAACCCAACTCTTTTGAACATTCATTTTCTGATTTGGAGTTCATTTGAGTTCTAAATCTATATTGCATTCATTCTTTCATTTCATATTGCATTAGTGAAATTGCATCTAGGGTTTCTCATATTTAGTGAAAATTACATTTAAGGTTTCTCATATTTGCATTAGTGAAAGTGCATATAGGTTGCATTTTTGCTTTTCTTGCATCATTTCGTTTCATTCAAAAATTAAAAAAGTGCATTGTTCATAATCTTAATTGCATTTGGAAACATTCTTATTGCATTCGAAATTGAAAAAAATTGCATTAACTTTGCATTCAGTTGCTTGTTACTAGTTATTTTTTCTTACATTCATTTGCTCATTTTCCTATTTCTAAACATCAACATCCTGAATAGGTAATCTGTAAACACTGTAGACAATCCAAAATTTGTTGTTTTTTTTCAAAAAAAACCTCTGTTAGGACTAAAACGTCCTTCCTAGCGTTTTAGTCCCTCTCATGTATTTTTGGCTCAAAATCCTCTTTCTACTGTTTGTTGTCTATTTTAGTCCCTAGAACTTCAAAATCTCACCAGAAAGACCAAGATTCTCTTATTAGCATCTTAGTCCCTGTTGACTTTGACGGTTCCAATTTTGAAGATCTGAAATTGCTTTCCTATGCTGTTGTTGGCTACTTTCAATTCTTTGTTTTAGTTTGTTGAATTGTTGTTATTCTAATTTATTTCTTTTAAAGTGTAATTGCAAGCATAGGATATTGTGTTCATTGCACTTTCTATGGCTTGTCCCTTGTATGAGTTGTAGTACTTGGTGTCCTATTGCTAATACTGTAGTTAGACGAAGTGTGAGAGTCATGGCATCCCATGATAAAACACTCATTGTGGATCTTGGGTTATCAAGCTCTCTTACTTCTGGTGTTGGTATTAGTTCACTAGGTATGGACCATACCTTTGATACCTCTTTTGCTATGCCTACCTTACCTAAAAGTTCTATGCCAAGTGCTCAAACAATGGTTGACGATATCCCTCAAGAAAACATAATGAAAATGCATGAAGATCTAGCCCATTTACAAGATAGTGTAAGTACTGAAAAAAATTCAACACTATTATACCTACCATAGATAGTATTCACCGCATGATGGAAAGTGATGAAGGACTGGAAGTTGTGTGTAACATAGCTCAAATATTTGGAAAGCATCTTCCTTCCACCACTAATGGTGATCAAGCTTCAAACAATATGCAAGGTCAAGGAGGAAATCAAACTCCTCCCTCTTCAACCATAACATCCATTCCAACCTATACCAATCCTCAAGTGACCACAACGATGCAACCAACTAGCAATATCCTTCCTACCTCAAACATTTCCACTAGTGCTCCTTATACTTATGTAGCATCTAATCTTATATCTCCTCCTGTAAGAAGTCCATTCACTGGTCCTTCCAACACATACACACCACCACCATATTCATCTCCATCACAAACCATAAGCAATGATCCTATCATTAACCATCTTTTACAAAGAATTTCATCCATTCAACATCAAGTTTCCACCATAAATCAAAATCAAAATGGTCCACCTTCATACTATGTCAAAAGAAACCCATTATCCTTGGAGATATTGAGAACTCCGGTGCCACAAGGTATAGAGATCCCTATATTTAAGAAATATGGAGGAAAGGGGGATCCTGCTAATCATGTTAATGCCTTTGCTACTTTGTGTAGTGACTTTATCCTTGAAGACAAGCTGTTGGTTAAGATTTTTCCTTGATCCTTGAAAGACATTGCCTTGGATTGGTTTTCTACATTAACAAATAACTCAATTCGTTCATTCAATGAACTTGTTGAGGCCTTTATTAAACATTTCCAAGTGCATATGGTTCCTAAAATGACATTAGCTGATTTGATGAGATGCTGATTTGATGAGATGCAAGTAAAATGAGGGTGAAAAAGTCACTGACTTTATTTCACACTAACAAATCACTTTATTCCCAAATCTGTGTGAAGATTCCCGATTCCCACCTTCAAAAGATGTTCACATAAAATCTCCATAGTAAAATAAGAGACAAGCTCACCATGATGAAATTCCCTTCCTTCATGCACTTGTGTACTACCCTTTGAGATTATCATAATTCTATAGGTAGTAGGGAACCAAAAAACACCTCTACTCATCTTGAAAATTCCAAAGCTTCAAACCAAAACACCTACCAACCTTTTAGAAGACAAAATAAAAGTTTCCTTCAACTAAATTCAACCTCTCAAACTACCCAACCAATTGATACCCAATTAGCTGCTATAAAGAAGAGTAATCCTTATATCTTTGGGGATCCACAAAGATAATTTACACACTTACCTAACACACTTCACAACATTATGACCCAACTATTAAACAAAAAAATTCTTACCCTACCTCTTGTTCGACCACTTGAACCTAGCAAACCATTATCTTCAAGCTTTAGACATAATGCCTACTGTGCTTATCACCAACAAAAGGGACATGATATGAAACATTGCAAGAGTCTTAAACATATTGTGAAAGACATCATTGATTCTAATCATATCCAAATTGGAGGTGTGAATGACAAGGGTAATAAGTCCATAGCTCCTCCCAACCAAAACTTACAAATATTTACCAATCCCATGCCCAACCATAATATTTTATTTGTTAAGGCTAGTGAAACTAAGCCTGATGTAATGAATGTCAACACAAATGATGAGAATATGAGTAATAATGAACAAAATCCTATGGATGATGATGAAAAAAGTCTTATGGATACTAATGAACAAATTCCTATTAGTACAATGATACGACTGATTGACATCGAGCCTCGTAAAGAGAAAACCATAATGCCCACTAACATTACTTTCTCTTTAGAAGCAACAATTAAACATGCACCTGATAGTCCTCTTTACATAGCCAAAAAAATCAATAATAGGCCCACTCCTGAGATTTTAATTGATCCCATATGTGGAGAGAATGTGATCATAGAAGAACTCTTATAGGTGCATGAACTTACTCAAGATAGATATGATAAACCAAAAGCATGGATTAAAATGCATGATGGTTTTGCTCATGCTATGATGGGATCAATCACACTCGCTTTACAAGTAGGACTAAAGAAATTAAATGTATCATTCTCTATCATATCTAATTCAGATAAATTTCATGTGAAGTTGGGCTACAAATGGCTTAACTCCATGAATGTGGTCCCATCCGTTGTCCATAAGTGTTTAAAGTTTCCAGTCAGTAATGAAATATTTATCATGAACCATAGTGGCTTTAGACCCTCGTCTTCTCGTGGAAACTTTTCCTTAGATTATTTTTTTCCTAAGCCTATGGAACCTATAAGACTCTGTGAAGACTTCCTTTTCCTATCGTATCGAAAGTTCAAATCAAAATTCATAGCTAGATTATCCCTTGAGAAATTTCCTCCACTCATGATTGAACCTCCACCCCTTGAAGAAAACAATGGTGAGCCTACAGCCCTTCCAATAAACCAAGACCCATCCATGAAAAATCCTTTGCCTATTTCCTATAAAAGACCTATAGAAAACCAAACAACTCCTAGTTAGCCTCCTAAGAAAATTTATAAAGCTAAAGAGAAAGTGGTTGAACAACCTTCCATGGTTTCTTCCATTCTTTCTTCACAAGAAGAAAATGAACCTATGGTTATAAACTTGCTCCTACACAAATGAAACTTGAAAACTATAATAAAAGGAACAAAAATACTAGAGAGCATAGGCATAGGCGTCATGCTATTGCTTGAAAGATGAATGATGAGAACAACATTGAAAATCAAAATCCAAACTTGACAGAAGCAATAAATGATGGCCCTCCTCTCTCACCAGAACAAAAAAAAGTTATGTCTCCAACACAACAAGGACCAAAAATTTCTATGGATATTATCATTCGTCCTCTTGTTTTGGTTAACTTGGATGGTGATGAGGAAACTGCTAGAAAATTTTGTGAGCAAGTGTATAATGAATTGAATTTTTCCATAAGCTTAAACGATAACAACCATGATGATCCTCTTAAACTGAGTGATGCACCACATGTTGAACTTGGTGATTCTCCTAGTACAACACTTGACCTTGTGTCTCTCACTAGTGATCTACATTCTACATATACTGAACAAGACTGGGATGTGGATGACCTACTGGATGGTTGACTTGCATGTGCTTTACTAGTATTTTATCTTTTATTTTTCTTTCCTTTTTACTTTCTTTCCACTTTTTATTGCATGTATGTACTGTGATCCCTCATGATGTTCTCTCTCTATGTGCATTCCTCTATTTGTACCTTCATTCTTCTATATGTCATATACTTTTGCCTTTTTATTGATCTTTTATGTTTGCTTCTCATTATCATTTTTTGTCTTGTGTTTTCCTTTTGGGGATGATGCAAGGCTTTGAGACACCCTATGTCTCTTCCATGTTGACCCAAAATATTTTTTTTCATTTTCATTTTGGTCTTTTTTTTTTCCTTTTTGGGATGACGCAAGGCGTCAAGACACCCTATGTCTCTTCCATGTTGACCCAAAAGATTTTTTTTTCCTTATCTTTTCTTTTCATTTTCATTTTTGTCTTGTGTTTTCCCTTTTGGGGATGACGCAAGGTGTCGAGAAACCCTATGTCTTTTCCATGTTGACCCAAAAGATTTTTCCTTATCTTTGCATTTCATTTTCATTTATGTCTTGTGTTTTCCTTTTGGAGATGACGCAAGGCATCAAGGAATTCATGTTTCTTCCATGTTGACCCAAAATGTTTTTCATTTGTTTTTTCTCTCTTTGTCTCATTCTTCCAATTCTATGTGTATTTGGGGAATGATGATAGTTTTGAGCTCTCTGATATCATTGCAGCAAAGACAAATACTGACCCCAAATCAATAGATCCCTTATGTGTTTCTGAGGGGCAACCCTTTCCTTTTCCTTTTTTCCTCTTTCCTTTTGGCTACTTCAAAGTAGTTGCTCAAAACATGATGTTAGCAATTCCTTTATAGTGGGGGCATACATTGGCATTATTCTTGGCATGATTTCATTTGCATTTGTTTTCATGTTCCTTGATGTGATTTTCTTTCTTTATGTGATGTTTTTTTCCTCTCGGTGGTGTCATTGGGTTTGAATTCATTTGAGAGCGTGATATTTCCTTGTCCTCTCTTGGAAACATTAGATACAATGTTCCCCAGGATGAGACCTTACACTTGTCCTCTCTTGGAAACAAGATGCGACCTTTTCTGCTTGTCTTCTTTTGGAAGCATTGGGTGTGATGTTCCCTAGGATGACACCTTGTATTTATCCTCTCTTGGAGACGTTAAGCATGATGTCCTGTCACGACCCCTATTTTTATTGATCATATTTTACGATGTTAAATTAAATTAATTTGTGGTGAAATAAAAGTGCAAAGGAATAAAAGAATTAATTATATTTTAAGTAGAGAATTTATTTTTGCACATAAATGATAATGCATTGTAAGTTAGAATAAATATTTTTAATTGTAATTAAATGTTACCTCTTTGCTAACTATTTTGAATAAACATTTAAATTGCAAATAAAAGATATTTCGTTATTTTTTACTTGAAACAGATATTCAATTTTGCAATTAAAAATGGTATTTTATTAATAGCAGAGGATAAATATTGTGTATAGAAAATAAACTTTATTATTTTTATTTTCAAGATTAGGTTTTTGGAAAACTAAAAGAAAACTTTAAAAGAAGGAAACAATAACGAAAACACACAACTAGATTTTCTTGATCTTTCTTTTCTCTGCAAAAGAATAACTGAAAATGAGCTCCAGGAAGTAGTTTTCTAGAAACCACAATAAAACAAGAATGGTGGGAGAAAGAGGAACAAAAATAAGAGGAGGGAATTCAACTAAAAGAAAATTCTAGGTCATTTATGATCCATCTCCTTCACCTCCACGTGATCATGTCTTTTAGAGGAGTTATGTTCCTTTGTTGATATATGCCTACAGAAGAATGCAGATGCCAGGCCAACAACATAATAGGTTGGGTTACTTTAGCTTTACTTTCTCCTTTATTATAATTATTGGAAGAAGAAGTTGGAAATCATGTAGAAATATATCTGGATGCAAATTGCTTTTTCACTATTCAGCCCTTTTTAGAACAGATAAACTATTTGGATGACACCATAAAAACATTCTATTTCATCTGATGACTGTATAGTTCTTTTTGTTGTTTTGAAAAATTAACCTTGTTGAAGTACCAAGATTATCATTTTCTATTATTCCTTAAGCTATCAAAGACAATGATTCATCATGCTATGGTCCACAGGAAATACATCATTGAATAGGTTTTCCTTTCCCCAGTCAATTGCTTTGGCATAATATGATAGGTATAGTCATTCAATGATTGGTTATGCATTCTTCTAAGATGTGGCTGACACTGACATTGGTAAACCAAAACCCCCCATTTTACTAGAATAATCCACTCTTTGATAGTGTAATGTCCATTCAAATGTATATAAATAAAATCCAAACAGGGTTGCAATTTTCTATAGTTAATTACTGGCTTAGTTACAAATTTAAGTGAGCTAGACTTCAGCACATGCTAAAACCATGATGGCAAATACTTAGACTATCTACCACTCCACAATGTCTACCTCTTGTGCAACTGTGTGTCCCAATTCGATATTCACAAAGAGGCAGATTAATTCATTACTCATAATAATACGATTCCATAGGTGAGTTAAGTGGTTACTTTAGGCTTAAAATAAGGCTTATATGATCTTCGTCCGCATGGAAGAATCCACTCTTCAATATCATTTTCTCATAAATTGTAGTTAATTCTTTCAAAATAATCTTGCATGCATAAAACTTCAATTGGTGTTAGAGTAAAGATCCCCAGAGGAAGACATATCTACCTAGATACTTTTTGTCTAACGTTGAGTGAGCCACATTACTCATTCTCAAGGAAACAATACTTGGTTAGGAATCATAGGCACCTTAAACTAAGTCTCAGGATATAAGGCTTATGTATAGCCTAAAGGTCATTCCATATATGTGCACTAAGCATTCACCCTATGAATTAATAGATACATATTTATATACCTTCCAAATTCATAAGTTAATATATTTATGGTTCGGCATTCAAAGGACAAGTAGTTACACTGAGTTTTGCTATTTGTAATCGCCATGTTATATGTTTATATATGTACATGTGTTCGTGTATTTGTAATTCTTATGTGTGATCCTTTATACCATCTTTTATTGTTGTTGTTAGCTATAGAATATAGTTATAATATATTCATTTTCAAATACATATGTATGTATGTATGCATGTATATATATATATATATATATATATATATAGTTAATTATTGCATGAGTATGCTTATTTCATAGTGAGTGATTTACAAATAAGAGAATTTGATAATTATCTTCGATATGGAATAATGTTTACTATTGAAATCATGTATATAAATAGTGTATTGATAGATTGGTTGCTTTTGCATCATTGGTAATGCATTGGTGGAGTTCTTGTGTTTATAAGTCTTAGAAGACTTCTAGAGGCTTGAGATTCGTGTTACATTGTATAGTAATTATAAGCATACTTAAGAAAGAATGAGTATTTAACAAAGTAAAGAAATCATTTTTTTTTTAATCAAAGGGTAAACGCTTTTGATCGGAGCTATGAAATGGATACAATCATTCAATAATAGCACCCCAATGGGGTTTGAACCTTGGTGGCAAGAACAACAATGCCACCTATAAACCATCACACCATGCCAATACCGGGAAAGTAAAGAAATCAAATTAAGTTATTATAATTATTATTATTATCTTTTTCTAATATATTCCATTGAAGGAAAATATTCTAAGTATGAGATTCATATAGGAGGACAAAATTAAACATTTGAATTTGAAATTTGATATATTTTCTAACACTTGATCAATATATTGCAATTAATCTACACATATTATGTAATGTGAATCAATTGGGGATTTTATGAAAGATAACTAAGTGTTAAATCATACCTTACCTTATTAAAGTTAAGTTTAAGGATGACATTCTTCTCATGCATCATGGTTTATCATGCACATACAGAGAAATTAGGAATTCTCTCACTTAGTTGATCTTGAAATTTATTTGCATAAGAATCTATACTCATATTTTTTTTTCAATAGCTTATATATGTATTCTCATACATACATGAGCTATACCTTCTTAACCCTTTTATTCTCTTATTGTTGAAACCTCTATGAATCAATGAGTTTAGAAGTAAACATTATTGTAATAATTCCATAGACGTGTGTATTCTAGCAGGCCTAGGATTGCTTTCATGAAGCTTTATGTGATTGGCTTATGGATTTTAGCATACTTGTATGATATTTGAGAGGTCATTGGAGGTAGAATGGTCTTATTTACAAATAATTGGGAGCGATTCGTGATAGTTTTGGCATTACCTTAATTTCATATGCAAGGATGATGCATAGGTGAAACTTGAAAATGTTTCTTGTAGACTTATGTAACTTGTAAAAAAACTCCCTCATGTTCCTTGTTATGTGTGATATGCATGATATCCAGAAATATGTAATGAATGGTCATGCCAATGAGACAGTAGGATCATTGCTAGTGAGACATCTTGTAACCATTGAGATTTTGTAGCCAACAAGGCTCTGCCAGTGAGGCATTTCAATAAGCCAGTGAGACACTTTTACAAGTGGTTTTTCATCCCTATGAGAGTTTTCCACTCATGAAATTCTTTGTGTTATGATTCTTTTATGGATGCATTTATGATCTTGCTAATTCCTTAATTTACATTATAGTATTTGAATTTACATGTATTGCTAAGATTATAATTCTTGTGTAAGCCTACATGGCTAAATCTAGTGAAGGCACAACCTTGTGTTAATATAGTTTGATTCATTGATGTATGCTATTCCATTTGAATTTAGTGATGAAAGTAATTAATTTTTCCTCCACACCTTTTTATAATTAATTTTATTTTGTTAATTTATTTTGGAAATTAAGGGATATAATTAGTAAATGAGATTTCTGGACCTTTACATTTTGGTATCAGAGCCCTCAGGTTCAATGCTTAGGCCTTGAGTCTTCTATGCTTAGGTTGCATTATAGTATGTGAACCTGTTGTATTGAATAGAGAATCCTAGTTATGGGCTAGGATTCTTTTGATGTATTGGTGATTCTTAGATGGTTAGTTGGAATCAATTAGAAGTTTAGATGTAGTTCGATCATTCAAAGAACTCTAGAGGTGTGAGGCCCCTTTTCCTTAATCGTGTTTTCATAGGACTTGCTAGTAAGAGTAATGGTGGCTATTTGAAATAAGACAAGATGGATAATATATATAGTGTTATTTGAAGTGAGCCAAGATGGATAGTAAATGGTGACAACCCAAGAATGACGATGTGGCAATAAAAGTAAAATATTAAGAGAAATATATTGTGAAGAGAGATCTCTCTGAGGATGTAAATGATGAATGAGTTGATAAGATACAAGGGAAGAAGATAAGAAAAAAAATCTAATGAGATGAAGAAGGAAAATCACTTGTGAAGTAAATAAAGTGGATAATAATAGATAAATATTGGTTGAACCTTCTCGAATGTAAGAAACCTAAGAGGAATGCTTTAGGCAAGAATGTTTGTAATAATACTAGGATTTGGGAAAATTGATTGTTGAGCAACGTCTTATTCTTATAGGATTCATGATATAGTTGAATCCATGAGACCATGTGAAAGCGCAATGTTTCAATGTATTAAGAATCTTCATTGGTAATTCACAAAAGAAGTTGATTAGATAAATATCTTGATCTGTCTATTAGATAAGGCATACATGACTGAGGTGATGAATCTTATATTCTTGATTGTTTTTTTTAGTGAAAGTACTTATACATATGTACTAAATGAGAATGATACTTGTACAATAATGCACTTCTCATGCTCTATGAAAATGACACATATGTATGGATGATTGTATTCATATCATAGAAAAATTGCTACTTTAATTATACTTATACTAATGTTGTTCTTGTTCGAATGACACACTAGAGTAAGTTATTGATTCCTTTGTGTGGATAAAGTACTTGAGTAATGATTACATTTCAAATTTGTGTGAAATATACTTTTGATACTCATTGTGGATCACTCTAACTATACTACTATAATTTATGCATATTTCACTGTGAGAGATGCACTTACCATATTTATTGTATGAAAACTTGAATGAGTAATACTCATTGTATACAAAGTATATTCCATATTTATGCAAGGCATTACAAGTAAATTATGTATTCATACCCTGTGTGAGTTAGGCACCAGGGGTTCATATATTCTTGTTTGTTAATTATTCATTTTATGTGCACTTGAGTGTGTTATGCACTATTATATCATCTGATTCTTATTCTATGGGTGTGTGCAGGATCATCATGGAAAAAATAGGCCCCTAAATGGTGAGAAATTCAAAAAAATCAGAGTTAGGCAACTTGACGTAAAAAATTGAATAAGTTATCTATATTATTTCAAAAATATGTAAGAATAGAATCTGTAGAAAATTGAATGTAGTTTCTAAACTACTAGGTTTATTTAAAAACAAAAAAAATCCATTTGATGAAAATTTAAAATTTCAATGCAGTAGTACTTAAATTTCAAGGAAAAAATAAGAAGCAGGTGTCTATTAGACCACCCTAACCACAATAAAATGATAATTATTTTTTATAAGATTTTAGATATAAGTAAAGGATTCATGTCCCAATGTGATGCATATTTTTTGTAATTTTTTTCCAAGTAAATAATTAATTATGAATTTTTTATTACTTCTTTTAAAAAATATAAAAAATTGCATGTCTAACCACCTTAACTTGATCAAAATTTCATGAAATTCATTTTTTTTTAATCCTATAGTATGCAAAGCATGAAATGTGATGCATGTTTTGGATTCAAAAAATGTGATACCATTTGAAACCTATAGATGTTTTTCAATCAACCTATCAATCAAGACTTTAGTCGTAATTCAAATAGAAAATGAATAATAATTATTTATTAAATTCAAAGTAAAGCATAATTTATATTGGTGGAAAGCTGATATTCTCCTTTAAAAACCTTTTTTGTTTCATCAATTTTGGATAAACAAAGTTGTCTGCCACATACCCTACACATACCCATCATATTGCTACTTTTTGGCCCATCATGATCCTGCACATACCCCTATGCAATTTTATTATTCTTGTTGAATGTGTTGTGTGTGATAAACTTTAAGATTACCTTCCAGAACAGGATGCCGAATGTGGGCTAACAGAGAAGGTGATCTTTTTCAAGATCAACCAAATTTTGTAATTATGCTTTGGCCAAAGTCAATAGTACCATTGAAACAGATGGATAATGAATGCCTAGAATTTTTATAATATATGTTTCTTTGCCACATCTTGTACTCAAGAAATATGTTCATTCTAGCATAAGAGTGCATATAAGGCATCATGCATGCATCAAGAGTTTCCCTTCTGCCCTATCGTTATTGGGTTCTAGGCGCCTCATGTAGGACCAGGTGTTCTTTGAGTTAGGAAGAATCTCAAGGAAGTGTTGAGCTTCATGGTTGGGTGGAAAAAGCACCTTAACCATGCTCTTGACCTTTAGCTTGCAGAAGACCATTGGGTTATGGTAGCTAAAGATTGATTAAATATTCTATTTTCTTTATGTAATTCAGAAGATGGATACGTATCATTGTATTGATCATTGTATGGATGGTTTAGTCAATTGATGTAATCCACTTCTCTTGGATGCACTCTTGTTGCATTTGTAAAAAGGTAAAGGATCATACATATTATACATTTACAGATATCTTTGTTAATAGAAATTTACTTTTTGTTGTGAAATTTAGTAACTGGTTGAATCAATATTGAGCTCTTGATGATCTTCCTAACATTTGGTATTTTCGAGTTACTATGGTAATCAACTTGAACCTTTTTTTTTAGTAAGTGATCTTCTTATCTTTGATGTTTCTAATCATGTTGATGATCTTTTGTAACTTGTTGATCTTCTTATCTTTTATGTTGTTGAACAAGATGAAGACCTTGTTGTAATTGTTTGACATTTTCAAATTGTTGAGACTTTTCCTTTTGTTAGTATTTTAATTCGCTAATGATGATAACAAGTAGTATGGGATACTTGTTTTGTAACGCCCCACCACATAACCCTAGAGGACGACACAAACAAAATGAAAGCATAACAATTTTTTTTAAAGGTGTAATTACTATCAAGTAAAGTGAACTACACTTAACACATACATCCTCTAAGGTACATGACAACGCTTACATTCGAATCCCATAATATACAAAATTAAACTAATCCATAGCATAAAAACAATACTCATGAAATAAATAACATACATCCAAAGCATTAAACTCATCTCATTAGTTACAAAGTACATTAAAGAATCATCCATAGATTGCATTCATTCAATAAAGCAGTTACAAGACCAATTTCCAAAATGAGGAAGATCATACAATAATGTTACAATAATCCTCCTTGAATACAAATGAGGAGTAGTCCATATACATAAGTATCCAACTGATACAAAAGAACATAAGAAATAGTACAAAGCAACTAGTACACATGAGCTCTCCAATTTAGAAGATCTTGCCATCATGAACATGAAATGGGAACCCAACAGTGTAAGGTGTACATTCCACCCAACCTAGTGGTACCCAAAGGCCCACCCCCCATGCTAGGAGATAGTAAAAGGGATTCCTAGGCAAACCAACAACCTCTAGACACAGGAAACACACAATACTATACAATACAAGAACAATACATACATAAAGGTTACATTGCTTCCAGAGTAAAAGAATCAAGTACATAAATTGCACAATACATACTATTGTCATAGGAGAAGTGTCATCACAAAGCTGCATGGGTTACCCTGGCACCACTTTGTGCGTCGGCCCCCATTGAGAGCCACTCACCTACTAACAACACAAGGATCTAATCCAAGGTATAAGAGGTGACATATCCTGTTCGTAGTAACTGGGTGTTTAACTGAAACTCAACCAAGTACACTACCTAAAGGAAAACAAAGGGCTGAACCATAAAACATAACAACCCCCTCATAAAATAACATCATCTGGAAGAATTACATACACAACTAACCAATTTCCCCAACTTACGAGAACAAAAGAAAACACAATTTAAATAGGCAATTCAAGCAGGAAATAAATCTACCATTAGGATTTCCTAAATCCAATTTCCATTTCAATAAAATACAATAATACATTGCCCAAAATAAACTAACTTATTACAACTTCACTTACAAAAAGTTAAAGAAATTAAATCTATTTGTTTATTTCACTTTCCAAATTACATCTAAATAAAAATCAATTTCCTATTCCATATCATATCATTTTAAAATTATCTAACTTGTGCAATTACATGCACTTGTTACAGAAATATTCATTTAAATATACATATATATTCATATATAATTATACATATATAAATATATTATTTAAATATTTAAAAATTAAATTACAATTTTCCAAACATATATTAAATATATATATACATATTTTGAAACCATATAATAAATTGAAATCAAAGGATGTCTATAACATACACCTTTACCAAGGTTATAATGATTATTAGTTGCATCAAGCAATTTTAGCCAAGATCCCAGAATTAACAATGACTAGGCATAAATAAGGGTCCATCGAAATTATATATCTATACTTTCCGATCTAGTGACAATACGTGCACAAGGAGAGGAAGAAAAATTTGAATTATACACGTTGAATCTCATATGCTAAACACCTGCCGACTTTATAAGAGTTTTCCCCACTAAATATTAGTTCGTCTAACACTTAGTTCAAGGGATAAAAGATGAGATCTTAGGCATATGGATCTGAAACTTAATACACGATGTTACTCCTCTAGCATCGACTTGCAAACTTAACTTTCAACAAGAGTAGCAATATGCTAACACAAACCAGAGTCAATACATATGATTCAGACTATGTTCATACAGATTAAATATGTAAATTGAATGAATGTTAACTAAATAACTTTAGTGGCAAATAAATAATGTTCCAGTGTTAGGTGGCGGTTGATTCTAGATCTCAAGTTTATCTTTAACTTAGCTTCCAAAAACTACAGGTCACTCAAGTACAAAAAAAGGAAGATTTGAGAGTTTAATGTGGGTCGAACCAACTAATACTAATGGTGGTGAAGGAATAAGCTTATTGAATGCCCAGTACAATAAAAATAATCTAACCCAGACTATCGATTACTATGCATTGTTTTAATGAAATCAAGCCTCAATATAACCAAATTTGTTACAAATCAACAACAATTTATAACACGTATTATTCCACTGGAGGTCATAAGAATATGACTCCACTTGCTCTGATGAAGCTAATATAAGCAGTGGTACTACAGATTCCATGAGTTACAACATCCATCAAGATAAATGAGGGAGTTCAAAGGCAAACAAAGATTATATTTACAAACTCATAGGAGCCAATTAGTGTTGCATTTTCAAGGGACATCATGATATATCATATGAATGTCAATTTCAAACAAATCAAAGCTTAAAACCATTTCTATAGGAGATCTAAGTTTTCACAACAATTTTCCAAACACGATAATCTTTCAAATTTACAAAATATATTAAATCTTCTACACAAATAACATATTCTTCTTGTATAGACAATCTTTCAATTTGCATATAAATAAAACAATTTAAAGAACCTGTTTCTAGATGCTTGAAGAAATGATGTTTGAAGTAGAGCTTCACCTTTAGATTCCAATTTACCAAAGCTTCTTCCAAATTATCCACTTTTCCACAAAGATAAAAACAAAATCTAGATCCAAAATTTCCCAAGAACTTCCTTCCAATTTTCAACTTCTTCCCCCAAAAATATCTTTTTTTCCATTCTCGTGAAGTAGCCTCTTTCCTCTTCCAGTTAATGCAAATATTATCTTCGAGAATTGATTCCCAATAATAGTATTTAATTAATTTTTTCAAACACATGTCACAAATAAAATAACTTTTCAACCAAATCATAGATATTTCCTCTAAGATAATTATAAGATATTTATGCATTTAATAATTCATAATTCACATATTAATTTCTAATTAAATTTAATCTAATTCATTTAATCACTTTATAAAATAAATTTAATCTCAAGGATTAAATCACTTTACAAAATAAATTAAATTTAATTAATTAAATAAAATATAAAACATCTAACAATATTAATCAAGATTAATTAAATAATCACTAAAAACCATTATAAATATTAATTAACATTAATTTCCCAGAGAACATACCTTGAAAAATAAATAAATGACAAGGAAAACGTGGACAACATAACAACAAAGCATACCAAAACAAGGGCTGATGACACAAAGTGACTAGGGTTGTGGCTTGACAAGGAAACCCTGTTACTATCTCCCAATCAACTATTTTGTTGGGCAATGGACACACTCAAACTTGTGAATCTAGGTGGAGTCGATGTCCTATACCTACAATCAAAAAATATGTCGTACACGTGTATATAGATCATAAACAATCACACTGTGAAGAGAAAATTGTGGAATCGTAGGGCACTCGCAAGCGAGTGATGCAATCCCGTTCCCTTCACCAATACAATGTCACATCAAAATTGATGAAAATAAAACATTAACTATAGATGAGCATATAACAATATCAACTCAAATAAACAACTATGCTAACCAAAAAGCATGTCATAAACAATAATCATCAATAAAGTGTACCATCACATCAAATATAAAAATCATCATCGCTCCAATGTCAGCGATTAAATAACAACAACATAGCATCATGGTCTATCAAAGTAAAAACACTATATGAAAATATAAGAAAATTGGAGGGGTGCTACATGTTTATCATCATAGAGGCAATTATTCTAACATCTTATACGAGTAGGCATGTTGACAAATAAGCACAACTATTTTATTTCTATTGGTAAATATCTTGGAATATGAAAAATATTTGAATAAGATATAAAAGAGTGTATGAAAGAAATGAATTAGTTTGCATGATTTTATTAATTAAGGTAAATAAAGTGAATTTGATGAAGACATGACATGCTAACAAGGTGTGCAAGTTTGTGAATGCTGGCCACATGAATTTTTGTTGTTCTAAACATATGGGTGCTTGAAAAAGACAATATCCTTGTCAGGTGGGCTGATTGTGACATTAAGGTAAAACAAAGTAAAGATATATGGAATTTTTCTTTTATCTTTTAGTTAAGTTGATCATCAGGACGATGATTCTTTAAGGGGGAAAGGATGTCACGACCCCTATTTTTATTGATCGTATTTTACAATGTTAAATTAAATTAATTTGTGGTGAAATAAAAGTGCAAAGGAATACAAGAATTAATTATATTTTAAATCTAGAGAATTTATTTTTGCACATAAATGATAATGCGTTGTAAGTTAGAATAATTATTTTTAATTGCAATTAAATGTTACCTCTTTGCTAACTATTTCGAATAAACATTTAAATTGCAAATAAAAGATATTCTATTATTTTTTACTCAAATAGATATTCAATTTTACAATTAAAAATGGTATTCTATTAATAGGAGAGGATAAATATTGTGCATGAAAACTAAACTTTATTATTTTTATTTTCAAGATTAGGTTTTTGGAAAACTAAAAGAAAAATTTAGAAGAAGGAAAGAATAATTGAAACACACAACTAGATTTTCTTGCTTTTTCTTTTCTCAGCAAAAGAATAATTGAAAATGAGCTTTGGGAAGTAGTTTTCTAGAAAGCACAACAAAACAAGAATAGTGGGAGAAAGAGGAACAACAATAAGAGGAGGGAATTCAACTAAAAGTGAATTCCAAGTCATTTATGATCCATCTCCTTCACCTCCATGTGATCATCTTTCAGAGGAGTTTTTTTCCTTTGTTGATATTTGCCTACAGAAGAATGCGGATGTCACGCCAACAACATAACAAGTTAGGTTATTTTAGTTTTACTTTCTCCTTTATTCTAATTATTGGAAGAAGAAGTTGGAAATCATGCATAAATTTTTCTGGATGCAAATTACTTTATCACTGTTTAGTCCTTTTTAGAATAGATAAACTATTTGGATGACTCCATAAAATCATTCTATTTCACTTGATGACTGTATAGTTCTTTTTGTTGTTTTGAAAAATTAACCTTGTTGAAGTACCAAGATTATCATTTTCTATGATTCCTTAAGCTATCAAAGACAATGATTCATCATGCTATGGTCCACAGGAAATACATCATTGAACAGGTTTTCCTTTCCCCAGTCAATTGCTTTGGCATAATACGATAGGTATAGTGGTTCAATGATTGGTTATACATTCTTCTAAGATGTGGCTGGCACTGACATTGGTGAACCAAAACCCCCCCTTTTATTGGACTAATCCACTCTTTGATAGTGTAATTCCCATTCAAATGTATATAAATAAAATCCAAATAGGGTTGCAATTTTCTATAGTTAATTACTGGCTTAGTTACACATTTAAGTGAGTTAGACTTCAACACATGTCGATAGCATGATGGTGAACACTTAGACTATCTACCACTCAATAATGTCTACCTCTTGTGAAACTGTGTGTCCCAATCCAATATTCACAAAGAGGCTGAATAATTTGTTACTCATAATAATACAATTCCATAAGTGAGTTAAGCGGTTACTTTAGGCTTACAATAAGGCCTCTATGATCTCCGTATGCACGGAAGAATCCACACTTCAATATCATTTTCCCATAACATGTAGTTACGTCTTTCAAAATACTCTTGCATGCATAAAACTTCAATTGGTTTTAGAGTGAAGATCCCCAGAGGAAGACATATCTACCTAGATGCTTTTTGTCTAACGTAAAGTGAGCCACATTACTCATTCTCAGGGAAACAATACTTGGTTAGGAATCATAGGCACCTTGAGATAAATGGGGAATACTTAAACTAAGTCTCAGGATACAAGGTTTATGTATAGCCTAAAGGTCGCGCCATAGATGCGCACTAAGCATTCACCCTATGAATTAATAGATACATATTTATATACCTTCCAAATTCATAAGTTAATATATATGCATGGTTTAGCATTCAAAGGCCAAGTAGTTACACTGAGTTTTGCTATTTGTAATCACCATGTTATATGTATATATATGTATGTTTTTGTGTATTTGTAATTCTTAGATGTGATCCTTTATACAATCTTTTATTGTTGTTGTTAGCTACAAAATATAGTTATGATATATTCATTTTCAAATACATAATATATATATTTATGTATGTATATATGTATATATATAATATATATATATATATATATATATATATATATATTCACACACACACACATACACATATGTATATTTAGGTAGTTAATTATTATATGAGTATGTTTATTTCGTAGTGACTGATTTATGGAGTTCTTGTGTTTATAAGTCTTAGAAGTCTTCCAGAGGTTTGAGATTCGTGTTACATTGTATAGTAATTATAAGCATACTTAAGAAAGAATAAGTATTTAACAAAGTAAAGAAATCATTTTTTTTTTAATCAAAGGGTAAACGCTTTTGATCAGAGCTATGAAATGGATACAATCATTCAATAATAGCACCCCAATGGGGTTTGAACCTTGGTGGCAAGAACAACAATGCCACCTATAAACCATCACACCATGCCAATACCGGGAAAGTAAAGAAATCAAATTAAGTTATTATAATTATTATTATTATCTTTTTCTAATATATTCCATTGAAGGAAAATATTCTAAGTATGAGATTCATATAGGAGGACAAAATTAAACATTTGAATTTGAAATTTGATATATTTTATAACACTTGATCAATATATTGCAATTAATCTACACATATTATGTAATGTGAATCAATTGGGGATTTTATGAAAGATAACTAAGTGTTAAATCATACCTTACTTTATTAAAGTTAAGTTTAAGGATGAAATTCTTCTCATGCATCATGGTTTACCATGCACGTACAGAGAAATTAGGGATTCTCTCACTTAGTTGATCTTGAAATTTATTTGCATAAGAATCTATACTCTTTTTTTTTTTCAATAGCTTATATATGTATTCTCATACATATATGAGCTATACCTTCTTAACCCTTTTATTCTCTTATTGTTGAAACCTCTATGAATCAATGAGTTTAGAAGTAAGCATTCTTGTTATTATTCCATAGACATGTGTGCATTCTAGTAGGCCTAGGATTACTTTCATGAAGCTTTATGTGATTGGCTTATGGCTTTCAGTGTACTTGTGTGATATTTGAGAGGTCATTGGAGGTAGAATGGTCTTATTTGAAAATACTTGGGAGTGATTCATGATAGTGTTGGTATGACCTTAATGCCATATGCAAGGATGATACATTGGTGAAACTTGAAAATGTTTCTTGTAGACTTATGTAGATTGTAAAAGAACTCCCTCATGTTCCTTGTTATCTGTGATATTCATGATATCCAGAAATATGTAATGAATGGTCATGTCAATGAGACAGTAAGATCATTGCCAGTGAGGCATCTTGTAACCATTGAGATTTTGTAGCTAGTGAGGCACTTCTACAAGTGGTTTTTCATCCCTACGAGGGTTTTCCACTCATGAAATTCTTTGTGTTATGATTCTTTTATGGATACATTTATGATCTTGCTAATTCCTTAATTTACATTATAATATTTGAATTTACATGTATTGTTGAGATTATAATTCTTGTGTAAGCCTACATGGCTAAATCTAGTGAAGGCATGACCTTGTGTTAATATACTTTGATTCATTGATGTATGTTATTCCATTTGAATTCAATGATGAAAGTAATTAATTTTTCCTCCGCACCTTTTTATAATTAATTTTATTCTATTAATTAATTTTGGAAATTAAGGGATATAATCAGTAAATGAGATTTATGGACCTTTACATTTATTAACTATAATTATTCTAACTTACAACGCATTATCATTTATATGCAAAAATAAATTCTCTATTTAAAATATAATTAATTCTTTTATTCCTTTGCACTTTTATTTCATCACAAATTAATTTACTTTAACATTGTAAAATACAATCAATAAAAATAGGGGTCGTGATATGTCCCTTAAGATTAAGACCTCACATGAATTAAGAAAAATCCCTTTGAGCATCCCTCTTTCTTGTTGCATTTTTTTTTCCTTTTTGTGCCTTATTAAAGTCATGGAGGTATGGCTTTGGTATGGTCCCTTGGGGCTCACCTAGTGAACGCCTAGCTTCAATAGCCTTTATGAGCATGCATTTTTCCTTTGTCTTTATCATAGTCATGGGTTATGACAATTGATATGGACCTCTTGGGGCTCATCTAGTGGGCACCTAGCTTCACTAGCCCTTGTGAGTGTGCATTTTGTTTGCATAGTAGACAACATGTTCCACTTGTAAACCTTTTTGGACAAACAACCTAGACCTGGTCCACCGCGTTGGATGGCCAGCCAAAGCTTGATCCGTTGCATTTTTCCTTTTTCTTTTTCCTTTTTTCCTTTTTTCGTCTTTGATGGTGTATGTTTGCGATTTGATTATGGCTTCATATATCATCTGCATACATGCTACTTTTTTCTTATGTTAGTTTTCCATAGGATCTTTATCCTAGGGGCTTGGCCACCCTCTTGATTATTGTCATCCTATCTTACTAGAAAATTGTACATTTGAAC
Source organism: Sequoia sempervirens (assembly GCA_007258455.2). Classification (NCBI taxonomy): domain Eukaryota; kingdom Viridiplantae; phylum Streptophyta; class Pinopsida; order Cupressales; family Cupressaceae; genus Sequoia; species Sequoia sempervirens. The sequence goes on from VDFB02000017.1 coordinate 532,459,733, forward strand.
CCCTCTTGATTGTGTGGTTGGCTACTTTAGTGTGAAGTTGAAGCAAGTTCATCCTCTCACTAAAGAGGGGGCTAAATGTAGTGTAGTAAAATACATACCCTTGCATTTTCACACTTGTTTTGGCCCGCCTTGCTTTATTTATCCCTATTTATGTTGTAATTGGTCCTATTTTGCATCTACAAGCTCTATGAATTATTTCTTTTTCTGGCTAATCCTAACATTCTCCAATGAATAAATGATAATTTAATTATTTCATCTGAGTGTCCTTGATTTTTGGATTGGGACGAAAACGCCACCTAGGGCGTCTTTGTCCCCCAAAGGTTTTGGGACCTTGATTTTAAGGTATCTTAAATGGGCCCCTTTTTGGTGTCTATTGTTGCAAGTTTCATGACTTGGGACTAAGATGCCACCTAGGTCATCTTAGTCCCTCTTGAGTTATTTTTAGGATTTAATTTCAAATTTTGGCAGGATTTAGCCTCCTTTATTTAATGAATTCATATGTTGTCTTGGTGTGATTTAATTTTGGGGTATTAATCATAGATAAGTATAAATACAAGGTTCATTCATTCTAATCCAATTCTTTTGTGAGAGCATTCCTAATAGAAAATTGAGTTCACAAGAGCATTAAAGAGAAATTCATCAAGCATTTGGAGCCATCATCAAGATTCAGGCATCATTTCAAAGATATTCTTGCATCATGTGTGTTGTTGTACTAGAATTTGTGATGTAGGGTTTTAATTCAAGCAAGAAATTCAAGTCCATATCCATTGAGCATTCCTTTGATTCAAGATCCATATCCATTACCTCCATTTCACATAGATTTACAATAAGGGTTTGGTGAGTTGCAACATTGCATGTTGTTCATTCAACATTTCCCTTCACTATTCTATTTCATTTCAAGGTTTAATTACCAACAAGGGGTTTGACCAAGGAAAACCCCCATTCACTAAAAATCAACAAGTTTTTCCCTTCTTGCATACTTGTGATTTTAGATTTAGGTTAAAGACTTGAAGATCATTTGGAGTGCAAAGTTGCATTACAAAGTTGTCATTTTCATAGAAACTCACCTACAAGCCAAATTTGAAGGTTTTAGAACCTAAGATCAGAGAAGAAGGAAGTAAAAACATCAAACCTTAGGACCACATTTAGAGATTTCATAAATTCCAAACTAGACTAAGACAACAGTAAAGGCATCTTAGTCCTCTCGAGGGTATTTTTCAAAAATTCTTCTAGATTTGGTTTTGACATATGAAGATTCTGCATCTGCCCCAAAAAACAACAACGAGACTAAGAAAAAAGTAAGGGCATCTTAGTCCTCCATAACATATTTTGGAAGCTTCTTTGCATTTCCAGAATCCCCACAACATCTCCAAACTTCCCAGGTACATGCATCCTAACTCCCTGTTGCATAATTTCATCATTTGCATCCTTCATTTAGCTTGCAAATAGTTAGATTTTGTGATTTGAATTCTTGTTTGTCTTTTTCAAGCATTTGGTTGGTGGTGAACCCCTAAAAGTTGAAAAATCCCCTTCTAGGTCTTCCTTGTTGTGAATTGACTCACCTTGTGAGGTTGATCATCAATCCAATTAGGAATCCTAGGACATTATTGAATGATTGTGGGAGAGGAGTGGTACCATTAGTGCACCCCCTTTTCACAAACAAATCAAACATGTATGGAAAATGTGATAACATAGATAAGATAGTGAAATTTCTGAAAAATGCCTCAAAGAAATGTGGTCTCATGGTGATGAACATCACCATGAGACCACATTTCTTTAAGGAAATTTTTCAAACAACTCACTACTCTGTCTATGCTATTGCTTACTATTATGCTTTGATAGATTTTTCCAAGCATCCATAGTTTGTTTGAAAGTGCATGTTTTAGGATTTTAGCCATAACAACAAGTGAACTATTTGATAAAATGATTTGGTAGACATGTATGGAAAATGTGGTAGCATATACAAGGCCACGAGTTGTTTGAAAAAATGCCTCAAAGATATGTGGTCTCATCAAATGCCATGATAATAAAATGCAATTGGCAGCTGCTCCTAGTTATTAGTTATGCAATGTGAAGTAATTGCATAACTGCTTATGTTGACTTTATAAAAAACTATATTGTAATTGAAATTTTGTCATCTATCAACATCTAGTTATTAGTTATGCAATGTGAAGTAATGCTTTGAGTTTGAAAGATGTGCAATGCAATGTAATTAGTGATATGAATATTAACTATAAAAATCTATTTTCTACAATTCATTAGTTAAACTCCTTTTTTACTTGAATGAAGCTTCAATGTCCACCTCCACTAGGAGGTGTTGTCATCAAATCTCCAAGATTAACCTATTCAACATCCAAAATCGGATATAAGAATACCATTTGTGTGTGTAAAATGTTAGTATCAAAATAAAGCAAATAAAACACACCAATGCAACATTAAACTAAAGAAATCAGGATAAATTGAAATAAAATCAAAACAAACAAAGCTTCTTTAGAATCGTTCCATTGTTCTCTATCTCTAGTGACTCTCTTGAAGCTGCTGCTCTCAGATTGTGTAAGCAAAGCTTCTTAGAATGGCAACCTGCAGAATGAGTACGCAAAAGGAGAATACTTCTATCCTATATGCTCATGGAGTGAAATGTTGATACGGATATGCATAGGGGCTGTAGATTATGCACAGGGGCTGTGGATTATGAATGCTTCAAAAACTATGATATGAGGATGATAAGCCATGATATGGGATGCTAATATGCTAAGCTATACTATGCTATGATTCTAAAGGCTATGAATGTTGAAAAGCTAATTGACTATAGTTTTCCTATATGAAAGCTTCTATGTTTTTCAGAGACCCGACAATCCTTTTTATAGCTTTTTGTAGGCAAGAGCCTGGCTGGCAAAGATCAATGGCTGTGAGATTGTCTGGTAATTTTGGATGGTGAGAGATGGAGAGGTTGAGAGGAAGATGGAAGATGTTGGGAGGTTGGAGAGAAGAATGGAGGCTTGTCTTCAAGCCACAGGAACAAGCTTGCCCAAGAACAGAGAAATTAATTTTCTGTTTTGGAAGTTTGTTTCACGGTTGTTGAAGATAATCCAATATTAAATAAATAGATTTATTTAATTTCATGTGAGTTTGATTTTTGATTTTAGGACTATAGAATTTTTAATTAAATATTTTTGGAATATTTAATTGTGAATAGACTTTAGAAGAATTAATTAAATATTTGGAATATTTAATTGTGAATGGACTTTTGGAAGAGAAGAATATTTAATCTTTCTTTGAATAAAATATTCAAGCCAAGATTATATGATAATTAATACAAATAAATCATAATATTTATTTAATTAATTAAGAAATGGATAAGAAAAGTGGTTAAATAAACTTATTTATTTAATCAAAATGAAAGAATGAACAATATAAATAAATTATTTAGATTTATTTATACGTAGATTGAATTCAAAAATTTAATTAAATATTTAATTAATTACCAGACTATTGTGATGTGACCATTTTTAGGTGTATACACCATTCATATAAAAGTACTATTTAAATGTAATATTTATAATTATTTACTAGTTACATACCTTGGTAGTACATGTCATCACATAATAGGGAGGTGAAGGACTGCTAAAAACTGAATGAATGCTATGACCCTAAAATTTCATTATAATCATTTAAAAGCTAATTTAGTTAATCTCATATTTCAAAAATGAAATCTAATAAATTAAATTCAATGAACTTGCTAACATTTACTTGACTATCAAGGTTGAATGCATCATTAAGGAGGGCATTTGACATCACCATTTGATTAGTTGTAGATGTACCTTGTGCACCTACATCTTGACTATGCATGGGGTCATAACCAATGGGTGTCTCGTAAGCCTAACAAATATGAGGTGGAACTCTACTGCTAGAAGACTCGCCCCGCTCACCTTATGGTACAAGATTGGTATGTTGCATGATGCTTTGGGTCAGGGAACTAATTAATTGTAGTGTCTCAACCTAAGCACTCTCCTTCACAACAAAAGGGATAGCCACATGCTCGTATAATGGTCTAGCGAGTTCTCCTCTCACTAGCCATTGTGGGTCAAGATGTGCCCCCACTCTATCCTATGTAGAGCCTCCACCTCCACCCTAGAAGTCTTGCATATCAAAATAGTTTGGGATTTTATTGATGATAAACTCGTAGTAGAGTTTTCTCATAAAAATATTGCAGCACCTGATTGTTGTTTCACGGTGGATGGTAAAAAACCATCTACCACCTCTACCAAAAATGTTTATTTATCCCTTGGTGGTTGTGCCAATGGATAGGGAACCTCTTTCTTGAAGGGTGTAAAGGTTGATTTGTTTTAGGGTTTTTGAATAGGGAACACAACTCAAATTTTGTAATTTACTCATCTTTCACTTGTTTATAGGTTAATTTATCAACATAAAATTGTCTATACTCTCTTCTCTTATACGACCAACTAGTTATTTGCTTGCTAATTGAATCTATGTTTGATAACAACGATTCAAGTGATTGAGAAAGCGTGGCTCCATGTGAGGTTGAGCTTAAAGGATCTTTCAACCTTGCAATTATATACTCAATTAGTTTTTTGTTGTTTTTAATTTTCCCCATTATATTTTCTTGAGTTCCTAGAGAATATTGAAGAATTGTTGGAGGTGTGCTGATAGGCCTAATGAGCATAGAAACAATAAACAAAATATTACTACTCTGTTCTCCTGAAAGAGAAAGAATAACGCATGGATATCTAACTCCCAAGGTCTTGGTAATTGGTTCTTGACTATGCCAATTTCACTCAATGGTTGATGTGAACTATAATGTTCAAGGGGCCTGTTGGTGTTGAGCTTCTGGATTGTTCCAAGATCAAACATAAATTTAGACCTACTTTAACCAGGGTTTTTAAAGAAACAAAAAAAAGATAGATCAAAGCTTTTGGAACTGAAGAGAATGCTAATTCATCTAGCTTAACCAGACTTCTTACCTTTCAAGGAATTCCTAACTAAAACTGCAAAACAAAATTAACTTGTGATTAACACACAGTTTCATTCATTCATAGTGCTAATTTCAAGAACAGATTGCAAATTACCATTTAAACAAAACATAAAATAAAATTTCATTGCTTGAAAGATTTTCAAATCAAATGATTAACCCAAGATAAACACCATTCTGGAACACAATCTGAAGTAAATTTAAATTTGGTTGCTTCTACTATTGGTGAAACAGATAAGCAACATTTACAAATTTGGAAAAATCACCAGCGTACAGAAAACCCATGTCTTCAAATTGTCTCCACCTATATTAAGAAAACTGGAAAGACACATCACTGCTTTCTACCTCGAGCTTCTTTACCTTCTGATCCTAACTTGATAATTTTTTAACCAAAGAAAAAAAATCTCCCTACATCCATCTCTGAAATCTCTATCCTTTTATAAAAAGAGGAAAAAAGTGCCATATATATAGAATGTGCCAAAAAGAATGTGTTAGCCCCTGTTTTAGGGTTTACAAAAATGGGTTTGTTTTAGAAGAGTCGACCCCTAGATCTTTTGGAATAAAGTTAATTGCGTTCAATAAGCATCCCCTGTGTCCATGTCGGTGAAGGATCACCCTCATGAGTATCCCTTAGATCTTTTGCAACCAGCACATTAAATTCTAGCTTTTGTGTCCCTATCAATGAAGGATTGCCCTTAGGAGTAGCCCTTAGATCTTTTACAACCATCGCATTAACTTCTAGCCTCTGTGTCCACCCTCGAACTTCCTTGCAGAGCTGCTTTGAATGTTCTAAAGCATTATTATTAATGTCAATCTACCTTTGCCAGTAGATATCACAACTATCACTAAGACTCGTGGCCTCTTCTTCCTTTCGGCTTTCCTCTTGTTCTAGATCTTTCTGCATGTTAACCCCCTTGGGAAACAATATCCAACTCCCATGTTAGATCCCACACCATTTTCACTGAGTCGATCCATCGCTTTTGATCATAGAGTAGATCCATACCACTCACAGTTTGTTGATCCCTTCACAAGACGATCACAACAGTCAAACGGTCAAGGGTTTGCCTTTAGCCTCCTCTGATTGGTTTTACACATACCACATAGGATTTTCAAGCTGTCAAAAGTTATTCAAACAAAATCGCATGTCAGTGAGACACTAGCCATGTCTCCTTGATGTGATTATACTTTACAGCAGCAATCGACATGGCTTAGAACTATCAACAAGACTTCATATCAAGTTGCAAAAGTTATATCAATATCCCAAAATTGTCGCCTAGACTATCGATATCAGTCGAACATCATAGCAAGCCCATAAGAGTTATACCACTATGTTCCTCTGTTGGCAAAACATCCGCATTCGGCAAGACATCATTCAGTCAGCAGGAGGTCATAGCGGGTTCCCATTAGTCACATCAAAGAGTGAAACCATCGGTGAGACTTTTTAGTCGGAAAGACCTTATATCGAAGACAAACCATTTGGCCAGGAGTCTTACCGAAGTCATATACTCATTAGCAAGACTTCACCCCATTGATGAGACATTACATTGAGACCATTCCACTTTGGCAAGACCAACTTTGGTCGGTGAGACATTACACCGAACAAGACTTCCTTCGATGAGTGCAACTTCTTTCGGCGAGACCTCACCCGGTCAGCGAGACATCACACCAAACTCCTTCCATTCTTCTCAAGCTCAAACTCTTTCGGCAAGAGATCCTGCAGTCAACAGGACATTATACCGAAGCCACACACCTTTCAGCGAGATTCCAGCGAGTCAACTAGACTTCTCCCGACGTTGGCCATTTCGGCGAGACCTCTATCTGTCGATGAGACATCTCCTCGAGCCACTATCTTTCAGAGAGCTCAAACCATTTCGCGGAGACTCCACCCTATCGGCAAGACTTCTCCCTGATGACAAATCCTTTCAGTGAGAGCTCCATTTGTCGGCCAGAGGTCACACCAAAGGATAACCATTCTCCCCTATGCTAACCTTGTGCACAATGGTCGGCGAGAGGTCTTCGATCGGAGAGAGATAGAAAACTTCATGGTGACCAAAATGTCTCGACGACCTAAGGATTTCAAATGAATATAGCACACTGCTAGTCGACAAGACACTTAACTAGTCTTAGCGACTTTCTTCTTTGAGGAGTTTTATGCAAGATCTGACTGAGGCATACTTTCCAACAGAATTCCTTGTGAAATAGCATCAAATGTATAATTTAACCCTACAAAACAATGCCTCCATTAGTCCCAAAAGCATAGAGAATACATTATTCTTCATCATGCCTTCAATTTTTAACAAAAAGAAACCCAGCTTTCGTTGAGGCAGAAACAAATCCGACAAAATAAAAGATAGACCTAGGAGGAAAACAAAAGAACTCTTAGGACCCAAACAAACAACCAAAGGCGATGAAAGCAAAAGAAAAAGGGGGATCCATTTTGTTCCAAAATAAAATGGGGTGGTTATGCAAGGTATAACAAGGTGTTTGTTGGGGTTGTTCTTCAAGAGGTATTTCAGGTTGAGATGAAGGAGGATTTTGAGGAGAAGGAGGTTTATTATCATTTCCTATAAATTAAATAAATTTACATCAAAAAACCTATTAAATCTACCTATTTAGAAACAAATTCACATAAAAAATAATCAAAAGTTACTCCTTTGACCTCCTCAACATCGTGGCAAAAATTTGGCAAAGATTTGGCAAAGATTCATGAAGAAATTTCTCTCCAATAACATGAGCTCACTCTTGAGGGTTTGACGATTGTGGGTTAGCAAGAAAACATAGAAATAAGAATGATGTAAAGTTTTTTTTTTTGGTTATAATAGGCTATAGCGTGCTCACATTATAATTCAAGCACATTATGAATTTTTAAAAAAATTAAAGATGATTGGCCACTTTTGGCCTCCCATCTTTCTGCACCCTCTTAATGCAATTATGTAGAGTGTGCAAGAATATGACTTATTCAAGGGAAAGGGGCTTATTGGAGGAATCTTCCCAAGGAAATACCTAAAGCAATTAAGGGGATTTATGCATATCTATGATGCCATGAAGTTTTCATTGGAACATAAGTATGATAGGGTGTTGTTGAAGGCTCTACACTAGAATGCAAGAGAAGTCTATTCGAATATGGACATTAAATTTAAGGAAAAGTTTTATGCTATTCCTAGCTCCATAGTGAAGGCCTCTAGTGTAAGAAACAAATGTTAATTTTGGTTTAATTTTTTTGATTGTGGGTGGTTTGTCCAAAGATATCTAACTAGCTATGATGATATCCCAACAAGAAAATGTAAGTATCATTTTATTTTATGAATGATGCTCTCTTATTTTGCCATGTAAAAGTGCAAGCAACATTTTGTATTATCAATGATGCCCTCCTCATCGTAATAGCTAACTATTCAAGGCATGAATATAGATTGGCTTGCTTTCTATAGTTGGGCTGGTTCAAGCCAGTTACCCAATACTGACATTTTGTAAAAAATATTACTATTATAAAATAAATATATCTAGGTATTATGCCTTTTTCTTAAAAGAAAAGATTTATTGTTTTCCATATATTACTCCCCATTTATAATATTATAATTCATTATTACAATAAAATAATGATGAAAATCATAAACCCTATACTTTTACCATTACTTATACACTACCTTGCTTGAGTGCCCTAAGTACATGCTCTTAGTGCTTGATTTGGAATTATTTGTTAACCCTTTGGCTAAATTTTTCAAATTGATTTTAGAAATTATAGAACTTTACTCCTATTGAGACACTCACCAACTCTTTGTTTATCATTTCGTATTCTTGAGTTGAATCTATGGTTCAAATTTGACCTTTTATGCTTAAAATTAAAATTTTATAATGAGCCCAAGCTAAATCATTTCAAATTAGTTATTATTTATCATTTTCCATGTTTAACTCAAGTATAAATGAATATCAACCTTACATTGAATATCCATTAACTATGAGGGTTATCCTCTATTTACACATACACGTTGAACCACAAAGGTAAAGTATTTTATATATGCATATCTAATATTTTGATTTTATTTATTATTTTCTAAATTATAGATAGCATACTTATTTATAATTTTTATTCACATTATCATGTTATTATGCTTTATTTTCTCTACTGTTTGTCTCCTTAATTTGTGGAAAACCTATAAGGGTCACAAACAAAATTAAGGGGGCATATTATTACTAATCACTTTCAAGTTTACGTGTGGTTCACATGTTGCCTTTGGATCATGGATCCAATTAGTTCGTTGTCAACTATGTTTTCTTTTTACTTTTCTACTTCGGTATGTTTTACTCTTGTGGATTTTAATGCAAACCAAAACTAATGATGAAAAGTACATACCTAGAGCACTTTTACTATTCATTTTATGCCACTTTATATGAGTGTTTTATGTACTTGGTCCTAGTGCATAATGTTAACTAATTTGGTGCTCCCTTTGACTTAACTCTCAAAAGAGATCTTGACCCTTATTTAGATATTTTGTAGCTTTATGTTTATTAGTTCACATTCTTCTAGGTCAAAGTAAAAGCGATGTAAATCATTTTCACAACGCATATTTGACAAATGTTTAAAATTTATTTTATATTATGACCAAGTTGATTCATTTGTAATTAATCATTATATACTACATGAAAGCATTCAAATTGTGCGTTTAAGTCATGTATACACATCACCCTAGGTCATATCTATCAATCACCAAGGAAATCAATTTATAGATTAGGTTTTTGAATGTGAAACCATAAATTTTGGTTATCTACTAGTTTAGTGAATTATATTGTGGCTAAACCTAAAAGTGATATATTTATATTTATTGACCTAAAATATATCATGGTTAAGTATGTAATAGTGAAGTTTGAATATCCATGCTAATTTTGATTGAGATCAATCTTCTTGTTAGATTGGCCCAAGCCAAAGAAATATGAATTTTAATGTGAGGAATGCATGTCTAGACATGGGGCATAAAAATGACAAATATATTAGAATATGTATAAGTATGGATAAGTTTGAATGTATGGTGATGTGTGATGATTAGGATAGATCAAGGATTAATGACGAAGTTCAACTTTGTTTAAGATTGCAACATTTGTAAATATGAAATCATATTAAGTCATTCCATCAAAATAGATCCAAAATTAAATGATAATTACTATCAGGCAAAACCATTGCAATGCTTAAAACATTAATATTGAATAAAATGAATACTTCAAAATTTAATAATAAATTTATGAACTCTCAAATAAAATTTGTATACAATAATTTATATAATAAGTATGTATACTTACTTTAAAAATAAAAATTACCTAAATCAAATTTAAACGCAATAAAAATAAGTAAAATATAAATGCGTTCCTTGTTGGACTTGGGGAATCAATCTTTTTCTGTTTATAGCCTACTTTATTCCATTTTATCTTTGCCGGTTACATCTTTCAAAAGTAAAGATTCCTTTCCGCACGACAATGACCAAAGTAAAGAATGTGATCCAAAGTTTCCACGCGTCTTCCAAACCGGAGGGAAATCACATTCGTTGTAATAATTTCACGCACCATCTTGACCACTTTTTTTAAAGTGCCTTTGAAAAGAGAAAACTTATTCTTGAAAGACGTTAAAGTGGCATTGTTGCACATGCCCTTGAATGTTCTGCCGCTTTAATGTTTCGTTGCTCTGCCTTTCAAACCACTTCTTTCCATTACCAGAATTTCTAAGTTCCCTATTGCAGGTTTGTATCTTGTTGATCGGTATCCTTGCAAGCCCGATCCTTTCTGCAAATTATTAATCCTTTGGTTTTACCATGGGTAACTGCCTCACAAAGTGCAAGAGCTGCTTCACAGAGCTCCCACAGGAGAACCCAGCAAATCTTCGAGGGGAGAACCCAGCAGCCGCCTCGTCCTCAGCAAATCTTCCAGGGAAGAACCCAGCAGCCGCCTCGTCCTCAGGAAAGCTTCCAGGAGAGCTGCACGAGTGCATTGGCCTCTTTAAGGAAATCAAAGATACAGGCAATATTGATGAATTAATCCATATGATCCACCAACTCCTCCAAAGGATAAAGGTCAGTATATACCCCACCATTCAAAAGCTTGGAATGTAACTCTGCTTTCATTTGTCCTACAGCAATAATCGAGTCTCTAACCTTTATTTACTTCTACCTGTTGCAGTCTGAGCAACAGAATAACCCTGAAAGTGCCAGCACAAGCTCTCAACCAACCCAGGAAGGAGAAGAAAAAAGTGGCATATGGACGTCTATTACTAATAAAGGCTCCCAATTCCTAGAGTGTTTAAATAAGTTTGCGTCCTCTGTAAGTTTTTTTAGATCAAACTAATTAACTTATAATTTTTTAAGATCCTGATGTGGGCTTCTTTGTCTTTAGACTGAGGGCTTACCATTTCCAATTTATTTCATTACAGGAAGGGTTGCATCAAGGGATAAAAGTTGCCGCAGAAACACTCCAACAAGTAGGTCAAATAAATTCAGCCGTGGCAGGGTTGTCTACAATTGCATTTGTGCTATCTAAATATGAAAAAATGCGAGATAGTCAAGCTGAATGTTTAGAAGTGTTGGGAGATCTGATTGATCTTGCCCAGCATCTTCAAAGTTTGAAGAAAATGATTCCAGAGGAGGAGGACAAATTCAGGAAAGGCATTGAGTTGATTGTTGAAGGCTCAATAACCTGCCTCTGTCAATTAGAGGATAACAAGCTTTTCAGGTTAGAACAATTTTGTGTTAACTATTTATAGAACAATTTTGTGTTTTCAGGTTAGAACAATGATGGGGTCAGGGATACTAGTCATTTATAGATAGTTAACTATTTTTTGTGTTGTAGGTTTATCAAATCTTCGGTCAACTCTGAAAACTTGACAAATCTTCATAAAAGAATAAATGAATTGTATCCAAATCTTGTGTTGACTGGTATCACAAACATGAGGAAGGACATACCCACTTACCTTCCTATAACAGAGCCCGTCTATCCAGAGAAAGCAGGTAAGCTGTGAGTTAAACAAGTATTTCTACTTTAGATTTTCTCATTTCATAATTGCATTTATGTATCTACTTCAACTACATGATTTATTTTCTGGTGGTCGGACTTATGAAGTAACTACAAGCTTTATTTTACTTGTAAAGTTTTTTATGAGTGACTTTCATTCGCTTTACACGAGTATTTAATATGATTTTCCATAAACATTAGATCTTGCAACCCTATTTCTATAGGTTAAGATAGCTCCTGCTCACTTGGTGAAAATAAGCTTTCCCTTGCCTTATTTGGTGAGAACTTCTAGGTTAGAAAACTAGTCATCTTTTTAAAAACTAAACTAGGGAGAACAATTTAGAGAACAAAAAAATCTTCCAATTTGTTTTAGTTTTATATAATATTCAGGTTATTGAAATAATCATATTACTAAAAAAAGTATTATCATTTTTAAATAATTTTTTAAACTAACAAAAGTGAGATTAGGCCCAATGAACTCTCTAGGACTAAGATACAATTAAAAACAATTTCAATTTGGAACGAGATTAATATATGTTAGTGTATTGTCTAAATGAGGCCTAGTTTACAAAAGGAGCATGCTACAACTTACAATAAGTGACAAGATACAAATCAAGACATTTGGACATGCTCAAGGCCCCATAAAATATTTTGGTTTCTATTTTGGAGGCTACAACATAAACATGCAATATTGTATAAGAAAGATGACTTATTATACTTCTAAGTGAATAGTTAGAGGATTATGATTGGAAATTGGATCTATGGTTAAAAAAAACACTTGTAATAAGGAAGAAAATACACAAAACAAAAAAAAAACATTAAGGAAAATATTTTAAAGTGATGCAAGATTACATGACCCCTTACATGCTCCTACATCAAACACCTTAAGAAATAAAATTATGAGATGGGTGTTCAAAGTTAAGAAAGTGGGGAGGATTGCTTAAACTACCCAAGTCAATATACTTCTTCTTTAGGAATCCATGTGCCCTCTACTTAGCCCTTCCCCTTCCATCAAATTGGATATTTTTATTCTCTTTTCTTTTGGTTCTTTTTCCTACACACATATTTAGGATTGGATTCATCAATATTTATCAAGATATCTTAAGAGATATGAAGATGAATAAGAATGATTTCCACAAATACTATCATTCAATCTCTAAAAGGGACTATATTTCTAATACAAAATTTATTCAATAAGGTAAATTAAGATCATTTCAAGGCTTTTATTGTTAGGACATGTAGTATCAACTATTTCTTCTTAGTTAATTAATCTTGTATTAATATCTATTAATAAAAACATTCGACACATATGCTTTGTGATTCATCTCTTTTTCATAGTAGGTTTATCCCACATACATGGAAAGTAGTAGTTCTCTTGGGTATACTAATTTTAAATAGATGGTTTTGATAGAGGACAATCCCATGATAGTGTGTCCCACTTGTGGGACATCAAGTGAGTTTTTCTTAAACATATTTTTTAGAAAAATAATGATTAAGCCTAGAAGGGTTCTATTTAAGGGGACTTTATTGAAAGGGGTTAGATAAAAATTCCTTGGATGTAGTTCCCCTGTTGTTAAAGAAAGGTAAACTACAAATTTTACCCCTCCAAAGAATATGAAAATATGATTTATTTTTGCACAATTGGATTTGTCCATTATCAAATTATATAGAAGCACATAGAAATCAACAACTCATGATAAATAAACACATGACACCAAGTGAATGTGGATAAATTCTTAGAAGAAAAAACTCTTTTTCAAAGAGAGGTACAAGTATATATTAATATTCAACACAAGAGTACATATATGTAACAAATTTCTTTCTTTAATTTGATAGCCTTTTGAAAAATTCTTGTGTACTTGTGGAATATTTATAAAACACTAAAATTTGAAAGGAAAAACTACAATAATGATAAACATTTCCACATAACCCTTAGAGAGATAAATATTCAAACAAGTACTTAGAATCCACCATACAAAAGAGTAGAAAAATATACCATCAAGATAACACATGATATACTCTAGGAAATACGTCATGGGAAAAAAATATAACCTCCAAATACTCCACAATCAATTTATTATCTAATAATGAAATTTATAATGCACTTACAGAGCCTCCATCAATATTTCTGAAACACCGAGCTCCTCAAATGCATCCTCCATGTGTCCAAGCGTAATGGGAAACCATGCATGTCCTAATATTAAATATAGTTTTAATGTGTAACCTGTACACTAAAAATTTATCCTAATGTTACATACAACATATAAAGTGTCCCCGAGAATGTCTAACTCATGTGATGCACACATCAAAAATTCCATACATGCATCATAAATAAATATCAATTTTATGTTATAAACATTATGTAATGTGCATAACACACCTTTTCCTAACAAACCTCTATCTTAAAAATTAATAAATATGAGAAAAATGCATGAAACTATCAAATGGTAATTAAGAAATCATGAGATAAAACTAATAAACAAAGATGGCATTCAAATCCCTAGTGAAAAATCCCCACCAAAATCCCAAGATGTGTCTGTATGCTAGAAATAACACATTTTTACACCTACCATAAGTTAGTCATAATGCACTCACTAACTTGGGCACTCAATTTTAACTCCATTATCTCTATTCAAAGGTGCTTTATGGACATCATAACAAGGGTCATACGTTAGACAACAAGTGTAACTCCCTCTTACAATTTAGAGGGAGATATCTAGCATGGGAACTTGGAGACTAAACATGTGTTCCTATTATGATGGGAATGAAGTCATTAACTGATAATTCTGTAAAATATTCTAGTGAGATAGAGGATATGAGAAAATTTCATAATTTTAGTGTTGTTGATAGTTTGATGCAAGTTATGGTTTGTGCTTAGAGTAGACATTGCCTAACAAGTGGGATTCCTTAGCCAATTTATGACTACTATTAGACAGGTAGATTAGGATGTAGAGGGTCTTCAGATATTTGTAAAGTACTTCAAAGTATTCTCTATATTATTGATCTATTTAGGATCTAGGACTTATTGCTTTTACAGAATGCTTAACGTAAAAGATCGATTATTACAACATTTAATTTAAATGATTACAAATTAAATGCTCAAATGAAATAATGAACATAAAATAATTAAATAAATGCCAAGATAAACTGAGAAAGAAAAGAGAGAAGAAATAGAGAGACGAAACCAAAATTGATAACGGAGTTCGTCCCTAAGGACTACGTCTCCAGGTCCCTCTACAATGGAGGACCGATCCGATTAGCTCCAAATTCAATTACAATGGCTTCAAGACTATCTCCTTCAAGCATTCAGCAGCATGACAGTACTCTGATATGCAGAAACGTCTTCAAGAACTCTCGAGCATTCTCTCGCTATCTCCACCTGGACTTCTAAAATCAAGGCCTTTACCCCTCTTTTTATACTTACAATTTGCCTAATTAGGCTTAACAAACAAAATAAATGATATATCTCCTTCCAACAACTCGTATCCTATCTATTCTATCCTCTGCAATCTTCTGGTTTGGGTGGTTAAGGCAAATCTTGTTTGTTTTGGCTTTATTAAGCCATTTTGACATGGCTCGGCCAACAACTTTATAAGAAAAAGATTCTATGCCACTCTAATTTTAGAAAGAGTTTGTTGCGCAGCGGTGTATACCCAATTTGTTACCCGCGTGGTCGGGGGTTCAAAACTCCCCGACCGGTCATTTTCCAACAAAACTCTGGCGTTTTATTCGACAAAAGAAGGCAATGCTATAAATATGCTTGAGCGTTGCGTCAGGTGTAACGGCCAACGCCCCGACCGTTTGGGAGGAAATCGCGGGTTCGAAACCCCTAACATATTTTTGTTAAAAAAAACCAACCAAATCCAACAGAACGCCGAAGACCGCTGGCCACGTGGCAGACTACCATTCGCTGGACCCATCCGATGTGTGTGGTGACAAAGATGCCCGTACGCTGACTCAAAGTCCACGTGTCGTGCTCCTATTCGCCCGAACTGATGACGTGTCTAACTGACTGTACTGCCCCGTCAATGCTGACTGCTTGTACGGACTGCCACGTGTCAGCAGCTGATTGGCTCCGTACCGATGACTCACCCGCCACGTGTCAGGCCAACATTCGTGCACTTAATTCCGTACTGTACGGACGATTTGCTGACGTCATCCTCTGTACCCTCAAGTTGACTGAAGTTTGACTGCTTGTAATTCGAGCATACGATGTCGGATTTCGACGAAACGAACGCCGTCGGAATCATCTCGATGAGCTCTTCGTGATGATGCCAATTCCGTCGATTTCTAAGATGATTATTTTTTTCGCCTTCTAGACGCCCCTGAAGCCAGTTTGACTAGAAGTTTGACTGGCCGTAACTTGCACAAACGGAGTCTTTTTCGACCCGTTCAAGTTGCGTTGGAACCAGGACGTCGTTCTCTTTCTGATGAAGCTGAAATATGGAGCATTGGGAACACTTCAATTTTCACTGAAAAATTGTCCCCCGGATCAATTATCATGGTTATCTTATAGGGACCCAATATTTAATGAGTTCATATATATGTAGATTCTAATAAGAATGGTGATATTTATAGTAGAATATTCACAAGTGGATATATTTTATTAATGTTTAGTGGTGTCATTAGTTGGATGAATAAGCAACATGTTATTTTTTCTGCTATAGAAGTAGAGTATATGGCAACTACACATGCTTGTAAATAAGTTATTTGTCCTAAGAGAATATGTTCTAATATTGGTCTAGATGAAAGGACTATTATAATCCTATGTGACAGTTAGAGTGCGATGTGCCTAGAAAAGAACTTGAATTTCCATGTGTGGACAAAGCATATTGATGTCTAGTACCATTTTTTTTATGACATGGTGGAGAATGGGAGGATGATGTTGGAGAAGGTTGACACTTTGATGAGTTCTTTAAATTATTTGACAAGGTCTATGAGTAAATAAAATTTCAAATGGTGTAGTGACTCTATGGGCCTCTTGGCCCTTGGTAGTTATATTTTTGTGTTGGTGAGTTTCCCCATTACTTTTGTAAGGTGTTTGACAAGTGGGATAATGTTAAAAAAGTGGGTCTCAATGTTGAACTCCTAATGTTTATTTAAAAAAATTGTATATATTTTCTAATCATATTCTAGTGATTTTTTCTTCTTGTGGAGAGTTGTTGTCCCTCTTGGAGGATTATTGCATATTTTCTTTTAGTGAGTTTTTTCTTCTCACAAGAAGGTAGGTGTCTCACTTTGAGGTGGCTTGGTTTGGTGATGTATTGACATCTTGTGGTGTGTGTAAGGTCATAATGAAGGGAGTTATATACAATATATTAGATGAGGTGTAAGAGCATATAAGATGGAGGTTACAATATAAACTTGACCATAATTATGATAGATTGGTACACTTGTCATGGATAATCTTTGAGTAGGTTGAATGAGAACAAAATAGGGCTCCCAATTTTGGGTGGTCAAATATGAAAAATATGACAGTCAAGTAAGATGTTTCAAGAATATGCTAAAAATAGCCAAGAGGACCAAGACCAAGAAGATGACATTATAATTTGGACCCAAGTTTGGGAGACATATTTATTCTATTTTTTCTTCATGGTTTTCCTAAACCTTTGTGGTTTCTAATTTAAACTGTCGTCGATTTATTTGATGCTTGAAGTTATAGTTTGTATGGTTGATTTTTAGGTATTGTTATGTTACCATAATTACTACATATTTACATGTTAGTGACACTCCTATAAATAATTTCTTTGCAAGTGGATTTTATTTACCATTTGATTTACTAAATAATACATTGGGTTCCTTTGGATTGTGTGGTTTTATTCTAAAATATTTTTTCCCACATACACTTGTGTTTGCATATTATTTTTTTATGTTCATATATGTTTCTACTTTTATAGTTATGAAAATTAAATAATTTTCATAATGCTCTCATTATTAGATTGGTATTGGAAGCATTTGTTTGTCTCTTTCTAAAATAATTATAAATAAAAATAGATTGATATAGGAAGCATTGGTATAGATAAATGTAGATTATAATGATTGTACTAACTATATTAAATAATTTATATAAAATGCATAGAATTAATTTTATAAGATACTCATCCCCAAGTGTAACCACTTGAACCACCTATCTATTAACAAAAAATAACACAAACACCAAAATATTTTGAATCACTAGAGATATAAGAGATTTGACTTAAAACAATTACCAACAATAGAGCCAAGGAATCCATAATTATCTCTCTAGTATCCAACATTATGCATTAGATTAACCCCCCTTCTTAATTCCTTGAATATTAAAAGAATTATTTACTCCCCAACTTTCAAAAAACCTTTCAAATATGTGGCTATGGATTCATACATCAAATAGGGAAAACACAATCAAATAAGGTAAATAATAGTTCATCCATTTCATATTACAATACTTACATCAAATAGTGAAATAATGTGTGCAAGTGTGTGTTTCTCTTATCATATTTCTCCTTGAGACTTATATTATTTCCTAAACACACTCCCTATGGGTTATCATTGATAATATACATGGATACATTGGGTTATTTTAAAAAGATTCATTTGAGCTCTAGATCTCTCTTAGATTTTTTGGGTTCCCTTTCTCTAATCCCTAGATCATTCCTTGTGATCCATGTGACTTAGTGATTAGTTGTGGATGTCATGATGTTATAGGAAGCTTTCCCTTAGCTTTTAGTTTCTCAATTCAATTTTTAGCCCCTTGTTCCCATATTTATTCCATGTTCTTAGCCTCTCTAAAGAGATTCTTTTCATATTCATTGGCTCCATATATCCCCTCTTTCTTTGAACATACTATTCACATGGGACTTGCCTCTTTTCTCACCTTCTTTTCATTTTTATAAGGGTGTGTTGGTTATAACCATGTTGGAATCTTCTTGGATGTGCTAGCCATTGTTCTTCTAAAATCATATGATGATGATGCTACCTTTGCATCATCCCCACTTGTATGATATTAGTGGGGGGGCTACTTTAGACTACTCTTAATAGTTTTAATATTTTTTTAATTTCTTTCCATTCTAGAATATTTTGGAGTGCACTATTTGTTCATTCTAAGATGGCATTTGATAGTTTGGATTTCTTGGTCCTTTTCATTGTCAAATTAGGCTAGACCCATCTCTTTGAAAATCTTCACTTCTACCATCTTCTTCCCACTTCTACTAGATATTTTTGACCATTTCAATTAATTGATATTGATATTGATTTGGTGTATATCATCTTATGTTGAGAATTCACCCTACCATCTATAATGAATATTGATTGCGAGCGACCACCTAATATTTATTATGGCTAGCTAAGGTTTATTCTTCACTAGATCACACAAGTCATCTTCTCTAAGAAGCAATAGGTGGCACACGCATGAAAAGGAACCCATTATACTTCTAACTAATTATTTGTTTTGTCTCTCACTTTTCAATCTAGTATCAATTGAAGATCATCCTTGATAGATGTTGAGGCTCCTCTGACATATATTCCCTCTCCATCATTATTCATTATTTTATAAAAAAAATTAAAGTTTCTTTATTTGAATTTACACACTTGGCTTCCTACACTTGTGTAAACAAGGGAAATAAATTATTGTAAATATATATTGGATATCTAATATTGAATCAAATTTCATATTTTTATATTAAAAAGAGTTTATTGATCATGGTTTGTTATCTTGTAATAATGTTGATGTATTTTAGCATTTTATGTTCTTTAATACTTGTATTAGATATTTCCTCCTAATTTGATATGCCAATGTGTATGTGTTTGTCTACTTATGTCCCCAAGTTGAAGTAGATTACTTATATGAAATGAATGCTCACTAGTCATAGATTTCACTTAATATTATTCAATAGCACATAGATTTATGTAGCATAAGTTGAGGTAGCCTTGCCATAGACATATATTTGTTTTATGTGAAGAGTTGGTTATGTGTTATAGATAAAATCAATAGTCCAACATTATTCGGTGCTCCTTTTCGATCCTTTTTATTTATTTCTCTAATACTATCTTTTTTTGAATCCTTATCCTCCTATCCATTTTCCCTTAATAAGTCAAAGAAGGTAGTCTAGATTCTAGAGTGGTTTCTATGGTCTACAATGTTTGTACCATAACATGTCATCTAGTAAGGGATATCACCAACAATACTATATTCCTTCCTCTCCATGATATCTACCTTGCCTAGTTTTGTTAAGTGTATCAACATAAAATGAAGGTACAATATGTATAAGAGAACAATAATGATAAAAATAATAATTTAATTAGATAAAATTATAAATAAAATGATATTATTATCATAATCATCACTAATAAATCACTAAAAATAAAGGCTTCTATATATTGAAAGATAAAAAAAATATCAAATTTGAAGATTAACGGGTGTGGTGTTTCCTCTTTAGATATTTAATATTTTCTTACTAATATATGACCATAGGAAATAAGGTTCCACCTTTTAGGAGATGGAACTAGGGGGTACCTATTTCACTCTTAGTTCATTCAAGGAAGCTTGAGAGGTCTCAACCTAATGATCTAATTATCAAAAGAGATTGCTACAAGGTCTCCTTAGGTGTGATTAAAAGGGGGTTCACCACTAAGAAAATGCTTAGAAAGAAGGAAATGAAAGAAATATGCAAATCTAACTATGTGACCTAGAAAATGAAACTTATAATCAGAACAATAGACTAAGGATAAATAGAGAAGCACCTAGAAGAATGGAGAGATCAACAACAAGGTTTGCAACCTTGAAATTATGAATTATTATGATCACTAGGATTGATATGCTAGGTTGGGTGATTTAGTCCAAATTAGAGTTTCTGGGTTGAATTTGGAATCTGCTACTAGCAAACTAGGATCTACAAAAAACTATTGAAAAGGTATCTACTGGGACTCATACGCCCAAGGTGGCGATTTAGTCCCAGTATTAGGGTTTGACTAAAATTTTTGTAGCCTCGAGTTATCTTATGTAGCTTTTTTCTTGTTTGATCTTCGAGTTCAAAAGGTCTAAATTTTGGCTTGTAGGTGAGTTTTCATGAAGATGACAACTTCTTGACAACTTGAAAACTTCTTTCCAATCTTGAAACTTTGACTTTAAATGATCTTCAAAATCCAAATCATCTAGACTTGCAATCACACATGAAGAGGGAAAAATGATGTGTTCGGGAATGGGGGGTCTTCCTTGGTCAAACCCCATTTTGGTAATCAAACCTTAATGAGAAATGAAACATGAAACATAAGATGAAACAATAGAACCTTGTTTGAAACCTTGCAGATCTACAAATAAGCATGAAGTGGCCTTAATGGATGTATATCTTGATCATGATTCTTGATGAAAGATAATGCCTTTGAATACTTGTATTGATCTTGAACAATACATCACAAGATTAGCTCAAAACCACATGCATGAAGCATAAAGCCTTTGACATGATGATGGATCTTGATTGCTGCAATAATCTTCTAGAAATATGCCCTTGAAATCCTTCTTGAATTCTCCATTTCTCTTGTGAAATATTAGGATGCTTGACTCAAAATTTCTATGTGAAACTAAGTGAAATAGCCTTGTATTTATTCTTGTTTATGCCAAATTTCCTGAAATTACAACACTACAAGCTAACATCAGATCCAGGAGAAAATCCAACCAATAATTGAATTCAAAATACTTCCAAGCTAAAGTGGTACTCATACGCCATTTGGGGCGTATGAGTCCCAATAGCCTAAGCCCGAGGCACAAATTTCAAGAAAAGTTAAGTTCAATGTAATATTTTGGATTAGGCCTCAAAACCTTAGGTGGGACCCATATGCCGATGGTAGTGTATGAGTTCCAGATCACTAGATCTAGAACACATAACCCAAAAACATGAATTATGATTTTTCATTTAACAAATGTCAAGATTATCCTCAAAGAAATGCATTAAATAAGGCTTGTGGATGGAAAATAGGACCAAATAAGGCATAAAGAAGCCCAATTTTAGCAGGGAGGTCCCAAACAAGTGTGAAAATTTAACGAGATACATTTTTATACACTACATTTAGCCCCCACTTTAGTGAGAGGAGTAAATTGCTTTAGACTCACACTAAAGTAGACAAATTTTCATCAAAAGGTGTCCAAGTATACCCATGTAGATGGTATAGGATGAAAAAGATCAAGGAGGTGCCCAAGCCCCCAGGATCCAAGATCCTATGTCAAACCAAAATAAGCACAAGGGGGCACACATGAGGTGTATAATATGAAGCATTAAGATACACAAACATACAATGTCAATGACCTAAAGAAATAAAAGAGAAAAAAAATAAAAATAAAAACCAAATAAAAAGGGGGGTGGATCAAGCCTTGATTGTTTGTCCAACATGATGTGGATCAAATCTAAGTTGTTTGTCCAAATTTTTTTACAAGTGGAACACAATTTCCACTATGCAAACCAAATGCATGCTCACAAGGGCTATTGAAACCTCAGGTCGTCCACTAGGTGATCCCCTAGAGACACATACACACATGGTTGGTATGTGCTCATGTAGACAAGCAAGTGGCTATGGGAAAATCGTGCCTAAGTTCGACTCCCGTATTTTAACCATACCAAAGTTATATCCCCTAATAACTTTGATAAGGTGCCACACAAAACAAACATGATTCATGAGGCAAGAAAAACTTCGTATGCTAACACTCATGAACAAATAGGATGGCTCTACAGGAAAGTAAAGTGTGTTATGCAAGGTGGCTGGATATAATAGTTATTGTAAATGAAAAGTAGTGTACTTAGGTACATTCAACGAACTTTTTCTTTGTTCATGTAAGGTCTCAACTTAGGGAACATCGTGCCTAATGTCTCCAAGAGATGACCAATCAAAGAATAGAAGATTAACAACTTAGGGGATGTAGTGTGTTGCATCAAGCCACTAAGAGGAATATAATATGCTAAGAGAGATCACACTCTTGAAGGAAATCACACCCAATGTCACTAGAAAGATGCATCACATAAAGTAAGAAGACTACACAATGAAACATGAGTTGTAAAAGAATAATGCTAATATATGTGCCCACTTTAAAGTAATTGCTCAAAGCATGGTGTTTAGCAATTACTTTAAAGTAGAAAATGTTAACTCCTAAGACATGAGAGCTTCCTTGGAAAGCCCTATGCCAAGTCACATATTCTTGAGTGAAACTACATCATGAATAAAGGGTTTCCCCCAAAGTGCAATATTAAAGATAACTTACTACGTTGCATGCAAGTTGATTCAAGGCATTTCGTCCACTTCCCAAGCTTGCTCTTATATATACATGGAAAGCAGTCAACTAGCTAAAAGAGACAATGAAAAGTGTCATACGAGGACAAGGATACCTAACCCCTTGCCCCCACTTAGTGAAGGACAAGGGTGAGTCGAGAATGAATGATGATATGCTGCTCCTTGAAAAAAGGAAATTATTTGGAATGAGCGTAAAACATGCACTAGTGAGAATATACTATGACCCTAAATCTATTACATGGAAAGGAGTAGCAACTATTGTTATTGATTATGATGAGTAAGCAAAGTATCAACTTGATGATAATATAATGAGATATCTATCAGTTTAGGATGCACCAAAGTTAAAGTTGTCTTGGAAGAATCTTTCATAAGAGTGTTGGCATTAAGTGAAGGTCTTTTGATGCTTTTATTTCTTTCAAAGGGCAATAACCATGACCATTAGTCGTTCCTTGTGTGTTAGGCTCCATAGGGACATGGATACCTTGTTCTCCAACATCACATCTTTTTCCACTATAACCAAGTTGTTTCATAAGTTCATAACCTCTTCCATACAACATTTTAATTTCTTTCGGGTTCAGTGGTTGTTCGTAATCAACTTCATCAAAGCTTGTTGTGTAATTTGATTCTTCTTATAAAGTGGTTGAGGTGGATGCTTTCAAATTTTGTATTGAACTTACCATTGGTTCTTTTTTCTTTTTAAACTCTTTTGTTATGATCTTGTATTCTCCCATGAATGTAGGTGTGAAATCTAAGGAACCTCAATCATCATCCAATAACTTTGTGACTTCTTCTATATGCTTTTTTTTTCTCTTACATAGGTTCCACTTGTGTAGTTGGTGTCAATTTCTTCAAAGGATTTTCCTTTCCTTTCTCAATGTTCAAACAACTTTCTGGTTCAGGGTCTATTTCAATTTGGTACACTTTATTGTCATAGAGATACTCCATGATATGATGAAGAGTTGAAGGAACCACATGAATCTCATGAATCCAAGGTCTTCCTAAAAGAAGATTGTTTGGAATATCATGAGGCATAGCATGGATAGGAGTTTACATAATGTGGCCTTTCCAACTGTAATAGGTAAAGTGATCACACCAAGCAGATGCTTTCCTACATTGTCAAATTCTTGAATGGATAAGGAATTAGGTTCAATTCTTGATTTATCCACACCAAGTCTATCCAAAATGGTTACACTACAAACATTAAGAGCTGAGCCATTGTAGAAAAGGGTTTTCTTTATTCCTCTTCTATTGAATTTAGCTATTATCATGAAGGCATCATTTTTCTTTCTCACTTTGAAGAAAGGTAGCTCATGTTGATGAAAGGTAATGTCTATGTTAACTACATTCATTC
Organism: Sequoia sempervirens; assembly: GCA_007258455.2. Lineage (NCBI taxonomy): Eukaryota > Viridiplantae > Streptophyta > Pinopsida > Cupressales > Cupressaceae > Sequoia > Sequoia sempervirens. The sequence continues at coordinate 532,484,317 of VDFB02000017.1, forward strand.
CTTGAATTAGAGTTGATACATCACTTGGATTTTCACTAGAGGGAACCACAACTTGTTGTAAGGCTATCTGAAGCATAGTATGATAACTAGGTGAAGTTTGAATTAGATCTCATAGGGATATCTTTGTGGGAGTATTCTTAAGTTTCTCAATAAGATCATACTCCTTCTCATTATGCGAAGGAAAACAAGGAACATTAGTCAAGATAGGGTTAGGTAGTGGGAGGGATGTTGGAGTTGTTTGTCTTGGTTGCAATTTTTTTCTAGTGTTATATGTATGAGCAAATATATTGTAACTCAACTACTGTGATATATTATTCTTCAGTGGTTTGAGGATGAGGATAGGTTTGTTTTAAGTTTGTGGTTGTTGTGAGGGTGGATAAAGGATAATTTCATGCTCATGATAGTACTTCAAGGAATATCTAATGTGCATAACCTCAAAAGATTTATCCTTATTTTCATGATCTTTTAGTGAAGGGGAATCTAATGCCACTCCATCATCTTCATCTAAGGAATCCCCATCACTATTGTTTGAAAGACATGTGCCAATGTTCCCATTTTCTTCCACCATGATATCTTCCTTAGTAGGATAGTTTTTAGGAGAGCTACAAACTAGATGTTCATGACATTCAATGTTTGGTTCTTTTGAAATAACTTCATCACAAGTAGGGGACTCATCAATGGTTGGGTTTTCTTGTTTATCAATGATGACATTATCTTGTTCAATAATTCTTTTCCTAGGGGAAGAGAGAAAAATATGACTCTCATAACTCTCATTGATTTGATCTTGTAACACCAAAATATTTTCTTCGCAAATAGGAGAGATATTAGGAGAAGAACAAGTATGATTATCATGGTTATCTATGATTAAATTCTTTTTTCCCATAATTTCTTCCAAAATAGGAAAGGCAGGGGAAGAAAAATAGATAGGGTTGTCATGGATCTTAAAGATTTGATCATCTAATACCAACATATCCTCCTCACTTACAATTGCATCCTCTTTCACTAAAACATTCTCACAAGTGGGGAAGATGTTGGGAGATGAATGTAGACTAGTTGAAGTGGTTTTTAGGTAGGTTTCAATGGTCTTTTCTTGTTGTGTGTTATGTGATCATCATGATTACCAATGGTTGTGTCCTCTTGTTCAGAAATGTCTTGTCCGATAAGATAGGTAGGATGAGAGAAACAACTAGGATTCTCAAAACTCTCATTGATTGGTTCTTCTAACACCAAAATATCTTCTTCATAAATTGAGAGATAGTGGGAGAAGAACAAATATGATTGTTACGATTGCCCAAGATTGTATTCTCTTTCACTAGACTAGTCTCACTCATAGGAGGGATACTAGGAGAGGGATCAATGATGAACAAAAAGAGAGGTGAAAGGAATTCATATTCATATGCACAAAACAAAAATTTCTTACAATACTCAACAATTCTGAAAATAGAACATGAAGTATGATAATCATAGATTTTTGCAATGAAAACATGATGTAATAATTGTCCTACAAATTTGAAATGCCATAGTGATAGAGAAAACATGCAAATGGATAATGCAATTTTCATATTTAGAACATGATAACTGACTAATTATGCTATGTAACAATCTGAAAATGAAATGTTGTAAATGTAATTTTGAAATTAAGCAATGTAATTAATGAAGCAAATTAAGCTAGATCTAATGAAATGAATGAAATAGAAGATCAACAAACTGAAATAGAGATCTGACAACAGCAAACAGAAGCACAAACATGAAGTTCTTAATGCTATAAAATGTGGTTTCAGGTTTGATACGGGACTAAATCACCTAGATGGGAAAATGAGTCCTAGATAGGGTTTTTGATAGATTCAGATACTAAAAGACAATCAACACAGAATTTTCAAAAATCAGGAGCAAAGACCTGCACCAGGACTAAATCACCCAAATGGGCGAATGAGTCCTAGATGAGGGTTTTCACACTAAATTCAACAAATTCTAAGTTGATTCTAAGGTTTCTGACTTGTATGTTAACTTGATTGTTTGGAATTATAGTTTTCCAATGAAATTCAATGATACAAGATGCAAAAATGCAACCTATATGCACTTTTCACTACTGCAATATTTAGAAGCCCTAAATGAAAATGATCGAATGTAAGATCTAATGTAAAGTTATTGTAAGCTAAACCTAGGACTTTAATTTACTCCAAATCAGAAACAAAGGGTTCAAAGGTCAGGCTCACCAAAATGAACCCTAGGAAATAGGGTTCCACCTTTTAGGAGATGAAACTAAGGGTACTTATTTCACTCTTAGTTCATTCAAGGAAACTTGAGAGATCTCAATCTAATGATCCAATTAGGAAATGAGATTGCTACAAGGCCCCCTTAGCTGTGATTAAAAGGTGGTTCACCACTAAACAAATGCTTAGAAAGAAGGAAATGGAAGCAATATGTAAATCTAACTATGTGACCTAGAAAATGAAACTTATAATCAAAATAATAAACTAAGGATAAACATAGAAGCACCTAGAAGATTTAAGAGATCAACAATAAGGTTTGCAACCCTAAAATTTTGACTTCTTATGCTCATAGGGACTAATACACTAGGTTGGGCGATTTAGTCCCAATTAAGGTTTCTAAGCTAAATCTGGAATCTACTGTTGGCAAACCAAGATCCACAAAACATTACTGAAAAGGTGTATAATAGGACTCTTATGCCCAAGGTGGCTATTTAGTCCCATATTAGGGTTTGAATAAAATTGTTGTAGCCTCAAGTGATCTTCTATAGCTTTCATCTTGTTTGATCTCTGAGTTTGAAAGGTTTGATTTTTGGCCTGTAGGTGAGTTTTTGTGAAGATGACAACTTGACAACTTTTTCCCATCTTGCAACTTTGTCTTTAAAGGATCTTCAAACCCCAAATCACCTAGACCTACAATCACAAATGAAGTGGGAAAAATGTTGTTGTGTTAGGTAATAGGGGTTTTCCTTGGTCAAACCCATTTTGGTAATCAAACCTTAATGAGAAATGAAGAATGAATGAAATGAAACATGAAACATAAGTTCAAATAATAAAACCTTGTTTGAAACCTTGTAGATCTGAAAAAAAGCATGAAATGGCCTCAATGGATGTAGATCTTGATCATGATTCTTGATGAAAGATGATGCCTTTAAATACTTGAATTTATTTTGAACAATACATCACAAGATTAGCTCAAAACCACATGCATGATGCATCAAGGCTTTAACATGATAATGGATCTTGATTGTTGCAATAATCTTCTACAAATATTCCCTTGAAGGCCTTCTTGAATGCTCTTGAATGCTATATAATGATCTTGTGAAATCTAAGGATGCTTGACTCAAAATTACTAAGTGAAATAGCCTTGTATTTATAATTGTTTATGCCAAATTTCCCAAAATTACAACACTACAAGCCAACATCAGATCTAGGAGAATAAAATCCCACCAAGAATTGAATTCAAAATAGGTCCAAGCTAAAGCGAGACTCATACGCTAGTTGGGGCATATGAGTCCTAGTAGCCTAAGCTTGGGACACAAATTTTAAGAAATATTAAGTTCAATGCAATATTTCGGATCAACCCCAAAACCTAAGAGGAACCCATATGCCCAAGGTGGTGTATGAGTCCTAGATCACCACATTTGGAACACATAACCCAAAAACATGAATTATGATTTTTCATTTAACAAATGTCAAGATTATCCTCAAACAAATCCATTAAATAAGGCTTGTGGATGCAAAATAGGACCAAATAAGGCATAAAGAAGGCTAATTTTAGCAGGGAGGGCCCAAAAAAGTGTGAAAATATAAATGGATACATTTTTCTATAATACAAGGTAAAAGTACAAAGTTGCTTCACACTTTTGGCAAACTTATCAACATAAATGAATTTTAGTATTTCTAACTAAAAAATAATTTTGGTTAAAGATATGATCTAGTAAGATTAATTGTAGCTAAGTTGGATATTTCCATAACTTTTCCAACTAAAATTATAGGTTAAATGCACATATAATACTACATTGAGGCCAATTTATCGAAAAAATTGATTATTTGAAAAACTTGACGTTTCAACCACTCCTACTCATATAAGTAATATTTTTTTAAAATATAAAAAAATACCCTTTTGTAGATCTATAAGTGTAGTTTTCAAATATATATATATATATATATATATATATGTATGTATATTTTAATATTATAATTATTATTTATATTTTTTTTACTAAAAGTAGGTTATTAGCATAAAATATTATGTTGATTACCATGTTAGGAAAAAATACTAAAACTTATCAAAAATTTGAAAAAAATATAATGTGCTAGATTAAAGAATCTATATCAAGATGGTATAATTTTTTATTTTATTTTAGATTAATATTTAATATAAAAGTTGACGTCAAATGGAAACAACCATGTTCTAATGCACACACATTTTAATATTTATTTTAAAAAATATATATATTTATCAAAATTGGAAAAAAATATATCCATGTACTAAATATTGAAGTTATAAATACACACAAAAATTTTGAAAGAAAAATGTAAGTTTTACTATATAAAACTTGACATCTCATGTAATTTTATTTTTCAGCATTTCATCAACAACTAAATTATACTATTAATTTATTAAAAATATTTTAAAATAATTTCTTATTTTTTCAAAAAAATACATAGAATATACTAAAAATTACACATTTTATTAGTTTACATCATTTCAAAATTCAAATAGTATATGCCACTTTTTAGTGATTCAAGTTAAAAAGTTGGATCAGTGTTGGTTGTTTCTTTATAAAAGTGTGACACAACTTTGTACTTTTACCCTACAATATATATATCATCAACACCCTTAAAAGACTAGATTTGTATGTCATCATGTTCACATTTAAACGATCAAATTTGATCAATACTTCTGAAGGAAAGACTAACCACTCATTATGTAAAAATATTGTTGCACCCAAATTAAATAGGTACATAGTCAAGAGGAACATGCAATTTTTTTGAAAATATCCACCAAATAAATATTTGAGAACAACTATAATTTTTAAAATATGGTAATTTGTCTCAAAAATGGTAATAGAAATACACTAATAAGAAGTGCACCAACCAAGACATATACAATGTCTAGCCAATTATTTATATGAAGGACCCAATATATAAGAAGTTACAAAAAAGAATATATCTTAACATTACCAATTAATTAACTTACTAATCACCATGTGTAACATATCACTCATAATTGTGCATCTCAAGAACTTACACAATCAATCCAGATTTACAAGTAGTGCAACATAAGAAAATTTTAAATATGAATTTTGTGAGATGGGGTTAGAAAATCAAATAGCATAGACAAAGTGATAGCCAACACTTCTAAGCTATAACCTCATCTAAACAAGAGAATACAATCATATGAAAGGAGCAAAATGAAAACAATGAAATAAAACACTCCCCATTGAACTTGAATCACTTCTCTTGTTCTCCTTCTTCTTGTTATGCAACTTTTCCCTCAGATTTGTTGAAATACTTGTGCAAAACCTACAAATGTAGCAAGAAAGTTAGAGACAATTAGCTGTTAAGGTGAAAATGGAGAAGGTTGCTTTTATAGACAACCCTTTGAATGGACGGTTGAGATTAATCCTCTAGAAGGATTCCAAGATCAATGGTCCAGAATTGATGCACCAAGAATATGCTATTCTTGGAGGAATCATGATAGACATACATGCAAGGACATGTAGGCCATGACAAATATGTAGGGACATGCAAGCTATGAAAGGCATGCAGGGACATGCAGGCTATGACAAACATGTAGGGACATGCAGACTATGACATGAAATAATGACAGGGTATCTTTGACCAAGTGGAGGTGCATAAATAATTTATTTTAAATTATTTATTCAAAATGGAGGAAAATGACAAGTGGCAAATAAATAATTTATCCAAATCATTTATTTAGAGAAAATGACAAAAGGAGAATTTAATTAAATTAATCAATTTAATTAAATGGGGAGGTGGAAATTAGATATGGATAATTAATTTGAATTATTTATCCAAAAGAGAGGAATAAAACACAATTAAATAATTTCGACAATTATTTAATTATAGAAGAATGAAAGGTCAAATAATGATTATTATTATCTGACTATAGATGAAAGATAAATAATTAAATAAAAAATGATTTATTTAATTATTGAAGAAAGGGATATATTAGCAACACTTGACTAAATAATTTTAATTGATCATGATAGAATAAAGATGAGAGGTGAATTAATTAAATAATTAAAAATTATTTAATTAATAGAGGAATGCGATCAACCTTAATTGAATAATTAAAATTATTCAATTATCGAAGGACAACGACCAAGAAAAATGACGCTCGTGGACTAAGGAAATTTTTCATTGTCTACATTTTGCCCCTCTTTAACATAATGCGATTCATCGCATTGTGTCAAAGAAATTTAATTCTGAAATATGCCCTAGTGACAGCACGGTACAGGTATGGCTCAGTGCAAGAAGAATGATGAGGAGGGTTGTGTATGCCCTCTCGAGAGGATAGGTGAGTTCAAAGAACACAAGTGTGCTCTTGAAATTGATGATAAGACTAGAGGATGAAGGATAGAAGAAATGTTAGCTTGGAAGGGGATGAATATTAGTGTGGAAGAGAAAGGAGGATGAAGATGGAAATCTAGATGAGAAATGATAAGGGAACCAACTTTCATGCTTACATTTTTATATTTATCATCATTGGGAAGATTATTGTAATGGCCAACAAACACCATGATATGACATAGACCAAGGTGTGTAAGGTTGTACCATCACGTGAGACAAGCAACTACAGACAAGGATGATCATGACTCATACTAAAAGAGCGATTTCCCCAGTCTTTTTGTCATAATCAACCACAAATAGTAAAGACAGGAAAGACAAATCATGAAACGTCATTGCTCCTCTAAATCCTGTTGTCAGTACATCCTTGAGGAACTAGCATCATGATTGCCAAAAGACAAAACAAACATCATAAAATTAAATGCCAAGTGCTTGCCAAGTGTCTGAATGTCAAAATGTCAAGTTTGTCAAGTTTGGTGGAATGCTAGATGTCTTGGTGTCAAAATGCTAGGGTTGACGATATGAAGATGCCAGATTAATTTCAAGTTTAGGAAGGACACATCTTGAACAATGTCGAGATGCTCAATTCAGAAAGGACACATTCTGAATGATGTTGATGCCAGAGTGATGCCAAATTTGGGAAGGACACATCCTGAACGAGGTCGATGTGAATATGTCGAAATGATATTAAGTTCAGGAAGGACACATCCTAAACAATGTTGATGTCGAGATGCTAGATTGGTGTCAAGTTTAGGAAGGACACATCCTAAACGATGCGAAGATGCTATAATTTCAGATTCAGGAAGGACACATCCTAAATAACATTGATGCCAAAATGCCAAGTTGATGTCAAGATTCGGGAAGGACACATCCCAAATGATGTCAATGCCAAGATGTCGGATTCAGGAAGGACACATCCTAAATAATGTCGATGTCAAATGTCAAATTCAGGAAGGACATATCCTGAATAATGTTGATGCCAAGATGTCGAATTCAGGAAGGACATATCTTGAAATGATGCTGATATCAAGAGGAATGTATCTCAAATGTCATGAGAATCCTCAAAATGCTAGATGACTGTGACGATGCTTAAGAAGGACACATCTTAGGGCATGATTAAATGATGGGCTACCCTTCAGAAGGACACATCTGTAGAGTAAACAAAATTTGACTAGTTTGACTAAGTTTGACCAATTTTGATATGCCAAGATGATTGTCGTGCTTGATTGACAGATTGTAGAAGTTTGCTTGGGTAAATTATTCATTTGAATTGTGATAAATATCATGATAAATTTGAGGTGTGTGAGAAAACTATGCAATAAACCCTAATGGATTGACCTAGTGCGGCCTCGAGGGCTCATCAACAAATGGCCTTGCCTACGTCATACACTCAAAGACCTCATAGTTCGACACAACCAATGACTTTGTCTTGTTGACCAAAGATTAAGCCATGATTTATTTTTACAAACCTAATAGGATTGACCTAATGTCTCAGGGGCTCGAAGATGAGCCTTGCCTACATAGCAAGTGTGCAGAGACAACATAGTTTGACAATGACAAAGACTAATCAAGACTTGAATTGATGTGACTATGTTGACTGACATGACTCTGTTTTTTTAGAATTTTTATGTTTTCTTTTGGACATTTTTCTGATTTTTAGGTCTTTTTTTAAGGACTTTTTTTTTTTAATTTTTAGGTCTTTTTTTAGGACTTTTTATGATGTTTTTGTCTTTTTCAGGAATTTTTATAATGTTTTTGTGTTTTTTCAAGACTTTTTGTGATGTTTTTGTCTTTTTGAATGGTTTAAGAGGATCATGAAAAATGCATGCGACTAATTCCTACACATGAGAATCCAAGGACAAACATGATTGTGCCCTAGTCAAGCTGAATACCAATTGACAGGGATGACAACGTTGTTTGACATGGGAAGGATGCATCCCGAAACAACGTGAGGATGACAATAATGTCACAAAAGTATTGAGGTCTACAACTAGGCTAGGAACAAAGTCAAGTAATGTTTTGGATATTGTGCTTGTATAGATTAGACTCATTGCATTTGGAATGACTTGGTTAGAACTAAAGGGATGTTGATTATCCTTAGACCATTTGACAAGGGAAAGCCAAGATAGGTGACAGACATGAAAGGAAGAAATGTGGGCTTGGTAAAGGATGGGGGGCATGAGACGAAGGGAATTGTCATATGATCATCAAGGACTATGTCACAAAAGGATAATGAGGTTATGAAAGTAATGACATGACATTTCATGAACAATATATGACCGAAGGATAGACATGTGAAGAGTTTTCCCAAAGCATGATTTATGTGTGTTTTATGTCAAGACCAAGATAGGTGGGAAAGATATGGATTAAATGGTTGGATGCCAATGTCAAGAGGAAGGAATAGGAAATGAGACGACTTGCCCCCAAGTGTAACAATCCACATAGACGATTTTACACATGACATCTATTTGCCAGGTTTTCATCACGGTACTTATCTAGGGCACCTGTTTGCTAGGTTTTCACCGTTGGACTTAATTTTTCTCTTTACTATTTTCATGACTTTGAATTTTTTGGTGTCACCAAGATGCTTGTTTTCTAGGTTTTCATCAGGGTGACAATTTTTAATATTTTTTCAATTTTTTTATATTTTTGATATTTTAGGATGACCTTGACGCCTTAACTAACCATTGATTGTTTTGAAGTTGTTGACGGTGCTGATGTAGATACTGGTGCCATGATATGCCAATAATTACCTTTCTGAAGGAGTTGTCTTGTCGGGATCATAGCGCTTGCATATAATTGATTGATGTCATTGTGATCCTTTCTAATACTAGAGTTGGCCTTATTAGAATACACACATCGTGATAAAGTGCCATGAGAGTCCTTGTGGTAAAGAGTTGTTTCCATGATGTGACATATGTGTGAAGTGGGATTTTTGGACTTTAGACAAGATGTAGGATTATGACGGATGATGGTAGACGTGGAAAGGTTGTTTGGATGTTTGGATGAATCACTTTTTATTTTACAAACTTGGTATGCTAGATGATGGATTTTGGAGGGATGGATTTTGGAACCAACACCTTTAGATGCCTTGTTGGAAACCATTTTGAAGGAGGTGGAAATTTGTTATATATGGGAGTCCTCTTGTCTTGTGGCTCCAAATTTTGATTAATTTTTTCTTTTGACATATTTTCTTTGCTTGATCCACTTTTTTTTGGGACCCATTTTAATTTCATTTGTCCACTTGTCTTTTTGTTTGATTCAATGGCCTTTGACATTTGATTTTGACCTTTTGAGTTGTATGACTTTAGTTTTTGTTGGTTCGAAAGGGAAGGTTTAAGATGTTGAGAATGACAATTTATGGTGTGGATGGAAGAGGTGTTGGCATAAATCTTATGACAAGGATCACTCATGGACTCCATTTTGATGTTTGTATCTGATAAAGTTTCCCCCAATATCGAGGAGGTACCACTGACATCATTAGATTTGTTGTCTAAGGCATATCCAAGACCTTGATGTCTATAATTTTCCTTGAGCTGTATTGGTTCTTGAATGCCTTGCTAGTGTATGCCTAGTCCTTTTCCTTGATAATGCATGCTCTGACAGATTCTATTTGATGGGGTATTTATTATTTTGAAAGAAAGATGCTAACCCATCATGATGTATGTGGACACTATCACTTGGAATATTTTCATTTGCAAGGAAGCCTGCTCTGACAAAGATAGACGATCTTAGTTGATAAGGTGTCTTAGCTTCATTGTCATGTTGGACATATTTCTGAATGATATCTTTGGTCTGATCTTGTGACATGTCAAGTTTAGAGGATTCTATTGGTGCTTCCAATTTGATGTTGAAGCCATCGTTATGGTCAGTGTCATGGAGTCCAATGAAGTCAACTATAGATCGATCATTTGAAAATATGTCCATAATGGAAGACTCTTGTTCTTGAGCAATATTATCTATGTGTGTCATGGAGTCAAGTGTCTCATCTTGGAAAGTGGCAATAGTTAGGGTCTGAATAGGGTTGTCAAGTGTTTGATCATAAATGGCGTAAAGGTCAAGGAGTGGATCATTTTGGATTTCTTGATCAATGGTAGGGTCTTGGTCAAAGATGGGGTTGTCATGGATTTGGACTTCTTGGTCAATGGTAGGATCTTGGTCAAAGATGGGGTTATCATGGATTTGGACTTCTTGCTCAATGGTAGGGTCTTGGTCAAAGATGAGGTTGTCATGGATGATATAATTGGGATTGAAATCTTTGTCAAGGGTAGGTGTATTTTGGATGTCATAATTCTCTTGAAGGACTTCTTGGATGGATTGAAAGATAGGGTCATGGGATGGACTGCCTTGTTCTTGAAATGAGGGTGACATTATAATGTCATGCTTTAGGCTTTCATTTTGACATGTATCCTCAAGTTTAGAAAATGGGATGTGGCTTTGAGTAATGATAGAATTTTCATGACTAAATGTGGCTTGTGAGGGAGTGACTTGAAAAGGATTAATGGATGAAGGACTGGGATAGGACATGGGGACTTGGACTGGACTAGTATGTGAAGGACTAGTATATGACATGGGGACTTGGATTGGACTGGTGTTTGAAGGACTAGGATAGGACATGGAGACTTGGACTGCTAGTTGGTGATGACATAGGATATGACATAGAGACTTGGACTGGATTGGTTGGTGATGGCATAGGATATGACATAGAGACTTGGACTGGATTGGTTGGTGACGATATAGGATATGACATGGAGACTTGGACTGGATTAGTTCGTGACATCATAGGATATGACATGGGGATTTGGACTAGATTGGTGTAAGGTTGACTAAAATGGGATGTGGAAACTTGGACTAGATCGATATGGTATGATGTGGGAATGTGACATGAGTTGGTAGATGGTTGATAATGCATGTAGACTTAGGTGGGATTGATAGGTGAAGAGCCAACATATGATGTGGAGACTTGGAATGGACTAGTGGACAGTTGGCTTCCCTTGTCAAGGTGAGGATAAGGGTGATACATGGATGTGTCTTGGAGATTAATGGCATGATTTTTGTTAAGTGATTCTTGATAGTGAGGGTTGATGGATGGAGGACTTGGACTGATGGGTCATTGGTACAAAGGACATTGATTTTTAGTTTGGAGGAATTGTCTCCTAAAGTCTAAGGCTTGTTGGTATTGACCTCTACAGTGTAACTGGTATTCAACTTTACTAGCAAGCCTATCAATGTTTTGTTGAAGGGAAGACAAGGTGGTGGAAGTCATGATGTTGTCAAATGCAGAGTGATAATGACATTTGTCTAAGGGAAATGACTAATGTAAGGTGATAAAATTGTCAAGAAAGGATGCTAAATGCCAAGGTGACAATGAAGACTGATATGAAAATGTTGGTTAAGGAAAATGACCAATGCCAAGTCTAGATGCCAAATTAGAACTATGATGAAAGTTATAACAATATTTTTGGATTTTTTTAAGGATAAATTATGCAAGGTGATGACTAAGATGACTTGAATGTCTAAAGTATGGAAATGCAAAGGTTCAAATGACTTTGAAGAAAGTTTCCTAACCACCCTATGCTTGATCTATGTCTCAATTTCAAAATATCAAAGGACTTGTTTAAAGGACCAAATGACAAGAAAAAAATGACAAGTGAGGTTTCCTAACTAGACTTTTGAGTTGGAAAGATCTCACAAAAGGAAAATGACTAAAGACGATAATGATGACTAAGTCCAATGATAACCTACTTTTGAAAGTCAATATTTTTGCAAAGTATGGTAAGGTTGTCCAAAACATGCAAGTGAAATGAGGACCTCGATGTTGGTTTATGAAAATGGTGAGGCCTAAGGATGAAGATAAAATTTGCAAAGATGGCCCTATGGTAAGATGCAAGCTAAAGTGTACAAGGAATGAAAGATTTAAGCAAATTTCTAATCTGGTTTTGACAGAATGCTTCTGGAAAAAGATGTTTATGGACAGTTTGGACAAGTTTGAATTTGATTTTTGGTTTGTGGCAATCTTGTTTTTGCCAAGAAAATGCGTTGTTGAAGGTAGCAAATGTCTCACAGTTTCAGAAAATGCAGCTCTAAAGTCAAATGTGGCACAAAACAACGAATGTGTTTTAGTAGTTGCATCACATGTAAAAAAATTGAGTTTTCTGATGTATTGAGAGATAATCTAATCTGTCAAAGGTTGAATGTTTTGTCTAGAAGTGTAAATGTGGTGAATATTGTTTGAAAATCCAACAAACACTTGACAAGAATAATTTTTTAGTGTAAGCAAGTGCACATAAGAAAAGCACAATCCTAATAGGCCAAAGGTTTGTATACTTGGTATAGCCCACCGATATACCCCTAATTGGTGCTGAACACCTCTCCTTCTTGAGAGCGGATAGATTAGAAGTTTGGTGGCACAAGATCCCTTCTTTGCATGCACTTATACAGGCACACCAAATTTGGATTCTTGGGTAATCACTTCCCAAGAATTACTATCTCTACTCAAGGGAATCAACAATGAGTGTCTTCGGGCATGATACTGTACCCTGCACTATACCAAGCAACGGTTAAAAATGGTTGGCTTCTAAAACAATAGGTCTCTAATAAGGGCATCTATTCGAGTGGCCATACATGGGGCACAAGATTAAGCTTCGTTTAGGAGGCACTCCAGCTTGAATAGGTTAATATCAACAGGGTTTTGGGGAGTACTACTTGGTCTGTATGACACATCCACACTTGTAATCCTAGGATTTCCCTTAGGATTCACATTTATATACTGGCCAGGTGTAGCTTTCCCAAAAAGTTTGATTTCCGATCTGAGTCACCTTGGGGTGAGTACTTTTTCCCACCAAGGTAGACCCAAGTTCTAGAGGCAATAGTTGTTTCTCTTACACCCAGGATCACATGAATGTGCAAGGGGAGAGGATAGTTCGATTATTGCATCAAGGTGACAAAATTTGAAGACACTTGTAAATTTTAATTACCAAATGATAATGTGAGGACACACAAGACACTTTGTTCTTTTTAAAAGTTTAACTTGAAATATGAAAAACAAAGTTCATTTTAAATTCATGCCATGAGAATGCAAGTTCATTTTAACCATATGAGTTCCAATGCATGCTTGTGTTCATTTTAGCCCAATGAAATGAAAATGCATGTTGTAATTGTAAATTTTAGGCCCAATGAGTGATTCATGCAGATTTATTATTCATTTTAACCCCCATGAATGAAATATGGAATTTGTTGTTCATTTTAAGACCAAATGAGTGACATGCAAATTGTGGTTCATTTTATTCTCAGGAGTGTAAATGCAATTTGTTGTTGTTGTTGAAAGCAAACAAAATTGATTATGCCTAAAGAAATGAAAAAGCTCTATTTTTGTTTCTATAGAAATAGTTTTTAGACTCCCTCCAAGCGGTGCCACATGATGAAGACAAGAGATTAGTAATTCAAAAGAAAAGTTTAATGACAACAACAAATTAAAACAATGATAAATTACTCAAAACTTAACAAAATTTTAAATCGTTTGAATCCATGGAAAGTTGAAAATCAAACCTTCAAAACCTAGAAAGTATTTTTCCAAAAGTCTGCACGAAAAAATTGTTATAGGAAAAAGAAAACGTGGGTTTTAAAAGCTAAATTTTAAAAAACAACAAATACTAAAATGATCACAACTTTCTCAAATATTAACAAAATTTTAAACCGTTTGAAGTTACAAAAAGCTAAGAACAAGGCCTAAAAAACATATATAATCTTTTTTAAAGATTCTATATGACCATTTTTTTGTGCTCAAAAGAAGATAATGGGATTTTGTATGAATTCTTGGCTATAACCTGCTAATTTCTTTGCAAAATTGTAAGATTCACATCGGGTTTACCAATGTGAGATGGGGTTAGAAAATAAAATAGCATAGACAAAGTGACAACCAACACTTCTAAGCTATAACCTCATCCAAACAAGAGAATACAATCATATAAAAGGAGCAAAATGAAAATAATGAAGGGTCATCCCACAATAATGGGTTACACTTTTTGGCCAAACTTGACACTGAAATCAACATTTTCAAAAAAAACTTCACTTTCTAACACCTATAGTAGGAAAACTATTAAGAATTTGAAAATGATGTAAACTAGTGATTTGTGAGATTTTTTATGTAGATTTTAAATATATATTTTTAAAAAAATTGGAATTAAATTGTTTTTTTTTTGTGTCTCCTTTGATAACTAGTTTTTAATAGTAAACACCATTTTTTTAAAGTGATGTGTACTTCGACACGCATAACTTTTTTTCTACAAAGGATAAAATTTTGATTCTTTTTAATTTAGGTTGCTAACACTGATATCTATCGGTTTCATTTTGTTTTATAACATTTTGTTGAATATTTTTTTTTAATTAAGTTTTGAAGTCAAAACATTTACATTTTAGACATAGGTGCACTTTGGCACGCATAACTTTTTTGGTATGTATTGAAATTCATTTTTTTTTTGTTAGAATGAGGACACCAATACCTAGGGCGTATATATTTTTCAAATTTTTTTTCTCAAATTTAATATTTTTCCACAATGATTTTTCACTAAACTTGATGTTCAGTGAAAAACCTATGTTCAGTAAAACTAAAAAATAAAATATAATATAAAAACAAAATATATTAAATTTATAGTTGTTGGAAAGCTCGTTTCAATCTCTACAATTATCCAACTTGGTTTATCAAGTTGACTCCATTTGCACCTCCTTCCCAAGCTTCGATAGTCAAAAAAATGCATAAATTTTGAAATGGTGGAGGGGAAGGTGAAAAAAGGGGGTTAGGAACAGAACCCCTTATATGGCAAAATGGGGTTCATTAGAAGGAGGGGGTTCATTAGAAGGGAGGGATTCATTAGAAGGGTAAACCATTTTAAATTTTTTGATGAGCATTTCTAATTTTTCTTCGTCCGAAAAAATTGTAACCCACTATTGTGGGTTTACCTTGAAATAAAACACTCCCCATTGAACTTGAATCACTTCTCTTGCTCTCCTTCTTGTTATGCAACTTTTCCCTCAGATTTGTTGAAATACTTGTGCAAAACCTGCAAATGGTAGCAAGAAAGTTGGAGACAATTAGCTATTAAGGTGAAAATGGAGAAGGAAGGTTGCTTTTATAGACAACCCTTCGAATAGATGGTTGAGATTAATCCTCTAGAAGGATTCCAAAATCAATGGTCCAAAATTGATGCACCAAGAATATGTTATTCTTGGAGGAATCATGATAGACAAACATGCAAGGACATGCAAGCTATGACAGATATGCAGGGACATGCAAGCTATGACAAGCATGCAGGGACATGCAGGCTATGACAAACATGCAGGGACATGTAGACTATGACATGAAATAATGATAGGATATCTTTGACCAAGTGGAGGTGCATAAATAATTTATTTTAAATTATTTATTCAAAATGGAGGAAAATGACAAGTGGTAAATAAATAATTTATGCAAATTATTTATTTAGAGAAAATGACAAAAGGAGCATTTAATTAAATTAGTTAATTGATGGGGAGGTGGAAATTAGACATGGATAATTAATTTGAATTTTATCCAAAAGAGAGGAATGAAACACAATTAAATAATTTTGATAATTATTTAATTATAGAAGAATAAAAGGTCAAACAATGATTATTATTATTATTTGACTATAGATGAAAGATAAATAATTAAATAAAAAATGATTTATTTAGTTATTGAAGAAAGGGATATATTAGCGATGCAATTAAATAATTTTAATTGATCAAGATAGAATAAAGATGAGAAGGTGAATTAATTAAATTATTAAAAATTATTTAATTAATAGAGGAATGCAATCAAGCTTAATTGAATAATTAAAATTATTCAATTATCAAAGGACAACGACTAAGAAAAATGACACTCGCAGACTTAGGACATTTTTCATTGTCTACAAATTTATATAGAAATAGAAGTATCCATAAGAATTTCCATCACAATAGAAGTATTTGAGTAAAACCACAACACAAGTCCTTGTTGAAATGCAAAAGACAACTAAAAGGGGGGTTGAATCAATTGTCACTAACCACATTCACAAATCTCAAACAATTATTAAATCCACATCCACTTTAATCTATTATTTTAAAGTATGAGCTCATGAAGTGCAAATAAAATAAAGCAATATCAACACTATATTTATGTGGAAAAAACAATAAGGGAAAAACCATAGTAAGGATTAACTCACAATATAAGAGTAATTGCAAAATTGATTATAAGAGGCTCACTTCCAGAGGGCTCATTTCCCAAGATAAGGCTCATTGTCCGGATATAAGGCTCATTGCCTACAGATAGGACTCACTATCCAAAAGGGAGGCTCACTTCCTACAAATATAGAAAGATAACAGAAAAAACACCACAACAACTCTCACACATCCACAACTTTGATTAGAGAATTGCAAACACCATCAACTCACTAATATCAGGAGTCAAACACATTAAAGTATTATTGCCTTAATTCAATTTTGTACACTCTTACTTCTCACACTTGTGGCATACAATCCTTAACATCTTGTCTTATATTTATACCATCTTCAACCTTAGAAACTTTCTCCAAGGTCGTCTACACACACTTCATATTACAAATTCAAATTATGTCAGCATCTCAACATTTCCACGGTGGAAGAGAATAAGATTGGACCAAACCAACACTTAACCAAGACCCAAAATAACATCTCGAATCAATCACGCGCTTCATCAATTGATACTTATCCTTCACTTGACATGTAGACACCAGTTCGACCAAACCTAATGAAAACACAAATGAACTTTGAAGTACAGGCTTCTGCAACAAGAAGATAACATGCGGGCCACATAACACATTCATCATATACTGGAACACATGTTGGATTCCTTCAAATTCATTTGTAGCTAATGCAACAACCTTCATACACAAAATACTTTCCATTAGTCTATTTGGATTGTATAGACACACACACAGTAATTTTGAACCTAGTCTTTTGGAGCACCAAACCATGAACAAATTTGCTAGAACATAGATAACACCATTACAATCCTTCTTTTAGATCTGCAAGACCTAAAACAAACCAACGAAGGATTGCAGAGTAGATACATTTCTCCTAGTCCACAGAAAAACAACTCTGCCAAACCAATTCACAAATTGGTAAACACAACTTTCACTCTTCATCAATATAGAAGCTATAATCCAGGATATATCACTCAAGGATGTCCCTAATCAACACTTCAGATCCGCACAAGCATAGGATCAACACAGAAGAAATTTAGAGCACATACCAGAGCACATTCTAAACACTTACACAATTATGTCTTCACTATTTCTCAAAAACACTAGGTAACTCATCATATTAGCACACCTACAACACCATAAAGATATCTCCATGTACTCACAACATCTCTACAGTATCTCAACTATACATGCACAATCTGCAATCACCTAATTCCTTTCTCTGCAACAGCCTATATTGTGTTGACATCAATGACAACATTAATGACACCACCATACTCATTCATTCTTGCAACAATCTCCTGCTTTGTCATTGACTCTCTCTCCCCCCCTTTGACATCAATGGAAAAGAATAAAAATTCTGATCACTCCCCCTTAGGAGTACACCCACATCTCATACTGTAACAATGATACTTCCTACTCCCCCTAAGGAGTAGACCCCAGTCATTAGTCCAAACAAATGAAGAATATATAGCTCCACTAGATTGATGCACCTCTATGTGCACCTAGTTTAAAGAAGGAGGGGAAATAACCCCCAACTTCTCCCTAAGATACTCAAAAGTATCCTTAGGAAGAGCCTTATTAAATATATCAGCAATTTGATCCTTTGTAGGCACATATTCCATCTTGACTTCATTCTCCAATACCTTTTCTCTCAAGAAATGATATTTGATAGATATATGCTTTTCCCTTGAATGCATTGCTAGATTCTTTGAAATGTTTATTGCACTTGTATTATCATAGAAGATAGGGATAGGCTCATCACATATTACTCCTATATCCTTCAATGTTTGCTTCATCCATAATACCTGTGTGTAGCAAGATGTTGCTGCAATGTACTCAAGCTTTGCAATGGATAAAGAAACAAAATCCTATTTCTTGCTTAGCCATGAAACCAATCTTCCTCTAAGAAAGAACACACCACCACTTGTACTCTTCTGGTCATCTACACAATCAGCCCAATTTGCACTAGTGTAAGCACTCAAGGTAAAATTAGTATCCTTAGGATACCACAAACCATAATTCAGAGTGCCTTTTAGATATCTGAATATCCTTTTCACAGTTGTAACATGTGTTTCGGGTTCTGCTTGAAATTTGGCAACCAAACATACTGCATGCATGATATCTGGTCTAGAAGTAGTAAGATATAACAGTTCACCAATCATAGATCTATACTTGCTTTGATCAACTTTAGGAGATTCATCATCCTTACTTAGTTTGCATCCAGTCACCATAGGGGTACAGACTGGTTTAGAGTCATCCATTCCAAACTTGTTCAACAACTCTTTAACATACTTTTATTGTGAAATGAATATGCTCTTATTAGTTTGATTCACTTGAAGTCCAAGAAAGAAATTCAACTCACCAATCATAGACATTTCAAATTTTTTTTGCATTTCCTTTGCAAATTTCTTACACATACCCTCATTTTCTCCAAATATAATATCATCAACATACACAACTACTATCAACATTTTGTTTCCTTCAACCTTGAAATAGAGATTACTATCTACAAAGCCTTTGTTGAACCTTTGCTATGTCAAATACCTATCCAACCTTGCATACCATGCTTTGGGAGCTTTTTTAAGTCCATATAATACCTTTTTCAACTTACAAACCATGTCTAGTTGATCTGATAACTAAAATCCCTCTGGTTGTTCCATGTAAACTTCTTCTTCCAATTCTCCATTCAATAATATAGACTTAACATCCATCTGGTATACTTTGAAACCTTTGTGAGCAAAAAATGCCAAGAACATCCAAATACCCTCCATTCTTGCCATTGGGGAAAATGTCTCCTCAAAATCTACTCCTTGAACCTATGAATAACCTTTGCATACAAGTATTGCTTTGTTTCTTACTATTTCACCATTCTCATTCAACTTATTCCTGAACACCTACTTTGTACCAATTATGTTCCTATTTACAGGTCTAGGAACCAATTCCCAAGTCTAATTTTTCTCTATCTGTTGTAAGTCCTCTTTCATTACTCTAACCCAATTTTCATCTTTGCATGCTTCACACATAGTTTTAGGTTCTATCTTGGAAAGTAAAAATAGATTTACTTCAACTGCTACCACTTTGCTTCTTATCTTTACACTTTCACTTTTGTCTCCAATTATCTGTTCTTCAAAATGATTTTTTTGTACATATTTTGGGGTCTTAGAGCTAGGTTCTAGAGCTTCTTCTTTTTCTTCAATCTCTTATTCTTCTTCTTCTTCCTTATTCTCTTCTTGTACTCATCCATAGATAGGTTCATTTGATTCAACTTCACTTATTTCAACTGGTGTATGCATATCTTCATCAAATTTTACATTTTCACTTTCAACTATCTTTCTCAATATTTTCTTGAAGCATCTATAAGCTTTGCTATTAGTTGAGCATCCAATGAAAATACCTTCATTACATCTAGCATCAAACTTTCCTAGGTTCTCATAATCTCTTTTAATGTAACAGTTGCTTCCAAACACCTTAAAGTACTTAACAATAGGAATTTTACCAGTCTACAGTTCATAAGGGGTCTTTGTTCCATTTTTGATCTAAACTTTGTTAAGAATGTAAACAACAGTGTGAATCGCTTCTCTCCAATATACATTAGGTACATTTTCCTCTTTCATCAGAGTCCTTGCAGCTTCTTGAATTGTCTAGTTCTTCCTCTCAATAACTCCATTCTAGTGAGGAGTTCTAGGAGTAGAAAAATGTCTCTTTATACCATGCTCTTTACAAAACATATTAAACTCACTGGAGGTGAATTCTCCACTTTTTTGAGACCTTAAACATTTTATTTTCAGGTTCACTTCATTCTCTGCCATAGCCTTGAACACTTTGAATCTATCTAAAGCTTGATCTTTCTCCCTAAGAAAAGTAACCCATGTCATTCTAGAATAAACATCAATCAAAAGCATAAAATACTTGTCACCATTAATACTTCCTATTCTTGTGAGACCACAGAGGCCTATGTGAATCAATTCCAGCATTCTAGTGGTTGATTGTTCTCTTCCTTTAAAGTTGCATCTTGTTTGTTTTCCCAATTGACAACTTCTGCAAATAGTATTGGTGGGCTTTGTGATTTTAGGCAAATCCCTAACAAATTCTCTTGAACTAATCCTGATTAGATTGTCAAGTTTTACATGTCCCATCCTCTGATGCCATATCCAACTTTCATTAACTTGAGACACAAAAAACTAACCATCAACACCCTTAAGCTGATAAATGTTTCCATATGTTCTTCTTCCTATAGCTACCATAATTCCAGACCTTTTTCTAATCTCACAAGTATTATCATGGTTCCACAAGTTTAAATCCTTTGCTACACATTTTTCCAACATTGAAGAGATTATTCCTTAAGCCCTTAACATAATAAACATCATCAGTACTATGTTTCCATCAAAACTAATTGTTCATTTTCCAACAATATTTGCACCAAAATCATCTCCAAATATGACTAATCCTCCATCATACTTTTCAAGTTAAGTAAACTTAATTTTGTCTTCAATTATATGATTTGAGCAACCATTGTCAATCACCCAATAGTCTTCATCTTGTCTAGCATGAAAGGTAGTAACCAAAGTACCTTCCATCTCATCCTTCTTGTTTTTTGGACCACATTTCTTTTCACATCTTCCATGGTTAGTAGACACAAATTTATTCTCAAGGGCTAGAAACAAGCCTTCATCTTTGTCATATTCAAAATCAGATTCATCATTAGAAATTCTAGCATCTTCTCTAACATAATACAATTTCTTGAACTTTTTGTCCTTTTTGTCTTTATTATCTCTGCTCTTCTTCTGTATGGCTCTATTTGGACATCTTGAAGCATAGTGTCCAATATTTCTAGAACTAAAACATTTAAAAGGTAACATACCTTTGTACTTACAAGTACCTTTCTTCAATTTCCTTGTAAATTTTGCTTCCAACTCCTCTGAACCTTCACTATCTAGATCATCTTCTATCTTAGTGGCTTTGAAGGCCATTTCTGTTTTCTCCTTTTCTTTTCCAAATTTCCTCATTTCAAATGTTGTCAAGGTGCCAAATAGCTATTCTTTAGTGAATTTATTTGGATCATAAAATTCCTCAATAGTTGAGACTTTGTCACTATAACTCTCTGATAGGGTCATCAAAATCTTCTCCATTGCATCTTCATCTGTCAGAGTATCGACTTGATTTTTGACTTCATTTTTTGTAATATCAACCCTCTGAAAGGAGCTTGCAATGTCTTCACCTTTCTCATATCTGTGTTTTGTTGTTAGCTTCTTTCATAATTTGACTCTATCATTTCCTTCATAGATATCTTTCAACTTTTCCCACACTTCATAAGCAATGCCTAATGAAGTAACTTTTGTTTGCTTAGTCTTAGATAAATCACTATAGATTGCATACCTTTCTTTTTCATTTTCCTCATACACAAAAATATCATCCGTAAAAGAAGGACCACTTGCCAACTCAACATATTTTGTCTCAATAGCTTTCCAAGTCTTGAAGCCAAGAGAGATCATGTAACCTCTCATATGAACTTTCCAATCATTGTAGTTAGATCCATCAAACACAGGGATTGACAATTTGTGCGCCATCAGATCTACTTCAAGCGATTAAGCTCTTCTCTAACAAATCAAATCTTTGATGCCAATTGTTGAAATGCACAAGACAACTGAGAGGGGGGGTGAATCAATTGTCACCAACCACATTCACAAATCTCAAACAATTATTAAGTCCACATCCACTTTAATCTATTATTAAGTATGAGCATGAAGTGCAAATAGTAGAAAGAAATATCAACATAAGAAACACTAGATTTATGTGGAAAACCCAATAAGGGAAAAGCCACAGTGATGATTATCTCACAATATAAGAGTAATAGCAAAACCAATTACAAGAGGCTCACTACCCAAGATAGGACTCACTGCCTATAGATAGGACTCACTATCCAAAAGGTAGGCTTATTGCCTATAGATACAGAAAGATAATAGAAAATCCACCACAACAACTCGCACACATCTGCAACCTTGATCAAAGAATTGTAGACACCATCAACTCACTGCTTTCAGGAGTCAAACAACATTAAAGTACTGCTACCTTAATTCACTTTTACACACTCTTGTTTCTCACACTTGTGGCATATAATCCTTAACATCTTGTCTTACATTTATACCATCTTCAACCTTAGAAACATTCTCTAAGGTTGGATTCAAATTAGGTCATCATCTCAACATTCTTGCAATGGAAGAGAATGAGAGCAGACCAAACCAACACTTAACCAAGACCCAAAATAATATCCTAGATCAATCACACATTTCCTCAATTGATACTTATCTTTCGCATGACATGTAGACACCAGGTTGGTCAAACCTAATGAAAACACAAATGAACTTTGAAGTACACGCTTTTGCAACAAGAAGATAACATGCAGACCACTTAACATGTTTCATCATACATTGGAACACATCTTGGATGCCTTCAGATTCATTTGTAGCTAATACAACAACCTTCATACACAGAATACTTTCCATTAGTCCATCTGAATTGTATAGACACACATAGTAATTTTGAACTTGGTCTTTCAAAGCACCAAATGATGAACACCTTTGATAGAACATAGATAAAACAATTACAAGCCTTCTTCTAGATCCGTAAGACCTAAAACAAACCAGCGGAGGAATACAGAGCAGATACATTTCTCCCAGTCCACAGACAAACAACTCTTCCAGACTAGTTCATAAACTAGTGAACACAACTTTCACTCTTCATCAACCCAAAATCTATAATCCAAGATATATCACCCAAGGATGTCCTTAATCAACACTTCAGATCTGCACAGGCATGTGATCAACACAAAAGAAATGCATAGCACATATCAAAGCACATTTTTAACGCATACACAATTCTATCTTCACTATTTCTCAAAAGCACTTGGTAACTCATCATATCAGCACACCTGCAACACCATAAAGATAGCTCCAAGTACTCACAACATCTCTACAATATCTCAACTATACATGCACAATCTGCAATCACCTGATTCCTTTCTCTGCAACAACCTATACTGTGTTGACATCAATGACAACATTAATGACAACATCACCATACTCATTCATACTTGCAACAATCCTCTCAACAACATCATGTCATTGTGCCACAAAAATCTCCACTCAAAAATGGAATACACACAAAATTCCACCCATGATTGATGATATGGGTTCATGCATAAAATATATTATTTATGAAGAAGAGTAGATTAAGATAACACCATATGGACCCCATGTATGGAAATACCAAAACATATGTATATAAATCACTAATCCCAAATGCATCAACTCAATGATGCCCATTTAGTTTTTTATCACAATTATCCACTAACTTACCCTTTTAATATTTCAACTTAATATATTTTTTAGTTAAGCCACTCATTCAATTCCTTAACTTAAGAGACTACATGCACTAGAAAAATAGATCACACAAATTGAGCAACGAAAGACCATGCAATAATCACCAACCTCAAGACACTGATATTTGAAATCACACCAAGTACAACATCCTCTAATTGAAATTGACTCTAGATTAGGAACATTTAAAATCTAGTAGAATTCATCACTAAAGAATCCCCCATATAATGCCAAATTTGATCAAAAGGAAATAATCTCCCAAATAATATAAACAATGTAATAATAAAAATAATCAACCACAACATCTAGTACAATATTTGATAGAGGTGTTAAATTTGAAACATCCATAGTAATAAAAGCATTCCCAATAGGAATTAAAAGTAAGAGTTATCAACTTGTAGCACAAGTATCAACACAACCTTTTAGAAATAGTGAGAAGAAGAATATGTTTTTCACCATAAAAATGAACATAGGTTTAGATTAAAATAATATAATGAATTATGTTCATGACAATTATAATGAGAGAATATTATTGGTGCCTAGATCTGCAAGCCTCCTAAATTGTATATTTGTCTAAGGTTTACATCTCCTTTTTTTCACCTTCCCTAGTCACTAACCATTACTAACTAATCAAATAAATACTAAGTGGCCCCCCCTTCGATGGTTGCTAATTGTTTAGTCTAGGTCATAAGTGTGATTTTGTGTTTCTAGTCTCCCCTTGTCCTTGCTTGGATTATTGAACTATGGATATACTTCAGTTATAAGAACCAACTCTTAGGTCCCAAGTTCCCCCAAAATCATCAGCCCCACTCTTTTAAATTTTCTCACTCTCCTCCCATCTCCATTAGGCCTTGGGATTGAAAATGGACACTAGACCTTGGTAACCAATCCCTGGGTGCCAAGTCTATCTAACGCTCCTATTCCCTACCTTTTCTATCATTTCCTCTTTGTCCCCTTGAATCCAAAGCCTCTAGGAGGAAGTCATAATTTAGCACCATTCTAGTTCCTAATCCTCTTCATGCCAAAATATTCACCCATCCTCTTTTCCATCCCTCAAGTATTGGCCCCCTCATGCACTCCTTCCCTTTCTAAAACCTTTGGAACTCCTCAAAACCCTCTCACCCTTATCCAAATCCATCATGTCTCCCCCCTAGAGATTGAAACTCTAAGAAGAACCCTAATCCTAGCACCATGTCACCAATTCTAGCTATACCCTAGTGCCTTGACCTCACTGTATTCTTCCTCCTAGTCCTCGATCCCTCTTTCCTTCTACTCCCTATAACTTCATGTCTCTTTCTCCCTATGAGACTCTCATTCTTGATATGTGACCCATTCTTGCACTTAGGAATCATCTCATATCTTCCTAGTTTTTACTTTCTCCTCAAACTTTTGAATCAATCATTTCTTTGATCCTTTTGGTATTGATCCATGTTTTGTACTTGATCTCTAACCTTCCCTTTTTCTCAAATTTCTAGTGCCAAAATTCTCCTAACCCCTAGCATCTAATCCTTCTATTGTGTTCCAAGTTACATTCCCATCCCCACTCTTGAATCTTGGATTTCTTCATCCTTTATAATTCCTGGGGTACCTCCTTGACCTAGACTCCTATTGGGCACTTAAATAGTCATTTTTTCATTTGAAGGTCCCTTTTGGACTTAAAAATATGTCAAGTAGCTAAAACTGACCTAAAAGCCATCAAAACCATATTTCACCTACATTTATGGTTCACCCACCACTCCATTGGTATTTTATTTGACCCTATAACCTTCAATTCCTCCCTTCCTACCAAAAATACATCTATTCAAACTTAATGGCATGATTTCTCATGGAGATTTGACTGCATACAATACGAGGAACCATGCCATCATAAATATGATCATGAAGGTTCAAGCCACCCTCTTCAACCTATATTTGATCTCTACCATTGATTATTGAGGTCACACAAATCTAGATGACTCCCACATGTGACATCCATATAATTGAGAAATCCTACACACCAAACCCACAATTTCCTCTTCCACTTAAACCTCTTGCAAGCCACTATATGCCATGGACATGTGAGATATAAATTTAGAAGTTCATTCCAAATTAAAATAGTTGTTTATTCTTATTTTCATATGGCTAACTTGCATTCCAAAAGTTACAAACAAGTAGTTGATTGAAACAAATATATGTAATATTGTATCTCAACTAATTGTAGGTATTTTGGATAATTGAGCAAAGAGGTGTAAAAAATTGCTCCTTGTTTGTAGTTTCCCCTCACCACATTTTTTGGTGTGACTATAATATGAATCTAATAAGTATTGTATCACTTTAACTTACTAAAAATTATCTTTGTAATGACCATTTACTTATTATAGATGAATTTTTACAAGTTGGGTAGCTTTATTGCTTCATATCATACCTTTGATGTTATTTCTCATGTGTTTTTCATATTGTTGAATACAATTTTGTAACCCACATAAGGCATTGGTATTAAAAATGTAATTCTCCATATATGCTTAAAATGAATAAAATAATTCACCAATAATATAGGAGTAAGAAGTAGGTTTCTATGGATTTCATGATTTAGTGTTATATCTAGGGAAATATCTTTAGTAATCCTTAGTATTTTTTATCTTGGTCATATTAGTAGGTTATTCTTTTATCTAGTGATGGAATTTGGGGTCAAAGAATACATTTGGATACTATTATATTTTGTTTATTGTGTAATATCTTTAGTTGTGGTTAAATCTTATTAAATATTACCTCTAGGAGCACCCTTCTAGGTTAGATAACTAAGCATGAAGTGTAGGAGAGATTATCCACTCTTTTTTTTGCATTTAACCCTCCATAATCTATTGATGGACCCATATTTAAGCTACTTGATGAAAAATCCCTAGCCTTGAAGGTAATAGACGTTCTATGATTTTTGACCTACAATTTTGGGAATTGACAGATGGTGCCATTGTTGAGGATATGTTAAAACTTAAAATTCATTTTGAATAGTTTAATAATATATTCATTAAAAAATTCTATTATTTTTGCTAGAAATTTATAGCCATCAATTTTTTTAGTGAGTTTTCTTAGCTATCAACTCATGCTAATTGTTGACACCATTACCAAGGATAATGTATCTTTTACAAAAATAGTTTTTTCATTGCTAGGAATGGTTTATCCATTTCCAAGCTATAGGTAATTAGAAACATCTTAAAGACCTTTGTAGGTCAAATTTATAGCTATGAGGTTGGATAAGTTGGTAGCCTATCCACTTATGCCAATGTAAAGGTGTTGTAAAATAATAGTGAAACATATTCTTTCTTGGTACTTTAAATTTTTAGTTGTGGGGATACAATTGTGTCTCTTCCAAGTTTATGGAATAGTTTCCTCAAAAATTAATTAAAAAATTTGAGCTAAATTAATCATTTTTTGATTTTGTTTCATTGTGTAAAGACTTATGTGTAGATTGATGACATAATTTTTTTAAAAGAAACTTAAAAAATTAAAAGTAATTAAAAAATTACAAACACTTGAAATTTCAATTTTATGGACTAGTTTCCTCATAAATTAATTAAAAATATAAAAATAAATTCAATCATAAAACAATACATATTTAAAAACTAGACATTGCTATCTATAATAATTTTATTTTCATCAAAAAATTCTGAAAAAAAGTTGTTAGCCATATTGCCAAAGTCATTTTTTCTCTTGATGTTTTCATGACATAGTACTTGTAGGTCCAAGGTCAAGGAGTGGGTTTCTAAGCCTAAAATAAAATAAAAGTCATTGGTTTTTAATTGCAAATTTTATGAAATGTGTGCCCACTATAAAACACAAACCCATTCCAAAAAAGAGCAGGAATATAATATATTTACAAATGGATACTTGTTTTAAAATGGGAGAAGTTGGGTCCACTTTTAGAAGAATTTTCAAGCTTGAAAAATATCTTGACAAAAACAGTTACACATTTCATAAAATGGGTACCCACTTTGTTTTTTAAAGTGGGTAACCATTTTATGAAATGTGTAACTCTTTTTGTCAAGATATTTTTCAAGCTTGAAAATTCTCCTAAAAGTGGACCAAACTTCTTGCACTTACCTATATATATTTTTTGATTAAACTAAAAATCAACCAATTAGAAGATTTTGAGATGAATAGAAGAAGGTAGCTTAGCTTCTAATAAGAAAGAATAATATGCATCTTCATCTCATGAATGAAAACATTTGGCATGGAAATATCAAAATAATGATGTATTTTAGACCTAGCTATCAAATTTCATAAGTAGGGACTTTAGGTAGAGATAATTCAAGTCTAGATTCTAGAGAATAGTACCTATGCACTTTTGAAAGTCTAGTTAATAAAATAATAAAAAAACATAAAGGAAACAGTGGTTAGATTATTAGATGAAATGAGAAGATATACTTTTTTTGGAGGAGAAAGGTGTGTAGAGTGATTGATGAGTATTGACAAAGTCATGGCATGTAGTATCAAGATTTGCTAACATATTTTGATGGCCACTGTCCTACCTCTCCTAGTATAGAATATAAATGTGAAGATGAATAGGAGTACCATATTTACTTCCTTAAACTTGAGGTGTTATATATTTTGATAGTATTTGATTCCTAGATGGTCCATATATAAGGTTATGATATGGTTATTGGTAGAGGAAATGTGGATAAAATCCTTGATGCGTGTATGCAATATTTTCACACTAGATATTAGGAAATTGATGACAAATATACCTCTTTTCCTAACATTTCATGTGAAGATGAAATCCAAAAAAAGAATTGGCACACCTTGAACTATTAGAAACTCAAAGAGAAACATTAAAACGTATTTGTGTTCTCCTAATGAGAAGAAATGAAAAATATTATTATGATGATTATGAAGATCATAGTTGTGTTCCACGACCTTTTGGGGATGGGGACAGGGGGACGACTGGGGATGCATTTTCAGGACGTTTCCTAGGGGCCCATTTTTAGGGGACGGTAGGGGACGACAATATACAAAATACATATATATATATATATATATATATTGATGTTTGATATTGCTATGATAAATTTTATATGCTTTAATGACATTTATATGTTGTTATACTACTATCTCGTGATTTATTTATATATTGATATTGTTGTTATCAATTATTAATTTATTGACATATATCTCTCTCTTTCCCTCTCTTTGTCTATAATATATTAATAAATTTAAAAAAAATCATATATATATATATATGATTTTTTTAAAATTTATTAATATATTATAGACAAAGAGAGGGAAAGAGAGAGATATATGTCAATAAATTAATAATTGATAACAACAATATCAATATATAAATAAATCGCCAGAGTAGTAGTATAACAACATAATAAATGTCATTAAAGCATTATAAAATTTATCATAGCAATATCAAACATCAATAAAACCATGGTTTATCAATATCCAAATGTTTCAAACATGCATCCAAAAATCTTAAAGTTCAAACATGAAAATTAAAATATTAAATTCATTGTCCAAGAGTCTATGAAATTAAGCCTCATTCGGGCAATGAATATCAAAAGACTGAGAACTATTTGAGTCACTATCATACTTTGGAAAGAGTGGATCATCTAATGGTAGCTCGACCAATCCTGGTTGCACCTCATCCTCATCAATTTCCCTAACGTCCTCAAGATCAACATCCCATCATGCTGCTGGATTCTGCCGATACTCAGTATTCTATTGGTCCTGAAATCTCCAGGCACTATGAACTGCAACTAATGTCTTAGCTCATTTTGAAGTAAGCTTGGTCCTCTTAATGGAGTGGATGAAGCCATAGGTGGACCAATTCCTCTTTGCAACATAGGAACTAGCAATCTGTGAGAGCAAACGAATGGCAAGTTGTTTCAAATTTGGTGTGTTCCCATGAAATTTCTACCATCCAATGGGGTTGTTTTGTGCAATGGTGGCCCTATTTGTCATAGCCTCTGGTTTGCTAAATGTAGGAACCTGAAGATCAGAAAATATAAGTCACTACTCCCTACTTATGGTTGCCAGCTCATTGGTATACATTTTACGAAGGGCTATTGTAAGCCCCTCTATCACCTCATCATCCTCAGAAGGAAGCATTCAACCAGGTCTCGGTACATACCACTTTGGATTAAGATCATAGGAAAGCATATGAAGAGGGGTATTCATTGTGTTCCACCTCTTTTTCACAATAGGCCTAATATGGTTCTCATAAAAAACTCAACTTAGGTTCCTTTTTACGAATAGCTTGCTTGATTTGGCCAAGCATGCTATCAAACTTATCATATATCTCTCCCAAGCTAGGAGAGTCTGTATTTGCATACCATATTACCCTCAAAGCTGGTGATATGAAAGAGAAAATATACCTACAAGCGACAAATTAAAAATAGAACTTTTAAAATACAAACTACAAAGTGTAACAAATTCAAATTTTCAAAAACAATATAAATTTTTAGATTTCTTACTTGATAGTGCCCCACCAAGTTTCATTAAGTACTCTATCTCTCACTTCCTTACCTTCATTTTTCTTCGATAGAGTTCACCTTTTCCAATTTGTACAAACAACCATGGCTTGTAGAGCATCTTGGACCTCCAACATCCTCTCCAACAAAATATAGTAGCTAGCATATATAGTCTCAATTGGTTTGAGGAATTCTTTCTTTGAATAAGACCAAAATAGTGCATGTGAAGTGTGATGGTTACATGCAAACATTTGTATGCTTCTAGCCTTTGCAAATTCTGCCCTCACCCAATCTATTTTTCCAATGTATTTCAAAGCATTATTCAAAGAATGCACACAACATGGAGTCCAAAAAATATGTTTGTAAACTGTATTCTGAATCATCAAACTAGCTAGCTTACAAACATGAGCTAAATCTATCACAACCTACACAACATTAGAAGGCCCAACCTCTTCTATGGCCTCCCTCAAAATGTCAAATTGAAAATTAGCATCCTTACACTTCCCAGAACAATCAACAACTCAAAGAAAGTAAGAACCAATAGGGCATGTAACAATAACATTAATGAGTGGCCTATGTCAAATATCAGTTCACCCATCCATGACAATGGAACAACCAGTCCTAAGCCATGTTTGGCTCATCTCCTCCATCAACAAGGTAGCTTTTGAATAGTGTTTGTCAAGGAGGGAGGTACACAATCTATGTTCTCTAGGGGGGCATAAGAGTGTTCAACTGTCAATATTTCTTTCGCCATAGTTTTGAAATAAGGTGACCTTGTCAAATGAAATGGAAGAGCATGTGCATAAAAGAATTTGGTCACTGCATCATCAAATTGCTCACATTTTTGCACATTCATTAACCCCATGATTGAAGTTTTCTTAGTTGATTTCTTCTTCCCTAGATATCACAACTCTCTAAAACTGATACATTGGAAGAGGCTTGCAAATCAGCTAATGGTCATTTTTTATTTTCAATGCTAATGATTTGGTCATCACTACATCTGGCCAACTTTACAAATTGAAGTTACTACTCCAATGTTATTTTCTCACAAACTCTAACACCCTTTCCAGTGTCACCCATTAGATGGCCTCTAATCCTAGTATAGCTCCCATGGTAATTAGATTCACAAACATGACAAAGCCATTTCCTACTACCCCCTAAATTTTTCTTCTTGTTGACAATCACATCTATGGAAAACTGACACAATGGTTTGTTGTGGTTGAAAGGGCCTTTTGCAAACCTTTGAAGAGTGGTTATAGGGCATGCAAAATGGTTTGAAGAAGCATGGGTTGGATTTTCATAGGTAGAAGAAGGGTCTATCGACATTCTTTGAACTTCATTTTCACTGTCACTACCCTCACCCTGATGACTATTGGTGCAGGAGCACCTTGGCTTAACTCCATTTTGGTTTGTCTTCAATTTTGGCTTCTATCTGACCTTAGCCAAGTCAGGGTGTTTGTGTGGTTAGTTTGGACCTTAGAAGGTCTTGTTGGTGTGTGATGAATTAGTCACTAGGACTAAAGTCATCAATAGGTTATCATTGTGGTTAAATTTTGCTTTAATTAGTCTTAGACAATATATGTTAGAATATAGAGCCTTAAATGTGTTCTAAACGCATGGTTGTGGTTAGAAGATGCCAAGAGGCAGTTGTTAGCTCAGAAACAAGGAGTTAAAGATCCTAAAATGTAGGAGGATGGAAGGAGTTGCAAGAATATTGCAAAAGTGCATGGAAACATTGTTAGGTTGCATGCAACTCAGTTAGATTAGATTCCCTTGAAATCAGGGATGTGGAGTCGAGCAATTTTCCTTGAATGATGGAGAAGGCATAAAAAAGTAGTGTGTGGCTCGTAGAGAGTGGAGAGAGTGCTTTGTAATAACATTTTGGTTTGGAAGAAATAGAATATCTCTGCATTTTCTGTGTTTCACCCGAGTTCTTGAGAAACAGTGATACAAAAGGCATTGTAAATATAGATTTCTCACCATTTTTGTGTTCATTGGATAGGTTTGAGCAAGATTCATCTTGTATTCAAGTAGCTTAGTGTAGATTTGTTGTTTCTAGTTTATAGATTATAGTGTAGATTGTTAATTTTCCCTATTTTGAGCAGTAAATCTTTTCATGGCTCCCCCATAAACACTGACCACGGTTTTTCCCTGAGATTGGTGGAATATGGAATGGGATACAGTCTATTGTAAATATTTAACAGTAGGTATCATAGAGAATGGAGCCAAGTTTATAAAACTCAAACCCTAGGCGAGCTAGAACAGTCCGGTTAGTGGTTTGAGGAAGAAAAGGTAAAGAGAATAGGCAGGGGAAGAGACCATTGTATAGAATCCGTATGGTTTCAGGTGGGGTAAGATAGGATCCTCACATGGCATAAGGATTTGAGCATTAATCAATCCATTAGTGGTAGATTTGAATCAAAAAGCAGTGAAACCCTACTTATTAGGCCTATTAGCCCTAATCCTCCCTGATTGTAGGAATCAACTGTACGGTAGAGACAGAGGATTGAAACCCTATGAAAGATTTAAAGGTCCAAAAAGGGTATCAGGAAATCAAGTTTCTTTGACAAGTTGTTTGGCAAGTTTAAGAGAAAAAGGTAGAAAACTGACTGGTAAGGGCTAGTAGGGATTAGGCCTCACCAAGGCAAATTCATGAAAACGGGTAGTTTGAGGGTTGAAAACCAAGCAAGATGAACCCATTGGGATGTGAAAAGCATGATGACAGTACCTCTAGTTCCCCTACAAGCAGTTCAAGTAAATTGGTGAAGTTGGCATCTAGACCCTTCTAGGTGTTGGAAGAAGATAGCAAATTCAAGTGGTGTTTGTCTACCAAAGGTAAAGTACAAGGTAGGAAACTCTTTGAGAAGAGTTGGAGCAGGGTTTGGTGAATCACCCAAGCTCAATAAGAACCATTGGAGTTAGGTTCCAGGAAGGAGACAGTGAAGGTCTTCTAGTTGTTGTGCAAGCAACCTTTGGTTTCTAGGCATACACCATATTGGTATCAAAGCAAGATTGATTCAAGGCTTGTGATTGATGTTGTAGCCCACTAAGTCAGTAGGAGAGAACACACCAGAGGAAGAAAGAACCATGGTGACTAATGCTGAGCTAGCTAAAAAGGTAGAAGAGCAAGAGGAAGATAACCGGTTGTTAAGGGAAAGGTTATCTCAAGTGGAGAAGCTCTTGGATGAAGTCCATGAGAAAGCAGATAAAGTGAAGGACAAGATAGAGCAAAAGGAAGAGCAGGAAGCCAAGGAAAAAGAAGAGGACTTGGAGGAGGAAGCTCTAAAGCCTGACCCTGTTCTTGCTGAAGAACCCTTCCTAAAAGCATTGCATTGCAGGCCTTAAGTGGTAAAGCATTGGAAGGTGTGCCACTATTTAGTGGACAAATGGACCCTGATTCAGTTGTGGACTGGATTGAGAGGATTGAAAATCACTTTGAATGTGATGGTATAACAGAGGTCCAAAAGGTAAAGGTGGCCAAGTCAAGGTTGAGAGGAGTAGCTCTCACATGGTGGAAGTTTGTACAATCTGAAAGAGAGAAAGAAGGCAAAGGTATCATAATTTCATGGAGAGGAATGGTAAACAAGATAAGGCAGACCTATCTACCTGATGATTATGAAGTTCAGTTGCATAGGAGAAGACACAATTTGAGGCAAAAAGATATGGATGTTCAAACACACACAGAGGAGTTTCAGAAATTGTGCCTTAGATCAAAGGTGGTTGAAGATGAGAGCATCAAGTTAGCAAGGTACCTGAATGGGATCAAGTGGTCTATCCAAGAAGACATGAGATTAGTAAAATTCAAAACAGTCTGCCAATGCTATCAAATGGCTTTGAAGATAGAGGAGAAAGGCAAAAAGAAACAAGAGCAAAATCCCAAAAGCAGAGGTAAAGGGAAAGATAGCAGAGGACAAAGAGGAGGTTATAGTGGAAGAAGCTCAAAGCCAAGAGCCCAAGGAGAAGTCATATTTTTAGAACAACAAGAAGGAAGCTCTAGTAGAGGTGGTAGAGGAAGAAGTTTCAGCTCCAGAGGAAGAGGTGGTGGACAAGGAAGAGGCATCTACTTCACTAACATGAAATGTTACCACTGCAACCAATTGGGACACCCGGCCTATAGATGTCCAGAGAAAGGTAGCACTTCTCATGGAGGAGATAAGAGAGCTAACCTGATTCAAGATGAGACATCTGCAATAGATAAACATCCTGAAGTGCCATTGAATTCAGAGGAAGGTGAGAACCTCATGATGAGGAGGACTTTGATCAAGGAACTGGTGAAAGAAGAGCCAAGCCAAAGGAGGTCCTTGTTTAGGATAAAGTGCAAGATGATGGGGAAAGTGTGTAAAGTCATTATAGACTCAGGTTCTACTAACAATATTGTGTCAGAGGAGGTAGTCAGCAAGCTGAAGTTGACAAGGATACCCCACAACAATCCTTACAAGGTCACATGGCTCAATAAAGGTCAACATGTCTTGGTGAATGAACAAGCATGGGTGGAATTCTCAATTGGTAAGTACAAGGACAAAGTTTTGTGTGATGTGTTACCTATGGATGCATGCCACTTGCTCCTAGGTAGACCATGGCAATTTGACTGCCAAGCTGTGCGTGATGGAGCTAAGAATTCATACACTTTCAAGAAAGATAAGGTGACCTACAAAATTCAGTCTTTGCTAGAAGATACAGAGGTGCAGATAGCAGGTTCTAAACTACTCATGGTGGGTGAAAAAGAGTTCTTAAAAGCCTTGGAAGAAGGAGAAGGAGTTGGATATGCAATGATGATCAAGCCAAGAGAGGAGAGCAAAGAGAAAGCAGCTGAAAAGGAAGAGTTACCTGAGGAGATACAAAATTTGTTGCAGAGCTATGAAGGTATAGTAAGTAGTGGTCAACCAGCAACATTACCTCCTAAAAGAGCCATAAGTCATAGGATAGACTTGATACCAGGAGCTACCCTACCAAACAAAGTAGCTTACAAGATGACACCTCAACAAAATGAGGAAATGGCCAGACAGATTCAAGAACTTCTTAACCAAGGTCTCATTAGGAAAAGCATTAGTCCATGTGCAGTACCCACTGTCTTAGCACCTAAAAAGGGAGGAGAATGGAGGCTTTGTACTGATTCTAGGGCAATAAATAAGATAACCATTAGGTATAGGTTTCCCATCCCTAGGATTGAAGATCTCATGGATTGTCTAGGTGAAGCTAGGTACTATACCAAGATAGATTTAAAGAGTGGTTATCACCAAATTAGGATACATGAGGGAGATGAGTGGAAAACAACCTTCAAAACAAATGAGGGTCTCTATGAGTGGCTAGTTTTTCCATTTAGTTTGTCTAATGCCCCCTCCACATTCATGAGACTCATGAATGAAATCCTCAAAGACTACATTGGCAAGTTTGTAGTAGTGTATCTTGATGATATACTAATCTATAACAGAACAAGAGAAGAGAACCTCCAACATATAGAGTTGATTTTCAAGAAGTTGCAGGAGGAGAAGCTGATGATCGATCTAGAAAAGCGTGAGTTCATCAAAACAAAGCTGGTGTACCTTGGATTTGTTCTATCACATGGCAACTTGAAGATGGATAGTGGCAAAGTGGAAGCAATCCTCAATTGGCCTACTCCAAAGACAGCAACAGAGGTAAGAAGCTTCCATGGTCTTGCTCAATACTATAGAAAATTCATAAGACAGTTGAGTGCTATTTGTGCTCCTATGTTGGATACAATAAAAGGAGGAATGAAAACCAAGTTTGTATGGAATGAGCAAGCTAACAAGAGTTTTGAGTTGCTGAAGGAAAAGATAGCTACCCAACCTGTTTTGGTGTTACCTAGTTTTGAGAAGCTATTCACCATTGAATGTGATGCAAGCAATGTAGCTATTGGAGCTGTTCTCAGTCAAGAGGGCAGACCGGTGGCCTTTCATTCAGAGAAGTTAAGTGAAGCCAAGAAGAAATATTCTTCTTATGACCTTGAGATGTATGCATTGGTCCAAGCTTTAAGAAAGTGGAGGCACTACTTGCTTCCTAAGGAATTCATAGTGTATTCAGACAATCAAGCACTCAGTTTCCTGAATTCACAAGAGAAGTTGAGTCATAGGCACATGAAATGGGTGGAGTACTTGCAAGCTTACACCTTCAATATCAAGCACAAGAAAGGAGCTCTCAACAAAGTGGCAGATGCCTTGAGCAGAAGAGTCCTCACAATTCAGGAAATTCAGTTGAAGAGCATGGGAATAGATCATTTCAAAGATCTATATGCAGATGATGAAGACTTTGCAGATATTTATAAGGTATGTGCTGAATACAAGAATCATTTCCATAGAAAATATGCTGAATATACCTTGCAAAGTGATCTTTTGTTTAAAGGGAATCAACTTTGTGTTCCTAGAGGTTCTATTAGGGAGAACTTGATACAAGAGAAACATAATGGTGCATTGAGTGGTCATTTTGGGATCACCAAAACTCAAGAACTGGTTCAAAGATTTTACTATTGGCCAAGGATGAACCTAGATATCAGGAGGTATGTGGAAATTTGTGTAGTGTGTCAAAAGGCCAAGGGTACTTCTTCATATGCAGGCCTATACCAGCCACTGCCTATCCCTACTAGGCCATGGGAATGCTTGAGTATGGACTTTGTAGTTGGTTTACCCAAAACAAGGCAAGGTATGGACAGTGTTTATGTTGTTGTAGACAGATTCAGCAAGATGGCTCACTTTGTGCCATGCAAAACAACTAATGATACTAGTCAAATAGCCTCTCTTTTCTTCAAATAGATAGTAAGGATTCATGGCTTACCAATCAGCATTGTATCAGACCAAGATGCTAAGTTTATGAGTCATTTTTGGAAGACTCTTTGGCAAATAATGGGCACCAATTTATCCTTTGGATTTGCATACCATCCCCAAACTGATGGTCAGACCGAAGTGGTAAATAGAAATCTTGGAAACCTCTTGAGATGCTTGACCAAGGAGTATGGTCAACAATGGGATCAGATTATTGGGCAAGCTGAATATGCTTATAATGACACAGTAAATAGATCCACAGGGAAGAGTCCCTTTGAAATTGTTTATGGTCTACATCCTAGAGGTGTTTATGAGCTGAGAGAGTTGAAGGATGGAGTCAAAGGAAGTGGATATGCTGATGAATTTTCTTGTGCAATGCAGGAGATTCATGAGACAGTTAGAAAAACACTGGCAGAAAACACCATGAAACATAAAACTAAGGTGGATGAGCATAGGAAAGAATTCTAATTCAATGTTGGAGACCTAGTAATGGTGCATTTGAACAAGTCTAGACTGCAGAAAGGAGTTCCTCATAAGTTGTAAATGAAGAGGATAGGTCCCTGTCCTATCTTGGAGAAGTATGGAAGTAATGCATTCAAGGTCCAATTACCAGATGACAGTGGACTGTCCCCTATTTTTAATGTTGCAGATCTTGTACACTACAAAGGACCACCAATAAACATGGATCAGACCTTCCATGAAGTCAGTCAAGATGTAGAAGAACTTAAACTACCTACTGTCACAGTCAAACAAGCTGATAAAATATTGGATACTAGGATCTATAAAAGAACTAGAACCAAAGAGTACAAAGAACATCTAATCCAAAGAAATGGACAACTTGAAACTGATGCAGTGTGGATTAAGGAGGAAGAGTTCAAGAAGTTGGGCATTGATCTCAACTTGTTCAATCCAAGGATGGATTGAAATTTTCTGTTTTGGGGAGGATGGTACAGGAGCACCTTGGCTTAACTCCATTTTGGTTTGTCTTCAATTTTGGCTTGTACCTGACCTTAGCTAAGTCAAGGTGTTTGTGTGCTTAGTTTGGACCTTAAAAGGTCTTGTTGGTTTGTGATGAATTAGTCACTAGGATTAAAGTCATCAATAGGTTATCATTGTGGTTAAATTTTGCTTTAATTAGTCTTAGATAACATATGTTAGAATATAGAGCCTTAAATGTGTTCTAAATGAATGGTTGTGGTTAGAAGATGCCAAGAGGCAGTTGAGGAAGTTGTTAGCTCAGAAAGGAGTTAAAGATCCTAAAATGCAGGAGGATGGAAGGAGTTGCAAGAATATTGCAAAAGTGCATGGCAACATTGTTAGGTTGCATGCAACTTAGTTAGATTAGATTCCCTTGAAATCAGGGATGTGGAGTCGAGCAATTTTCCTTGAATGATGGAGAAGGCATCAAAAATTAGTGTGTGGCTCGTAGAGAGTGGAGAGAGTGCTTTGTAATAACATTTTGGTTTGGAAGAAATAGAATATCTCTGCATTTTCTGTGTTTCATCTGAGTTCTTGAGAAACAGTGATACAAAAGGCATTGTAAATACAGATTTCTCACTGTTTTTGTGTTCATTGGATAGGTTTGAGCAAGATTCATCTTGTATTCAAGTAGCTTAGTGTAGATTGTTAATTTTCCCTATTTTGAGCAGTAAATATTTTCATGGCTCCCCCATAAACACTGACCATGGGTTTTCCCTGAGATTGGTGGAATATGGAATGGGATCCAGTCTATTGTAAGTATTTAACAGTAGGTAGCATAGAGAATGGAGCCAAGTTTATAAAACTCAAAACCTAGGCGAGCTAGACTAGTCCGGTTAGTGGTTTGAGGAAGAAAAGGTAAAGAGAATAGGCAGGGGAAGAGACCACTGTACCGAATCTGTACAGTTTCAAGTGGGGTAAGATAGGATCCTCACATGCCATAAGGATTTGAGCATCAATCAATCCATTAGTGGTAGATTTGAATCAAAAAGTAGTGAAACCCTACTTATTAGGCTTATTAGCCCTAATCCTCCCTGATTGTAGGAATCAACTGTACGGTAGAGACAGAGGATTGAAACCCTATGCAAGATTTAAAGGTCCAAAAAGGGTATCAGGAAATCAAGTTTCTTTGACAGGTTGTTTGGCAAGTTTAAGAGAAAAAGGTAGAAAACTGGCTAGTAAGGGCTAGTAGGGATTAGGCCTCACCAAGGAAAATTCATGAAAACGGGTAGTTTGAGGGTTGAACACCAAGCAAGATGGACCCATTGGGATGTGAAAAGCATGATGATAGTACCTCTAGTTCCCCTGCAAGCAGTTCAAGCAAATTGGTGAAGTTGGCATCTAGACCCTTCTAGGTGTTGGAAGAAGATAGCAAATTCAAGTGGTGTTTGTCTACCAAAGGTATTAAAGCACAAGGTAGGAAACTCTTTGAGAAGAGTTGGAGTAGGGTTTGGTGAATCACCCAAGCTCAATAAGAACCATTGGAGTCAGGTTCCAGGAAGGAGACAGTGAAGGTCTTCTAGTTGTTGTGCAAGCAACCTTTGGTTTCTAGGCATACACCAACTGTCACTGCCACTACTATTGCTACTCATTTTCAAATTTGTATGGATTTTTTAAAAAATTTTAAAGTATGAAAGTTTTTATCTATATGCTGATTTAAAATCTAAAAGTTTGTAAAACAATAAAAAATGATACAAAATCATTAATCAATGAACCATTGAACATTGAAAACAAAAATAAAAATTAAAAAATTAAAAAATTAAAAATTAAAAAGTAAAGCTCTATGTATACTGTATATCAAAAGAAAAAAAATTAAATAAAATTTAATCTCAAACCTAGAAGTGGTAGGAGGAAATGGAACTGAGAAAGTGCAACTCCCAACTCTTTAAGGCGTCCTAAACACAAACCAAACGTAGCTCGAGTTAGGGAAAAACGCAAGAAAATACACCCCAGTTGCAACTTTACCCTAGGCATGAGAAATATTTTTTTGAAGAACTCAAACACCTCTTCTAAATTCAAAAATGACTCTTCTAGATGCACAAACGCATGAGAAAAAAATTGATTTGGGCCCTGTGGTGAGTTCTGGGCGTTTGGTGTGAGATTCTGAGGCAAAAATATTTCCTAAGGGCTTTCATTGTATTTCTTAAGAGCTATTGCTTGCCGTGAGAGCCTAGTTCGATGGTTATGGAACTTTATTAAGTTTCATTTACATTTAAATTTTTATTTTTTGCAGAAAATTTTAGGTTTCCAATCAACGTGGGCCCCACACAATGTTTAACAACATGAAAAAAATTAAAATAAAACAAAATTTTATGTATTTTTAATGACTGGAGGCTTTATGCATGCATGGGATGGTTAGTAATCCTCAGTACGATAGGGGATGTGTCCAACGTCCCCAATCCGTATTAGGGATGAGGGACCAGTCATTCCCAACCAGGAGGAAATGTTTCCTACTGTTTCCTGAGAATTTTCTTAATTTGGGGACGACTGGGACTTTCCTCGATGCATCTCCCTATCCTCGGGATGGATGGGGATGAGTATAGGGGGTTTTGGGGCAGGGGACATGTCCCCGTGTAACCCTAGATCATAGTGATAAGGAAGCTTAAATATAAATAGATAATATGACTATTGGTAGAAAATATTGGGATCAATATTATGATGCACATTCCCTCACCCATGTCCTACTTCTCAAAGTATGCCATATAAATATGATATTGAACAAAAATAATTGCTAGACTACATAAAAAAAGAGGAACAATAAATTATAGAAAAACATGAAATACAAGAGACTCAAGTAGAAACAAATGTTATGATTTTTGATGGAGGATATACTGAGGTAGATATTTTAATGCATAAAATTTTAGCATGAGACCTCAAGATGTGGAAATACATGTTATTGTTTGTTATCCTATTTCTCCTATTTTCTCATATAGATAAGTTAAACATGAAGAAAAGGTGTTATATCACCTTGAGAAAGAACAATGGCCCTTCTTGTAGAGCTATAATTTTAAAGAGCTCAACTTGCTACTCCTAGGAATTCAAATTTGTACTGAGTAATCAAAGAGGAAAATATTCCTTACATTTTTTTTTAGCACTATGAAGATGAGAATGATCAACATGATGAATTGGGATATAACTCTATTAGAGGAGAAGATGAATGTAGTGAGTATGATGTAGTAGAATTGGAGTTTCAAGATGAATATATTATTGATCCATATCAATATAATTTACTCACTCACAAAAAAATTAAAAGAGAACTCATCAAGATATATCAATAGTCTACCTCAATCTGAAGATAAGGTATCCCTTATAGATGTAGTAGTTAGGTAGGACCAAAAAAGAATAATAGCTAGAGGATGAACACATGCATTCACAAAAAAGTGATAGTGTTGCTAGATTAAGTATAATTTTGATGTGTAGTAGTGAGAACTTACAAGGAGTAGAGGATAAGATTAGGGACAATAATATTACATAGAAGGTGATAGATAAAAATAAGGTTTTGGTGCAAAAATGAGTATTAAAAATAAAATAGGTACTAGAAAATCATGAACATGAAGCTCATGATGAAGAAAATTCAATTGATGAGGCATAATTTTTTCAACCCTTTCCACTAGAAGTTTTATGTGTAGGAAATGAGTTGGAGGAAACAAATATTCCTTCTTGCAATGAAGACATTCCTTGCATATTTTATGCAAATGAGTTGATATTCCCATATGATCAAGTGAACATATCTTGTGAAAAGGTCACCATATAGAGTAAATAGGAATACCTACACATTGAGGTGGACAATTGCAATATTAGAAAACTTCATCTATTAAAGTTAGTTCAAATTTTCTCTTCAGAAGTCATGATGATGAAGAGACCATTATTAGTTTCCTCTTTTTCCTTATTCCTTTTGAAGAGGAAAATGAAGAATCAATCACTTGGAGCAAGGAGTTGGCTGATGTGTATTTGCAAACCAAGGAAATTATTCAAGGTACACCAACTTTGGTAAGTTTTTTTTTTTCTAAACATTCTCATTTTTCCTCTCTACCACATCATAAGCTACTATTTTTATGGTCAAAATGAATGATTATGAGTATGAACAACCCATTTCATTGATCAATAGGTCATCACATGATGGAAAGTGGATATTTTCACCATGGGATGATAAGATAATATTTGAAGAAGATATGGGTAGGATCTCATTTAAGATAATTTATTAAGAATACATTGATGCACCAATTAGCTTGGTGCCTCTTGTGTGCATTCTACTACATTATTATGTGTAAGTCTAAATGCAATAAAATTTAGTGAGTCATATATTTAAATTATGAATCCACCCTTTCTTACCTAAAGAGTGACCCAAGAGGTAGATATATCGTATTTTTCTTGGATAACATGAGCTATCCCATAGATAGAACGATAGCTAACAATGAGCACACAATTTGTAGCTTTGGAGGTATGTGTTATGATAGGGAATAGTAAAAATGTGTTTTCACTCAATTATTTTGGGTGGAGAATAATATGGCCCTTGACATGGCCATATAAATATTCTAAGGGGTATCATGATTGTGCCTATTACCTCAACCGATTTTCCAAAGAATTGGTGTGGTTGTTGATCCATGATATTTTTGATTAGTAGTGATTTTGTAAGGGTTGGTTTCACCCTTTACATATTATATTTTATTTCATGTTTTGTCTCATCTTTTAAACATTGTGCTGTATGTGTAGTTGTGCAATCATGACCCTTGTTTAAACATAAAGAAGTATTTTTATCCTATCTCCTTTTGGTCCCCTATTTTTGTTTACTCTTAGAGATATATAGATTGTCACTATGCATACAAGAGGCACATGTGACCCCCAACTAGAGCCACTATTGATGCTCAAATTTGTGGGACTTATAAATTGAATAATTATCTAAGTTTAAATATTTTTGTGCACCTACCTAGCTATCTCCCATTAATATTTAATTAGAGAAAACCTAAATGGGCCCCCCTTTACTTTTTTCCAATTTTTCAATATGGGTCTTGGGTGTGTTTATGTGTTTATGGTTTTTGATTTCCCTTCCATATGCTATAGGCTTGTAGGGAAACTTTGGATCTAAGGACCAAGTCTAAGGGTTCTAGGTTCCCTTAGAACCTTGATCACAACTCATTTGCATTTCCCTGCTCTCCTTCTACCTTCCTCATCAAGCCTCAACCCCTTGGATGAACAATAAAACTTAGCACTTGATTCCTTGGTGCCAAGTCCATTTGGTACTCCATCCCTCACCTCCTATGTAGTTTCTTATTTTTCTCCCAAAGCTTGAAGCTTGAAGAGAAATTTATAATTTGACACCATATCCTTGATTCCAAGTCCTCCTTATATCCTAGTCCTTTCTCTTTCCTTTCCCATCCCTCTAGTCTTAGTTCTCACACACACTCCACTCATGAAATTTTGAAACTCTCAAGAACCATGAAACCTCAAATCCTATTTTTATGCACTTCCCCTTAGAACTTAGAACTTTAGGAGGACTCCAAACCTTGGTACCATGTCCTCGATGCTAGGTTTTCCCTAGTCCCTAAACCCTGCAATCCTCTTCCTCTTAGTCCAAGTGATCCCTCTTTTCCTCCACTCCCCATGGCTATGTATTTCTCACTCCCATGAGGTTCTATTCTTAGTCTATGCTCTCTTGTCAGTCATTATTTCCTCCTTGGGCTCATAGCCTAATCCTTCCTCTAATCCTTTTGGTCTTGGTCTATGTTCTCTACCTAACCCTTGGCCTTCCCCTTTTCTTGACCACTTCTCGCAAGTTCCTCCTAACCCCCAAAACCCAACCCTTCTATTATGTTCAAATTTTCATTTCCCTCCCTACTCTTAGTTCACTTGAATTGGTTAATCCTTTCCAATTCCTCAAGTCCCTTTGAGACTTGGACTCTTGCCAAATACCTAAATACTCAATTTTTTTATAAGGCCCACCTAAAAATTATCAAGTGGCTAGCTTTGGCATAGAAACCATCGAAATCCTATTTCACACACATTCAATGCTTTCCTATCACTCCATTGATACCAAATTTGGCCCTAAAATCACCAATGCCTCCTTTCTTTCCTAAAATACATCTATTCAAATCTAATGCCATCATTTATCATGGATATCTAATTGCATACAACAAGGGTGGCCATGCTACCACAAATATGATCATTGAGGTTCCAATCACCCTCTTCAACTTGCACTTAATCTCTTCCATTGATTTTTGAGGTCCCATGAATCTAGATAACTCCCGCATGTGACACCCATGGTCTTGGGAGAATCCTCCAAGAAAGATCCATGATAGGCACTTCCACCAAAATCTCCTATGCTAAATGATAGGGACATGTGAACTATAAATAAAAGTTCAT
The DNA here is from genome assembly GCA_007258455.2 of Sequoia sempervirens. Classification (NCBI taxonomy): domain Eukaryota; kingdom Viridiplantae; phylum Streptophyta; class Pinopsida; order Cupressales; family Cupressaceae; genus Sequoia; species Sequoia sempervirens. The sequence continues at coordinate 532,529,084 of VDFB02000017.1, forward strand.
TCCACATTGAAAGTTTTTGTCATTCTTATTTCCATAGAACATAGGTTGTAGAGGGTATCATAGGGTTTCAATAGCTACATATCTATTCACCATTTGGGATGTGCATTCTAAAAGTTGTACAGATGTAGCTAATTGAAGCATATATGTGTAATCTTATGTCTCCTTGGCTAGTTGTAGATATTTTACAGATGATACTAAGTTTCTCCTTGTTTCTAGTTTTCTTTATCCACATTTCTAGACATGATTGTAATATAAATTTGATAAGTTCCACAACACTTTAATTAAATATTTAAATTATATTTATAATGGTCAATTTCTTATTATATATGAGTGTTTTCACATTTGGAGAAGGATTCTTAAGTAGACTTGATTTCTTGGTATCATACATTCATTGTTATTTCTCATGTTTTGTTCATATGGTTGAATACAACTCTATAACCCACATAAGGCACTAGTCTTGAAAAATTTGACCCTCAATTTTCTTAAAATGAACAAAATCATTCACCAATAATATAGGAGTAAGAAGTAGGTTTCTATGCATTTCATAATTTAGTGTTATATCCAAGGAAATATCTTAATCAAGGCTTAGTAGTTTTTATTTTGGTGAGTCATGCTTTACATGTCTATATTTGTTTAATGGAGGTCATAAAATTAGGTTAGTATTTGATCTAGTGATAGAATCTAGGGTCAAATCATACTTCTAGATACTACTAATACTTTCTTATTATGTAATTTTAGTTGTAGTTAAATATTATGAAATATTACCTCTAGGAACACCCTCATACATCCAACTAAGCCCAAGGTGTAGGGGAGACTATTCACTCTCATTCATTTTCCTTGAACCCTCTATAGTTTATTGGTGAACCCCAATTTTACCTTCTTAAAAATGAATCCTTGGCCTTGAAGGTAAGAGGTGTTTTAGGATTTTAGACCCATAGTTTTGGGAAGTAACAAATATTTTGGGTCGAATTATGGACATCTGAGAGGGTTGGAATCCATGAGCACACATGTTAAGACTCAAAAAGGATTGGATTAAAGTACTACTAGACATAAAGTTGATGAGTTTAAAATAATTAGAAACACAAGAACTCACAAAATCCTTATATTTGAGACCACATTTTCTCATAATATTTTTTGCAACTCCCAAACCCTCATTACAAATTTTGATTAAGAAAAATTTGAAGTATTTTTAAGACCATACTTAGATTTTGGAACTTTTATAAAATATATATTCCCCTTTTATATTAAAATAGAATGTACTAAATTTTCCCCTTATAAAATGCATTGTATATATCATTTGTACTCCGTGTTTTCTTTATGCAAACATTGCCCTCCTTTAGATCAATCAATGCTACAATATATATTACTCTCTATTTGGTTTTGTAAACTCTTTTGTTAGTACATTTTTGTTGCAAGCATTTTATTAAAATAATTCCCTTTTAAAACATGCACTCATGAAAAAATTTGACCCCATGCAAAATATTCAAATTAAATACCCCTTTTAATTTTTTCCTTCAACTTATCATGCAATTTCTAAATGTAATATTCTTGTCCAATTGATCAAAGTAAAGAAACTTTGAAATTAAAAAATAAAATAAAAAATTATCTTATTGGAAGTACAAAAATTGGGGTCATAAATGATAGGCCAACAAAGATTCACTGGACAATTGTCTATTCTCCAGTTAATAGTTTTAAATTATAATATTTAAGGACATAAAATATATATCAATGTAGTTTCTTACATATAATATTTTTTTAATTGTAATGTTAGATGTCTCAATTTCTTTTTGATTTAATATAAATAAGTTATTTTCTAATTTCAAGATGATTTCTAGTTTTCTAGGGCTTGACTTTAAATATGACATCCTATACATTATATTTAACTAGCAATCGCACCTTGGTGTGCAATGGGTATGCTGAAGAGGTGTGGAAGATGAATTGGGAAAAAATTGACTTATTTTTTTCATACATTTGTGTAGCACAAAGGTCAATTGGTAGGTCATTTTAAAAATGATATTGTTTATATATTATTATAATTATTATTACTATTATTATAGTATTAATTTTATTTTATATTTTTATTATATAATAATATTATTATATATTTTTATTTTATTTTATGTATTAACTATTATATTCATCACATACTCTCTAACATATTAACATACATATAGTTTTTTTCTCCTATTCTATCCAAAGATCAATTAAACTATGAGATATGATTTATTATCGTTAAAATAAAAATAATTATATTACTTAAATATTATATTAGATTTATATAATATAAAAGAAAATATGTAATAATAAACATAATCATAATTTTAGATATTTAAATTAGAAAATATTATATTTTAAAGTACACATAAATATGCAATTATTAATTAAAATTTCATGGAAAAATAACAAACAAAAAAAAATCGCCCCATGATAACTATAAAAATAAATATAATAACATATTGGAAATTATTTGTAGTTGCCCACATGGTGGAGACCCTGTAATAACAAATTAAATAAATAATACAATGTATATATAATTAAAAATGTAATTATAGTATATATAATGTAAGATGCATTATAATTAAAGCTAAATATTATATTAGATTTATATAGTATAAAAGAAAATATCTAATAATAAATGTATTATAATTTTAGATATTTAAATTAGAAAATATTATATTTTAAAGTACACATAAATATGCAAATATTACTTAAAATTTCTTGAAAAAATAACAAAAAAAATTCATCCTATGATAATTGTAAAAGTAAACATAATAACATAATACAAATTATTTGTTGATTTTATTTTTTGCCTTTCAATACTAATTAAAATAGAACATATTAATATAAAAATAAAAATATATATTAACATGTTAAATCTATTTGCTAATATTTTTCAATATAATATTATTTATAAAATATATAATATAATGTAATAAATAAATATAGATATAAATATTATATTATTTTAATAATATATAATATAAATATAAATATAATCAGAACAAATAACATATAAATAAATTAATATAACATACATAAAAGAAAAAAATAATAAATGTAATTATACAATTTAATACATTGATAAATAATAATTAATGAACATTATATATGATTTAAAAACTATATAAAAAAATTAATCACAAAAATGTATCTGTGACTAAAAAAATTACCACCCTACAAAAACGAATGCAAACAGGAAAAAATAAATAAATTTATCCTCGATGTAAATATACTTAACTATCAAATATACCTAACTACCTACTGCTCATAGTGCTCAAACATAAAAAAAAGAAGAGAAAGATTAAAAAAAGACTAATAGTATTCAATGGAGTAGATTAATTTAATTGTATTGCAATTACCTGTTAACCGTTGATAGTGAAAATTGGGTTGGCTATTTCCAAATATGATACGCCTTCCGCATAAATATTTTGGTTGATTATGATCAAAATTTGATAAGAGAGTTGGCTTGGGATGAGCAAAAGAATGTTTTAAATAAAGAAGTCATAATCATAAATCTAATTCTCTTTAAAGAACAAAATTATACTTGTGATTCAATCTAGAATGATAAAACTAGTATGATTCAAGATAGGTTCATGCCACTAAAATTGAAATAAATGACAAATGATAGATAAAAAAACAAATTAAATTAAATGAATTAGGACAATATATATTAGTACAAGATTCAAAATTTATATAATTAAAAAAAACTTCTCCCTCAACTTTTATAAAATAACAGTTTTAAAGTATTTCTGAATGTTGTAGAATTTATTATTATTTATTTAGTCATGAAAATTTGTGATCACCTCAATAATACCCCAGTACTAGATGATAATTCAGTGTACCTTTACCTACTAAAACTGTTGTCTCTAGACCATTTCAAGATTGCTGTTTTAAAATGGTAAATTGAGATAAATGTATCTTGCATTTGGAATGCAGATCTTCACCTTCTCAGTTAATTTTCTAAAAGCTGCTCATGCTTCAATGTTTATAGCTCTGTTTATATATCTTTAATTTATTTAGTATAATACTACATACAAGTTCAGCATTGCAAAACTTATCATAACACATTTGTTTGTCACTTAACAGTTGGGATTGACGAGCAAGTGAAAGAAATACTTGATATTCTGACAACCACAGACCAGTCATCGCTTGCAGTTGTAATTTATGGTTTTGGAGGCCTTGGAAAGACCACAGTCGCAGAAGCTGTGGTTTCAAAAATAGATCTCAAGAATTATGATTACACTAGTCTTGAAATACATCAAGAGCAAGAAAAAAATGACTTTACAAGATCACAGCAGCGAATTCTGAAAGATTGTTTCCCAATGTATAATGGTGGGAACCCGATAATGTTAACAGATTGTAAAGATGGTAGAGGTCATCTGATGGAGGCTTTTAAATGTCATAGAGGAAAACCTCTTTTTCTTTTCATTGATAATGCATTAAGGTCAGCAGACCTGAAGAACCTTCTGCCGCAGGACTTGAGAGGCCTGCCCCAAGGTAGCAGAATTCTGGTAACAACACGAAATTTAGCAGCTACAGATATGTTTAAAGAACAGCCCAACCTGGTGCGCAATGGCTATTGTCTCAATCCTCTGCCCGATCAAGATGCATTGAAAATTTTGTTAAAAGATCCAACTCAACGTGCAACCATCAAAGAAGATGATTTAAATAGAATCCTAAAAATTTGCAGCGGGGTACCGCTGGCCCTCACGATTGTTGGTGCTCAATTAGAGGAGCAGAAGTATCAAGTTAACAAGTGTGAGGACTTACTGGAAGCTTTGGAAAAGGGAGTTACAATCAATAAAGAAGAGCTGAGCGAACGCCTTGTTGATTTTGTGTATGGTAAGTTAGATGAGTACATTCAGGAAGCCTTACTTGACATATGCTACTTCTTCAGCGAACGGAATCGTGAAGATGTGCAGTATATTGTGGGAGAACCGGCAGTTACATCTCTTCTTGAGGCAGGATTGGTCACTTCAACTCCTAAGAAAAGGCTGACGCAGTTAGTTCTGGTCTCCACCTACGATTCGCTTGGGGAGAAATTAGTTGTTCACGATATCATCAAAGCAAAGGCAAAAGGCTTAGCAAAAGGGAATAGAATCTTAGATTATCAATCCCTATGTGAAGCGGCAGACGAACAGGTATATTTACCCAGGTGTCCCTTCCAATTACGTGATCGGATAGAATACAAGTTTAAAATTATTTACTCTAACCAAAGTTAGTACTTTTGCAGAGGCTCAATCAAATTAAAGGAGTCTGGCTTGTTAACGAGGAATCTGAACACGTTATTGAGGAAAGACACTTAAATCTAATGAGAAAATCATTAAGAGTTCTGGCCTTGGGAAAAGGAATGAAAGTGAGCACAGTAAGTCAGATGAGATTTGAAGAATTGAAGTTTCTTCAGCTATCCTATGAGTTTACTCAATTACCAGTGAAATTGGAGAAGCTTGATAAATTGAGGGTGTTCCATGGGCCTTTCTTCACCGAAGGTGGAGTTAGTCTGTGTAAGGCAAGTCTTCTGTCTTCAATTACATTTTATTATTTATACATTTTGATTGTTTGGTAGCCATGTTCTGACAATTGGAATCTCTATGCAGCTTTCTAAAAGTTTATTGTCAATGAAGGTCATTTGCCCATTTGATTCCACTGAATGCACAAACTCTCAAAATTTGCCTGACACCTTTGGACAACTCACAGCTTTAAGGAACTTGAATTTAGAAGGGTGTTCAATGTTAGAAGCTTTGCCTGACACCTTTGGACAACTCACAGCTTTAAGGGACTTGAATTTATATGGGTGTTCAATGTTAGAAGCTTTGCCTGACACCTTTGGACAACTCACAGCTTTAAGGGACTTGAATTTATCTTGCTGTGAAAAGTTAGAAGCTTTGCCTGACACCTTTGGACAACTCACAGCTTTAAGGGACTTGAATTTAGAAGGGTGTTCAATGTTAGAAGCTTTGCCTGACACCTTTGGACAACTCACAGCTTTAAGGGACTTGAATTTAGATTTGTGTACTAATTTAAAAACTTTACCCAACTCCTTTGAACAACTGACATCTTTGTACAATTTACATCTTCTAATTGAAATGTATAATGCAAAGCCACATAATTAGGCGGCTGCTAACTTTAAAAATCTCCGAGGAAAATGCATTTTTTTTTTAAGAATAGAGAAGTTGCAAGTTCTTATCCAAAGTCAGCATGTGCCGATAGAGATGTTGGGACGCTAATGTTTTAAAAGAAATTAAAGAATATTTTTTTGTACGAGTTTTATATTAGAGGATATGTACCATGTATTATTATAGTTTGGATTTAAAAAATAGGTTATTTTAAAAATTTAGAAGTGGCATTGAGTATATATGTTTAATATATATTTTTTAAAGTATGTTTTTTTTGTTGTTGAAAAATGAATAATATCATTTATTTATTCAATATAATTTTTTTATGTGATCTTAATTTTTTTGAATTTGTTTAGTGCATTGTCTACATAATTTTCAAATCAATATTAAAGTATTTATTTTTTAAATAATAAATTTATTTATTTTATTCAATTATAAAATAGACTAGAGGTCGATTATATAAAAACAATAAAGGAAAACTATTATTTAAGTAAGATCATAGTTTAGCATTTAAAATTTGCTATAGAATCTTCTTTCTATTTGATGCTTTGATTACCAATGCATGGATTTGGGTCATATTGCTGTTGAAAAATGAATAATATCATTTATTTATTCAATATATATTTTTTATGTGATTTTAGTTTTTTTGAATTTGTTTAGTGCATTGTCTATATAATTTTCAAATCAATACTAAAGTATTTCTTTTTTAAATAATAGATTTATTTATTATATTCAATTATAAAATAGGCTAGAGGTCAATTATAAAAAGACAATAAAGGAAAACTATTATTTAAGTAAGATCATAGTTCAACATTTAAAATTTGCTATGGAATCTTCTTTCTATTTGATGCTTTGATTACCAATACATGGATTTGGGTCATGGCTATTATGATGTAGCCTATGATGACTATCATGAATGAGGGGTCTAATTTTTTGAACGAAAGCCTTGAGATAGTAACACAATGTGATATCTTTGGAGATGATATTCACAAGGTTCAAATTATCCATTTTCTCATCCATTATGTGTCTTTTCATCACTTTCTATTCTTGAATGAATTAATTGAGTATTCACGTTCTCTAGTTAATCCATGATGGCTAAGGTAAGGTCTTGAAGATTTATTCTACCCAATTTGGTTTCCTAGATACACTCATTTCTAATGGTAACTAGATTGTAAATAATAGAAATAATAGGAGTTATGGATTTTTACAAGTTATCATTCTAACACCAAGGCATATAAAAAGATGGATGGTGAGTAGTATTTTAACGCAAGGGATCCCTTGAGATATGGGCCTTCTTACTAAAAAAGGGCTCCTCAATGCTATCCTTTTTCTTTCCTTTCGTGGAAGATGGGTAATGTTGATATTCAATATTTTCATTACTAAAATTATCCAAAGTATTAATAACTACATCTATACCCCTTCTTGGAAAAAACATGTTACTAGTCGTATTACTATCCTTAGTCTTGTTAATGTGATAATTGGTATTCATAGAAAATTACTAATAATCTTTCCATAAACAAGAATCCTTGAAAGAGCATAAGGTCTCCTTAACACTCATGTAGTTATTTCCTACACTTTAATTTCATCCATAAGGCTTCTAGACATCTCATGCATGGCATTAGGCATGATAATAGTTCCTTGTACCATAATGAGGAGGCCCATAAGAGATACAATGAATTGAAATAGGTTCCATAAGCACCCACATACAACCATATGGTAGCACAATAGTAGTAGATCAAAGAAAAAATGATCCAAAAACAATCCATAGAAAAATAAACACAAGAAAGAGGCAACTATGAAGGAAGAATACAATGAAGAAACAATTAATTGGATCCAATTGATACGAGTCACAATAGTCTACATAAGGTGTGAGAGGGAGAACTTCAAGTAGGAAAGAAATTGAAAAGGAAGGAAAAATAGAAAAATGATAGAGAAAATTGGAGTGAGATAAAAACCTGAAGCCATAGGGATACACTCCAAAATAGAAATAGCGTACATGAATGAGGAAAAACTAAGACATGTTGAGAAATATCTTGATGCCAATTCATGTAGTATAAAAAAATCAAGACTATAAATAGAAATTGAAGAACCATAGTTGAGATAGAAAAAGGTCAATAACCACTCCAAATCAAAATATAATATTCTTAACCATTCCAAAGCTACACCTTCTAGAATGGAAAGACCAATAAAGCATAAAAATTAAACTTATATATGACAAGATTGAAGACCAGATAAAACTAAAGGCCACTTCTTGTGCTTGTAAAGCTTCTAATTGGAAAAGGAATGGACTTGTATCCAATGCTAGAAGATGATAGAATCATAATCCAATCCTCATTAGGAAATAAATAATTCAAATCTCATTTGATTCTTTCCAACCACCAAACCATTCCATATCATGAAGAAAATGTTTCTAAACCTAATTGAAGGTGAGAGTTATTTTTCTATGCATGAATTAGTTAGCAAATTCAATCACCTCTTGCCAAGTCTTCTAGATCTAAACAAGTGAATCTCTTTCAACTACCAAACACTCATGGAAGATAGTATACAATTTTTCCTTGTGTTCAAGGGCTTTTCATTGAAGTGTTTGAATCCGTCAAAGCCTAAGGCCATTTTTAAATCATTTTTGGTTTTGGGGTCAACACATTCCATATTAATATTGTGGCATCTAACATTCAATACCTTTAGGGAATCTTTCAATGTGTTATTGACTTAGGTTTCCTAATATTCCACTTTAATTTGGTTAAACTCCGTATTTCAAGCAATCAACAACTCATTAGGTATTTTTTTGGCTATAGATAAGGTCAATTCAACTTTTACTCATATAGCTTATAATAATATTCTAGTAGATCTAGATATCTTCGAGCATCTTCTTGAGACATTACCCAAATAGTTAAGGAAAATATTGGGTTCAACTTGTAGACTTTGAAGGGTTTCCTTTTCATTTTTTGATATACTATGATATAGGTCATGTTGTTGAAAATTTTCTCATTAGGAGACACAAGTTGGCATGTCATGTCACAAGGTGAAAATATTCTTTCCCACATCATCTCTTTGTCAAGGAAACAAAAGAAACATGTCCTTTAGATTCACCATAAGTTTAGAAAGAAAATTTATATCACAACCCATCAAGAGGAGGCACCCTCCCAACTCACATATCCCTTATAGAAGGAAATTCATAAAATCTAGATTCACCAAGTATCAAATGCTTTCCAACTATCAATCAATGATTTAGGGTATGATGAAAGAATTTCCTATGTAAAAGTGTAAGAAATCACACAAAAATGTGACTCAAGTTTTCATTTTATCCTTCTATTCTCACATGTCCACATGGATGGGAAGTAATTAGGCATAATTTAGTTCATCAATTATTTTTGTATATCCTTTCTTTTTTTTGAAAAACTTATTTTATATCGTTTGTCTCATTTGTAAGGCCTATTATTTTTTGTCATGTTTACCTTAGTTTTCTAATTAAAAAAGGTGAAATCACTTAACCCTTCCTTTACTTGTCATAGTAAAAAAAATCCCCAAAAGGACCCATAATAAGAGGATAAATATTAGAAGCGCCAACCATCACCCTTGATCCATTGTACTCCAAAAAGAAAACACTCTCATCACAATTGGAAAGATAGATAAGCCAACTCCATGATTATAGACCATAACAAAAGCATTAATTTCATTACCAAGTTTATCAGAAGCAATAGAATTGATAGAAATATGCATATAAATTTTGAAGATCTTGATCTTCCAATACCAATGGCAATAAAAAACCAAATAAAGAAACCATTGAAAAAAATAGAATCCAAGAAAGAACTTGCATTAACTTCTTAATTTTTTAAAATATATTTTTTAAGAACTTTTGATGTTCAATAAAAGTGGGAAATTTCTCTAACCTTTTCCCATGATTGAATAATCATGATAACTTTCCCAAATTTTGAGATTAGCAATCCAATTTTCTACTTGATCTCCTTCATGATATATGTGAGTAATTTTAAAATTAAAAAAAAAATCTTATGATATCAATAGCTTCCAAAATAAGAATATATAGTCTCCATCAATTAACTTCTCAATGTTGGGTGTTTGCATTGAAATTATGTACAAAAAAGTGGCCAAATGACCAATTTTCTACACAACACACTCATGTTATGTTCAAAATAACATAAAACGATCACATTATGGCTTGGTAAATACCAAGCAATAATGCAAGAACATATTGTGAGACACAAAATGTGAGCACGTTATGTAAGCCAAAAAAAATGATTGCATTTTGAAAGCCACAAAATATGAGCACACTTTGTGAGCCAGAAAACATGAGCATTTTTGGTGAGCCACAAAACATGAGCATGTTTTATGGCTCATAAAATGTGCTTACATTTTGTAGCTTATAAAATTATAAAGATTGAGAGGGAGAGGGAAAGAGAGAGGGGGAAAGAGATAAAGAGAGAGGGAGGATAGAGATAGATAGAGATGGTGTGAGAGAGATAAAGATAGGGAAGAAGAGAGATGGAGAGAGAGGATAGAGAGGTAGAGAGGGAGAGGGTAAGAGACATATAAAGAGATAGTGAGAGAGAAATATAGAGGGAGAGGATGAGATAGAGAGATAAAGAAGAGGGAAAGGGGGAGAGATATATAGAGATAGTGAGATAAGGATAGAAAGATATGTACAAGGAGAGGGAAAGATAGAGAGAGGCGAAAAAGATATAGAGAGGGACAGGGAGAGAGTGAGAAGAAGAGATGGAAGAGATATAGAGTGAGTGAGATAGAGAGAGATATAGTCATAGAGGGAGAGGGAGAGAGGGACAAGGAGAGAGAGAGGAAGAGGGAGAGAGAGAGGGACAAGGAGATAGAGAGGGTGAGAGTGAGATAGAGAGAGATGAGAGAGAAATGGAGGGAGAGAGAGTGTGTGAAAAGATGGATAGAAAAATAATGAAATGGTGATAGAGATATAAAGATATAGAGGTAGTTGGAGATTGAGATAAATAGAGAGAGGGGGGATCTAGTGAAAGATAAAGAGAGGGGAGATAAAGAAATAGATATGGAGAGTGAGAGAGAGACGGTGAGGGAGAGAGATAGATAAAGAGTGAAAGGGAGATAAACATAAAGAAATGGTGAGAGAGATCAGAGGAGAGGGTGATGGAGAGAGGATAAAGAGATATAGATAGATGAAGGGAGAGAGATGGGAGAGAGAAAGTGGGAGGGAGAGAGACAAAGAAATAATAAGAGATATATAAAGAGAGAGAGGGAGAGGTAGAGATAGAGAGATAGAGGGATAGACATATAGAGATCTAGCGATATATATAAAGAAATAGGAGAGGGAGAGAGAGAAATAAAGTGAGTGAGAGTAGATAAAGGAAGAGATAAAGATATAGAGATAGATAGGGAGAGAGATAGAGAGATAGAGAGGGAGATGGTAAGAGACATATAAAGAGATAGTGAGAAAGGGAAAAATATGGAGAGGATAATGTGTGTGTGTGTAGAGAAGGGGGATTCGCTACTCATGAGTCTATTTATTCTCAAGAGATTCCCAAGGGGTGAATTGTCCTAAACTACCTCAAGGGACACAACGAAAGTTCTAGAATTAGAAAGAGTAGGCCACAACAATTTTCTAGACAAACTGACGAGCTCTCAACCAAAGGATGACAATACGGTTTTGGGACAATAGTGTGGTGCACTAGTGTTCGTATGGATCAAAAAACAAGAATATCATAGAAAATAATAGAGTGGCTACTAACAATTAGAATACAGAGAAATTCTGGAATGCGGGAAAATGACATAATATGATAGAATTGAAACAAAGTGAAGTGTAGATGGTAGAGATAAAGAGAAGATACGAAATTTCTTACAACCATGCAAGTGATGAAGCCTCCAGCAAATGAATGTCTTCAATACCTACATGTGTAAGATCTGGAGAAAGTGTTGGGGTTGTATAGGGGTTTTCCTTAGTCAAACTCCCACTTTGGTGTTCCCACCTGCACGGATAGCCAAATAGATGGAGAGAAATGGAAAAAGGAGTGATAAAGGCAATCCTCTCTTGAGGAGAAGAACCCATATCACAAAATGTAGGTGATAAAAGCAATCCCCACTCAAGGAGGAGAACCCGTATCACAAAGTAGAGATGCAATAGATAGGGGATGTGTGAAATCCTAAGATTCTCGCAAGAATGAAGTAAGGGAGAGAGAGTTGCAAGGCTTAAGCAAGCCAAAGAGGGAGAGAAAGAACAAAAGAGAGGGATGTGAGAGCCAAGAGAGCTACAAAGAGGGTTGTGAGAACATGAAAGCTTGAAGTTGTTGTAACAAGTGAGAGATTTGTGCAAGAAAAAGAGTGAAGAGGAAAAAGAGAGTGTCTCCAAGGGAGATAGCTCAAGAAGGAAAAATGGATTAAAAGAATGGATTAAAAAGAGATAATAGGAGGGAAAGAAGCTTCCCCAACCATTACAAGGTATCCCCAACCATTACCACCAACAAAATTTGTTAACAAGTGAAAAAAATGCACAGAAATGGTTATTTGAATGTTGAAACATCAAAGGACACTAGCGTGGTGCACAAATGTCTAGTGTCTAGATACATCACACAAAAAAACAATGAGAATAGGAGAAGCATAAGTTTTGACACAAAGCTGATGCACAAGGATAACTGCTCAAAAGGGATGTTGGAGCATCTTGAGAGGGAAAAATCTTGATGCAGGGGCTAAAATGAGCCTACACAAGTTCTAGGGGAGTGGAAACTAAAGAGGATGCAAGAATATATGTTAAATTGCAAGGGATTCAATTTTGTGACATTACATTTTTCCCCCACTTTAGCGGGTATATGAACCTACACTAATAGGCACGCTAAAGGAAGTCTACTAAACATAAATAACATCATAATGCCAAAAGGATACTATAGAGGAAGCATATAACTCAAGGAACCATGCCCCTAGGCTACATACCTGCAAAAAAAATGCATTAGACAAGAAAAACCTACACCAGACAACAATGTTATCACACAAAAAACTAAAGGATTTAAGTCAGCAAAGTGAAAGAGACCTTGATGCAGAAGGTTGTCTCGGTACTATGAATCATCCCCAAATTAAGAAATAACACATAGAAGAATTCTAAAATGAAGAGAAGAAGGTAAGGATTGATTGCTTCAAGAGAAGAGCGAACCCAAAAGTTAGGGAAGCAACCAAGATTGAAGAGAGGAGCATATACCCAGGATGAAGAAGATGCAGATCTTCGATCTAGTATATACAACTTGAGAAGAGAAGATGATTTAAGAAAGAGATGGAGAAGCTAGAAAGGAATGAAAATTCCAAGAGAGACAGCTCCACAGGCACTCTCTTTTAAGGAGGTTCAAACAAAAGGACTTTGTTATGCCTTGCATAACCACCTCATTTTGTATTGGATCAAAATGGGTCCCCCTTTGTTTTGGTTTTGTCCTTGGTGTTTTGTTTGGGTCTTAGGAGTTGTTCTTTCCTCCTAAATCCTTGTTTCTTTTGGTTTGGCAAAAGCGGATTCAAAATGGAAATTGGACTTAGAATTTTTAAAGGGTCCAAGTCTGAATTCAATCTCGTTCCGATCCCACCCTTGTCTCATTGTTCTTTTCATTGTCTTTTGGTTTGTCTCGTACTCTTGGGTCTATTTCTCCCCTGAGTTGCTTCTTGTTTCCTTGTGTTTTGTTTTTTCTCTGGTGGAGATGAAACCAGAATTGGAGTTGAGCTTGGAATTTTGTAAAATTTTTGAATCTAAAATTTGTTTTGATCCCGCTCCCGCTTGCTTGCTTTGTGTTTTGTCATCGTTGGTGTCTCAGCTGGGCCCAATTTTTGTTTTGGTTCTGCTTCCCATCGTTTCTTTTGTCCTTGTCTCGATGTTTTGTTCCTTTGTCGAGATCGAAACTAGAATCAAAACCAAACCTAGGAATTTTTAAAATTATGGGTCCGGTTTTGGTCCCAAGTCCACCCTTGTTTCCCTTTGTTGTATGTCCTTGTTGCAGGACTGGAACCAGGTCCAGAGTTGGATAAGAGACTTGGATAAAGTTTCTTGGGCTATTCTGGATCTGCGTCGGCATCTACCCTACCTTTGATTTCCACATTGGTTGATTACTCATTCACATTTTTGGTTCTGCTCCTAATCAACCGCATTTATTGCATTAATTGTAGCCTCCTCACACACATGAAATACTTTTTAAAACTAAATCAAGTTTAACTGGCTCATTATCTTTATTATCTAAGTTGTTTTAGCGAACCATACCCAAGGTAACTTTGATATGAGCATGATTTGATTGTGGAGGCATGTTGGTGAGCGAATTCTTATCCAGTTTCAACCTTTCTTGTTGGCAATTTGAGGTAGGGTCTTTTCCTATTTATTTTTGTCATTTTGTTTTCATGTTCTTGTTTGCAATGTTCTTGTGCATTCATGGGACCTTTCCTATGAATCTTCACTCGTTCCCTTGTATCTTTTCTTGGTTTCATTTTGTCCTTTTCTATTTTTTGTTTTTCTCTTTTTCTCTTTTTGTTTGTTTCTTTTTCCATTCTATTGTCGCTTTCATGGTAGGTATGTTTTGTCGTGCCCTAGTTTCTAAACTAGGGTTTCATTTTATGGGATCCTCTATGCTTTAAACACTTTAAAATCTATTTAGTGACCCCTTTGATCTTATTCCCATGTTGGTTCAGTGATTTTCATGTCAGGTTCTTGATGCCCTAATTATCTGAGTCGACGCGTCTTGCAAACTAGGATTTGTGTGACAACCTTTACAATATCCAACCCCTAGAGTTAAATTTGGTCTTTATTTCGTTAAAGGGTGAGGTTAATCCCCTTTAGTTGAGGTTCCCTTATGATCCCATGTGACCTAGGTCCTAAAGTTCATGTGACCACACCTTTAAGAAATTGTTTTGTTTGAATGGTAAACTGGTGGAAGCAGGCCCAAGAATGAACTTGTCCCATAATTATTTGCATGGGAGTTCATTCCAAAAATGATCCCACTTCCGATGATCATTGACTCTAATACTCACCCTTTCCATTTGTCGAAAGCTAAACCAAAGTGGGAAACAAACTTGGAACTATTCATAGGTTCTACGTTCAGTTTCCATTCCAATCCTAGTTTTGGTCTCGTTCTAGTTTGGTGCCGATCCCACCCATGTTAAATCATTTCTTGTTCCTTATTCTTCTTTTACTCCGCTTCCAGTGGATATGAAATTTGACTAAGTATGGTGAGTTATCCTAAGGGAGTAGAGAATGGTATTGATGATGTAATTATTTTCATACTTTTGTTCATCTAATCCAGGGTTTTGTTGCAAAAATAGATGTCAAGAGCATTGGAGGAGGCTTCTCAAAGAATCTAGCCAACAGAGAGTTCAAGGCAAGGAACCAAGCCTAAGAAGATAAAGGTGGAAAAACTCCCCTACACCTTGAGGTATAAGCACCAAAATCCTACTATTATAGCTAGCAAGGTGGATTCTAATTGGGTAGACATCACAAACACAAACTTGGGCCCATTCAACTATGAGGAGTTGCATGAAGAAATCTTCAATGAGGAGGTAACAAGGAGAGCACAAAGAATTGTTCAATATGGATTGGCACATGTTCCCCTCTTTCCTCTATCAATACAATGTCCAGAATTGATACTTACTACAGTTGGAGCCTACAATCCTACTACCAAACAATGTGTGGACTTGTAGGGGAACATCATCATTGATCTAACACCACAGATGATAAGGTTCATGTTCAATGTACCTAACCCATAGAGCCCCTGACAACTCAATGAGGTAGAAGCCCTACAATTATATATAAACAAGAAGGAGGCTAGCAAGACTCGTATGAACAAACATTGGGTGAGAGTGGAGAAGAAATCCCTAGAAAAAATCCCTGATCAACCCAAGAGATAAGATTTCACCAAGGAGATTGATGATATAATTATGATGATCACTAGAGTATTTGGAAAAAGGGATTCCTCGTAGTTCAAGGAATGGATGTTCCCATTCATTCAAACCATTCTGGATGGTAGGCAATAGTTTGATTGGTCAATGATCTTATCAAAGTGCCTACACAATCAAATGCTCAAGGTGAGGGAGACAAAACGCTTCTTCATGACTTCCTATGTCATATATGTAGTTGCAAGAAGAGGTATCTTTCCTAGTTTGAATGCAGTTGGGATATTGGGAGAAGCCCTTGGACAGAAAAGAGTGTGGGATCACTATGATCAGCTAAACTTGTAGACTTCTGAGTCACACTATAGAAGAGTTCATGATACATTCCTATATGTTATCATTAACCAACTAACAAGAGATGCAGGATATAGATTGAGCAGAGATGCCATGGCATTTATTGTAGAATGGGGACATTGGTACATCCAATACCCCAAGTTCACTTATTTCAAGATGGCTAGTTTTGATGGCCACCCTCATCTATTGCCCAGGTGCTACAACAACAGAGTTGTTTTGATGGAGTTCATTTACCAAGCCATAGGGGTTAATCTCAAATTTGCTAGCAAGCATAAGATTGGTTGTCACAAATTCACCATGAATTTGGGTGAGTATAGTTGTGCACACAATGTGGCAGGCAAGGTAATCTATGATGAGTTAATCCATTTGAAGTTGGGCACGTATACCTCTAGGAAGTATTTTGATCCCAAGCACAAGATGCAGGGTTTGCTTCCTACTATTTTTTATAAACATTTCAATATGTTGGAAGATTTTTGGATAGATCTACAAGATGAGTATGATCTATGAAGAAGAAATTATGAAAGATTCCCCATTCCACTCATGGTTGAATATGGGGTGAAGGAGGATATTCCTAATAATTTTTCAAATTATGGGGTAACCTAATATGATGCTAAGAATATAGGAACTAAGGACTTGGATCCAATGGATTGGGATGCAAAGGAATCCATTGATATAAAACAGATTGCAAGGTCGGTCCTCGATAGAAGTATCCAGTGGATGGTTATGAGAATCAAGGAGCTAGAGGCTCAAACTTTGAAAAAGAGAAAGGTTGCATGTGCCACTCAAGGGTATAGAAGGACAAAAATAAGAATGGATCCTAAGGAGCCCCTAGAGATTTTCCCTCCCAATTATAGAGAGGAACTTGAACCTATACTTCCTGCTCAGGATGTTTCGGAAGAACATGGAGAAGAGGCCATCATAGAACCTAGTATTTCAACAATTGTTGAAGGTGAAACATCAATTCAACCTCCTCTTATAGAGCAACCAATTGAGGAAATGCCTACTCAAACCCTTCATAAGGAAGTTGAATCCTTGAAAGGGAAGGAACCTGAAATTGAAATCCATGACATTGATACAAATTCTAAGGCTACCCAATCTAATAAGGAGACTAACGTGGTCGCCTCTCATGAGGAAACTGAGAATGTATGAACTAAGCATGTTTTGACTGAGGAAGATCAATGGAAGTTGTTCAAATATGCCAAGAAACAAGCAGATGCCAAGGCACAAGTTGAGGAACTTTCCAATTAGAAGGAAATTGATGCTAAGGCACAAGCTGATGTGTTGGTTAACCAACAAGAATTGGAGTCTAAAGCCAAGGCTGAGGAACTTGCTAAGCAATGAAAAAAGGAGTAGGAACTCAAGACCAAAGAAGAGAGAGATAGATTGGATATGATACAAAAGATCCATGAGATGGAAGAGGAGAAAGCTCAACACAGAAGGGAAAGGGAAGCCCTTGAGGCTAAATTTAAGGTTGTTGAGGAGGCTCATAGGAGAAAGGAGGAGGAAGAACACCTGGAAAGAAAGAAGGAGGCTGAAGAGCTTTCCAAGTATGAACAAAGGTCTAAGGAAGCATGGAATAAAGTTAAGGAGCTTGAAAAACAAAGAGATCAAATGTATGAGGAGAAGAGGTTGGAAGAAGAATGTTTACAAAAAGAATTAGAATCTAAAAAGTTGCAGGAGAAAAAGGATAAAGAAGCTAAAAGGTTGGCACAAGAAGTTGTAGAAAGGGAACAAAAAAATGTACAAGAGGTTGATTCTTAACCTAGGACCACCACATTGCAACCTCTTTCTTTGGCTACTACTACCTCTTCTTCTACACAAGTGGTCACCACTCCTGTTGTTCCAACATGGCTGAAACTTGATCTTGAGAGAAAGCAAATAGTTTAACCTCAACCTCTAAATTGGGATGAAATAATGGAGACAGAGAAAGAGAGACCCAAGAAAAAGGCCAGGGTCCTTCATTCTACTAATCTCATAGATGCGGATGAGATTGTTGTTGAATGTGCAATCCCAATGGTGGACAAAGACATATAAGATATGCAAATAACTAATTACTAATTAGGCACTATCAATTTGGGGAGACCTAAGAGGAATCAATAGATGAACATCATTGATATTGTAGCATCCTCCACCAAATCTAGAATGATCAAAGATAAACAAAGGAAGGATGAACTTAAAGCCCAATTGGATCAATTGTAAAAATTCATGAAGGATGTCTCCACTCTGGTTTCTCAACAAGCTGCCGCCCTAGAGACCCCAATCTTATTGAGCAAGAAAGAAGATGATGACTTAGTGAAAATGAGAAGTAAGGTGGGGATGATTGATAGGTGGTTTGATAGGATTAATCAAGAGGTTGGTGAGGTGATTTCTGATAGTTTTAAAGTGCATGAGGATGCACTAGAATTAGTAGAAGAAAAGAATCAACATGTTGAAGTCTTGGAAAAAAAAGATGAGGAGTATAGAGAACATGTCAAGAAATTAAAAGACATCAGAAAAGTGTCAAAGCCAACTCTCTTTGAGCAATCAATCCTTGATGAGGATAATGCAAATTTTATTGAGAAAACATTGAGCATAATCTGGTTTAGATCCAAATTCATCTATGAACATAAGAATGAAGTTCAAGAAGCTAGTAAAGACTTGAATGGACATATTGATGAATTTGAGGTGATGATTGCTATTCTGGTTAATTTGGATATCTCGATCAAAGAAGGTCTTCCTCTGGATAAATCAAAGGAGAAATGGAGAAAAAAAATTGAGGAAGTGATGTAGAAAGAAGATGATGGTGAAGACTTGTTGTTGGATAGACTCATGGACATCAAAGATGAGGTGAAAGCTACTAGGAGGGAGTTGATCAAATTGAAAGATATGTAAGAATTTTCCTTAGAAGAGTTAAAAATAATTAAATTTGAGGATAATTGGGTAGATGGACCTAATGAGGAGATTCTTCAACAAGTATTCTCCATCTATGATGAATATCTCCTTGATCAAGCAACACAAGAATGAGCTGGCAAATGAACGTTTTGTTTTGGTGGACAACTTCCTCTTTTCTCTCCTACTTTGCAGGGTCATGACATGAGCTAAATTACAAATCTCATCTAGTAGTTCTACCATCCTCCTTGGGCATCATATTTGGGACAACATGTCTATCAACCATTGAATTGAAGATCAACCACTTCATGCAGTTTTGATTCCTTGATTAGTGGATCTCTGTTTTTGATTGAGAGAAATTAGTGCATATCCTCCCTATATGTAATTTTGAGCCCCATTTTGTAAAGGTTGGCTGATTGAAGAAGGATTAGCCACCTGATGAGATAGCAGATAGTATTGTTATAGTCTTAGGATTTTATAAGATTTAAGCAAGATATTTTGAAAACTTTGTGGTACATAGATGATTTTACAATTTTATACAGTTTCATTTTATTGTCAAGTTTGGACTTGAATGATAATGTTAATGAATTATAATCATTTGTATTCCAGTGGATGTTGTGCATAATTTTTTTCTATTTGATGCAAATCAATAGGGGAAACCAGATCTAAGACTATTTCATTGAATTGTCTATGAATGAAATTCATTCATGTCTATTTGATATGATTTTAGCAAATGAGTGGGTTATATGTTTTGATCTTGAAGTAAATTTTTGATGAATGGTTGTGATTGTTGAATTAGCACTGTGAATGTATGAAATGGTGTAGGTTATGATATGGATTACATCATGTTATGGTTTTGGTTAGTTGGAGAAACCCTCGTTGTTAAAATACATGTCTAGATTTGAAGAAGTTTATATTCATGTTTTACTATTCTAAGGATTTGTTCTATCTTTTTTCTATTTATTTATACCCCCAAATGTAGGTTAATTGATATGATGCAGTTTGTATTCCTTTATACCAATAGGCCCCTTGAATATTATTGTTACATTGGCCATTGAGTAACATCAACATAGTTGAGAACCAACTACCAGGACCTTGGAAGATAGATTGCTTTATTCTTTCTTTCTTTTTAAGGAGAAATGGCATATAGATATTTTGTTTAATTTTTATGTGCTATTTTGACCATCAACAGATCTAGCCCTAGAAGGAGGGCCTGAGGAACAAACTATCTTGAATTGGGTCATTCTCACCATAAAGGTTTGAAAGAGTTCTCAAATCTTCTTAGAATTTGGAACCATTGGTTGAACTCCAAACCCCTATCAAATACAGACCCCAAGCCTATAGAGTTTTGATTCAACCATTGTCACCATCACTTACTCCACTTGGATTTCCACCAAATCCACCTATTTAACTGTTGGTTCAACTAGTCCCACCACCACCCATGGCTTTCTTCATAAATAATCCATCTCCATTGGGGATTATCCCTGGTGGTATACATGATCTTCCCAAGAATCTAGAGAGATTCTATCACAAATATATGCACAGAGAATCAAGGAGT
Source organism: Sequoia sempervirens (assembly GCA_007258455.2). Classification (NCBI taxonomy): domain Eukaryota; kingdom Viridiplantae; phylum Streptophyta; class Pinopsida; order Cupressales; family Cupressaceae; genus Sequoia; species Sequoia sempervirens. The sequence continues at coordinate 532,549,820 of VDFB02000017.1, forward strand.
GTTGAATATCATATACATGCATTTAAAGATGCATGTACTCATGCTCAAGTTTCCCACCATGATGTTGTGTGTAGAGTATTCCCCTACTCTTTGGGTGACATAGCATACAAATAGTATTTGAATTTTCCCCAGGGGTCTATTTTGAGTTGGACAGACTTAGAAAATGCCTTTATCAATCAATTTCGGGTCTATGTAGACCCTGCCATTTTGTATCATCAATTTTATAACATAAGAAAAGAACCCCGTGAACTATTACCATTGTTTAACAAAAGATTCTAGAGGATGTACTAAAGGCTACATGATCCTTACTTGGTTGCTGAAAATATCACCATTTTGGCATATTTAAGGGCCATAGATCCCTTTATTGGCCTATTTTTGCAGAGGACATATGTTGTCATTGAGATTAATTCTCTTTCTAAAGTTTATCACCTAGACGTTAAATTGCAACAACAGAGAAACTTACAATTGGGAACTTTAGGAGGAGTTCTCCCTCCCACAGGATATCAAATGCATAATCCAACTCCTCTATTTAATATTGCCCCAGGGATATCTTATTCCCAATATGCACCCATGTCTGAGTTACAAAATCCACCACCCCTACCATTCTTCACTAATGGGGCTTAGGATTCCTCCCAACAATCACAAAATTACCATAATCAAGCTGGAGGGTCAAATACTATCAGTTATCCATCTATGTGAAAATTTTAGAAAGTGAATGAACTATTCAATTGACTAATGAAATGGAAATTATGAAGAAGACTCTATCTCAGATGTCCAATGATATGGCTCAACTGACATATAACCCCCCTCAAAATCAAAATCAAAACCATAATTATAAAAATTAGGGAGGGTATTCTAATCGGGGTGGTTACTCCAATCAAAATTAGAACACCAATCAGAACCAAAGGAACTTCCAAAGCCAAAATTCCCCTAACCAAAATTACCAAAATCAAAATAGGGGATACAACCAGAGGTCTAACAACAATATAAAATGGAATACTAGGCCAAACAATGGGAGATTTTCCCATAATTATCAAGCTGGTGATGACAAGCCACACACTACAAATGTGGTAGATCTCAACTTTATGACGAATTGGTGTAGATTGCACGAAACTGCAGCTCATTCTGAGGTAAACTGCCCAGAAATGGAGAAGATGGTCAAGATTGTACAAGTTGATGCTCCATTGCAAGGAATTTCCAATAAGTCTAGTGGATCCATAAATAATTTCATGGGTTATGACATCTTTGATGAAGAACTTCCATTCCCTAGCCAAGACGAAAATGAACTAGTAGAAGACGTATATGATGCTTAGGCCTTCCAATCCAAAGGAGGTCATTTCTTGAGAAATCATAATAAGGGCCCATTTACTACATCTACCCCTCCTAACACCATGGTACCACCCAATTAGAACACAGATAATCAGAAAACAAAGCAGCCATGTAGGAAAATAAGAAGACAGTCACACAAACCATCAACAAATTGGAAGGCTTTCAAAGGGGTCCCTCAGGAACCTTTCAAAAGAAGAGGGGTCCACTCAAGGGACATGATATTTGAAAAGAAAGGTCTAGTTAGGTTTCCACTGAGCTAGATGCAAAGATATGAAATAGGTCTAGTCAGGTTGCCACCAAGCTAGACACCATAGAATTCATTTGAGATAAAAAAATTCAAAGGGGGTCCCTCGGGAACCCCTCAAGACAGCAAGGGGCCCACTCAAGGGAACATTCCAATTGAAAGATAGAGAGAAGAGAGGGGTTCCTTAGAAGGATACACATCTCCAGAACAAGTTACCACTCCCCCCAACATATAGGGGAGGAGAACCATGCGAGAAACTATTTAAGGGAGGTGTGAGAGCCTCATGAGAGAATGCTTAAAACAAATAGGATAGAGGTAGACCTACATATCACTTGTCAATTGAAGAAGAGGTAGGTGAATCACCAAATAAATGAGTGATGGAACCTAAATCATGAAGTTTTATTTTATCCTTCAAGGCCTTACATTCACTAGTGGAATGGCTAAGCACTTGATGGTATGCATAGAAAGAATGTTTTACTTTATCATGCTTATGATATTTCTTACATGTAGGAGAAGGAAGAGTAATCAAGTGGGCTTTGAGAAGACTCAAAAAATACACTCTTGCTCAGAAAAATAATGAGTAATACATGAAGATTAAAGACAATAGAGAAGGATCTCCATAGAGAGCATTACAATTTTCATCCACATTACCTTGAGTTAAAAAAGGCTAATCATCTTTGATAACGGGTGTGGATGATTTTATCAAAAGGTCTAAGTGGATCAAGTCAATTTTGCACTCTCCAACAAAGGGTTTCATAAAGTCTAGAGAACCCCAATTATCACCAAGACATGTGTTTCTTGAGAAAAGGTAGAAGGAGAAGACTTAATATTTCTTGCTTCAAAAGGATCTTCTTCAAGGATATCTATCTCAAGATTATCCTTTGTAGTAGATACTGCTAGAGTAAACATCAACACATTGGAAGACACTAAAGGAATAAGAGTAGGCACAACCGAAACCTAACTGACAACTTCCATCTCACATAAGTACAAAGCCTCAGGTTCAGCCTTGGCTGTGACTACATGATTATTGCAATTGAATTTAATAGATTTATGTAAGGTAGACGAGACTGCACCCATAGCATGAATCCATAGTCTACCCAGATGAGGGTTACATGGTATTTTTTTTGACATAATATAAATAAGGGTAGGTATAGTAATGGGTCCCAACCTAAAAGGTGAGACTATCGTGCCTAGGGCTTGTTGACCAATATTATCAAACCCATGAATGTCAACAAAAGAAGCATTAAGAGAATATGAATCAATATTAATCCTAGGAAATAGATCAATGCTACATTCATTAAGTGTCAAACTGATATCAATGAGAGTACGTCTAATGCCAATGTTGTTAATGTTGAGTATAATCATTAAAGGATCTGCTTGTTTCTACACATTTGGGGGTAGAAGTTCTTGCGGGTAGAATGTGATATTCGATGAGTCTACTCAAATATAATCCATCGACACATTAACATCTATCAACCTAGTAGAGGCAGACAAGAGGATCTTTTGAAGGCTTCCTGAAGTATTCCTTGATAAATCAAAGTAGACTGAAGCACGTACCACAGTGAGATCTTAGCCAGAGTAACTTGGAGTTTCTCAACAAGATCATAATCACCAAGTTCTTTATTTGTAGGTTTAGGTGCTTGAGGAAGGCTTGGTTGAAAAGGTGGTAAAGAAGTAGGTTGATCAACATTTTATTTATTCTTTATAGTCTCATAAGTATTGCTTGTCACTTTATAAGAGGGAGCCTTAGAAAGATCAAGAGATTCATCATCAAATGGAACACCATTAATAGAGAAAACCCTTTTAGGAGGACTAGCTAAAGTTAGGTAAATGATTGGTCTCTTAGGCTTTTGAGGGACAATAGAGACATAGATCACATTTGCATAATCATCACAACTAGTAGAAGAGTCATTTGAAGAAATATGCTCAACGTCTACCCTTGGAGGATTCAATGTGAGAGGTACTTCATCATTCACTAATGCATCCTCTTTGGAAGAGAGTGCATTGGAACAAAAATGAGATTCACCATTTACCAATGCAACATCTCTAGAAGATAGTGCATTGGAATGAGTAGGAGATTCATCATTCATGGATGCATCATCTCCAAAAGAGAGTGCATTGGAATGAATAGAATATAGAGTGACATTAAGAAAGGTATCAATTATTTCACCCTCTTGTTCCAAAATATCCTTAGAAGGAATCTTGGGAGAGGGATCAACAAAGAATAATAGGAAAGGAGACAAGAACTCACTTTTACATGCTTGTAAGAGAACTTCTTGAAGCTTCTTAACAAAGTTGGAAAGAGATAGAAGGAAGATAGGTAGAAAATAAATTTTTAAATAGAGATATAGCCATGTCAACTGATCTAGAGCAATCTAGGGATGATAGAACTAAGAGAAACCAAAAATATCAATTTTCTAATTTTTTTAGTATTTTCTAGGTTTTAGCAATTTACATTTTTGGAGGCCTTCAAAGCATAATTTGGGGTTGAAACTTGTGTCGGTCCCTAAAATGGGGTGCCAAGGCATGCTCTTTTAGGGATTAAATTAGTCCTCTTGGAGACCTTTCCAATGGTGCAAGCAGTTCTAAATTCCGAGCACCGAGTCAAAATTTATGACCCCACCAAGTTGGGGTAAATAAATTCCTAGTTTTTTGAAAAATATTCTGGTTCACATCAGGTTCACCAAAATGTAGAGGAGGATTCACTACTCATGAGTCTCTTTATTCTCAAGAGATTCCCAAGGGGTGAACTTCCCTAAACTACCTCAAGGGACACAACAAAAGTTCTAGAATCAGAGAAAGTAGGTCACAACAATTTTCTAGACAAATTGACGAGCTCTTAGCCAAAGGATGGCAACGTGGTTATAGGATGATAGTGGGGCACACTGGCATCTTTCTAGCGCGCTGGAGTCTGTATGGACCAAAAATTGAGAATATCATAGAAAATAGCAAAGTGGCTACTAACAATCAAATTACTGAGAAATTCCAAAATGTAGGAAAATGACAGAATATGATAGAACTAAAATAAAGTGAAGTGTATATGATAGAGATAAAGAGAAGAAAGGAAAATTCTTTAAACAATGCAAGTGATGAAGCTTCTAGCAAATGAATTTCTTCAATACCTACATACATAAGATCTGGAGAAAGTGTTGGGGTTGTATAGGGGTTTGCCTCAATCAAACCCCCGCTTTGGTGTTCCCACCTCCATGGAAAGCCAAATAGATAGAGAGAAATGGAAAAAGGAGTGATAAAGTCAATCCTCGCTCGAGGAGAATAACTCGTATCAAAAAATGTAGTTGATAAAATTAATCCTTGCTCAAGGAGGAGAACCCATATCACAAAGTAAAGATACAATGATAAGGGATGTGTGAAATCCCAAGATTCTCCCAAGCATGAAGTAAGGGAGATAGAGTTGCAAGGCTTAAGAAAGCCAAAGAGGGAGACCAAGAACAAAAGAGAGAGTTGCGAGAGCCAAGAGAGCTACAAAGAGGGTTGTGAGATTGTGAGAGATTTGTGCAAGAAAAAGGGTGAAGAGGAAAAAAAGAGTGTCTCCAAGGGAGAGAGCTCAAGAAGGACAAATGGATTGAAAAAATGGCTTAAAAAGAGAGAATAGGAGGGAAAAGAAGCTTCCTAAGCCATTACAAGGTGTCCCCAACCATTACCACTTACATTTTTTTTGAAACGTGGAAAACATGCATGGAAGTGGTTATTTGAACGTTGAAACATCACAGGACGATGACATGGAAAGCTAGTGTCCAAATACATCACATTATAAAACAATGAGAATGGGAGAAGCACAAGTTTTGACGCAAACCTAACGCACAAGGATATCTATTGAAAAGGGGTGTTGGAGCATCTTGAGAGGGAAAAATTCTGATGTAGGGGCTAAAATGATCCTACACAAGTTCTAGGGAAGTGGACACTAAAGAGGATGGAAGAATGTATGTGAAATTGCAAGGCGTGCAATTTTGTGACATTATTATATTATATATATGTATATATATAATATATATAAAGAGATAGAGGGAGAGGGAGAGAGAAATAAAGTGAGAGTGAGAGATAGAGAGAGGGAGGGATAGAGAAAGAAGGTAGAGTGAGATATAGAGGGAGATAAATATGGTGTGTGAGAGAGATATAGATAAAGATAGGGAGGAAGAGAGATGGAGAGAGAGGATAGAGAAATAGAGGTAGAGAGGGAGAGATAGAGAGGGGGAGATAGAGATATAGAGATAGATGTATGTATATATATATATATATATATATATATATATAAAGAGATAGAGGGAGAGGGAGAGAGAAATAAAGTGAGAGATAGAGAGAGAAAGAGAGAGAAAGAAGGTAGAGTGAGATAGAGAGGGAGATAGAGATGGTGTGTGTGAGAGAGATATTTATAAAGATAAGGAGGAAGAGATATGGAGAGAGAGGATAGAGAAATAGAGGTAGAGACGGAGAGATAGAGAGGGGGAGGTAGAGATATAGAGAGAGATAGGGAGAGAGATAGAGAAGGAGATGGTAAGAGACATATAAAGAGATAGTGAGAGAGAGGGAAAAAGATAGAGAGGATGAAATAGAGAGATAAAGAAAAGGGATAAGGGAGAGATATATAGAGATTGTGAAAGAGAGATAGAAAGAGATGCATAAGGAGAGGGAGAGATAAAGAGATAGAGAGGGAAAGGGGGATAAAGAGAGATGTAAGAGAGATAGAGTGAGGGAGATAAAAATATATAGAGTCAAAGAAGGAGAGGGAGAGAAGTGAGATAGAGAGAGATAGAAAGAGAGAAATTGAGACAGAGAGAGACATAGAGAGATGGAGAGAGGAGGGATAGGTAGGGAGTATAGAGAGATAACGAGGGATAGATATAGAGATAGAGTAAGAGAGAGAGGTAATTATGTGAGGAGAGGGATGGAAACATAAATAAATGGTGAGAGAAATAGAAAGATATAGAGGAGATGGGGATGGAGATGGAGATGGAGAGAAAGAGAGAGGGTGGGGATAGTGTAAGATAAAGAGAGGATAGATAGAGAGATAGAGGGGGAGAGTGAGAGAGAGAGGGGGAAGGAGAGAGATAGAGAGATAAAGAGTAAGGAGTGAATTCTAAAATAAATTTTTGGAGAGATAAGAGGAGAGGGGGAGGGAGAAAGATGATATTGAGACATACAAAGATTAAGGGAGAGAGAGAATAGGGAGAGAAAGTGGTGGAAGAGAGATAAAGAGAGGGATGGTAGAGAGATATAGAAAGAGAGGAAAAGAGTAAAGGAGAGGGAGAAGGAGAGGGAGAGGTAGAGAGGGATAAACATATAGAGATAGTGATATATATATAGAGAGAGAGAGGGAGAGGGGTATATATATATGTATGTATGTATGTATGCATCCTTTTCGATGTAGGAATTGTTCAATATTATTGGGAAACTAGTCTTGGATTGTTCTCATGGTTTACATAAGAAATATTCTTTGAATTGGCAAAAAGATGATCTTCCTAACCATCTTACTATGTTTCCTAAAGGTTTGATAGCTAATTCAAGGATTCAAATCCTGTCTCATCCATTCCAGAAACTTCTCCCTCTAGGCCTAGTGAGACGTTTTTTGATCCTCTAGCTAATATTATTGAATCTCAAAAACATATTTCTATTGTTCCTATTTTCTCATCAAGATTATTAGTTTATTGTTTGTGAGATAGTATTTTATATATCAACATATTCATGTTGTTCCTAAAATTATGCAGTGACCTAGATGGGCCCTCTATGGGGCATATCCTCCCTCTTCTCTTAGGCCTACATATTTGGATATCAATTCTTCATATAAAATTATACAAATTAGGAAGAAAGATCTTTCTAAGATGGTCTCTCATCCTTACACCAAGCCTATGGGTGTGAGGATGCTTAGTATTGGATCAAGCATTGTTTAGTCTTGGGAAACTTGGTTATTTTTGTTTTGTGTATTTATTGTTCTCCTTTCATTTTTTAATAGGGTTTGGGCCTTGTTAAAAACACAACTAACCTTAATAAAAAATCAATAAACATAAATGATAGAGATAAACAAAAAAATTAAATTAAATTTTTCATGAAAACTTAATCTAAAGAGATAAAGAGATAGAGGGAGAGGGAGAGAGAGAAATAGAGTAGGAGTGGGAGATAGAGAGAGGGAGAGATATAGAAATAAAGGCATAGGTAGAGATAGAGAGAGATAAAGATAGGGAGAGAGATAGAGAGATAGAGAAGGAGATGGTAAGAGACATGTAAAGAGAGTGAGAGAGAGAGAAAGATAAAGGGAGAGGATGAGATAGAGAGATAAAGAAGAGGGAGAAGGGGAGAGATGTATATAGATAGTGAAAGAGAGATAAAAAGAGATGTATAAGGAGAGGGAGAGAGAGAGAGAGAGATAGAGAGGGAGATGGGGAGAAAGAGAAATAAAAGAGGAATAGAGTGAGGTAGTTAGAGAGATAGAGTCAAGGAGGGATAGGGAAAGAGGGAGGAGATATAGAGAGGGACAGTGAGATAGAGAGATATAGGAGAGAAATGGAGAGAGAGAGATATGGAGAGAGGAGGGAGATGTAGGGAGTGTAGAGAGGTGAAGATAGAGATGGATAGATAGAGACATATAGATAGAGAGTAAGAGAGATAGGGTGATTGTTTGAGGAGATGGATAGAAACATAAGTAAATGGTGAGAGAAATAAAAAGAGATAGAGGAGATGGAGATGGAGAGAAAGAGAGAGGAGGATAGAAAAAGATAAAGAGAGGAGAGATAGAGAGATAGAGGGGGAGAGTGGGAGAGAAAGAGGGGGGAGAGAGATTGAGAGATAAAGAGTAAGAGGGATAGAATCATAAGAAAAAAATGGTGAGAGAGAGATAAGAGGAGAGGAAGGAGAAAGACGATAGAGAGAAATAGACAAATGAAGGGGGAGAGAGAAAGGGAGATAAAGTGGGAGGGGGAGAGATAAAGTGAGGGATGGTAGAGAGATATAGAAAGAGAGGGAGAGAGTAAAGGAGAGTGAGAGAGACAGTGGAATAGTGAGAGATATATATAAAGAGATAGAGAGGGAGAGGGAGAGATAGAGAGAGAGGCAGAGATATATAGAGATAGTGAGATATATAAAAATATATAAAGAGATAGAAAGAGAGGGAGAGAGAAATAGAGTGTGTGAGAGATAGAGAGTTTGAGAGGTAGAGAGAGGGGGAATATAGATAATGAGAGAGGGGGATATATTTATTTTTATACACACAGGACAATTAAGGGGAGGGGTGAATCAATTGTACATTAAAAAATTCAAACCCTCAATAATCTTCAACCCCTTATTATGCATCAACATGAATGTAAATAGTTGAAACATAGACACACTCACAACCATGCACAAGAGAACACCAAATTTACGTGAAAAACCCTAATCATGGAAAAACCATGGTGAGGATTAACTCACTTATATATGAATAGAAACATCAAATACAATAGGCTCACTGTCATAAGGGTTCACTTCCTAGAAGAAAAGAATGGCTCACTACTAAGGGCTCATTGCCTAAAGGACTCACTATTCAAAATAGAAGAGAATATAAGAATACTGTTACAAGGAGGTTCTCTACCTTAGAGCGATAGGAAGATCCACCACAACAACTCTACACCATCTGTAACCTTTGGCTCATTACTTCTAGCAACTTCAAGGACACTGAAAATGCAGACACCTTCTACTCACTACTTCTTGTATCCTTAGGTGTTTAAGCTCACACTCAGGTCTCAACACTTGATCACATTCACATCATAATTCATGTCACTCTACATCACACACATCTCCAACAATTAAACTTTCTTATATATCTTCCATGACCTCAAACAACCTTTTTTAGGTCAGCCTCAATGAAATGTACACACCTTAAATTTACATCTAATAAATAGGTCAGCACAAAACTCTTTTGTGGTGGAAATAAGTGAATGTGTAACACACTAAGTGTTAACCATGACCCAAATATACATTGAAACACTACACCAAGCTTCCACAAACAAAAAAAAATTCCACAATTAATGCTAACAAGCCAAGTTGACCAAACCTACATTAATGTCAATAAATAATCAATTCACTCTTTTCCATGTTTGGAAACATCATGCAGACCATGATTCAACATAACAAAACATCCTGAAATATTCCAACACCATCAAAAAATCAACAATACTGCCACAACCACCTACAACTGAGAATACTCTCATCATGTGCAACCAACCACATTACCATAGACATACATTTCACTAAACAACCTTGTAGAAAAACTAAACACCAAACACTCCAAGGGAAGGTAGATACAAACAACATTGTCATGTTCCCAAATATGCAAGACAAGAAATCTCAATTTGGAGAAATGTGGAGCAATTCTATTTCTCCTAGATAGCCTTCTTCATTGGAAACACACTATCACACACATCTTCCATTGTCGCATGATCCAAAACCTAAAACTCTAGATATAACACCTTTGATCATCTCATACAAACTTACACAAGAACATCTTCAACCATGAAAAAATGCAGGGAACAATGCAAAACATAATTTTTTCACCCTATACACTCTCTATTCAAATTTTATCAAAAGAGCTTGGAAACCAAGTGAACCAACTACATCAGAAACATCACAAATACCTTCTCATCAACACCACACTATATATTGAAAAAATATCCCCATCTACAACACCAAAAATCTCCCCATCTACAATACCTGCTCATCACCACACTAGAGACCTTAACAAAGGTTGATAACAATGACAACACTAAAGACACCAAAGTACAACAATCTTCCTAATGAAATAAATGAAAACACATCTCCCTACTAATATCAATGACAACATTCCAACAATCTCCCCCTTTTTCATTGATGGCAACACCATCTCTAAAAACTATCAACAAGAAAAAAACTTTGATCTCCACCTCTCAAGAAGCTCCAACTCTCCCCCTTCAACTCTCTGCTTTAGCAGGACATTTCTTTCATTTTAGAATTATTTTTCTCCTTAGTTTCTTATACTTTTCTCTCCACATTTTTTAGACTTTTCTCTCTCCTCCTATGACATCAATGGAAAAATGGAAACACCTATATACTTCACTTCAAGAAATTTCTACAAACAACTCTTTCTCATTTACTTTCTCTCCACTACTCTCTTTCCATTGCTTTCTCCCCCTAAGGGGCACAAGATATGATCCCCTTTAGTACACCAACCAAAGACACCACTACCTACTCCCACTAAGAGGTATCTTTCATCAGTCTAGGATAAAAAATAAATCTTGAATTTCTCACCTGGACAAATGCACACTCTTATGCATCTAGTTGAAGCAAGGGGCAATAACCCCTATTTTCTATCTAGATACTCAAATGTATCTTTTGGAATAGACTTTGTGAAAATTTCTGCTATTTGATCCTTTGTAGGCACATACTCCAACTTCACTTCATTCTATGTAAATTTCTCTCTTAGAAAGTGATATTGGATAGAGAAATGCTTTTTCCTTGAATGCATCACTGGATTTTTGAAATGTTGATAGCACTTGTATTATCACACAAGATAGAAATAGCCTCATCATATGACACTATGAAATCCTTAAATGTATACTTGATCCACAACACTTGTGTGTAGCATGATACTAATGCAATATATTCTACCTCTATAGTAGATAATGACATTGAATCCTACTTCTTACTTAACCATGAAACCAATATGCTTCCAAGAAAGAAAGAACCTCCACTTGTACTTCTTCTATCATTTGTACAACTTTCCCAATTTGCATCTGTATAAGCACTCAAAGAGAAATTAGTATCCTTAGGATACTATTGTAGACACTAAAAAATGTCCTAATCGATATCATACACTTAAAACATATTTACTAACATCATTTCCTCTTTAACCCATCCTCTTTTTGCCTAATTTATTTAATTATCCTAACTAATTAATTAATTACATCATTTTCATCTATTGGCCTAATTAGTTTAATCAGGTTAATTTATCTCTTTTCGCACTAACATTTCATCCTATTAAATTAAATAAATCAAAACATTTAATTTAATTCCCTAAGTCATCTTATTTAATTAAATAACCCTAAGTTATTTAATTAAATTCCTTAAATCAATTAATTTAATATCAATTTAATTCTTCTAAATCCACTAATTATGTAATTAAACCTTGTTTAATTAACAATTAAACTAATTTTCCTCTAAGAAAAGGGAATATTCCCATGGAATATTCATTATCCCCTTTTTTGCACAATTAATTTTTTTTTTAATTTGTAAATTACCTTTTTTCTTCACCTAAAGGAATATTCTAAGGAATATTCTATCTTCTCCAATAATCTCACTTGGCTTCTTGAACAAGCTAAACCTTTCACCTTTTGAACAAATTATCTATTGATGATGTTTTCTACATAGCAACAACTCAGACAGAATATGAAATCCTATCTCTCTTGAAAGGTAAATCTCTATGAGCAAGCCTCAAGAGATAACCCCAAGGTTTCTAATGTCAGGTCTTGACAATGCATAAACAACTAAGTGATAAATGTGAAAATGTTGGTAATCACAATGGGACCTTACTACAAGCAAAGACTGAATCTCCAACTTATCAGATTTAACAATAAGATGATACTTCAACTTTAAATCTAACTCAGGAATAAAGAAAACAACAAAAGATTAGGGTTCAAAGGGATTTCTAAACTAACACTAAGCTAAGATTCACAATACAAATGATAGACTATTTGAAATGGACCAATCCCATGTAAACCAATGCTTGCTTGACCCAGATGAATCCACAATTTCACAAGAATAGTGCAATCTTCTAAGGTAATAAGATTTTCATATCATGAAAATTAGTCCAATGCCACCCTAAAGTAACTGGAATGAATAAATCTTCACAATTGAACTAAGTACAATGAATATAGTCCAAGCTAACTTTGCAAAGCAACTAACAATTAGCTAGATGCGAAAAGTATGGACTAGGAATTATTGCAACACTTCAAAGATCAAAACATAGGCATCATTGAATCAAATCTAAGGCTAAACATTTAAATATCAAAATTCCTCAAAGCAATTTTAAAGATAGAATAACAAGAACCATGCTAGATAAAAGAACACAAGTATGGCACCAAATCACAATGACATTACTTGCATTGAACTATCCACTGTAGCAACAATTCCAGTTTTCTTACAATATTTGCTTGAAGAACACAATTTCTAGCTTCTAATATGCTTCGCTATCTCTACTCCTTGTCTAAGTCTCTAATTTATTAACCCTTACAAAAGAGGCAAAATGCCAAATTTATAGAACCCCCCAAAACATGTCGGCCTAGGTAGGATTTTACAGTAAAATTAGGTACAAGTCGGCCAGGAGAAATTCAAAATGAGATAAGTAAACATTAAATGCATGAGTTCCATCCATGTCGGCCTATGATCCCCAATGCAGCTCAGACCAATGCATGGAAGAATAATAGGGAAGCACAAATCTCGATGCATCCAGTTATTAACTTCCTTCCCCTTTGTCATTATTTTGATCCAGCATTTCATGAACCTTCAAAAGTACCTTGTCCAAGTCGGCCACAGGAGATAAAGACAAAACCCTAAGTCAATTCTCAATTGATGCAATTTCTTTCCTTGACTGTTTCACCAACTTATCCCAATCCACCTTATATGTCATATATTTGTCAATAACAAGGTAGGTGGTTGCATCATCCAACTGGTGCTCAGAAACAAAATCATCATTAGCTGGGGTATAAACATCTTGCCACCATCTTCTTAATTTTTCCAGGCTCAAGTATTTGGGAGCAATCTTCCTTCTTCCAATCATAATCTCTGTGTGTGGGAAATGTTAGTATCAAAATAAAACAATATAAACACACCAATGCACTATTAAACTAAAGAAAGCAAGATAAATTGGAATGAAATCAAACAAAGCTTCTTTAGAATCGTTCCATTGTTCTCTATCTCTAGTGATTCTCTTGAAGTTGTTTCTCTCAGATTGTATAAGCAAAGCTTCTTAGAATGGCAACCTGCAGAATGAGTATGCAAAGGGAGATTACTTCTCTATCCTATATGCTGGTGGAGTGAAATGCTGATACAAATATGCACAAGGGCTGTAGATTATGCACAGGGGCTGTAGATTATGGATGCTTCTGAAATTATGATATGAGGATGATAAGCTATGATATGAAATGCTAATATGCTAAACTATGCTATGCTATGATTCTAAAGGCTATGGATGCTGGAAAGCTAATTGACTATAGTTTTCCTATATGAAAGCTTTTATCTTTTTCAGAGACCTGACAATCCTTTTTATAGATTTTTGTAGGCAAGAGCCTGGCTGGCAAAGATCAATGGCTGTGAGATTGTCTGGTAATTTTGAATGGTGAGAGATGAAGAGGTTGAGAGGAAGATGGAAGATGTTGGGAGGTTGGAGAGAAGAATGGAGGTTTGTCTTCAACCCACGAGAACAAGCTTGCTTAGAAACAGAGAAATTAATTTTCTATTTTGAAGTTTGTTTCATGGTTGTTGGAGATAATCCAAATTAAATAAATAAATTTATTTAATTTTGTGTGAGTTTGATATTTGATTTTAGAACTATAGAAGATTTAATTAAATATTTGGAATATTTAATTGCGAATGTACTTTAGAAGAATTAATTAAATATTTGAAATATTTAATTGTGAATGAACTTTTTAGAATAGAAGAATACTTAATCTTTATTTGAATAATATATATATATATATATATATATATATATATATATATATATATATATATATATATATATATATATATATATATATATATATATATATATATATATATATATATATTTAACAGGGGAATCGGGCCACCCATATAACCCCACCACCGTAAACTTTTTGTGGTCGGACACACCAACCGGGTACCAGAGTCGAACCCATTTGAATAAAATATTCAAGCCAAGATTATATATAATTAATATAAATAAATTGTAATGTTTATTTAATTAATTAAGAAATGGATAAGAAAAGTGATTAAATAAACTTATTTATTTAATCGAAATGAAAGAATGAACAATATAAATAAATTATTTAGATTTATTTATACGTAGATTGAATTCAAAGATTTAATTAAATATTAATTAATTACTAGACTATTGTGATGTGACCATTTTTAGATGTATACATTTTGCCCCTCTTTGAAGTGATGTGTTTTACACATTATTCAAAGAATTTTGAAATTTTCCTCAAAAATGTAATTGTCAAATGTTGATTGATTAGCGCACTATGAACTTGCGGTAGGTATATGCCCCCTCGAACGATGAATTGATAAGATTTTGATAGTTGTGAAGTTTTTGAATTTTTAGATTTTTTTTTAATTTTTTAATTTTTATGATTTTTAAGATGTCGATTCATTGTTTGAAAATGATGATGTGAAGAAATTGACGTGAAAAGATGTTAGATGAAAAATTGATGACTAAATTGCCCCTGTT
This sequence comes from Sequoia sempervirens, assembly GCA_007258455.2. Classification (NCBI taxonomy): domain Eukaryota; kingdom Viridiplantae; phylum Streptophyta; class Pinopsida; order Cupressales; family Cupressaceae; genus Sequoia; species Sequoia sempervirens. The sequence goes on from VDFB02000017.1 coordinate 532,564,837, forward strand.
ATGATAAAATATGATAAAATGCCCCAAATTTTGTTGATGGTTTTTGATTGATTCAAAATTTGTGATGATTGATTAATAATAACTGATAGGATTGATAAAGTTACCTTGTGATGTATGAGCCTCACTAATAGGATAGATTTCCTGTCATGATGATGTGTTTTGATAAATTTGTCCCCAAGGTTGTTGGAAAACAAATAGTAGCTGATAAATCTTCTTTTAAAGTTGTTAAAAACAAATAGTTGTTGATAAGTTTGCTTCTAAGGTTGTTAAAAAATAATATTATTTTGATAAATTTGTCTTCAAAGATGTTGAAAACAAATAGCTATTGATAAGTTTGATTTTAAGGTTATTAAAAACAAACAACAGTTTGATAAGTTTGCTTCCAAGTTAATGAAAAGCAAATAGCAGTTGATAAGTTTGCTTTTAAGGTTGTTAAAAACAAAGAAGAATTGATATATTTGCTTTCATGATGATGAAAAACAAATAACAGTTGATAAGTTTGCTTCTAAGGTTGTTAAAAACAAATAGGAATTGATATATTTTCTTTCATGATGATGGAAAACAAATAGTTGTTGATAAGTTTTCTTTTAAGGTTGTTAAAAACAAACAGGAATTGATATATTTTCTTTCATGATGAAAAACAAATTGTCTTGATGATAAGTTTGCTTCTAAAGTTGTTAAAAACAAACATGATGTTGATACTCAGATTTGATTGATTTGTCGTGATGATTTGATATTGATGTTGCTTTGACATGATGATTATTCCTATTCAACAGAAGAGATTGGGGGTCTTGCAGTTACGGGAGACATTCCCGAAGACATGGAGATTGATTCCATAGCTTGTACATGCAGATAGAGATGTGATCGAGGCATGTAGACTGACATCATTACTTGAGTTGCCTGAGGTGCGTCTCAACATAGGTTTATTGATGACACTTGTAGAGAGGTGGCACAGTGATACAAACACCTTTCATTTTCCAACAGGAGAGATTACCGTGACTCCAGAGGACATATATCACATCTTGAGGATTCTAGTGATGGGTGAGATAGTGAGATTTGATGGCTGGGAGGCAGGAGGTACTAAGGCTTTGAGACGGATATTTAGAGATGATGAGATTGCAGGATAGTATATCTCATGGGCAGAGATGATAGATTCATATGCGCTTTTACCCTCTGTACTTGTAGGCTTCATTGGAGGTGTTCTGTGGCCTGACCATAGGTCGAAGGGTTTTGTAGTCGGGTGGGGTTGTGTACTTGAGAGTATGGTGATGCAAGGTACATGATATGCTTGGGGATCATGCATGCTTGCACACTTATATGATGAGCTACACCATATTGTGTACGGTAGGCTTCATTGGAGGTGTTCTACTAATGAGGAGAGTGGGGATGATAGTGGTGGTAGAGGTGGAAAAGGTGGCAGAGGTAGTGGCAGAGGTAGTGGCAGAGGTGGACTACAGATGAGACATTTAGATCCATCATCTTCAGTAGATCCGGTGGGACCAAGTTAGATATCTACTTTGCAAAGTAGAGTGTAGAGCTTACAGGGTCAGCTAGCACAGACACAGGCCTTGATTACATAGCTCCAGGGACAGTTGACTATAGTGACGACTAAGAGAGATAGAGCCAGATGACAGGGTACGGAGGCCATGGCCTTAGCTGACAGTCTGTAGAGAGCAGCAGCAGGTGATAGCATGATGAGAGAGATGACCAGAGCTGTCTGGGAGGTAGAGTTCTATAGGATCAGATACCATGATGCAGTGCCACCCATGCAGAGAGTGAGTTATACACAGTCTTGATCTATGCATAGTCACTCTCGAGCTACTAGTAGGGGTGTATCATAGCCATTACCTCTAGGAGGATCATCAGGGGCAGGTGGAGCAGGTCCATCAGGTGTAGGTGGGACAGGTCCCAGACAAGCACCATCAGAGGATAGCACGACATAGTGCTTTTTTGCATGATGTTTTATCATTGCGAGACATTTGTATACACACTAATATGATCCCATTTTTGATGATGTTATGTCATACATAGTTGACATCTTTGTACATTTTGACATTCATTTTTGAGATATATGAAATGCAGCGATGATTCCTTATGTGATGAATGTGTCTATTTTCTATATGCATGATACTTATGATATGATTTATGAAAGTGCAATGTCCATGATATGATTGTAATCTATTGATGAATGATTTTATGAATATGAAATGATAGATGGTACAACTTATGAATGCTTATGAATGTTTTGATTTTAATGTATGCTTTGTTTTTATGATTTTCTGATGCAAATATGTATGAAAAATGTATGAAATGATGTTTTGTGAATGTCAAAATGTACTCAGCCATTTTAGTGGAAAGACATGAAACATTTGATACTTTGCCAGCTTTTGGAAAAATATATAAATGCAAAATGCAAATTCTAAAATGAATGTAATCTATACTAACCATGCAGGGTATCTGTACAATATTGACATTCTGAGAGCTTATTTGTGCTTTTTGTGTCATCATAGAGCATTAAAATGTTGAAAGTTAATACAAGCATCAAAGGGCATGTTAGCACCAGTGATGACCTGAGTATCGCTTGCATAAACAAAGAAGAGTTAACCTGTTTCCCATGCAAATTCTGAAATGTCATCAATGATACGTAGTAGAGAATGTCTCGCGACAATTTGCATAGTAGTAATGATTCACTCACAAACAACAGACAAAGAAAAATCATACTCCTTCCTTGCTTTTCTAGTTCAATACATCATCGAATTGCTCTAGAGATATGATAGAAAATCAAACAACAATTCAAATTTTACCTAAATTATTCCAAACATTATTCAAATTAAGATCATCCAATGTGGTTATCAACATTGATGTTTGTGATTTGATTAGCATTGTTTTGACCATGTTATTTGATGTCATTGGCATTGAGTGATTATTTTGGTGTTGTGGTTGATTTGATGCGTCAATGTATGTTGCATTTTGGAAAATCATCATTTGTTCATTTGTGATGTTCTAAAAGCTCGTTGCCCCTCTCTTGTCTTAGTCTGTGTTTTTTCCCCCAGTGTAAACATAACCTGAATAGTATGGATATGTAAAAATTTCATCAAGCCATGATGAAACACAAGGATTCTTGTTGCATGATATGGATATGATAGATATGTACAAATGATAGATATGGATAGATGATGGCGTAAAGCGAATGCAAGACATAAGCTAATAGATAGAGGAACCCATTTTGATCACAAGCAGCACCTATTTGACAGGTTTTCACCACTTGTTTTTATTGCACTTTTACAAGACTTTTCTAATTTTTATGGGTTTTTTCAGGACTTTCAAGATGGAATGTGATGATATGACTAATTGAAGGAACAAGATGCCCTAAAATAGGGGTAATGCAACCATGGATAAATGATAGATCAAAATGAAATGTTCACTGCAAAACATGTCACACAAGCAATATATCTCTTGTCAAAAGATGATAATGGTTGATTGATTAAGATGCCAGGAATGATTGATTCCATAAGGTATGATGATGATAAGTACTTAGGATCACTGATTCCCCTAAGTATGATAAGATTGATGACTGTTGATGATTGATTGAAAAAAAAAGATATGAGGATTGGATAATGTTTTGTAGCCAGGCTCAAATATGATGTGCATGATAAGATTCAAGGTTGTAAAGGGACATGATGACATGGATTTTGATAAGCTAGGAGATATGGAATGGAAGAAAGAAAGAATAAAGATAATGAATGGTGATGATCAAGACCAACTAGATAAGATACAGACACAACGCCCAAGTATTTTGCCCCTATTCCCCATCAAGACTGAGGAAAGGAAGAAAGGATGTATTTAGTAAGAATGATGGAATATGGATAAGATGAAAGATATGGATAAAGTGTATAAGATAAGATATATGATGTTCAAGAAGATCCTTAACCTTGTCAAGATCAAAGGTGGAAATGTAAGGAATGGGCATAGAGAGGATAATGACCATGAATGATAAGATGGATGAAACTTGTCCCTAAGTGTAGAGTGCAAGAGGAATATGGAAGATAGTATACGGATGATAGGGAGATGGAGGAAGGACTTAAGCATCAAGTTTCACAACCAACTATCCCTCTAATAAACCATGGCAATGGGAATTAGAATCCTAAATGTTGGCAGATTAATGATATGATGGAAGAATCTAAGGACTTATGCAAAAGTTTGGATTAAAGGAGAATGATGGGGTATGAATGTTGGATAATGGATAGGAGGTTGGAAGGCCTGTTGATTGATAAATGGAAAGGTTGGAAAGATCAACATTGGCACACACCTTGAAGGGCGGTGGAGTGATGGAGGAAAAATGGATTTGGAAGGTGATAAGTTATTAGATGGAAAATTGAAGGAAGCTTTTGGATTAGCAAATTTCGATGCCACTTTAGATTTTATTGCTTTTATGAGACTTTTAGGAATCCACATGACTTTTAACTTTGAGTTTTGCTTTGTGGACCTTTGTGGCCTTTGACATTTTTATTTTTGATTGATGGGCCTTTGTGGCCTTTTGAATTTTTCTTTTGCTTTGATGGACCTTTGTGGCCTTCTAAATTTTTCTTTTGATTTTTGGATCAGATTTTCTTTTATTTTTGCATGAATCTTCGAGGAGACATGTTGATCCTTTGATACATGTGGAGTTTTATATTGAAGCTTTTGACATTTGGCACCCAAATTGCTTCCAAAATAAATGGAAAGAGTGTATTGAGATGAACGATATGGAGGTATGATGGATGAGTTAATGAAGGAAGAATTTTGAAAGTGGATCAAGGATGTGTGACTTTGTTGTTCTTGAAGAATAGGAGATGGAGAAATATGGGACCCTAATATGGATGGAAGGGTTGATGAGCTAGGGTTGGGATGATAAGGACCAAGGATAGATGGAAGGTTTGATGAACTAGGATAAGGACCTAGGATAGATGGAGTTTTTGATGGACTAGGATAAGGACCTAGGATGGATGGAGAGTTTAATGGACTAGGATACCTAGGTTGAGCACGAGGTGTATAACCAAGGCCATGAGAATATGGATGTGTTTGGATAAAAAGGGGTTCTAGGATACCTTTCTCATGAAGGCCTAATCATTTTCCTTTGTAATTCATAATTTCACACATTCGTTTACCAATGGGATATGCATTGTTTGTGAAACAAGATGCGAGTCCATTGTGAGGAGGATATGATATGCATGAAAGGATAGGTGTTTGAAGTAAACTAGAGTGGATAAAGGTGGAGGATATTAATTTATAGGTGTGGGGTTCATGGATGGCTTGAAGAGGTGTGAGAGACTCTTGATATGAGGATGATGGGATACTTTGATCTTGACTAGGAAAAGAATTGTTAGATGAAGGAGATGGAGTAGCTTGATCATCAGATGGAAGGGAATCTTTGGATAGGATGGAAGAATTTTTTTGGTCTTGAGATGTGATGGAATCATAAGAGAGTATGGATTCATTGAATGAGGTGGACGGAGAACTTGGAAGAACATTTTGTTCTTGAGATGGAAGAGGATTGTCATGTGTGAATAATGAAAGGAGGGGATCATCATATGGTTCTTGAGAGATGGGATCTTGATCAAAGATAGGAAGGGTTTGTAGAATGTTTTGATCGAGATGTGTAGATTGAAATGAATCATTGGATGTAAAGGATACAATAGAAGAAGGTGATTGAATGGAATTGTTATTTTGAGTGAAATAATGGTGAGGTTCATTTTGAATTATGGGGGATGAAGATAAATGCATGAAATGATAGGATTGGTCAGTTTTATTTGATGGCTTAGATTTGGGCTTCTCAGTTAACCTTTGCAAAAATTCAAAAACATTGAATTTGGATGATGTTTCTTTTGGAGGAGAAGAGGTTACATTCATATTTCCGTCAAAGGACTTTGTAGTTTTCCCCCCTTGTATTTCCTTGATTTGCCTTTGGAGTGCTCTTATTTGTTGGGAAAGACTACTAAGATCATTTAATGGAGTTTTAGTCTTTTCAGGATCTTCCTTAATTTTTTCCATATTGTAGTTAGAGGGCAATTTAGCACCTTGTTTTGCTAAAAAAAGAAAGTAGCCTTCTTCATCTCGCTCTAAGATCTTGTCCAAAATTTGGTGAAACTGTGGATCTTGTTCAAATTCTTAAATCATTTCATCAGTTATTTCATCATTTGAACTATTCCCAGAATGAAACCTATGAAAAGGATTTTCTTCCCTATCACCCATGTTGTAAAGTGGACAATAGGCATATGCTTTTGAAATGTTCTTCTAGACTTAGATCATAGTTTTATAAGTGCAAAAATGATGATGTCTTGATCTAATAAGATGAAAATCTTATGATATGATCAAATGAAATTTCTAACTCTTGATTGTGGCTTCCAAGATGAAAGGATATCAGAATCCTATTGGGGAAGTTGAATCAATAATCAAAAACTTGTTTGAAAAGATGCACTTTTTTTTAAAATTTGATCCTAGTCTCGAAAAATGATAAGTGTATCAAATAGCCTAGTTTGTTTTCAAGATTAGTGAATTATTTGGATGGGATGAGTGGGATATTCAATTGAGGGTTGTGGTAGATAAGAAGAATGAATATGCTGACTGTGGTTGTGCCTTTGAGAAAGGGCTCTTCTTTGAAAGAAAGCTCATGAGTATAATGGTTCTACAACATAATCATCAATGAAACCTCTAACACAGTCATGATATCGATGGATAAAGGTTCTATGTTAAAGTAAAACCTTTCGACTTTGGTACAAAATTTTTCTTTTCTTCAATAGTTTCTTGTAGCTAAGTGGTTTCTTTAGCTTTTTGATTCATTTGAGAATGGATTGCTTAACAAAGGTTGTGGATTTCCAATCTCTTAACATTTAGAGTAATCAATGTGATTGTGAGTTTTGGATGATCTTTACTGAATTAATGTATTGAAAACACATCAAGCAAGTTGTAGAATAGTTGTTTTTAAGTCCTATTCTAAACATGTTGTGTATGATCAAAATGTTTTTCAAAAATTGTTTTCATAGGTTTTACACATGATAGATAGATCAAACAGACTCACTCTTAGTACTCAAGTAGGTCACCATAATAATCAATAGCCCACATCTTAGAACTGTGTCGACTCACACAGCCGTGTCACCCCCGAAAGGGCACCCGTGTTTTTGTTTTTTCTAGGTGTGTACTCAGAGTGATAGAAGTGGATACCGGATCCCCTGAGAAAACGGTCCTTGGCAGTTATGTGGTGAGTATCTTGGGGGTAGATTCTTCCCTCCCCTGCACTGTGATTATTAGGATGTTCAGAAACTGACTTCGATTAGATACTACACTAGGTTCGTAGTAAGGGTTTCCATTCGATGCGGCAAATGATAGACTCCCTCGAGAGACCTCCCAACCTTTAGAACAAAGGCTTTGGGGATGGTTATCAATGCACACTACCGTCGAATGGGATTTTCATCAACCATCTGGATTTGATTAAAGTGGGTTGGAAAACTTGGCTTTAGTTGTTCCCATTTAGGTCGTTCCCGTAGGGTGAGTAATTTTTCCCACTACGGCAGGCCTTCTAAGAGGTATTAACAAAGCTTAAAATTGCATGAAATAGAATAGATGAGTTTGGAATTTTGATCACCCAGTTAAGGGGAGATCATAGGCCTATCACTATTTAATCAAAGCAAGCAAGAGTTCAATTTTAAGCCCAAATAAACAGTTTGCTATGCTAGGTGAAGATATTGCTTCACAAAGACATGGAGTTCTTTTTTGTCCAAAATAGAAAATGAAGTGACTATCCTAGAATTGATTCATTCCAATTAAGTGACTATCCTAGGGTTGCTTCATTTCAATTAAGTGACTATCCTAGGATTGCTTCATTCTTTTAAAACCCTTACTGGCCGCGGTCGCGTTGGATCTAGTCAAACCTTACTTAAGTTACAAATTACAATTGCAGAATTTTAAGCTAAAAAAAATGAGCTAAAACAGACATTAAGGGTGCTAAAACAGAGTTAATAGGCACTGTAGGATGAATCAAGAACGTTGCAAGATCTATCAAGGGTGCTGTAAGATCTGTCAAGGGCGCTGTAGGATGACTTATGGGCGTTGCAGGATCTATCAAGAGCGCTGCAGGATTTGTCAAGGGCGCTGTAGGATCTGTCAAGGGTGCTGCAGGATATGTCAAGGGCATTGCAAAATCTATCAAGGGTGCTGAGGGACCCCTGAAGGGCGCTGAATTGGGTGTGAATTGCGCTGAAGCATGTTAAATGCACTAATATGCTCTTTTAAGCCATAACCTGTCAGAAAAACCTACAATAAGATGTTAAAATTGGGGCAAGAGCCCCACGGTGGGCGCCAAAAATGTGTGTGGGAAATGTTAGTATCAAAATAAAACAATATAAACACACCAATGCAACATTAAACTAAAGAAAGCAAGATAAATTGGAATGAAATCAAACAAAGCTTCTTCAGAATTGTTCCATTGTTCTCTATCTCCAGTGATTCTCTTAAATCTATTGCTCTTAGATTGTATAAGCAAAGCTTCTTAGAATGGTAACCTACAGAATGAGTATGCAAAGGGAGATTACTTCTCTATCCTATATGTTGGTGGAGTGAAATGCTGATACAGATATGCATAGGGGCTGTAGATTATGCATAGGGGTTGTAGATTATGGATGCTTCTGAAATTATGATATGAGGATGATAAGCCATGATATGAAATGCTAATATGCTAAACTATGCTATGCTGTGATTCTAAAGGCTATGGATGCTGGAAAGCTAATTGACTATAGTTTTCCTGTATGAAAGCTTCTATCTTTTTCAGAGACCCGACAGTCCTTTTTATAGATTTTTGTAGGCAAAAGCCTGGCTGGAAAAGATCAATGGCTGTGAGATTGTCTGGTAATTTTGAATGGTGAGAGATGGAGAGGTTGAGAGGAAGATGGAAGATGTTGGGAGGTTGGAGAGAAGAATGGAGGTTTGTCTTCAACCCACGGGAACAAGCTTGCTTAGAAACATAGAAATTAATTTTCTGTTTTGAATTTTGTTTCACGGTTGTTGGAGATAATCCAAATTAAATAAATAAATTTATTTAATTTTGTGTGAGTTTGATATTTGATTTTAGAACTATAGAAGATTTAATTAAATATTTGGAATATTTAATTGCGAATAGACTTTAGAAGAATTAATTAAATATTTGAAATATTTAATTGTGAATGAACTTTTTAGAATAGAAGAATACTTAATCTTTATTTGAATAAAATATTTAAGCCAAGATTATATGATAATTAATATAAATAAATTGTAATGTTTATTTAATTAATTAAGAAATGGATAAGAAAAGTGATTAAATAAACTTATTTATTTAATCAAAATGAAAGAATGAACAATATAAATAAATTATTTAGATTTATTTATACATATATTGAATTCAAAGATTTAATTAAATATTTAAAATATTTAATTAATTACCAGACTATTGTGATGTGACCATTTTTAGATGTATACAATCTCAAAGAAGGCAATGAAGCCATTGTATACACCAGCTAGGGTATCATCAATCTGCCTCCTCTACTTGTAGATCTTTTTTAGAACCTTTTGTCTAATTTGCAGTGCTTCAAACCACTCCCAAGGTTCAGCAGCCCTAGAGGAAGGGAGAATTTTATCACTTACTAGCTTTTCCCTATTGTACTCCATGATAGTCTTGGTTTTCTGCAACAAGAGGTCTGTGTCCTCTTTGTCTTGTGCTATCTCCTACTTCATCCTATGCATCGTCCTTGCAACACCTTTCCCTGTTGACAGGATATTCTTGATGGCTTCATCTCCTTTAGTTTGCACCCCTTGCAGCCAATTCGCAATGGCAAGAGTGGAAGCTTTCATCTTCTCAAGCTCGGTGATGGTTTCATGAGGTAAAGGATTTACAGTAGAGGTGGAGGGGTTAATTGATTGCAAGGGTTTCATCAAGTCTTCCAGGAATTTCCTAAGATTCTCATTTTCCTTCAACTCTTGCTTGGTTTTTATTTCCTTCCTCAACCTACCCAAGATGACTACACTAGAACCCTCATAATCCTCAATATCTTGCTCAACAGATGTAGGCCCTAGATTGAAAGTCTGAACATTGTAGTCCTTTTCAACCACATCATCGCTATTTTTTTTGGAGCGGGGGTGGCAATGTGAACAACTCTGTTATGAGCTTCATCCCTTTCAATCCTCGAAATCACCCTAGCCTTCTTCTTACCTTTATCTTTTCCAATTTTGGCTAGTAGCTCATCCTAATTAGGTGGACTATCTTCGACAACAACTTGTTTTATTTTTATCTCCTTATCCAACCAACCAGGGATAGTGGATTCCAATTGCATATCAGTCTGTATCTCCTCCTATTGATCTTTAGGTGCCTCTTCACTCAAATTCTATTTTTTTAGGAGTTTCTGCCTTGCTCTTTTCCTCTTCAATGTGTTCTTCATGCTCAGGCAATGGGATCTTCTTTGCCTCTTCTTTTCTTGGAGATGACCTGACTTCTTCAGTTCCAACAGGGAAATCTGCATAAGCTACTAAAGGAGATTGTATTACCTTTTCAACTTCTTCCACTGTGCTATAGAGTTCACCCTCTTGAAATTCCTCCCCTTTAATGTCTAGATGTTCTTCAATGTGTTTTGGCTCACCTGATTTATTTTGAGCTTCATGAGTGGAAGGAACATCATCTTGCTACTTCTCATGAGGGATAACTGGAGGAATGTCTATTTTAGGTACACTATCCTTCAGAGAAGAAGTCCTAGACCTCCTTGTATACACCTTCACCTTCTCCCCTGAACTTTCTACTTCTGCCATGGGTGGGGAAACTTTTACTTGTTCCTCAGAGCTTTCCTTTTCTGACAATTTTATGACCCTTCTCCTTTTGGGTATAGGAACATTGGCTTCAAGGCTCTGTTTTTCCATTTCTTTCTATTTGGACTTCTTAGTCCTTATCCTCTTTTTTTCTATTGGCTTTATCTTCCTTTCTGCTTCCTAGGATTCTTTTCCTTGAACTCTTTTTATCTTGGTTTTGAAAGGAGAATCTATTTTACCCTTACCTTTAGGATCCTCCTACTCCGTGGACTTCTCAGAAGTGGAGTGAGGGTCTAGATCTCCCATTAGCTCATAGGTACATTTCACTCCCTCAGTCTCCAATTCCCACAATTTATGCTTCAGCCACATCTTAGTGAATTTGATAACTAGATCATTTAGCTGCTTCAATTCTATCTTTTCTTCCTCTAACCAATCCATATCACCAATTGGCTTATCCTTCACCACCTCATAAGCATGATCCTGAATCAAGTTTCCATCATCCTCCAATTGATCAGGTGCTACCTTTACATTATATAATAGGATTGCCTCCACTGGGAGCCAAGAAAATTTCTTCTTCCTTACTTCATACTCATCACTATAGTTGGCCCAGTAGTCCTCCAAATCAACCTTGTGGCTATATTCTCTACTAGCCTTCTTTTGTGCCTCACCTATGATATCAAATTTGGACCTCTTGGAATGGAAAGATAGACCAAGAGTACTCATTTCTTCTTCTGAAGCCTGGGCAGAAATAATGGAAGGACATGCCTCCCCAGTGCCAATCCTCAAAGGGAAGTCCCCACCAAATCCAGTTTTATGCTTGTCCCTTTTGACAATGGCACCAAAAACACAGATCTGTCTAGTTACTTCCAAGATTATGATATGATCAGTGGGATATCTTGGAAGCCTATATGGAGCCCTTTGATAGCTGTCAACCCAGATATATGAGAAGGTTGGGAATTGAATAAACCAAGCTCCATACTTCTTGATGAGCTCTTTTGCTTGGTCTGAAATTCTGACATGTTCTACCCCCTAAAGCATTCTTGTGATATACATGGTGAATGCATCATTCACCCTCCTATATTTTGAACTTCCTAAATGCAATTGAGGGAAAACCTCATAAATGATATCTTGTCCAAAAATTCCCTTTGTATTCAATCATTTGCAGGGGTGGAATCTTGCAAGTGCGTAGACCAAATATGAAGTCATTGTAAAGGTCTTAGTCTGTAACACATTGGACAACTGCTCATGGAGTACTCTGCTAATCAGACCATCCCAATGATAATCAATTAGCTCCTATTCCATCCTTACAATAGCATGACACATCCAATTCTCAAACACACCTGCATTTCTCAATCCAACCACCTTGTTGAGCAATGTAATGGCATCGTAGTATTCCTTTTTGAACTTTGCTCTGAATAACTGCTTGGGTAGTTTAGAATAGTGCAACTTAGGATTTTCCAGCCAAGCGTTGATGAGTTGCTGAGATTTAACAGTTTTCTCTTCATAGAACTCCTTGGTGGACCCCATGTTAAATGCCACCACGTGAGATCTGTCTAGCATATCAAAAGTTTGAGCAATGGAAACAGGGTTGAGATTTGCTATCGCTCTCCCTTGAGGACTAATAATCCTTTGTGTACCCTGATCATAGTGTCTCACACACTCAAGGACAAGCTCATACCACTAGACTGTGGAAGGAAAACCTGCTAGATGTGATAAACTTGACTCCTTCATCCTTCTAGCCACCAAAGGAAGATCCTTAGCTACCATTCTTTCTTTGAACTCCTCGTAGTCCCATAGTCTGACATTTGTATCAGTTACCTCTGACCAAATTGATGTGATTTTTCTCTCAGGAATCTTTCTTTTGATATCCATTTTGATCCTCTCTACCTTAGATACTGAGGATTCCTCGGTTGCCTTACTAGATTCAACCTGCACTTACAAGGAAAAAACATAGTAAAGACCATAGGAAAGCAAGGTTAATCCATCAAAACATGGTTAGAATGAATCTCAGACAATCATAGTGTTATTAAAACTCATATAAAATGATCTTAATAAACTTCAGGTTTCAGGACAATTTGCGGAATCCGAGCTAGAGAGGAATTTTGAGAAATTTTGGGCCAGATGGATTCCAATGGAATAATCATGAAAACACCTACTAACAATTAAATTCGATCATTATTAATCAATAGAAAGCATGGAAAATCTAAATATGGCATGAAATAATCATTAAATGCATCATAAATTATAAACAAATCCAACTATCCCACATTCCTTTATACTTCATCAAACTTCAAGAAAATCCGCCAGAGATGGATTTTCGTGAGAATAGAGACATTTCATGAACTTCGAAAAATCTAGGTGGCACAGAACTTCGGGAAAATCCAGGGTTAGCGAAAATTCATGAAAAGGTCGAAACTCTGAAAGCAGACAGATTCCAGGGAAAAGAAGAGGATCAGGAAAATCTGTTAGAGACGGATAATCCCGGACTAAGACAAAACCCGAAGATTTACGTTAAAGCACGATTTCACTTAGACCATCAAATCAATCACGAATTTCAAGGATTTAAGCTTAGGGAAAGTTAGGCATGGACCCTCCATAGATTTCCTTTGCATTCTAAGCCTATTCGAGAGAATACTAAAGATAAATGGCAATCCTAGGTTTCAAATCTCATACATCCACCATTAACATACAGGTGAGCTCAAAATTTAAACATTTCAATTGCTAAGCCATTACTAGGGTTTACTAACAACTCTTAGGCAAGATACATCAAAATGAAAATAGACGAAGGAGCTCAAAGCTCACCTGGGAGATGACAAATAAAGCAATGTTGGACAACCCTAGCATGAAATGATCAAATACGCATGAATTTGAACCCAAAAGTTCTCATAACATCAATGTGTTATCCATGACCATTAATTAAAATCAGGGCAAACAAAAACATACCATTGCAAAGCGAGAATCGATCTCAGAATTAACGAATGCTAAGTAAATGGCGTCCACAAATAACAACGACAGGGATGCACCAAAGAAATCACCAGCAAATCAAATGATTCAAACTCAACACCTCAAATTCAACCAAGCACTCATAAGAATGCACCCTTTAGCTCAAATAATGGCAAGCAATAAGCATAATGACACAAATATCCCCAAAGATTGGTTAAATACATAGTTTCCTAGCTCATACGAGGGCATTCAATGCAACTGACAGGACAGCCAGGAATATCCAAAAACCTAACGATAGAACGGATTTTGGGAAAATCTGACCCGCGCGGAATTCTGCGAGTACTAAAAATCTTCGAACAACTTCCCAACTGGAATCCAAGTAGGATTCGGGAAAATCCGACCTGAGGGGAAAGTCCCGAACAAGGGAAAAAACCTAAAAATCACCCTTAACTTAAGATTCTCAATGAATAACTTAGGGAATTATTTAGGAAATCAAAATAAACATTTAAGCACGTGCCAAAATAAGACAAGAACTCAAAATGAAAGGGGCCAAGACACCAAGACCAAGAGAAAGAGGGTCCCTGCCTTCAGCGGGGCGTGTGTGTGAAAACTACACAACATTACCTTTGACCTATGTGAGCAAGTCAAAAGTGTGTTTGTTTGAGGTAAATGTGAGCCCTTGATTAAATCCCATCATGCCTTATCATCCATTGATGAGAATCCATGATTCATGCCTCTCATCCCCTTCATCTTGAACCATTGATTAAGCTTTTTGATCTCAACCCTTCATTCTTCATTTGCTCTCCTATAAATAGGTCACTATTTGGAGAAAACTAGATCCATCTTTCAATTGCAAAATTATGCTATTGAATTAAAATCCATACTCTCAATTTACTCACTTTTTAGTTTATCTTAGTTAATTTTAATTGCATCATAGCTTAGAGCATCCATTAATGGCTTCCATGCATCCATCTTAGCTTGTTTATAAATTAGGGTTTTCATCTTTTACCTTAGAATTAGCTTAGATTAGCTTAGCAATAGCATAATCAATTCATTTTTAGCATAAAATCATGGTAACTTAGCTTGCATCATGTTTGCTTGAGCATAAACTAGGTTTTCATCCATTTAACACAATTGTTTCATCAATTCTCTTCTGTAGAATCAACTAAAACTGACTCACTAATCATGAGATTCGTAAATGGTCATCATTTCACATCAACACGACACCAATTCCAAAATAGGATAACTTTCAAATGGGCTAGATTAGGAATTTAACTATTTTTGTGTAGTTTATAGCTTTCATTTTTGATTAAATGCTTAGTTTAGATTTTCATTTTGAATGATCTTGTTTGTAGATGTAGGTATGTTTAGCAAATTTATGCTTCAATTCATCACGATTCAAGCATAATCAACCCTCTCTGACATTCCCTTGTCTCACATTGTGGCACTAGAAGGAGGGAAAATCAATAATCTAACCATTTTTTAGCTTGAATTTTATTTTATGTTGTTTTGCAGGTTGCAACGATGCCCAAATTACAAATAGTGATGTTATTTCAATAGTGTCACCATATAGTGATTCCTTAAAAATTTGAAACACGAATGTTGAATTAATGCTCCAATGTTGATTTAAATATGGGGGCACATATTTAATCTGGAGGTATCAAAAATTTTAAATGGCAACGCCCATTTTTACTAGCCCAACGCTTTCAAATTTCAAACTACAATGCTACTGTTAGAAGCAACACCAAGCAAAATACCAATGTTATCATGCTCACTGTTCCTATTGTAGAGCAATTCCCATTTTCACTAGAGCAATGCCCAAACTTCAAATTGTGATGCTATCATGTTCAACAACGCCCTACCAAGGTAAGAAATTTTATCTTTGTTTTTTTTACATGTGACTTAATTTCTTGGATTTATCTGACCACTAATGCATGTATGGTTGTGTTCTAGTTGTAAGGCTAATAGGGTTTTGTAGGTTTTAAAGACATGGAACAAAAGTGAAGAAAATATATTCTATCTTAAATTCTATAATTGTAACAAGCGTTTGATGCTTTTGGGCAATTATAACCCAATTTAATGCTTTCTACTTTCAGCTCTAGGCAACACACTAGATTTTAATTGGATTTAAAATGAATGCTCAAAGTTGGATAAAATTGAACCTTCACATCATCATTTCATTTTGGGCTTAAAATTGAATAAGGAAAATTTCATTTTTCAATTGGTTCTTTAAATGAACTCATCATTGCTTTGAAGGGCTAAAACTTACAACTATTTTCTATATTTTGTGATTTTCAACGTTGTTAGTGGATGTGTATGCAATTCTCTCACACCATTTGGTGACCTTTAGAAACAAAAACATTCTCTAACACTTTTCAAGATCACCTCCATCTTTCAATTGGGTTTAAAATTGAACAATCATGCTAGTGTGAGAAAGAGACATTGTGTGTGCTCCCTCCTTGTGCTTTACATGAATTGGGCAGTCGAACTACAAGTGTACTCCCTCGATTTTTTTATCTTTAGAGTGGCCTGCCTAAGAACAATTTGAAGGAAACTCCAACTGGTTTTTCACTCAGGCCAGTATAAAAATGGAAAAGACTAAATTGTCAAGTCCTCATGGTATGTAGGCCTTAGTCATACAGTGTCTTTCAGAATGGGGTGCTACTGTAAAAAGTATAAGAGCCCCTAGTAGGATTTATTAAAGCCTTTAGTGGCTTGTTGGATACTCGCAAAGTGCCATGTCCCCAATTTCCCTAACTACAACCCATTTGTTTAGCAAGCTAAAATCCTAAATATATTTGTTGGTGCAAGAACAATCATTTTGAAGCTACCTCACAGCTGTACTATTCAATTGTGGAAATAGAAAAATTCCTTTAATCTTTAGATTTTAAGGATTTTGAGATTTGGTGGTCCCGAGAAGTGTGTGCTGAGAAAGGGGGAGCCAGTGTCACCAAATCTCTAATTGTTCGCATTGTTTAGTGTTTGGAGAAATCCTAGTCCAGGGACTCAACAAATATGGTCATTTCTATCTTAGGGTTGTAAATGATTTTGATTCATTTTAACACAATCAGTTAGCCTTGATATTACTACTTGTCCTAAAAAATTATCCTTGGTTATTTCTAAATATCTTGACATTTATCTCAAACCCAAATTTTCCCAAAGACAACATAGGTAATTATGGCTTCAACCTCGTGATTTTCATGAAATGGACATTGTGAAAGTTATGATGTTTTGGACATAAACATCTAGTTTGGAAACATAATCAAGACAATTTTTTGTGGTAAAATAAATTCACTTAAGCAAAGATAAATTAACAAATGAACCCCACATGACTATTTGGAGACCAATTTCTCTCATTGAACAACCTGATCTTCCATGTGCTATAATTCAGCCAAAATTTGAACTCATTAACGGAGAACAAACCGATCTCATTAGTAGTTTGAGAAGCTTCACTTTTGAAAACAAGGAAATAAATACACAGTAGAGAAACACAACAACCATTCTAGATGAAGAAGATGAACAAGTTGATATTGAGGCTAGAAGGCCCATTTTACCACCTCCCGCGTGGCAATAAATATCTTCCTTTCTTCCATAAACAAGTAAACTATTTTCAAATGATCTCATGCAAAGTTAGGATCCTAGAATGAAGGTCAATTGGTCATCACTTTTAGACATCTTAGTACAAAATCAATCAACTACCAAATTGAGGCACTCTATGAGAACATAAAAAAGTTGATAAACTTTTATGAATGCACACTAAGAAAATATCCAAACATGTACACTTTCTTTTGGAGTCAAAATCCCGATCTTTTTACATGATACCAAACTCCTCTAAATGATTCATAAAATAGTCAAAATCTATAGGGGAAAATCTCTAGTGCTTCATTTCATACATATAAATCTTAGAACAAGGATTGGTCAAAAGTTGGCTTCAATATTTTACCACAATTGTTACACCCTGATGAGAAACTTTTATGCTAGAGCTAGGAGAGCCTGAACAGGTTTGAACATTCCCATTTGTTCTCTCATTTAAATCAACATTGAGTCTCTAGGATTTGAACATTTTAGAGGTCTAGCATCATTCTCACTACCTTGAACTTGTCAAAACAAAGGTTCACTTTAGGTCAAAATTGGTTCAAACATCTCACTCACCCCTTCATCAAATTTCATCTCCCATCTCACCTATCTTTGCAAAATTTTGAATACACCAACACTTTGTGACTTAAACATGAAATCCAACCACACCACCTACTAACCTAGCTACTCTACATGTGAAATGTATCATTTTCCATGCACCTAGCTATGTTAGTTATCATTTTTAGAACTAGCTCATCTTGAAGGTCAAAAATCCACCCTAAAGATTTCTAAGTTCATAAACATCCTTTATCCCAACATCAAAACATTAAACTCAAGTCAAAAGTGTTGTCCCAAAATGTTTGCAAAGATCACTCTCCATGACATCCATCTTTTCATCCCCCACTATCACAATTTCTCCCAAAAAACTTAGAGCACCCCTTTTAACTAGATTTGAATCAACCAGAGAGTTCAAACATTACAAAACTTAACACAACTGTCCCACATGTGACACAAAATTTATGGTAAAGACTAGATCACAACACAAGATAATCATGGAGAAGACCAAAGTTACATTTACCTCGATCCTAGAAGTCATGTTACCCCCTCACAACAAATTTCATCACCATTAGGACCATATGAGATTGAAGACATCACAAATAACCCCTTTGAACTCACTACGAAGGAATTTATGGAACAACAAGCCTTAGAAAATATAGCTCCTACCTCCCCAACATTTGTGGCACATAATTTAACACAAGGCTTCCTCATCACATCACTAGGGATAAATTTGATATATATTTTAAATCTTTCAACAATTCTTGCTAAAGACTTTGGACATGAACTTTCATTTGAAAATAGTACACTTGTGGGAACACTTGAAACTAATCCTCCACCCCCAACAACCACTTGGATGCCTAGCTTTGGTGCTCCTCATATTCCTAGAAATCCTAAACAAATACATACACATATTGATCTTCATTACTCAACCATGACTTCAACATATCGAGGTCACCCTTCTGTATTTGTATCCATTAGTACCACAAGTGTTCCTACCATTACACAAAGTAGTGTGGATCCCATATCTCAAAACAACACTCGAGGGCATACCACTACCATACCATAGAGTCAACGCTTGAAGAAATTAGGGACATCCTTACCTAATCCCCCAATGGGTTCATCTATACCTATGGTTTCACAAAACACATCCACACCATACACCATCAATCCACCTCAAAACAATCACTTGATTACAAGTTTGGTCAATCGAGGAAGTACCTTGATCACCAATCCCTTGTTTACATCTTTAGCACAAGGTAATCCTCAAAACATAGGACAAGGAAATATCTTCAATCAATGGACTCAAGGTCTTGGTGTGTCATTTCCATTGCAAAATTTAATAACATTATCCTTTCCCACAATTCCCTTTACTGTGTTGAATCAATCAAGACCTCAAACATACATTCCTCAACCTCATTCTACCATCTTACAAGGAATGTTAAATCAAGGGAACCCTCCACCTCTCACCATCAATTCATTTCCTACTCAAAACATGAATATCCATAATCCATCACAAATGTCCCAACAACCACTTGATCCCATATTGCAAGTGCATGCCTTAGCTTTATAGCAAGCACAACAAGCTTATCAACAAGTCGTCGAATAATAGCAACAACAACAAGTAGCCTTAGACCAACAACAACATCAAGATCAACAAGAAGCCTTAGCTCAATAGCAACATCAAGCTCAACAAGTAGCCTTAGCCCAACAACAACATCAAGCTCAACAAGCAGCCTTAGCACAACAACAACAAGAAGCAACCTTAGGAGTGCATCAAGTAGCACAACAAGAAAATTTATTAGCACACCAACAACAGAAGGCCCAACATCAAGCCCAAGTGGTGCAACAACAACAAGCTCTACTAGCTCAACAGTATGCCCAACAACAACAACAAGGTTCCTATTATCCTCATTTGAACATCCTCAATCCAAACACATTAAGAAAATATACATCAATACCCCCATCATCTTCAAAAAATCTCACACCATTATACCCCCCATACAATTCATCTATCATCCCACCATATGTTCCTCCACCCATCCTACAAGACAATCTGGCATCATAATTGAAAATAATCTCATAGGAAATGTAGGACCTTTGTATGGGAAAGACAAAGAAACATCATACAAAAAACTTGTGCCCTTATCCATTTGATCGAAACATAGCAATGATAACCTTTCCTCATGGTTTTGAAATCCCCAAATTTGACAAACATAAAGGGAGAGGAAGTCCTATGGACCATATCAAATAATTCAGCATCATGTGCATGGAAGTGGCTTACAATGATTCATATCTAATGCGCCTCTTCCCTTAAAGTTTAACAGGTCATGTTATGGATTGGTTTTCTCATCTACCTCCTGGTATCAAAAATTTTCAATAAATTACCAATAAATTCATTGATCACTACTCCTTCAATCTTGACATGGACATCATTCTAGAAGAATTATACACTCTTAGACAAAATCCAGGAGAAACTTTTGCTAATTTCTTACAACGATGTAGGCAAAGAGCTAGTAAAAGCAAGTGGCCTATTCCTGATGAACAACAAATGGGAATCATAATAGCCAATCTTGATCCAAATTTGTCATTCCACTTGAAAATGCAATGCATCACATCATATGATGAATTGGTCCCTAGAACCCTTAACATCGAGTGAGCTCTTATCTCACAAGGAAATACTCAAATGAGAAACATCTTTCAACTAGTTCAAATGAGAAACATCGTGTTTGGGAAAAGAACAAGAACGTAACAAATGATAGTGTGGTAGATGCTAAGGTAGTCCTAAGTGATCCTAGACTTAATAACAATCAAGTTGCTAATATCCAGTTGACTATGCAAAAAATAACACCACCTCAGAACAATTAGATCAATAACACCAACATGCAACAAAGGTAAACTGCTAACAAGAATAACTATCCAAAATTCAAGTACACACACTTATCGAAACCCATTGAGACAATCATGAAGAAATTGGTAGATTCAAATTTGATAACACTTCTCAACTTTGAAAACTACCAAGAACCACAAGAAAAGTCATCCTGGTACAACGAGCATGATCTTTGTGACTTTCACAAAATCAAAGGGCATAAAACAACAAATTGCATGAAACTCAAGAACATCATCCAAGATCTCATAGAAAATGATACCATATCTATTGAGGTACTAGTTGGGAACTAGGATCTCAAGATATACAAGAACCCTATGCCATATCATAACAAAGAAAATAACAACAACAAAGCTAAGGATTACAACAATGTGCAACATACCTATTCCAATGTCATTGCCTCCTACGATAGCATTATCACTATTGTCACCATCAAAGGAGCTAGTACGGAATGTGGAGTCACCACACAACATGGAAAAATAACCATTCAAGGAGTCCCATCTCAATCTAGGACACAACCTAATTTTCGCACATCATATCCTAGCAAGTATAATCTTCTAGATCAACTTAAATAGACCCCTGCATAGATATCTATCCTAGAACTCTTAAGGTTATCCCCCACACATAGGGAAATATTAGAGAAAGCCTTGTCTTAATCATCTATTCCTGAGAACATTGATACCAATCAGTTTCAAGCTATGGTAGGGCATATCACCAACCATCTTCTCACCTTTTCTAAGAAAGACCTACCATCCCAACCATCTCATAACCGTGCTTTACACCTTGAGGTTTTCATTCATAAAAACAAGGTCAAAAGAGTCTTGGTAGATGGAGGTGTTGGTCTAAACATTTGTACCTTGTAGTTGATCAAAACTCTAGGCTATTCAAAAGATACTATTGAGAAGACAAAGAGTACTACCATCAGAGCATATGACAATCAAGAATAGGTATGACAAGGTATTATTGCATTGCCAATTCAAGTGGGACCTCTTATTGCAGAAAATACATTCCAAGTACTTGATCTTGATCTTCCCTATAACATATTGCTTGGCCGACCCTAGATCCATGCTCTAAAATTTGTAGCCTCAACCTATCATCAGTGTGTGAAGTTTCCTTTTGAAGGTAGAGAAATCACTATCCATGGAGATCCTAAGCCTTTTTACTATTGTAAAAGTCTTAAGGTCAATTTTTATAAGATCCCACAAATACCCAAAAATGATGAAGGACCTACACCATCAAGCTCATTTATTGACCTATTATCCCTATCAAAATTACCCATTGTAAATAATATACCTGACATCAAAGAAATGATACAAGATGATGGTTGTGGAACCTTTGTCTTAGGAGAGTTACCTATTTCTCCTCAATCTCATGGGAAACCCACAAATAACACCAAAGAACCAGAAACAATCAAGATGGTGGCTACTACCTTCACCAAATGGGGAGATTTGAATCAAGAAGACATCAGTGAGGAAGATATCTTTAAACTTCTCTATCAATATGAACAACCTATTCCTATTCTTCCCATGGAAGATGACAACAAAGGCCTACAACTAATACAGAGCATGGGATATAATAAGAATGAGAAGCTAGGTTAGAATGACAATGGTTTACTGGAACCCATCGTTCTTGAGAAACGAATAAAGAATCTTAGCTTAGGTTGTATTACTATCAAGGTCACACTTATTGGAAAAGGTATTTCAACTAAATGAGCCGAGGCTTCCTCTTGGTTACCTACATCATGTGATACAACCTTAGATGAATTTCCCATTGATGTTGCTAACCTATTTGAGAACAACTCCCTCTTTATGATATCCATAACGTCCTTTGTCTCAAATGACCAACCAACTAAAATATGCATAGAATGTACCCACAACTCATTGACACGGACCAACAAGGACCACTGATTCTAGGTTTATTTGAAAACAATGAAGAAATCTTAGAATTCATGGGACTCTGTGACAACTTATCTTGGGCAGATCATAAAGTAGGATTCATCATAGAGCTCAACACAAGGGAATACTATGAGGAGACGATTGAATCCTTCAATTGCAAAATAAATGAAATGCAACTAACATACAGATCCTTGAGTGAAAAACACCTAGTGGCACACTCTAATCCCAAAATAGTAAAAATAAAGGACACATCCAATGGTGAAAACCTCTTTGAGGTGCCCAAGGATGAGGGATTCAATCTCTCCCTTAGTCCAATGCATCAAGATAAGTTAGTAATACTAGTAGAAAATGTTAGAGTAATAAGTTATTATGCTTAATTAAGTATATCATATTAATTAATTAATTAAGTCACTTATTCCTTTAGTTACTTAAGCTAAACTTAGGCACATTAATAATTGATTAATTATTAAGTGTGCACACTAGGGTTTCATTTAGGGTTTCCCTTTTAGGGTTTCTTGATCTCCTTCATAAGGATTGATCTCTTTGTAATACTTGATTCTCTTAATGCATTTTAACTTTAAGGTTTACAGAACATCTTCTTTGGTTATGCATGTCTTTTCCATGTGACAGGTGATTGCATGCAGGTGATCTTGGTTTTCTAACATGGTATCAGAGCTCCAGACTTGCAGCTACCTGTTCGTGATCTAAAGATATGGCCTTTCAGTGAGTTTCTACTGCAAGGGTTTCCACAGGCATCTTTTTTGCAAGATCTGGGGGTATCTGAATTTTTTGGATCAGTTTGGGCAGAAACGGTGGTCACCATCACGTTCGTAGCAGCCAAAAACCTTAAAAATTCCCTTCATTTCATTGATTTTGGTGCAGTTGATCCAGGAGGCAAATTTTTTTGGCCTGGGGAGTCGTACAACCTCCCCAGCATGCAGTTCGAGGTTCAAATCTCAAAAAAAAATTCAAAAAAATATGTTTTGGGGATCTGTACTAGTGCTCATAGTTTTAAAAAGATTTTGCCACTTGGCGGCCACCAGGCGGCCACTGGGCAGCCGCCCATCCACCGCCGCCACCAGCCTCCACCACCGGTCCACTGCTAGGCCCCTCTGCCAGCCCCTGAGGGCTTCATCACTGCAGCCACCAGTCCTATGGTGGACCAACCCTCAGCCTGGCCCTCAGCGGACATTTCTAGTGAAGGAATATTCCAGGATGGGAAAAGTGTATTTTGGTAAGAATGGAATATTCTGGAAGAAACACAACATATTCTACTGCAGCAGATTCCGAGGGTATATTCCGGGAAGGAAGAATATTTCATCCGCTATCAGAGAATATACTGATGCCGACATTTTTTTCTGATAGGGGGGTTTTTTTTGCCCTGACAGCTAGATGGCCATCAAATTTAACCTCATGACTCGCTGATGTCAGTATGACGTCACCCGACCATATGACCCTCTTTTTTCCTCCTAGCCCTAATTTGCCCTAAAAGAGTAGTTTTTTTCTTTTGGTCATAACTTGGGCATACGGTATCGAAATCAGGCAAACGAGATATCAGCAAAAAACTGGTTCCAAGAACTTTCTAGTAGTGCTATTTATTTTTCAGTATTTTACTATTTTCTTGAATTTATTTCTAATTGAAGTCAGATGTTTATTTTATGCTTCTGAGCTCATAACTTTTTGCCACGATCTCTGATTTTTTGCTATCTTTGCGGCATTGGAAAGGTATTAAGGAGCTCTATGTTTCTGTCCATGCACTTTTTTTGTATTTATCCTAGATTGATCGCTTAGTCCATATTTGGCCCAATGGGTTGTTTGGAGATTACTTGGATGTTTTGGCAGTTGGGGGGGTGCATCTTGCATCTTTGCACAAGTCATTTTCAGTAATACATCTTTCAATAATTTCTTGTTGCTTCATAGATTCCAGAGTTGTTCCCATTTGGAGTTTTCGAGTGTTCCATGGCATCAGGTCTGCTGTTGCTTTATCATGATTCCTTGAGTCAATCAGTGACTCTCATCTAGTTTCAGTAGTAAATAGAATAATCTTTCCTTGCTTTCCAGTATTAGGTTCTAGTGTTACTCTACAGAGTTCTTCCAGTGATTCTTTGCAGCATGTCATCTCATTGTAGGGGGGTTTTGTCCCACTAGGTTTTTCCTTCTCTACATCTTTCTTGCATTTGTAAATGGGTACCTAATCAGGCCTAGTTGTTGGGACATGCAAAAGACAC
The DNA here is from genome assembly GCA_007258455.2 of Sequoia sempervirens. Taxonomy (NCBI): domain Eukaryota; kingdom Viridiplantae; phylum Streptophyta; class Pinopsida; order Cupressales; family Cupressaceae; genus Sequoia; species Sequoia sempervirens. The sequence continues at coordinate 532,589,724 of VDFB02000017.1, forward strand.
CAGAAAATGTGGGAACAGAGAAAGAACCTAAGACCACTTTTTATGTTGAATCCTTGTTAGATGAAGCAAAAAAGAATCTTGTAGCATTCCTCAAAGAGCGAAGGGCTAACTTTGCATGGTCATACACAGATATGCCAGTCCTTGATCTAGAAGTAGTTGTGCATCACTTAGCATTCTATCCTAAAGTCAAACTAGTTAAGTAGAAATTAAGGTAGATGCACCCTCATATATCACTTTTGGTCAGAATATGCAATGATTTCAAAGATCTAAACAAGGCATGCTTGAAGGATGATTTCCTTCTTCCCAACATCAATCTCATTGTGGACTTAATAGCTAGGCATGAAATTCTATCACTCATGGATGGTTTTTCAGGCTATAATCAAATCATAATTGCCAAGGAGGATCAAGACAAAACTTCCTTCACTTGTCTATGGGGAGCCTATTGTTGGAATGTGATTCCATTTGGGTTAAAGAATGCAAGAGAAACCTATCAAAGAGAAATGACCCTCATCTTTCATGACATGATCCACAAAAAAGTTGAAGATTATGTGGACAATATTTTGGAAAAATCAAAGAAGAGAAGTGCGCACATACAAATCTTAGGACCTATCTTTGATAGACTTTAAGAATACAAGGTACAACTAAATCCAAAAAAGTGTGTGTTTAGAGTCACATCAGGGAAACTTCTTGGCTTTATTGTTTTACAAAGAGGGATAGAAATTGATCCTGCAAAGGTAAAATCCATCCTAGACATAGAACCACCCCATACATTGAAGTTGATGAGAGGATTACAAGGAATATTGTAGTCCATCATAAGGTTCATGGCCCAACTATCAGATAAGATTCACCCCTTTTCACATCTTCTTCATAAAGGGATAATTTACAAGTGAGATGATAAATGTGATAAAGCCTTCCAATAGATCAAAGATTATCTACCGAAACCTCCAGTGCTCATGCCACCTATACCAAACAAACCACTGATCTTGTATATCTCAGCAACACCAACAACACTAGAAGCTCTTTTAGCACAACATGATGAAAATGGAAAGGAAAGAGCCATATACTACATCAACAAAACCTTGGTAGGCTATGAAATGAACTATTCACCCATTGAGAAGGCATGCCTAGTAGTAGTTTTGCTTCACAAAATTTCAGGCACTACATGTTGTCACATCAAATCAAGCTCATTACAAAGATTGATCTATTAAAATATCTATTATCCAAAGCAACCCTCACAGGATGAATGGCTAAATGGGTGATGATCTTGATAGAGTTTGACATAGAGTATGTGGAGCGTAAGGAAATCAAAGGACAAGTGATCACAAATCAACTAGCATAAGCACCTATCTATGTTGAGAAACCTTTAATATATGAGTTCCCTGATGAATCAATGTTCATTATTAATCTCACATCTCAGTGGAAGATGTAATTTGATGGATCATTCACCCAACATGGATCAGGAGCAGGCATTAGTTTCATCACCCCCAAAGGTGATTGCATCCCAAAGTCATACAAACTATCATTTCCATGTACCAACAACATTGTTGAGTATGAAGAACTAATCATAGGTCTAAGGATAGTAGTTCAGTGGTAAATTCAAGAGATGAAAGTCTATGGAGACCCATAGTTGGTGTAACGCCCATCATGCAAACCCTAAAGGATAAAACAATGTACACATTTTTTTATAAAAATAATACAAAGTACGCATCTTATGAACCATTAAACATAATTACATTACACATTAACATCATAAACATCAAGTCCCTTGGGGCACACAAGGTCACAATGCATAAAACCAACTCATAACGAAAGATACACATAAGACTAAATAACTTATCTAATCTTACATCCATCATAAACATTACGATAACCATTTACAAAAGATTACATATATACATTATAAGCATAAGTACAAATACATCACATGATACAAACCATAATAAATCTCATAAATCATGAATGGATACAAGGGTGCATTTACAATACATCATCTTTTAATACAATACAAGTTCACAATATATGAAATACAATAAAACCTCCCATACATATGGGATAAATACATTATGCAATGAATGTCTGAATTACAAGACGAGTATCTGGTACAAGCTCCATCTGAAAGATACCATGAAGAATGAACGTTGATGGGGAACCCAATGGGTGTGGAGCACATTCCACCCGACCATGTGGGTTTTAGAAAAAACCCACCCCCATGCTCAAAGGTGACAAGGAAGTGACCATGACCAAGAATGCCACAAGAATAACTCCAGTAAGAAAATCATAGTACAATAACTCCAATAGCAACATCAAAAGATTACATAGATCATAAACGATGACAACCAAGATTCATTCACAATAACTTCAAAGCCATATATCACATCATAAGTAAATCAAAGGCAACAACCATAATCACTTGCAAAGTAAATCCAAAACAACAATCATAACACACTTCTAGAGGCAACCAAGAAAACAAGCATAAGGGAAACTAGTGGGTAGTGTAAGGAAAGCTAAGGTGCGAAAACAACTCTCCTAATGTCAAAACCTCAGGGAAGAATGCATAGACTCTTTTAAATTTTACAATTACAGTCCAATTAAGATGCACTTGAAAGCAATCACAGAAACAGAGTATTTGACAAACACATATGAACACCAGATTTACGTGGGAAAACCCTTCGGGAGAAAAACCCACCACACCAAGAGAAGTCACTTTGTATTACAGTAACAGAGATTACATACAAAATTCTGACTTATCTTTTTGATGTCAGTTTACAGCAACATTCACCATGAACAACCTTGTTACAGAACATTCATGTTACAGTCTTCACAAAATAGAATTCATCCATTGATCATACAATCACACAACAATCCATCGATCCATCGAACCAGACATCATCTACTAATCTAGACTATATTCATGTCATTCTTGTTTGTCAAGCTTCCTCTCAAAACTGCCACAATGAACTGTCTTCCAACGGTTCCCATTCGGCTCCTCTGATTGGCCATTGATTCACCACGTAGGATGGTCTTCTCTTAGTCAAAGTGATCAACCTGTGTTGGCATGTCGGTGAGACACAAGAAGTGTCTCCCCTATGTCCAAAGGCTTCACCATCGATGTTGCCAAGATTCATCCTTATCGCCAAGACATTTTACCAAGCTCACAAGTTGCATTGACTTTAGTTTTCCTTTTGGCAAGACTATCGCTCTTCGGTGAGACCACATATCAATATCCTAAGTCACATCGAAGAGTCATACTGTCGACAAAATATTTCGCTCTCGCCAATAAGTTACACTGAGACTCCTTATGTTACACTAAAGCATCCACCATTCAGCGAGACTCATTGCTTTCACCAAGACTTCATACCAAGGTCCTAAGTCATACCAAGTGCTCCAATCACTAGTCGGCAAGACTTAACACCTTCACCAAGAGTTCTTATCGAAAACATGTTACAGCGATGACCATTTACTATCGGCAAGACTCTGTTCAAGTCATACTAAAATGTTGGCTTTTCCATTGGTGAGACCTTCCATTCTCGCTGGGACATCTTCCCGAAGCCCTTTGAGTTACCCCGAGTGAAAACGGTCGGTGAGACATTCCTATCGGTAAGAATTCTTATCGAACACCCAAGACTCTCCCCAAAAGCTTCAATAGAAAACATTTTCAGTGAGACATTCCTTCATCACTGAGAGCACATAGCGAAAATCCAAGACTCTTCCTGATATCCAATAAACACCAACCATCGGTAAGAGATTTCCACTCGGTAGGAGGTCACACCGAACCCAACAGGTCATAGCGATAGGATTATTGGGTGAGACTAAAGCAAGGTCACAATGACCTGATCTGTTCAACAAGATTCCAACTGCTAGTTGGTCAGACATTAAAAATATCACACCAACTTGGCTCCAATAGAGGTTACAGCCTGTGATGATTTAGGCATATATTTCCAATAGATAGTGCCATCACACAACCTACATGGGTTATCCTAGCCCTTCCTCCAACATGAGGCACTGGCCCCATAGGGTGGCTCATGCCGAGCCGTTAACCTCTCCCAAGGACGAAGTAACAACTTTGCCAACCACGACCTTCGCAGTCTACCATTAGTCTGTGATATCCCTAATGGATAGACGAGGTATCCAAGATTATCTTATTATGTTATTACTACCCATCCCCCTAAGTTCCATTATTAGGTTATCACTTGTTAATCTCACTCTTACGTGGGTTATCCTGAGCCCTTCCTCCTTTTGAGGCGCCGACCCCCATGAAGAGCTACTCTCCGTGGAGACCCCAAAACATAATCAAAAGCAAGTGTTGTACCACAAAGAACAAGGTGCTAAATCTCAATAAATGACATGTGAGGCATTACCCATCTCGCTAAAACACATAATTAGAGTCTCAACAAAATCTCGTACAACCCTTTCAAAATAATGATACCAATATCTTGCTACATCAAGAGCACATAAAACGAGGTTTATCAACCAACAATAAAATCAAGCCTTTGGAAGCCTAAGGTTTACAACATCCATAAACGGGTTCATAAAACCAACAGTGTTCCCATATCGAAAAGCCAAAACAATAATATAATGGTTAAAAGAAAATCCAACCAAATTCACAAGATTTCATAACTCAGAATAACATATATTAATTTTCACACGTTGTTTTCGCAGCACAAAAATCAACAATTGTTTAACTCTATTTAATAATCCCCATATTCCTTAATAAAATTTTGAAATAAAAGTTCAATAATAATTTTGACATAAATATTTAATTTACTTCTTTTTTTAACCATCACAACTAAATTCATAGTTTCACAGTCAAACCAAAATCAATAAATCATAACATTTATATTATATATATACATATAAAATATATGTATATTTAATTTTCTATTTTATTTAATTCATTTTCATCAGTATCAAAACTCTGACATGACTGCACATCATACTACAATTTTATATTTAATATATAAATATATATATATACTTATATATATATAAAATCAATGCATATAAAAAAAAATAGCATTGAGGAAAGACTGTGCACAATAGTCCTTTGGACTATCGTGACAATCCTTAGACTGTTGCGTGCACCTTACTATTCAAGTGGCTGGGACAGGGGTACGGTTTTTGGCCGACCCTCCCAGCATAAACATTAATTTGGCCAACACAATTTTTTTTTTTAAAAAGATCCGCCCATCAATAATTTAGAAATAAATTTAATATCCATTCAAGAATATATATATATATATATTTATATATGTGTATATATATATAAATACTACATAACATGATTTAGAAGAACAACAATAAATATATTCAAATGTATATATAAATATATATATATATACCTAAGGAATATATATATATATATATATATATATATATATATATATATATATATATATATGAGTATATATTCAGAAACCCATTTATCTCAGAGGGAAAACAAATTTTCCATATCAAATTTATAAAAATACAAAACATTTTCACAAACCCTAGTAGTTTTTTCTTTCATTGGTTTGCTATCCAATAACTGTTAAATCTCAGACAGATTTTTCTTTTACAGATTCAAAGAAATCAAAAGAAGGGAATGGAACCTGGAGTCCTACATTTGCTGAAGAATTAATGAAGCTTTTCTTGATTCCAAACAACCTTTTCGAAGAGCTCCCATTTCTTCCTTTAGAACTTCTCCACCCGATTTCCTTGATCAATTTTCTAATCTAATATTTTAATTCAGAAGAGCCTCCCCTCCAGAACAATGAAAGAGTGAACAAATTAAAAAGAGAAAACCCCCCGAGGATCCAATTTTTCTAGAACTCATATTTTTTTTGAAACTTCTGTCAATTTCTCATGAATGAAAATCTCTCAATTTTGGCTATTAAATAAAAGATATCTTCTTTTTTGAAAACTCCATAAATCAAAATTAAAAGAAGTTTTCTATTTCATTACCAACTTGTCAGCCAAAAACTCAACATTCATTGGTCCTTTTCTTCTTTTCATTCTTTTCTTGATTTTTTTATCTATTTAACAACACTTTTTGTTTTAAATTTTGATTTTGCAAATTATGCTTGCAATTCACACAATTTAACTTATTTAATTATTTTATTCCATTAATTATCCTCAACATGCTATATTTTAATTAAATTATCAAAATACCAATTTTAAATAATTTAATTTACACCTTTCCATTTATTTATCATTAATAAATTACATGGCTTTCAATTTAAGACTTATATTTTAATGTAAACTATTCCAATGCTATTATTAACATTTATTAAAATCATTTAATTATATGAATTACATCATATAACAATACCAATGTAAAATAGATAACACAATTACTTTCACACAAACAACTATTATAACTATGAAATTGACAAAGGTCAAAGATGCACAATACCACTAAACATAAAACGGGTTGGCAACCTTGGGACGGGGTGACTTCCTTGTCATCTCTATTTCAACTTCATTCTCATTGGGTTAATTTGATGCTCGCCCTATCCTGCCGAAGCAAGTGGAATCGAGAATTTGTTCCTACAATTCCTACATACAAACAAGGTGTGTACAACATGCATATATATATAATCAATATGTCACATCATGAGAAAGAATCACAACGTAGCAGGGCACATGAAATGAGTAGTGCTACATTGTCCCCTCACCAAAGCTATAATTACAATTACAACATTAAGTATAAAATAACATTGCTAAACTAACTGATCACATCATATCATCATAAAATGATTACTAATCCACTGCATCACAATATACTACTGAAATCAAATTAAACATCACCAAACCAAATGTAACCATAATGTCATATCATAATATCCATGTCATCAAATAAAGTAGCATAATCATCAGCAGTCTAAACTATCCAATCCCCAATCCAACCAATAAATAGTAACTATCAAAGCCTCAAAGTATCAAGCAAAACCATAGAAAGATAACAAGTCCAAATAATAACATGAGGGATATTACAGTTGGTTATCAACCAAGGATGACTATCAAACTAAGGATGACAAGCTCACTCCTTACAAAAGGATGGTGGAGAATCTCAAAGACCTTTTTATAGACATAAATTTTGAGCAGATTCCTCGGATGAACAACAGAGTAGCAAACACCATAGCAACAATCGGATCACTACTAGACATGTTGAACAACATCCTCCAATGTGAATTCCTGGTGGAAAAACTTCTCATACCAAGTTTCAAAATCCCTGAATTTGAATTTGTGTGTGTCATTGTTGGTCCTAGATCCCCATGGTACCATGCCATCTTTACTTACCTTAACAAAGGAACCCATCCATCTAATATCACCCCAAACCATAAAAGGACCTTTGTTAAATAGGCATCTCTATTTGTGATCCTAGGTGATACCCTTTACCATTGAAGCATCGAAGGAACATTATTGTGATGTCTTAACCAAGAGGAAACCTTAACTACTTTAACAAAGTACACGAAGGAATATGTGGGTCCCATTCTAGTGGTATGACATTAGCTAAAAAACTGTTGAGGATGGGGTACTATTGGCCAACCATGGAAAAATAAGCTCATCAATATGTGCAAAAATGTGTCCAATGTCAACAGCATGGAGATTTAATCCATTCTTTAGCTCAAGAATTGCATCCGGTGATTACACCATGGTCTTCTTCACAGTGGGGACCTGACCTCATAGGAAAAATCACTCTAACCTCATCCAACAACCATAAGTTTATCATAACTGCCACTGAGTACTTTACTAAGTGGGTTGAATCCATTCCTATGACCTACATAATGGGGAAGAAGATAGCCAAATTTATCTTGAACTACCTAATTTTTTGTTATGGTGTTCCACAAACCCTCATCTCAGAAAATGGAACCCCTTTTAAAAATTAGTTTCATTTCCTGCAATAACCACTCCAAATCATAATATAATATTCTTAACCATTCCAAAGCTGCACCTTCTAGAATGGAAAGACCAATAAGGCATAAAAAATAAACGTATATGGCAAGATTGAAGACAATATAAAACTAAAGACCACTTCTTGTGCTTCTAAAGCTTCTAATTAGAAAAGGAATGGAAGCGTCCAATGCTAGAAGATAATAGAATAATAATCCAATCCTCATTAGGAAAGAAATAATTCCAATCTCATTTGATTTTTTTCCAACCATCAAACCATTCCTTATCATGAAGGAAATGTTTCTAACCCTAATTGAAGGTGAGAGTTCTTTTTCTATGCATGAATTGATTAGAAAATTCAACCACCTCTTTACCAAGTCTTCTAGATCTAAACAAGTGAATCTCTTTCAACTACCAAACACTGATAGAAGATAGTCTACAATTTTTCCTTGTGCTCAAGGGTTTTTCATTGAAGCATTTAAATCTATCAAAGATTAAGCCCATTTTTAATCAGTTTTGGTTTTAAGGTCAACACATTCCATACTAATATTGTGGCATATAACATTCATTACCTTTAGGAAATCTTTCAATATCTTATTGACTTAGGTTTCCTAATATTCCATTTTAATTTGGCTAAACTCCTTATTTCAAGCAATCAACAACTCATTAGGTATTTTTTTGGATATAGATAAGGTTAATTCAACTTTTACTCATATAGCCTTTGATAAGATTCTAGTAGATCTAGATATCTTTGAGTATCTTCTTGTAGATATTATCCAAGAGTTGTAGTAAAATATTGGGTTTAACTTGTAGACTTTGAAGGGTTTCCATTTCATTTTTTGATATACTATGATATAGGTCATGTTGTTGAAAATTTTCTTATTAGTAGACACAAGTTGGCATGACATGCCATAAGGTGAAAATATTCTCTCCCACATCATCTCATTATCACGAAAACAAAAGAAGAACCATGTCCTTTAGATTCACCATAAGTTTAGAAAGAAATTTTTTATCACAACCCATCAAAAGGAGGCATCCTCCCAACTCAAATCTCTCTTATAGAAGGAAATTCATAAGATCTAGATTCACCAAGTATCAAATGCTTTCCAACTATCAATCAATGATTTAGGGTATGATGAAGAAATTTGGACTCCTATGTAAAAGTGTAAGAAATCACATAAAAATGTGACTGAAGTTTTCATTTTATGCTTCTTTTCTCACATATCCACATGGATGGGAAGTAATTAGGCATAATTTAGTTCATTAATTATTTTTGTATATCTTTTTATTTTTGAAAAACTTATTTTATATCATTTGTCTCATTTGTAAGGCATATTAGTTTTTGTCATGTTTATCTTAGTTTTCTAATAAAATGGGTGAAATCACTTAACCCTTCCTTTACTTGTCATAATAAAAAAGATATCCCTAAAAGGACTATTACTCACACACCCATAATAAGAGGATAAATTAAAAACAATCAAATCTTTGGCCAAAGGAAGAAGATTGTGAAAAAATTTAAAGTTAGAGTTTTAATAATATGCAAATACTTCCCAAGTGTTAAATCTAAAATATGAATAGCATTTGAAGGAAAAAATTAGAAGCACAAATTATCACCCTTGATCCATTGTACTCCAAAAAGAAAACACTCTCATCATAATTGGAAATATAGATAAGACAAATATGCAGAAGAAATGAAATTTTCAACACTATTTTTCAAAGAACCATGTGATGAACAAATTGAAAATAAAATTTCATACCAAAAAATTGCACAATGGTAATTACAAAATTCAAATTGAACATTTACTTATCATACCACCAACTTACTTTTCAAAACCATTAAAATTCTAATTTCCCAAGTTTTTTCTACACTATGGATAAGAATTCGCAAAGGGAAATTAAAAGGTAGAACCATACTAGCAAAAGATGTGAAGAACAAACCAAACCTTGAAAAAATATTGCAATCAGATATTGGATATGTAGATTTCAAAAAAATAAGAAATTTTCCAGATTATTTGCAACACCTGAAGAGAAATATTTTCACAATGATACAACAATTAGGACCACCTACTTTTTTTGTAACTTTCACTAGTGTAGAACAAAATAGGGGGCCATTAAAAGAAACATTGAAAGAATTGTACATCTCACACAAAAACAAATCAATAGAAAACCAACAAGAATTGCTTAATGAAGTTGACATTACCTATTTGATTAAAAAGGATTCAACCACTTGTACTCACTATTATAAACATAGAATTAATGCAATGAAACAATTAATAAGTTTAGATGAGACATTTTTTGGAGAGGTATTGGACTAATTTTCAGTTACAAAATTCCCAAATCGAGGAAATGAGCATGACCATTTTAGGCTATGGGTTAAAGATGCACCTATATATGGAAAATATACTAATACTAGTATTGAAGATTTTTTAGATAGATGCATAACCTGCAATACTGAAACTTTAAATGAAAAAATGACTAAAATACATATACATCGCCATACTAAACAATGTGGCAAGACCAAAAAAAAAAATCATTTTGGTTTTCCACAACCACCAATGAAAACAACAAGAATTCTTGAACCATGCATCGGCGAAAAAAGAAACATGTGTTTGGCTGAAAAACTTAGATCCACTTTAGAATGTTAAAATTATGATTGCTCTACTTCTTTTGAGGATTTCCTAGTGAACATAAGCATGGATGAAGAAGAATGTACATATTGGCCATAAAATCTACATTGCTTAGACCAACAATGTTTTTGAAAATAAATCCAACTCACATTTGGAACAATACATTTTGTAAAAAAATTCCACATCTATGGCAAGCAAATACAAATGTCCAATCTATTCTAAATGCATATGCTGCAACAATGCACTGTAGCTCATACATGAAAAAATGCAATGCCTCAATAACAAATGCATTTAACAAAATATGCATAGAGCACAAATAACATACCATTGATTTGATTAAAATGATAACAAGACTTAGCAATGCTTTGCTCAACCTACAACAAATGTCTATTCAACAAGTTGTACACATTGTGCTTTCACTTCCTCTTAACTATAGTTCAAGGAAATGCATATTCAGACACATCAACTACTGAAAATCGTACATTTATTTTGAAAAATTCCACACAACTAAAAAATGAGCCAAATGATTCACAATTTTTTTTTTTGTAAAAATTTAATTGACCATTATATTGCACATCTTCAAATGTTGGAAATTGTTTGTCTAGTAGAATTTGTCATAGAATACAAAACAAGAAAAGGACAATTAAAAAAAACTAGACCACATAGTATTTGATATATAAGATACAATAAACATGTCATAAAAAACTATTGTAGGGAACAACTTTTAACGTATGTCCCATTTTCTATAGATGAAAACATGTTGAAAAGAGGCTTCACAACATGGGAAAAGGCTTTCGTTGCTAATGAAAAAATAGTAAAACTTAATCAAGAAAAGTACACATATCATATAAATGAGCTATGGGGTGATTTGGACATATTGAAAACAAGAACCATACATAAACAAACAATGTTGAAAACTTCAACATCGAATATAATGAACAATACAATTTGCAATCGGATCTAGACACAATGAAACTTAAATTCTACAACAAAAAAATGAGAAGGCCATTTGAAATTGCTAAACATCCAAACTTAGTTGACAACACAGAATATTACAATCTTCGAAGAATGTTAAACAAAGAGCAATAATCCATAGTAAAGGACATACTAATAAAAAAAACATAAATTACTTGAACCATTGCATTTGTTTCTAACAAGAGGTGCTAGAACAAGAAAAACATTCACTGCCAAAGCTATATACCAAGGCCTACTGCATATATACAATAACTCTATTGATAGTGACCAAGATAAGATAAAGGGATTTTTACTTGCATACATAGGTAAATCAACTTACAATATTGGAGGCACAACTTTTCACTCTGCACTATTCATACCATTTAACAAATCCACTACTATTCCTTTTAGCTTAGACAAATTACATATATTGACAAAAGAATATCAATAATTGTGTATGATCCATATTGATGAAATCTCATTAGTTGGAGCAAGGGTGTTGCATGGCATAGATAAAAGATTGTGTGACATCATGCAAACACCTACTAAAATTTTGGTGGTTTAGACATTATTTTTTGTGGTGATTTCTATCAAAAAGAACCTATACATGACTGTCAAGTGTTTCAAACTATAAAATTACACACTGAACTAGTTCCATACAATTTTTGGGAAGACATCAAATGTTATGCCTTACAAACAACTATGAGACAAAAAGATGAAATCTTCATCAAAATTCTTAACAGAATACAAACAAACTCTCAAACAGATAGTGACATAGCATACCTGAATAACAAATACTTACATCCTACACCTACTAATCCAACATTTCCATTTCTTTTTTACAAGACAAAAGATGATAATGCACATGATTAGAAAATATTATTTTCTCTTCCTGGACAACTAATAGCAATCAATGCAATTGAAGAATGGGATAATTTTGTTAATGTAGAACAATTGTTCAAAAATAATACAAATCTAACATAACAAATTATGTTAAAAAAAGACATTAGTTTAGATTTACGATGGAAACTATGATACACAGGATGGTCTCCTAAATGGATCAGATGGAATATTCAAAAAATATACACAAAATGCTGACATGGACATTATATGGATTGAATTGAATGATCGTCATATAGGAAAAGCTCAAGCTACAAAACTATCACATTTAAACCAAACATATATTAACAATGGATGGGTACCAATACTTTGAGTTGCCAAACCAATCCTAAAACTAAATGCTCAACAAAAGAATATTGTTAGAAAATAATTCGTAGTACAATTAGAATGGTTCAAACAATACATAGATCACAAGGGCTTACAATGCATGGCCTTGCATCTGAACCATTAGGTGTACACCAACATGGGTTAACTTACACAACTCTCTCCCACACATCAACAATCGAAACATTATTTTTGTTAACCCATCTAACAGCAAAAAACTTTAAAGTAAAAACAAAAATCGTAGATGAAATGACACAGTTAGAAACAATAGCTAAGTGGACTCTTCAAAATTACATACATTACAAAAATCAAGCATCATATATTACCATATCTACATTTAAACACTTGTCATTTCTAGCCACACAAACAAGACATTGTACATGACAAAGATTTAATGTCATCAGTCATTATTTGTCTATAAAAGACATATTTGGAAACACCAATAATAAATGATGCATTACCAAAATATAATTGCTCTGCAACCATATACATGGAATAATGACCTTCACAAAAAATGCAATTCCACTTATAGAAGATATTATTGAAGCAATATTGAGTACATTGATATTTACTAAACAAAGCCTTTATATTTGTAATATCTATGCCAGACCAGTAGCATCGCTTACAAATATTATAAAAATTGTTAACATAGCAATGACAATTGCTTCTACTAAAAGCCTTATTTACATTGCAGGTGACTTCAACATTGACATTTCCAACTCCTCAAAAAAAAAGAAATGCTTAAAGAGAACATGCAAATACACAACTTACACTTGTTACAAGAAAATACAAATTTTTTGTCAAGGACCATTATTGATCATGTGCAAACAAACAGTTATGCAAATACAACAAAAAATTAAAGATTCGACTCGTATTGGATAGATCATGACACTCTTCTATTTCATGTTGCCAACATCATCTAGCCATGCTTTGCATCCTAGAAAAGGTAATCATGTACAAAAAAATTATATGACAAAAGATTTTATTGTCTACATACATTAACTCTTACTCAAAAAATAGTACTTAAATTTATTAGTTATACTATTCTACAAATCATAATTCATATAATGAAAAATAATAGAAATATTGTTTTGTAGGTGACTTGAAATCATGAATATTGGGAAAAACAAAGTATCTACTTCATTACCGACAAAAGTACAAGGCACAAATAAAGAGTAAAATACATGGACAACATACATAATTAATTTTCTTTAACATAATATCCTCTTGAAAAACCTTAGTTCACTAACACATTTGTTTTGTCAAAGGAAATTTGGCATGATTAAAATTAACAACACTCTAGCAGCAACTATCCATGTAGTGGCCCTCCATTGTACCTTTCAAGATTTTTGCGTAAGTGTTATTCTGTTTTCAGTGTTTAATGTGTTATTGCATCTTGAGGTGAAATTAATATTTTAAATAGATTGGTATAATTAGTTTATTAAATTAAAATTGCTTATGAAATAAATTAAATAAAATTAGAATTTAAAATAAAAATTAAATGAATTATGTGGTAAGGAGGTGATATTGATTATTAACTATCAAATTAAATAACATGATTAAATGTCTCTAAGATAAAAGAATAAATTAAAAAAGAATATATCATTATTAGAAATAACTAATTAAATACAGAAGGTAACATGATTTTGAATTATATATAGGAGATAATATTTTAAAATGGATGGTAAAAGCAATTAAAAAAGATGGAAAGATTTTGCATGCAGAGCATGCATAACTGCAAATTGAATGACAGGGGAAAATTACTATTTTTGTGGGGGTTTTTAATTGATTGTAATTGATTTTTGTTTTGGGGGGATGAATCCACCATTTTCTGGGCACAAAATTTATCTTTTAGGATTTAAAATAAAATAAAATAAAATATAAAAAACTAAACGGGAGATTATATAGAGGATTGAGGCTGTTTCAACGGGGAGGTTGCCTTCATCAAGGGGAGGAATTCAATTGTTGTGGGGGAGAACAACATTATAGTGTTCTTTTAACCTGGACATATCTTATAGCATTAGATCGCAGTTTAAAACCAGGGGGGGAACTATTTTAAGAAGGGTAAAAAAATTTAATAGCGTTCATGGGGATCTGGATTTACGTTTCAATGTTGCTGCGAGGGCCAAATCACACTGTAAAGTTGGGCCGGTTGCAACATTTTACAAAGAGGACAAGGGCAACCAAGATTTCGAGTGCATCATCGGCACCAAGGTGAGTAACCGACCTGGATGAACTTATATGTTTAACAGTTTTAAGGGGAAAATATATTATCTCAGATCAATGTTTTGATGATTGTCTTTACGGGCCATTCTGTTCTCAAACACCATAGTCGTTGCTATGAATTCTCTTCCATCCACGACCATGCCTTTTATTCAGGATGAATTCTCCCAGCTCGTGTATCCCTTATCAATCCTTTTCTGCTCACTATGCAAATTGAATGCGTGATTTTCTAAAGATTTATACATTATACATTGGTTTTGTGAGAATCTAGAAAAAAAAATTGTCTTTGAAAACTACAGGCAATAAATACCTTCACCAAGTTAGGAAACAAGAGAGCAGCTCCATGCCGACTAGCTTAACTAGCTTTGATTTTATTTTTGTAGATGAAGTTTCTCCTGAGTCTTCAGCGTATCCCTCTCTGCCCTTGCAGTCTCAATCATTGTTTCAGATCGACTGAGAAAATTTAATCACATGAACCGCATGGTTAATATATCTATAATTCTTCGATCTTAAAGAATTTCCTTAACAGGCAATTACCACTAGATAAATTTAAGGTCGACTTGTAGATGACGTTTATCCCGCTGCCTGGAGCATCAAAAGTTATCCTTATATAAGAATTCCTTCCATTCTATTAACACTCTTGATGGTGGCTGCATTTCGTTTATGGTGTCTATTATTCTCCTCATATTTAATGTCCACGCCTTGGATACATAAGGTAGGCCTACGAAATTAATGGTTTGGTTGCTTATTAAAACCATACACCAACATTATATTTGTTGTTAGTTCCTTTCCAAATAAGAAATGGAGGATTAGCACTTACCTTCTACAATCTCCTTGAAGCCTCGGTTTATTTTGCAAGATTTGGGTCCCGTTCTACCACAAATATTAGATCCAACAGAGGTGGCTAAAGGCATCCTTTTCAATAAGCAATACTCACCTCATTAAGAAGTTTGAGTTCCTTAGCCGCTAAAATGTCTAGCAAGAGATTGCAACTGCTGTTTAGAATATCCTTATTTTGTGAAGTCTTACGTATGGTATCTTGGCCATTCCTATTCATTTAACCATTCGTATGTTTCTTACGTACAATATTGGTATTTCAGTTAAGAAGAAAGGGATTTAAATCTAAATTTACTTTCCCCACGATTCCCTATATTTTTATAGAAACCATGCTTATTTCTTTTAAAGCCCAAAAGGCTTAAGTTTTAAATTAGAAACTTTCTTAAAACAGGAAAAAGTACTCCTTAGATATTAATAAGAAAAGAAGGCTATCCTGTTAAGATTTCTTTTCAGACTTGCTAAAAAAAACAATATTTATAGTTTTTTTAAAAAGTGAGAGGATAGTTTCTTTAAAAATTTGGAATTTATCATGATTTTTTTTTAAAATAAAATAAAAATAAATATATGGTATATGGTATTTATTGGTTACAAAATTATTATTATTATTATTATTATTATTTTAAATATAATTAGTTAATTTAAAATTAAAAGATGTTGATTTATATAAATTTAGAGTTAATTGGATTCTACTAAGAAATTGGGGAATTTAATTAATTTAGTAAAAATAGTGTTACATTGGAATTATATTTTAAGATTCTAATTAAAGTCATAAAACAAGTAGTTTTGAATTTGTATATATATATATATATATTATAAACCTTGATGGATATTTTTTTCTATAGTACGATATTAGGTTATAGTCATTACTCAATTGTAAACATCACTAGTCAACACCTTAGCATTATATATTGGTTTGTTTACATAAGCATGTTTTGTGGTTTCCCAAAAAGGAATTATATTAAGTTGTTTTTTTTTTTAAATGAAAGATATCAACTTATTTTAGAATGGTTAAACGTAGGAAATTCATGTGTTTTGGTTAAAGAATAGTTAGTTTGTAATCATTTATTTTATTATCTTTTTACTTAGTTAATTATTTAGTAAACTTGAAAATGGTTGCTCGTAACCCCATTCTAGATGTTGGTTTCTTTATGGCTTGAGTTGTGTAAAGTAGGTATACGATTTTCTTGACTTCGATATATTGCGAGTTTGCTTGGAAAAGTGAATTTCTTGGTTGATATGATTGTTTACTCATGTTGAATTATTCTAAAGTGATGTTTTTATATTCTAATGTTAAAGTTTTAAATTAGAAGTTATTTAGACGAAATATCTTAACCTTAAGATAATATATATAATCTTTATTTGAGTTTGGTGGAGGGATTCCTATCTCAATGATTGTTAGGAAAGAAGTTTAGGATCTATGAAATTAATGTTTCTCCTTGAATGTATTGATGGGGTTGATGTACTGTTGATTATTGTTAGTGTTTGTGAAAACTGTGTTAGTTGGGTGAACCTTTGGATTTAGTTATGAATTGGGTAATGTTGTCATTGTTGCGATAGTCATTGATTTTGTTAAGTTACTAATTAGCCAAATTGTAAGGGTTTTCTTACGGAGTCGTCTCCCTCTTGAGTTATTTAGAGTTGAGAAGATTCTATATGTGAACTTGGTGATCATCCTTCATTGTTATTATTCATTAAATGACTTTGTGCATTTAAAGGATAAGGTTAATGTTTCCATTCCGGTTCTTCTTCTTCTTCTGTTATTTTGGGTTGAAATGATATTTTATTGGAATATATTTGGGACGTATGCTTATATGACTTCTTTAGTTGTGAATGGATAGAATTTATTTGATTAGGTAAATATTCTCTTTAGGATTGTGATCATGTGTTTTAAAGGTAGTTAGGGTGATTTCAATTTGATGAGTCTACCCCTTTTGGGTTGCTTTGTTTGAATGTGATTTCTTTTGTCAAGTTTGTGTTGGATTAGTGAATGATTTGATGGTTCCTCATTATTTTTCCCTTTGTTTGAGTCTTTTTCGTTGAGGAGTTTTTCTAATGTTAAGTTTTCGTGTTGGAACTGCATCGCTTCTTTTAACTTCCCTTTTGGGTAGTTGTTCTCCTTGGTCTTTTAGAAGCTTGAGACTAGTGTTAGTTGATGTTCTATCTTTTATTTGCTCTTATTGTGGCAATTGGTTTGGCATCATTTTTCTAGAAGGGTTGTACCATGTAAATGAGAATTTTGTAATTGTGATTTTGGGATTATGAGTGGGTTGTACTTGATTTTATGAGCATTTATGTATATGGTTATTGGCGAGATGGTATATGCCTCGCGTGTGATTCGGTTTGAGATGTTGTAATTTTCCAATTTTGGTACAACCCCTTGATGTTTTGGTTATGTGTGTTGGGTCTCTAGGGAGAGTGGCTCTTCGTGGGGGCCGACGCCTCAAGTAGGAGGAAGAGCACAAGATAACCCATGTAAGAGTTTGATTAACAAGTGATAACCTAATTAATTAATTAGGGAATGGGTAGTAAAACACACAAGATAATAAATATTGGATACCTCATCTATGCATTAGGGCTATCATAGACTAATGATAGACTGAAAAGGTTGTGGTCGGCAAGGTCGTAATCTTGTCTTCATGAGACGTTATCAGCTCCGCATGAGCTACCCTATGGTGCTGGTGCCTCAAGCAGGAGGAATAGCTAGGAGATCCATAGATGGGTGCCGACGCCTCAAGTTGGAGGAAGGGCCAGGAGATCCCATGAGAGCTATGTGATGAAACTCTCCACTAGACACCCGTTTCCCTTGTTGCTTATTGCCTCTGGAAAAGTCTTTTGGATGTTGTATCAATTCTTCTGGTTTTGTACTCTTATTGTTGCTTTAGATTCTTGTGAAAATGATTTATGAATGTGCCTTGGTGACTTGTTTAATTGTTATCGCTTGAATAAATTGGTGATGAGTTCATAGCTTTATTTTATTATTTTGACTCATGAATGTTGTTGTTTATGTCATTGTAATCCTTGATGTTGTATTTGGGTTATTGTACTAAGTTGTTGCTTTTGGAGTTATTGTTAATATGATATTTTGTATGATGTTGAGTCTTGTGGTTCCCTGTTTGGATGTTCTTGGTTGAGTTCTCTTTCTTGTCAGCTCCCTAGCACGGGGGGTGGGTCTTCGGACCCACATGGTCGGGTGCAACATGCTAAGCACACCATTGGGTCCCCAGTCGAGGATCGAGAGGTGCAGAATTGTGCCACTTACAGAGACTCCAGATTGTACCCGACTTGGTGCTGGCCATGTTACTTTGTACTTATCTTTTTGATGTATCATCTTATCTTGTTATATGGTTTCTATTCCCATTGTGGAACACTTTTGTATCATTGTTATATTTGAACAATGTAATGTATTGTAATGGATGTAATGTATTAGTCAATCTTGGGTAAAATTTTGTGTGATCATTGATCCATGGCGGATGTTATACGCCCCATTGAGTTCTTACATTGATAATTTCAATCTTTTATATGTTGTGTTTACTTAAGTGTATGGTTTCCTATTGACAAATTTAGAAGTATGTGTTCTATTGTAATCGTACATGTTGATCATGGTTTATTACATTGATTTTCATTCTTTATCGCTGTTATATGGATTTAAGTTTCATAATGACTCCTAGTGTACCCCAAGGGATGTAAGTGTAAGTGAATTTGTTTAATTAAGTTTTATGACTTTTGATTTAATGCACATCTCATGTATGTCTAGATTTACTTTAAAAAAAAAATATGCAGTAATTATTGTTAATTGTCCTTTGGGGTTCACATGACGGGGCATTACAATCCATACAACCAATATTACATCAAACGAAAGGTATTTATACTAGCCAAAAATCAATTACAAAACAATTTCCAAATATATAAGAAATATATCTAAATGTAATAGGAAAAACACTACTTTAATAGTAGATTACTATACAAGTACAAAAAAATATATTTTGCACTTTTTCAAAAACATGGAAATCAATAAAGAAGACCTTGATGTAGATGATCTTGATGAATATTTCTTTGTACCTAAAAAAGAACGCATAAAAAAAGGGTCAGACATATCATTTTTTCCAAATTAGTAAAAAGTTAAATAGTATTTTCCACAAATTACATGACTAACAATTGCATTTCTTGCTACAACCATTTGGAAAGCATTGTACTAAATAGCACTTCTCCAACAAGAATGACCATTCAGAGTAGCAAAGAAAGGTATTAATTTTTAATAGTCTTCTTTTCTACCAATTTTTGTTAATAAGCTATGTACATATACTTCTACATTGTACATAGATTTCTACAAACACCAACATACATATAGTAAAAAAAACTTTAATTTATACTTACGCAATTGAGAATAGCATGCATTTTTTGAAACTACATAAGAATGCATAACAAAACAATGAGAATTGTCAATTCTTCCAAATTAATGAAATGTTAAATAGTAATATAATCCACAAATTTCATGAATAACAATTTTGTTTCCTACTATAGTTGTTTGGAAAGCATTGAACTAAATAGCACATCTCCTACTAGAATGACTACTCAAAGCAGCAAAGAAAGGAATTAATTTTTAATAGTCTTCTTTCATACCAAATTTAGTAAAAAAGATATGTATATGGTTGTACATTTTCCATATAGATTTCTACAAACACCAACATACATAGTGAAAAAAAATTAATTTATATTCCCACAATTGAGAATAATGTACATTTTCTATTCTTCAATGTTCACAACTATAATGCATGTTTATAATACATAATTAACTACACAATTCATTTTTATAGCCTAATTTTAACAAACCCAAAACCTAGTACAATATTGGAGCTTTGCACAAAATGAACTGGTTTGGTATTTGAAGGAGATGTTCTTGTTGTATATGGTCTTGCTTCTACCAAGTACACCAATACCCAAAGAAAGGAAGAAATAGTACATGTGGACCTTGTAGATTGCAATGGTCAAATAACTATAATTGTAAACATTAGGAACAATATGATAAATACATTCTTGCCATGTATGTTTGTTGGGTCTAGTATTTGTAGTACCCCTCTATTTATGCATATGCTTTTTGTTGTTATGTTTTCACACTGTTAGACTATGATACCTTGCTTGGATATTTTGATCGCTGGTTTTGAGCGATAGTGGATTTATTCTGTGACATGATGATACATTGTTTGGTGATTATTTATTTCAGACATGGTTTGATATAGTGTAGATGTTTATTTTCAGTTGATTATTGCTATGTACATGTTTATGATGGACTAACAACTATTTATTTCGTCAGTTTGATGTGACGTGTATTGGTGTGGAGAACGGAATCGCATCACTGGCTTGCGAGTGCCCTGTGATGTCCGCGATTTTTTTCGCATGATGTGTCTGTTAAATGCTTTATATATATATATATCTATATGCATGTTATTGCTTGGTTGCAGGAATTGCAGGTACATGACACCAACTCCACCTGGGTACTCAAGTCTGAGCGTGTCAAGACTCAACAGAAATGTTGATCGGGAGATAGTAGTTTGGTTCACCCTAGTCTAATCTATAAACCCGGTCTTAGTACATCGTCTGTTTTAGTTCAGAGTCATAGGATTGTTTTGTATTTTTCTGTTTGGATAAATTGTTTGAAAGGTAAATTTGGTTAATATTTTATGATAGTTTATTGTGCTTTAAATTATTGTTAATTAAATTAATTTTTAAATGTGGAAGAGATTAGTTGCTTGATTATTTAATTAATTAATTAGCTTATTTGGTTAAATGGTTTGATCATAAAAGATTAAACTTATTTAATTAAATAAATAAATAAATTAAATTAAATTATTAAGTGTGTAAATAGTTTATTTGGAAATTAAATATTATTTGAGGAAAAAGGCAATCGAATTGTAAATTTAAATTAAATAAAATAAATGCATGAGATTTGAATAGTGGTTGTAAATTTAAATTAAACAAATAAATTACATGCAAATTTGAAAGGCAAAAATTGCCGAGAAGTGGTGGAAGAAGATATTTTTGCAACCACTTCTCAACATGTGTGCCAGTGCAATAATTGTTTATGGTTGAGGAAATTTGTTATGGAGGTAATATTGGATCTAGAAATCACAGAGGTTGTTAAAAATTTTCTTTACGGGAAAAATATCTAGGCTTTGCAAAAATTTCTTTGTTTATGTTATTTTGGGTAATATTGTATACTTGTGGCAGATCCCTTGGAGGATTCTTGGTGGTTAGTTAAAGCTCTCTTGGATTTGGGATTTCCTTTGAAGAAAATTTTGGGATTTCCTTTGAAGAAGATTTTGGAATAGTACGCTACAGGCAAGTGGATTTCTTCTACAGGCAGGATTTCTTCTACAGGCAGTAATCTATTAACAAGTATTTTTCTTATTATTTGGTTTCTTGTTTTTTTTAAAAGAAAATATGTTTATTTAAATTGTAACTTCTTGGCAAAATGCTTGTGGAAAGTCTTCTGTTAATATTTATTATTTGTCTGCAAGAATCTTCAAGAACTTAGATAAGCAAAAGAAAGAATACAAAACAAGATTTATTTTTTTGTAAACCTCTGTGAAAACCTTAGAAAAGAAATTGGGGAAATTGATTTTGAATAAATGTTTATTGTATTAAAATTGGAAAATCCTATTGAAATAAAATTGAAAATTTGTGAAGAAAATAACCCTGTACAATGATAATTTTCTCAAATTTCTGTAGAAAATTTCATCAGAATATGTTCTCTGTATTTGAAAATTCTTTTGATATTTTATTTAGAAATAAATATATATGTATATTGTTGAAGAATTCCATGAAAATTTATTATGACTATTCTATTGAATTTCGCCGTACGAAATTAATTCTGCAGGCGAAATTCATGAAAAAACCCGTGTAAAATTAAATTAAAAAAAAATTAAGTTTAATAATGCAGTGGGGAGGGCCGAAACCTTTCCCCACTCTCATTGGGGAGGCGCAGCCCCCCCATGGCCGCGTACCACAACCATTGGCTGCTGGGCGCAGCCATGGAGAGGGCCATACCCTCTCCAATGGCGCTGTGACAGGGCTACGACTTGTATGAAATTTTATTGCTTTAAGAAATAATCCAATGTGATTTCTATGGTTTGGTTTTTAAATTCGGATTTAATAATATGAATCTTTTATATATCGATTATTTAAATCAATTTTTATTTAATTCAAAATTTAGTAAATAATATATATCTATATATATATAATATTTTATATTTATATATATATATGTATATATATATATATATATTAAATTAAAATATATATATATATATAATATTTCTTTAATTTAAAAAAAAGAACTCTTTTGTGATTAAAATATGGAAGTATATAAAGTAATTGATTGTAAAAAAAATAATAATATTAGTTTTCGTTTCTATGTGAAATTGAGAAAGTTATAAGTAGAATTTATTCGAAGTAATTTCTTTAGTCATTTGAGAAAAGAATTACTATTTTATTGCTATAATTTTTATGTTAATCCTTTTGAATGACTGGATTTAGTAAATCCGAAAATTAGACATAAATAATCCCTGATTTGCTATTTTAAAATCGTGTTCACCTCTGTTGGGCAAATGGGGATTTTGTTTTTATGCATTGTTAAGTCTTCCAGATGTGGTCATTCTTGGGAAATAAAATATTACTATGGTTTCATATGTGTGAACAAACTAGGGTAATGCACTGGATTTTTGTAAACGGAATTGTGACATTAATTGTGGTATTTCTGGTATTATGTGTTGATATCTTTGTGCACTTTGTTTACCCTAGATAGAAAACTTAGAAATCCATGTTATGTTTAGGGGAGTGGCTTTTTGTAAGGGCCGAGACACAAAGTGGTGTCAAGATAACTTACAAAGAGTTAGTAACTTAGTGAAAATTAAAGAACATAGTAGTTAGATTTAAAACTCTTAATAAGATTCTAATGCCTCGCTTATGACTCTTGAGCTACTACAGTCTTGAGTATAAGATGAGAAGGCTTGGAATGGAAAATCCGTGTCTTGTTCCTTTAAAAGATATTCAATTTTGCAATGATTTGCATTGGGGCCGGGTTTCGTAAGAGGTTACCAAGGTAACCCATGTTGGGGGCCGGAACCTAGGAAGAAACACCAGGGTAACCTTTGCAACGTTGTGATGACACTCCACCTAGAATAACAGTTAACCTTGTAATTGTAATACATTCAATTGTCAAAATCTAGAAGCAATGTAACCAATAGTTTGTTGAGTACTAGTGTCTAGGGTTAGTAGATTAGGTCTAGGTAACCTTATTACTATCTCCTAGCACGGGGGGTGGACCTACGGGTACCACATGGTTGGGTGGAACGTGCACCTTATTCCGTTGGGTCCCCAGTTTGATCATGACATCGAGAGCTTCATGGATGGAGAGCTCACGCTTGGAAACTTAAGTGTAATTCATCATTGTATATTATAAATCTTGTATTGTAAAAACATCCCTCAAATGTTATGAGGTGAACAATGTAATTGTAACTATTATTTGATCTACCTCATCAGATGGACGAGTATTGTATATTTTATCAAATGCAATGTATGGAAACAAGTTTGTACTTAATGATATCTTGAATGGAATTTTAAATGAAATGCTATGTTTATCTTAAATGTTTATGTTATTAATTAATATGTGCAATACGAAATACTTAAGTCACTTATGGAAAACTCAAAGTAGTGTAACATCGCATAGCTTAATGAATGTATGTAATTAAATAGCTTAATAAATTAAACTTTAAAAAAAAAAATTATTACACTTTTATACACTATTGCAAAATTCTTAGGTTATTAAGATAGGGCATTACAGATTTGTATCAGAGCAAAGTTTACAAACACTAGACGCTCTAGGTAATCGCGAGCCCATTAGGTTGACCTAGTACGTAGTGTCGCAATTGTTAGCCTTGGTTGTATAGTATCTAAGACTCGTTATTGTTATGTGTAGGAACATGCCTAGGTGAGGAGGAAGATGTGGTAGAGTTCGAGGTGGAGGTCGAGGGCCAATCCCTTAGGTTACTCCCCCTTTGAGTCCTCATCACAGTGATCTGGTAGAACAGTTGGGTCAGAGAAATGAGGGACATAATCCCGCACAGTTTGGAGTAGAGGGTTCTCAGATTCGTCCATTATTAGAGGAGGTCCTAGCTCGTCTTGGGCCTAGACAGGAAGATGAGCAAGAGGTTGTCAGAGAGAGAGATAGATCTCCTAGGAGAGTAGGTGACTTAGTACATCAGGATTCTATTATTGCAGGACACATGAGGGATTTACTGAGGGCACGCCCTCCTACCTTTGATGGTGCAGGAGGTGGCTTAGAGGCAGAGACCTGGCTACTGGATTTGGGTAGATGCTTCGCCATGCACCCTTACGGTAGCAATACCCGTGCCAGATGTGCTATTATGCACTTGAGAGGATTTTCCTCTACTTGGTGGTGCCTAGAGGAGCAGAAGCTCCACTTAGATATTGGTTCTGTGTCTTGGAAGATGTTTCTCGAGAGGTTTAGAGCACGGTTCCTGTCGGAACACTGGAGGTAGCGTAGGGATGATGAGTTCCATGATCTACGTCAGTTGGCTCTTTCTGTAGAGCAATATGAACATAGGTTCTATGAACTCAAGTAGTATGCTGGTATTGGCGATGATGAGCCTATGCTAGTACAACACTTTATCAGGGGTTTAAATGCCCGCATCAGTGGTCGTGTCTGAGTTTTTGAGCCAAAGACTATGGAAGTCATAGTGGAGAAGGCTCGCATAGTGGAGGAGAACCTTGTTATGGCTTTAGGTGGGCACACATGAGTGCAGATTGGGAGTGCTCCTGCAGCAGGTTTTAGTCCACGGGGTGGATAGGCACAGACAGGTGGTTCCTCCAGGAACCAATAGACACACACAAAGGGTGGGCAGCAACAACAACAATGAACACCTTAAAAGAACAATAGCCATCAACCACAACAACAAAATAGTCCTCAAACAGGAAAGGTTCGCAACTGGTGGCGCAACAAGCGCAATAGGCAGGATCAGCCTGCACAGAGTGCTCAGTCTACTGTCAGTAGGGGAAGTTTCCAGCAATCCAATGCACCTTCGGGTGGCAGAGGATTTGGTAGAGGCATAGGTACAGGTTGTTACTCATGTGGGCAGCAGGGACACATAGCTAGGCAGTGTCTGATGAGAGGTTCTATTGGTTTTGGGCCTCGACCTACAGTTTCAGAGCCTACAGTGGGAGATGCAGGATGAGCACATACAGTTTATGCCACAGTTAATGACCACCAAGCCGATCACCAGAACACAGTGGTCAAGACTTCAGGTAAGTTACATGGTGTTAGTGTTTCTATTCTTTTTGATTCCGGAGCCACTAACTCCTTTATTTCACTGACCATTGTGGTCTTGTGGTGGTAAAGCAAGGTGGTAAGTGGCAAGTTGAATTTGCCTCAGGGGTGAAAGTAGCAGTAGAAAACTTAGTACATAATTGTGAACTTAAAATCAGTATGTTAACTACCTTAGTAGATTTATATGTTACACCCTTGAGATCATATGATATAGTTTTAGGTATGGATTGGTTAGCATCTTATCATGCTGTAATTGACTATCGACTTAAGATAGTTTAATTAATGATTTAGGTGCAAAAGTGGAAATCGTAGGTATTCAAAGACCTATCTCTTTGCAGATGATATCTGTTATGCAATTAAAGAGATGTCTTCATCAGGGATGTCAACTGTTTGCAAAACAGTTACTGATTTGGAAGAAGAAAGTGAGAGTTGAGAGGTATCTCTTGATGATCATCCTATTCTTAGGGAATTCACAGACGTGTTTCCCAATGACATTCCTGGAATGCTACCGAAGAGGGATATTGATTTTAGAGTTGACTTAGTTCCTGGAGCTGAACCTATATCTAGAGCTCCTTATAGAATGATGACTCAGGAGTTAGAGGAACTTCGTATTCAGTTAGAGGTACTTTTAGAAAAGGGTTTCATTCATCCAAGTGTTTCCCCTTGGGGAGCACCTATCATCTTCGTAAAGAAGAAGGACGAAACTCTTAGGCTGTGCATTGACTATAGTCAATTGAACAAGGTTATGATTAAGAATCGTTATCCTTTGCCTAGAATCGATGATCTTTTTGATCAAATTAAGGGACCTAATGTGTTCTCTAAAATTGATTTGAAATCTAGTTATCATCAATTATGAATAGCTGAAGCAGATATTCATAAAATTGCTTTTCGAACTCGTTATGGGCATTATGAATTCACAGTAGTACCATTCGGGTTAACGAACGCTCTATTGGTATTCATGATTTTAATGAATGGTGTTTTTCGTACATATCTTGATCGCTTTGTCCTGGTATTTCTCGATGATATTTTAGTCTATTCAAGAAACATGAAGGAACATGAAGAACACTTGAGATAGGTTTTGCAATGTTTAAGGGAAAATCAATTGTATGAAAACCTAAAGAAGTGTGACTTCTTTCAAACTGAAATAAAATACCTAGGACATGTGATATCTGGTAAAGGTATTGCTGTGGATCCTTCAAAGATCCAAGCTATTGTAGATTGGCCCGCACCTACTAATGTATGTGAAGTTCGTAGTTTTATGGGTCTAGCTGGTTACTATAGACGATTTGTTGAGGGATTTTCTAGAATAGGTCATCCTATTACTTCTCTTCAAAGGAAAGGGAAGAAGTTTGTTTGGACAGAGCAATGTCAGTTGGCTTTTCAGACTCTTAAAGAAAAGTTGACTAATGCGCCTATACTCATTGTTCTTGATCCTACTAAGGATTTCGTAGTATGTGTGGATGCATCCTTAGAGGGTTTGGGAGCAGTTTTGATGCAAGATGTGTGTGTGGTTGCTTATGAGTCTTGTAAACTCAAGGATCATGAATTAAACTATCCTACTCATGATCTAGAACTAGCTGCGGTAGTGCATGCATTAGTTCGGTGGAGACATTTTCTATTAGGTCATCATTTTGAACTTCATACTGATCACCGTAGTTTGCAATACATTTTTACGCAACCTAACTTAAATGCTAGGCAGAGACGATGGATGGAGTTCTTGTGTGAGTATGATTTTGAAGTAAAATATGTTCAAGGCAAAGAGAATGTAGTGGCTGATGCTCTTAGTTGACGTCGACATGAGATCTCTGTTACTACTCTTGAAGTAGATTTGAGAGGTCAAATATTAGTTGCACTTCCAACTGATAGATTATATCAAGAAGTGAGGTCAGATATTGAATCAAGTAGACCTTTAGAAGGTCGATTTGCAGGCTATGTCTTAGAATCATATGGTATATTACGAAACTTAGGTCGTATTTATGTACCACATGTTGAGAGTCTTCATACATTAATTATGACTGAAGCTCATCGAGCTCCATATTCAGCTCATCTAGGAGTCAAGAAAATGCATGCTGATCTTTGGCAATTGTATTTCTGGCCTGGTATGAAACGTGATATTGCTGACTATGTACCAAGATGTCTTGAATGTCAGCGAGTTAAAGCTGAACATCAACATCCCGCTGGATTATTGCAGCCACATCTCATTCCCAAATGGAAATGGGATATTATATCCATTGACTTTATTGTAGGGTTACCTACGTCATCACGTCGACATGATGCCATTATGGTAACTGTTGACCGTTTGACTAAGGTAGCTCACTTTTCTCCAGTACATTCATCATATAATGCTTCATCCGTAGCTAGGATATTCATGGAGGACATCGTTAGATTACATGGGATTCCTCGTAGGATTATATTAGATAGAGATCCTGTATTTACTTCAGCCCTATGGACATCATTACAACATGCTCTAGGTACATAGTTGAATTTTAGTTCAGCGTATCATCCTCAAACTAATGGTCAAACGGAAAGAGTTAACCAAATATTAGAGGATATGCATAGGATGTACGTAATGGACCAACAATCATGTTGGGAGGATTACTTGTACTTAGTAGAATTTTCTTACAACAACGGATATCAGAGTTCCATAGGTATGCCACCATTTCAGGCATTATACAGTCATCCTTGTCAAACTCCTCTAAGTTGGGATCGACTTGAGGATAGAGTATTACTTGGACCTGAGATGCTTCGTGACATGGAGCAATAGGTTGACCGTATTAGAGAGCATTTGATAGCAGCTCAGGATAGGCAAAAGAAGTATGCTGATGCACATAGGATAGACCGACAGTTCGCTGTTGGTGATAGAGTGTTTCTTTGAGTGTGACCGCGAAAGAGTCCTATCTATTATGGAAAAGGCTCTAAGCTTGCGCCTGGTTTCGTTGGATCATTTGAGATCTTAGAGAGAATTGGTCCCGTGGAATATCGACTCGCCTCTAGTTTGTTGATTCATGATGATTATCCTAGACATAAATATCTCAAGAATCTTAGATTTCTAAACCTCGAAGGGGTCGAGACCAAACAAGATTATATGAGGTTTTGCTAGCTGGGAGGATGTGACACGGATGAGGGAACTCTATCCCTATCTATTCGTAGGCTTTCAGGAGCAATTTGTGAAGAAAATAAGGATGTAGTACAAATTCATTTAAAATGCTTTTTGTTGTTATGTTTTCACACTGTTAGACTTTGATACCTTGTTTCGATATTTTGATTGCTGGTTTTGAGCAAGAGTGTCCATGGTGATTATTTATAAATGGTTTATAGATGTTTTTGACTATGTACATGTTTATGATGGACTTGAAGATTTCGCCTGTCCATGATTTTCTCTGCACGGTGTGTATGTTAAATGCTTTATATATATATACATATATATCTGTATGCATGTTATTACTTGGTTGCAAGAATTCAGGTACATGACACCGACTCCACCTGGGTACTCAGGTCTGCGTGTCAAACTCAACAGAAATGTTGATCGGGAGATAGTAGTTTGGTTCACCCTAGTCTAATCTATAAACCCGGTCTTAGTACATCGTCTATTTTAGTTCAGAGTCAAAGGATTGTTTTGTATTTTTCTGTTTGGATAACAAAAATGAAAGGTAAATTTGGTTAATATTTATGATAGTTTATGTTCTTTTATGTTGAAATTGTTAATTTTAAATTATATAGATTAATATCATTAATTAATTAATTATTAGCTTATATGGTTAAATCTTTGACATAAAATTATCTTATTTAGTTATTAAATTAATTAATTAAATCTTCTGTGAAGTGTTAAATATTTATATAATTAAAATATATTTGAGGAAAAAACAATTGAATTGAAATTGGGAAAACAAAATAAATACATGAGATTTGAAGGTTGTAAATTTAAATTAAATAGTAAATTACATGCAAATTAAAATTTTTTTAACAAAACCATCTTGTACAATCCTTTGTTCAGTTTCTTTTGTTCTGTGGGCTTGGATTCTTGTTATGTCTGCTGGTTAATATTTTATTATAATGAAAAAAGGAAAAATTAGTTTAACAAGATTTTACAACTGCGACCACGAAAACAGAGAAGAAAATTGGAAAATTGATTTTGAATAAATTTTTATTATATTAAAATTAAATTTGATGAATAAAATTGAAAATTTGTTAAAAATAACCATGAATTTCAAAACACCAAATAATATAGTAAAAAAACTTTTAATTTATATTCCCTTCCCCACTCCCATTGGGGAGGCGCAGCCCTCCCATGGCCGTGCACAACAACCATCGGCTGCTGGGCATAGCCATGGAGAGGGCCGCACCCTCTCCAATGGCGCTGTGACAGGGCTGCGGCCTGTATGAAATTTTATTGCTTTAAAAAAAAATCTGATGCGATTTCTATGGTTTGGTTTTTAAATTCGGATTTAATAATATGAATCTTTTATATATCGATTATTTAAATCAATTTTTATTTAATTCAAATTTAGTAAATAATATATATATATAATATTTTATATTTATATATATATATGTATATATATATATATTAAATTAAAATATATTTATATATATATAATATTTCTTTAATTTAAAAAAAAAGAACTCTTTTGTGATTAAAATATGGAAGTATATAAAGTAATTGATTGTAAAAAAAAAAATAATATTATTTTTCGTTTCTATGTGAAATTGAGAAAGTTATAAGTAGAATTTATTCGATAATTTCTTTAGTCATTTGAGAAAAGAATTACTATTTTATTGCTATAATTTTTATGTTAATCCTTTTGAATGATTGGATTTAGTAAATCTAAAAATTAGACATAAATAATCCCTGATTTGCTATTTTAAAATCGTGTTCACCTCTATTGGGCAAATGGGGATGTTTTTATGCATTGTTAAGTCTTCCAGATGTGGTCATTCTTGGGAAATAAAATATTACTATGGTTTCTATGTGTGAACAAACTAGGGTAGTGCACTGGATTTTTGTAAATGAAATTGTGACATTAATTGTGGTATTTCTGGTATTATGTGTTGATATCTTTGTGCACTTTGTTTACCCTAGATAGAAAACTTAGAAATCCATGTTATGTTTAAGTGGCTAAGGGCCGAGACACAAAGTGGTGTCAGGATAACTTACAAAGAGTTAGTAACTTAGTGAAAATTAAAGAACATAGTAGTTAGATTTAAAACTCTTAATAAGATTCTAATGCCTCGCTTATGACTCTTGAGCTACTACAAGTATAAGATGAGAAGGCCTAATGGAAAATCGGTGTCTTGTTCCTTTAAAAGACATTCAATTTTGCAATGATTTGCATTGGGGCCGGGTTTCGTAAGAGGTTACCAGGGTAACCCATGTTGGGGGCCGGAACCTAGGAAGAAACACCAGGGTATTTGCAACATTGTGATGACACTCCACCTAGAATAACAGTTAACCTTGTAATTGTAATACATTCAATTGTCAAAATCTGGAAGCAATGTAACCAATAGTTTGTTGAGTACTAGTGTCTAGGGTTAGTAGATTAGGTCTAGGTAACCTTATTACTATCTCCTAGCACGGGGGGTGGACCTACGGGTACCACAATGTTGGGTGGAACATGCACCTTATTCTGTTGGGTCCCCAGTTTGATCATGACATCGAGAGCTTCATGGATGGAGAGCTCACGCTTGGAAACTTAAGTAATTCATCATTGTATATTGTAAATCTTGTATTGGGAAAACATTCAAATGTTATGAGGTGAACAATGTAATTGTAACTAATTTGATCTACCTCATCAGATGGATGAGTATTGTATATTTTATCAAATGCAATGTATGGAAACAAGTTTGTACTTAATGATATCTCTAATGGAATTTTAAATGAAATGCTATGTTTATCTTAAATGTTTATGTTATTAATTAATATGTGCTAAATACTTAAGTCACATTCTTGTAATGTCGCATAGCTATGAATGTATGCAATTAATTAGCTTAATAAATTAAACTTTTAAAAAAAAAATTATTACACTTTTATACACTATTGCAACATTCTTAGGTTATTAAGACGGGGCATTAAAGTATTCGCATCACCAAATTTTTAATCAAGACTAAAACTCAATATGAAAGAGGTGATGCAAACTGTTGCCTTGTCTTAACTAGTAAAATCTTAGTAGAAAGTGTTCCAATTGTTTGCAAAAACATAAATTAACTCCAGACATCACTATCTCCCAACTAAGACAAGCAAACTGCAACTATTCTATTGGTTCATTTGGAGAAATAGGGACATCTTATCATTTGAACAAAATTGAAGTGCATGTCAAGATGGAGATCTCCAAGAAGACATGACAACTGTATATATCTAACCATCTTTCTTTTATTTTCATATTCAACTTTACTTATTTACTTAAATTCATTAACAATTTTATTTTGTAGGTTGTTATCCGAAGTGCCAACACAGATTTATGTGTATATTAACAACAAATGTTTAAAAAAAAAACATTGCCACTGCTCCTTTTCAAAAATATAGTTAGAAATGGTCAACAAGGCACAAACGTAATGCAAACAACACAATCAACATATTGTGAGGAGCTCAACAATGCATGTACAAGAGCACAATTGAAAACTCTAACATTTAGGCAAGAGCATAAAAAATAATAATTTTATTTTTACATTTATATAAACACATTTATTAAATTATTTCAATTCCCTACAAAATAAAAAATGAGTTATTTTTATTCATGGGTACTTGGGACACTCAAGCCAAAGAATGTCCACTTTCCCCCCTTCGAAGCTTGTTGTAGCACATGTCATCACTCCATGCTACTTGACAAGTCTCTTGAAAAGGGATCTACCAATTGCACGTACTACAAAAGAACCACCCAACTTTCCTACCATCACAATCTTGCTTGCACATTGTATAGGAAAGAAATAATCATTGACTACTGCTTAAATGGAGACCTCCTTAAACAAAGTTTTCCAAAGCTTCAAGAAATCACATATGAGCAATATAAAGATGGCATTTCTCCTACAGTGTTCTTGTTATGCAGATTCCAATTACAAAGAACTTTTACACTATCTATTAACAATTTCATTATGAAAATTGTTCAACAATGACTATCTTATTGTTTCCACAAATTGCACTTTCACGGACAATCTGCCACACTGGACTACAATTTTTGTATATGTAAATAAATAATTTTGTTGTGTTTGAATTTTAGAACTCTTAATTTTAAAGACACTAGTTGAATAGGGATACAACCATGCCCATTTTCAATTTTTGCATACTAATTCTAAGATTTGTTTTCCTTTAGTCTATACCTTTGAACCATTCAATAACAATATTTCTATCTTGTGGGTCTATGATGTATTGCTATTATTTTTCTCTTATGATAGAATAATTTTATTACAAATGGAATTAGAGCTTTGATTTTGGAAAATTCTTGTGGTGTGGGTTGTCTTCATTGCAAACAAATAGCACTATAGTGGCTCTTTGTTATTTTTCTACAACCTAGACAAACCCAAATTGGGTGAATATTCTAGAAACGTCCATTGTTTTAACCATTAAAGAGTCTATTATTTTAAGTAGAGATTATGTGCATGATTCTATGTAGTCCAATGTTCTTAGTTATATATTTTGGTATTTTACCCTTGGTGATCAGATAGAGTACTTTCTACAAATCCTGCTCCTAATAATACAAGATTCTCTAGCAACATGTTTCAAATTTGTGCTCTCTTGCTTCCAGAATTCTAGGAATAAATGCATAAGCTTTAAAATTTACTGAACAACAAATAGTCTTTGTGAAGAAAATATGCTAGTATTTCCTTTGTCAAATTTGTAAGTTTATAGAACCTTTTCCAATTTCTTGAATAAATGACTATAGTTAGTTTTTCGTCAATTTACCAAGATAACTTGCATGACCTACATCTCTACAAGTGCAATTATAGATTAGAGCTTACAATCTAACCAACTGATTTGATTATAACTCTTAATAATCAGGCTCACAATACACATGTTTAAAGTTCAAACAGAAACTAAAGGACATTTTTGGCCTTTGAGATTCCATAGTTAATTTTTTGATGACAACTTTTACAACTTGTTTATGGCCGCCAGTTTGAAATCCATTTCACAACAATTATCTTGGTGATTTGTCTTTTTATGTTTTTTGATGCACTTGGAAAGGTTCCTAGTTTAGTTGTGGTGCTAGTTGGAGCAAGAAAGAATTGAAAGACCTATGTTCGCAGCAAGAAAAAAGCTTGTGTAGAGGCACAAATTGCACCACTTGGAATTGACTTGCTAGAAGATTCCAATGAAGAGGAAGTTGAAAGGGATTTTCAATTATGATCCATCTGTTCATGGTGTCTTAGTACAACTTCCTCTTCCACAGGTATTTCTTAGAGATCATAAATTGGTTTAGTAACTGGGAAGTTACAAGGTGGTGTTTATTTCATCTTGTTGATTATTCACATATCCATCAGAGTACATCATCATAATCTCTCTCCTGTTTAGAATTCTATTAAATAATAAATCTAAAATTGATGACATACTTTGTATACATCTTAACTGCATGTGTTGAAATTCTATTTCGTATAGATCACAAATATAATATGGATGGTAATTAATTATAATATAATATTTTAGTTCAATTCTAGGATATGCACTTCCTCTTTTGCATTGAACTTTTTGTATGAGGCACCTGCACTGTCTTAACATATTTGGTACTTAGAGTGCATTAAATATATTTTGTTTATCTTGCTTCTGCTCTTACAATCTTTTGTAATAATTTGGCATTCCCAATTTTCAATAATCTAGCAATAATCTAGCATTCCCAAGTGAATATGTTGGTCCTAGAAGAATAGGTTATGATAAAATGTTAATTGTGAAGAAAAAGAAATTTAGCATCAAAGAATGACAAAATACTACTTGGTGGGATTAGTAGATTACATATATTCTATAGCTAAACAAGATTTTCCTAAGCATTCCAATTGAAGTTGGAAAAAAGGGGGAATAGAAAAGGTAAATTCACAAATAAAGTCTTAAAATTTTCACCATGCCAATTACTAGTGAGATGTAGTACCTTCTACACTTGCCTTTTTCAAACAAGAATAAAATTTATTATTTCTCTCCTAATGTGATTATTGATAGTTGATTTTCTATTTATTAATTTGGTTACTTATCATAAATTTAATTGAATGTTGAACAACATATCAATGAGGAGAAGATTTTGAATGCTATTAGCATAGAAAGAGATGTTGATGGCTTCCATCATTTAAATATTGGACAACTAGCAATGCAAGGTATAAAGTGTTTATTTGTACCTTGTACACCAAAAGGATGCATAGAGTTGTTGCTTCGGTCTAGAATAGATATGATGGGAAATAAAGTAGTTGTAATAAACTGCTCCAATATTGTTGGGATGCCTATTTCTATTTACTTTTTTAAATAAATATATTTTTTCTTATATTGAACAATTGCCTATAACATCATGATGTTGTCAACTTACAACCCTTCTATTTTCCTCACAAATATTGTTTTGATTGATTTGAATGAATTCATCATGGCTTTACTTCTCATTCTGTTGCGTAGTTTCACATGGAGAACCCTCATTATTGATTATTTTTAATTTTGGTAGAGGCACAATGCAACTATTACTATTGTGCATTCCTATACCAAAAATCCTACAGATTTTACTCATGAAGCAGATATTCTTGCTACTGTAGCAAGTGTGACAAATTTGGTTCGTGGTGATTGGCTGAAACCTGGTGTAGTAGTAACTAATGTTGGCATAAATGTAGTAGAGGTATGGCACCTTCTAGCTACCTTTTTCAAAAAAAGTTTGTAAGTAAAAGATGGTTTTTATATAAGAAATTAAAACTATTGCTTCCACTTTTGTAGGATCCTAGAGCTAAAAGAGGATATTGATTAATCGGTAACTATTGCTTCAAGAATAGCTTTAGCAATAACTCCTAGTGGTCTTGGTCCAATGACTATTGCAATGCTTTTTTCCAATACTCTAGAGTCAGCAAAAGGGGCATATGGGTTCAATTGAGATTTTTGATGTTTGATCCAAGCCTTTTGCAATAGACTTTAGATTACAAGTTTTATGAGGCTTATAAATGAGTTATCTATTACTAAATGGAATAAAAAGATCATTTTTTGGAGGCATTAGAAATGTATAAGAGCACTTAGGACTAGATGCTTTCATTTTCTTTATTGTAACATTTAAGTAGGTTGGTTATACATGACTACGTATAGTGAAAGTTCTAAAGATCTTTTCTTTTTAAAGAGGATTTTTTATCACATATGTTGAATGGTTAAGGAAATATTTGAACTCGTTAATATTTACATAATGGTGGCAACATATACATTTCCCTTTCTTCATGGCCTAAAAGCACAACCAAAGCATTTCGTATGGTGCACACAATTCATAAATATTTAAGTTTTAACTCAATTCTTCCAATTATTTTGTTGGAAGCTATTCAAAATTTTGAAGTTAGCAAAATTTATTTGTTATAAGGGTTATTTTCTACTGGAAGAAAAATTTGACTCTATCAATGATCAAATTCCTAAATTTAGGTTATCACTGGTTTATCCTAACCAAATATTCCATAGCAAATCTCTTATTGGTTTGAATTTGAAGGGCTTCTTGGACAATATATAATACAAATGGAAAAATACTTCCCTTGAAGAAAGCTTATATAAGGGCTCTTTTACAAAAAATTAACGTCTTGCTTGATAGTAACCTAATTGTCTTACTTGTAAAACCTTTTGACAAGTTTCAGACTTAAAAATAATTTGTGTAGATCTTAAGAGTCACATCAATGGTCAAATAGTTGTTAAATTCAACTATTTGATTGATATCATGTCATTATCGTCTCAACTTTTTGTAAGATTATACTTCTCTTTTCCATATTTGTTAATAAGAATCTTGCTAAGTCATTAAGTAGCAATTTATGAACCACATCGTCTAACAACTAATTTTTCTTTCTTTTTAAATAATGAAGGAATAAAAAAGAGATGTACATTGATACTCTGTACAATTTTGTAATAAGTCTTGACTATTTCTATTAGCGACTGAGAATTATGAATATCAAGTGTAACATAAACCAAGAAATTGACAAATTTCAAGATTATTATTAAATTGTTATGTTATCAACATTGTTTCTAAAATGTAGGAGACACAACAAATAAGAACAAGACTATTCTTGAACATTTTGAAGGAACTTTATGCTCTCCAACTCTTGTTTTATTTATATATACTTTTAAAATAAGAAATATCAATTTCATGGTTAGTTTATTTTAAGTACTTTAAATAATTATATAAAATGGTTTATATATTCATTTATAATATATTATATATTAACCAATAATTAACTACTAATGTAAACCATCCAATGCAAGTTAAGTGAATAGTGAATAGTGAAACAATTTATTGTGTTTAAATTATTTGTGTACTTAGTAAATTGTGTCACTATTCACTTAACTTGCATTGCAGGGTTTACAGTAGTAGTTAACAATGTTTAGTGGTACATGTTTTAAAGATATTTTTTAAATTTATAATTATAATCTATTATTTATTTATTTATTTTAAATATCAAATTATATTAGAGTGAATAAAAATAAAAATGATTTCATTTGCATTTTTTAATATTTATTTTGAATATGAATGTTTTAACAAATACATAATTGTCTCATTTTAATTTGTTTCTTGTTGCATGTTGTAAAATGGTTTTAACTTAAAAATTAATATTCATATTTTAGATAGATCTATTGATATCTTAATTTTAAATAGATCTATTATTAAAAAATTAATGAGAGTATTCTTATTACGCAAAAGCAATGA
This sequence comes from Sequoia sempervirens, assembly GCA_007258455.2. Lineage (NCBI taxonomy): Eukaryota > Viridiplantae > Streptophyta > Pinopsida > Cupressales > Cupressaceae > Sequoia > Sequoia sempervirens. Next base: position 532,627,637 of record VDFB02000017.1, read on the forward strand.
AGGAATAAATGGAAGTCGTGTGTTTCTTTTACTCCCGTTAATTAAAAAAAAATTCAAGGTACTCACAAGTGGAAAGAAGAATAAATGAAAGATAATATAATATTAATTAAGATTCAAAGATATTTTTTATTAATGAGTTGTGAATAATTTTTTAAAAATATTTATAAAAATCATTCTCAAAATTAATTATATAAGTGATATTTGAATCTATATTTTATACTTTAAATACAATCTATTTGTATATTTTAAAAAATTAGTTATAATAAATTATGTAAAATGTTATATATATTTTTTATTATATCAATAATAAAATATGTAATATTGATTCAAATAATAAATTTAAAGTTTTATTAAAAAAATAGTTAAGTAATATGAAAAATATTATATTTATAAATACATAAATTAACTAAATATATAAAGTATAATTGGCTAAAAAAATGTTTAGAAACAAGTTTTTATCCGTCCAAACTTTTTTAGATAATCAAATTGAAAATATCTATATTATTCTATTACATATACACATGAAGAAAACAATATTAATTTTTACTTCAAAAATTATTTTAAATTTAAAAGGAGGGAATTATGTTAAAAAAATAGTTAAGTAATATTAAAAATATTTTATTTATTAATACTTACATTGACTACATATATAAGTATAATTGACTAAAAAATATTTAGAAACAAGTTTTTATCGCTCTTTTTAGATAATTAAATTGAAAATATATATATTATTATATTACATATATACATGAATAAATCAATATTAACTTTTACTTCAAAAATTATTTTAAATTTAAAAGGAGGGAGTTATGATTTCTTTCCGGCAAGTTTGATAGAGACAAAGATTTACAACCGTTTCCTTTTGCTGTTTCAACAGCGACTAAAGCTTTCTTTACATTCGTTCTTTTAGTGGATTCTTTTCTTAGTGCTTCTTTCCAATGTTTTCTATTTCATACTCAAAGTTTCAATTTTATAACGATGGTCATGTTATATGGTATTTAATGCCTATAGTGTGATGTAAATATATTCTAAGTATGGCATTCGATTTTTTATATTTAAATGTAAGTTCTTGTATTTGTTTTAACCTTTAAACAATATAGTGCTTCACAAAAGTGCTCTGTAATTGAACATAGATAGATTGGTTTTCATCTTTGTTATTTTGTGGATATCTTACATTTGCCTCACAAAAAAGAAGTTTAAACTTGAATTAGAACATGGATAGGCTAAACATAAAAAGAATTGGTAAAATTATAAACACAAACACATAACATTAGATGTATCGAGAGAAACTCATAAACACAATCACATATCATCATATTTTTAAGTTATAATGTTTATTTTGAAGACTAAATATGAATCTACAACTTCATTAAAAAAAGATTATCATATACCATAATAAACTTCCTTTTCCATTACTTGATAACATGTAGTAGTTCTACTCCTTACTCTATACAACCCAACTATAATATTGATATAAATAATCATCTACATGTAATCTAAACTTCTTTATCAACTCTTATGAAAATAATTTTGTTGAATATGAGTCAATTCTTACTTTACTTAAATAGTGCTAATTGTAAATACCTCATTTAACAAAGTGTAAGCTATTCTTGCATCCATGTGTAAATATATGTAATGGAAGGCAATGCTGCTAGATAGATATAATCACAATTATGCACACATAAAAATAATAATAGAAAAAGATAATAATATTTGATTTCTTCCTTTTGTAGTAAAAACTATAAAGGCCTCTTTTGACTAGCAGAGGGGATAATTAATTTTTACTGTCCCCAAATACTCGAACCAGCTACATCTTTAGAGATACATCAAGTACAGGTAAGCTTCTCTTTCTGCAACCATGAAAATTTTATTGTTTTGAAATTGGTTGCATAAGGCTTGAGTTGAAATTCTATCTATTTGCAGAGCTCTATAGAAAGCATATTTTGCACTCTTTTGGTTGGCATTTCAGTGAGCCTCTAAGTACAGGTATTTAAATCCTTCTTTGCCTCTATAATGATATTATATTCAATCCTCTAAACTAATTATGCCAAGAAACATTTTGCACTTGTATATGAGTGTTATTGAAAAAAACAATTTTAAACATATGATTAATTTAAGTTATCTTACTCTTGAACACTTGTTGCTTTAAAATTAAAATAAGTCATTGCTTTAAATTTTTTACTATAAGTAGGGTGAAATGTGTATACCTTTGCCATTTCATTTAGTTAAGTACTTATTTTTAAATTTTACTATGTTTTAAAACTACCATATATATATATACAATAAATTAAGAGATATCTTTCTCGAGGTGCCTATTGCACTTTTATGTAAGAAATTTATTTCTCTATTGAGCATGTTTTCCCAAGAGGAAACCAAGGAAGCCTTGATGGTGTCAGGATCATAGAAGTTTATCCATAATCATCTTCAATCTTCATATTATGATTCTTTTCCTTCTCATTTTGCATGTTAAATGAAAAACCTTGGAAAATTTTACTATTTTGAAAAAAAATAATGTGATTAAGAATTACATTTACACATAAGTTTATCATATGAAAAAAATTATATAACATTATTATTTACTATTATGATTATGATTATGACTTAGTTAGGATTATGATTATAATTGGGTTATGATTATGGTTATGGCTTAGTTAGGATTAGGGTTCAATTAGAATTCTAAGATAAAGCTTGGAGTAAGAGTTAGCATGGGGTTAGATCAAGGTTACAATTAGGGTTAGGGTTCAATTAGGATTAGAATTCAATTAAGATTAAGGATAGGTTAAGATTAGGGTTAAGGTTAGGGTTATAGGGTAAAGCTTTGCATAAAGGTTAGGATTAGGGTTAGGGTTAGGGTTAGGACACAACTAGAGTTAGGGTTAGGTTTCAATTATGGTTAGACACAATTAGGATTAGGGATAGGGATAGGATTAATTTTAGGATATTGTAAGGGTTCAATAAGGGTTGGGTTCTAATAAGGTTTAGGGTTAGGATTCAATTAGTATTACAATTAGAATTAGGGTCGTCATTAGAATTAAGGTTAGTATTAAAAATATAATCATGAATAGAGTTAGAATTAAGGCTAGGGTTAGAATTATAATTAGGGTTAGATTTAAGGCTAAGATTAAAATTCAAGTAGGATTATGATTTAATTATAATTAGGGTTCTAAGATGAATATTAGGGTCAATATTAGGTTGAAGGTTGGTGTTAGGGTTAGGGTTAAATTAGGGCTAGAATTTTAAAATAAATCTTGGGATAAATATTAGGGTTAGGGTTTAATTAGATTTTGAGATATAGTTTGTGTTTAATTAGGTTTACAATTCAATTATGCTAGGGTCAGGACATGGTTCAATTAGGGTTAAGGTTAAGGTTTGGGTGATAGGATAAAGATTGGGGTAAATCTTAGGGTTAAGGTTAGGATTCAAGTAGGGTTAGGGTTATAGTTTAATTAGGGAGCTCAATACAATTAGGGTTAGGGTTAATGTTAGGTTAGGGTAATGGTTCAAGTAGAGTTAGGTTTTAATTAGGCTTAGGGTTTAATTAGTATTATAGTTAGATAGGGTTGCCATTAGAATTAGGGTCATTATTAAAATTATTATTATGAGGAGAGTTAGAAGTATGATTAAGGTTAGAAGAAGAATTACAATTAGGTTTAGGTTTAAGGTTAGGATTAAAATTCAATTAGGGTTGTAACATGAGTTTCAATGTTGGCATAGGCATCTTAATTTTTGTTGAACCATTAAGACACACAAGAAACCAATTAGTGATTTTTTTGGTTTATTGTTTTTCCTTGTAAATGTGCAATTTGACGTTACATTTGTTCAAACAAATTTAATTTTTATAAGCCTACTTGGTTTCTTAAGCTATTTTCATTTTTTATTTTTGGTCTTCCTCATATTCTTTTGACAAGAAGCTATTAAGTCTCACTAAAAGGACTCAACTTTATTTAAAAATAAAAATGCTTCTAGCCCGATTCAAGGCATTATAATTTCAATTACTTGCATGTATGGTATTCTTGTGTTGGCATCCCTATTGAGATTATCTCCATATTAGTATTGGTCTTATTGAATAAGTTAACTGATATAGTTAACACATGTATTCACCTTTAATATTTTTCTCCCTTACTATAATTCTGCCATTTCCTAAGAGGTGGATGGATTGTGCCTTCAACCCTTAGATTCCTATCATGCCAAGCTTTCTATATTCTTCTTCACAAAGGTCTTGAATCTTGATGTTTTAGTTATTGTTAAAGCTCTTGAATCTTGATGTTTTATTTATTGCCAAAGTTGTGATGTGGAGTTAGTACTTGGTATCTGGTGTATATGACAATTTATTGAGGTGATGGAATATCCCTTGCAGCCACTAAAATCCTATCTTCAAAATTGTTAATGTTGTACATAAAGAAGAAAGGAGCGAACCTTTGACATATCCATTATCCATATTGTCTTTGTAACCACCATTTTGGTGGGTGGCAGTTACAAAGACAATACTGATAAAGGAGATACATGCAATGATCATGTTCATTTTCTTTCATCATTTTTAAGACCAAATGATCATGTTAATTGTCTACACACATTGAATTGTAGAGGATTTTTGACACTTGTAATACTAATGTCAAACCTTCTATGCCAGACATGGTACAAACTAAATAAACTGCTCATAAGTTGATAGCAAGGAATACCCACTATTTACAATGTAAGAAGTGAAAAGCATTGACCAAGTCTGTAGAGGGGATGAACGTGGATGGTGAAGCCTGGTTGAAGGACAATGAGACCTTTTCCCATGCTATGAAAAGGATTCATGACGTGAAGGCAGAAATCAAGTGGTTTGAGAAAGCAGTTGCTAGCATACAAGTAGACTTGGCTAGGAAACTACCTCAAACCCATCAAATGTCGAGTGAAGGCAGTAGTAATATTCCAATAAAGAGATGAAAGAATGACGAGGAGAACCTACATGTGAAATCTCCTCCTAAAATAATTGTAATAAGTTTCGACAAATATGAGGATTAGACACCTCTAACACCCTAAAGAAAACCCTTATGCAAATGTTGACAATAAAGAAAATACTAATGCAAAGGTTATTGATAAATAAAGTACTTATGTATAACTGTAACTCCAAGTACAAAACATGAGGTTGGTTAGCCTTTGGTTACAGGTCTGCAATTACACTACATGTACTCTTGTGACACTAAAGTTGAATATTTGTTAAATATTGCTAGCAAAAGTTTTGACATTGCAATTATGTTGAAAATTTCTATGACTTAATTATCTTATGAAGCTTTTTGAACATTAGTACCACTGCTACCATCTCTATCTATAATCCACCAACCTCCTACATTAAAAGAAATTTGATACCAACAAATTGCTTACACTTCTCTTTGTAGTCTTGTAAGCTTTGAAAATTCAATTGAAAATCATACAAACAAATTCTACAACTTAGAATCATACATATCTTTATAACCTATTACTTATTTATGAGTTTCATTTATCGTTTAGATAATGGCTACCCACAATGAATGTCCTTCTAGCGAACCATTAGTCCAACAGCTAGAAGCCCATGAGGAGTCAAAAAATTCAAACACACATGTGCTAAGTCTGATAGACAAGTTGTACACATCAATTGGAGCCCATTCAAAACAAATCATTAGAGAACTCCATGATGTTGCACTGCTTGCACGTGGAGTAAACGACAAGAGATTAATGACATGGAAGAAATTTCCTGCAAATTACATACAACATGCAAGAAAGTTTCAAGATTCTCTAGTTTTTTAAGAGAACTTTATTATGCCAAGCAATACAAGGAACCAAGAGTTTCAAAAAGCGCTATTGAAAAATTTATTTTGTACTTGTATGATAATTAGGGTAAACACATGTGAAGCATATAGAGGGTTGTTCCAAGGTTGGTTCACTCTTATGAACAACATTTTTATGTAGACTTTCATATCTATTTTGTAAAAAATTGTTCATACATGTTGTATGTAGGTGGCAACCATGATTGACTTAGTCTTATGAACAATATTTTCATATAGAATTCGATGTCTACTTTTGCAAAATATTTTTCATATATTTTGGATGTACATGCCCTACTTGATATATAAATAGTCACATGATCACAATAATGAGTGCATTTATTCAAGGACCAATATCCAAAACATAATAAAGGTTTCATTTTTCTTCTTTGTGATGAAATTTCTTCATCTAATTATGCTTCAACTATACTTCTTATGTAATATTTGTGTAAATTTGTATTCTATTTAGAACCTTTTGAGTGCAATAGTATTTGATATTAAATGAAATTCATTTAAAAGAAAAGTGGATTTACCATTGAAAAACATCAATTTTACAAATCCAACTTCAATTATTTTCTAGATATGGTACGACTGAGATTGAATTTTGAATCAGAGGAGAAAAAAAATAATATCAAAGAGAATATCACAGAGAATATCAAAGAGAATATAGAAGACGATGATAGGAGAAAATGACAAATGTTGAAAGGGAAGAACAAAGAAAAAGACACAATGAAGTTAAAAGAGAAAGCTCTGTTAGGCAAAGGACGAAAGTCACAATACAAGATGAGATAAATGTAGGTGTACAAGGAAACATACAAAACCAAAATGGAATGCTTCACGATGATTTCAAAAAAATTCAAATACAATTTTGACATAAAATAGATAACTTGACAACACCAGGCATGTGTTATATCTATAAAAAATGCTACCTAGGAATGAAGGTATTTTGCACCTCTGAAGGTGTTGTTTGTAATAGATGTTGCCAAGAGAAAGGGAATCGTAGATTTTTAGCTTTAAATAATATGGATCTAGGGCCACAACCAGAAGAGCTTGTGAAATTGACTCAAGTAGAAGAAATGTTAATTGCATGTTAGCCCAATATTAAAAGTTACCCATGCAGTCGGTGGTCAATATAAATATGGAGGACACACAATAAGTTTTCCAAAACATGTGGAATATGTTTCAAATATTTTTCCACATTCAATAAGAGAGTTTCCAATCATTGTTATTCGAAGAAGGGATCAATGTGGCAAAAATTATAACTTCACAATGAATAGGGATCATGTGCATAAGGCATTAAAATACAAAGTAGAGCATGACAAGTTTTATTTAGATGTCAGAATCAATGAAAATACTCTAAATGATCTCATAGGAAAATTTGATGAAAATATATTCAACAAATTAAAAATAGTGCATATGGAATTTGATTATGATTCAAATGAAATTGTATTTGTGGGTCCAATCATGGAAATGGATCAAGGAAATATAAGTGAGCACACTACATCAATGGCTTCTATGCCACCTAATGCTCAAAGAGAAATGGAATTGATTCTGGCATGGGCTAATAACCTTGATGCAAATTCAACAACATTGATTGATTGGATAGGAATTGGTTCATATCCTATCAATGAATATGTCACTCTAGGATTACTTGATATGGAATTCACAACATTGTTCCTGATGCAAGAGCATCCAATGGTGTAAGGGCAATCTTGCATCACCAAAAAATAGTTAAATTTCAAGTTTCTCAGTTTTTAGATGTTTTTACATTTTTGGATACCCTTTTCATCATAATGAAATTCCCAATTTATGGTTTTTATTTTCTATTCCTGGGTGGAAAGATATTGCAGTTTTAGTTTCCCAGATTTGCACTTGAAAATCTTCCGAGTTAGATTTGAGGCACTTAGAGTTCCTGGATCAGCCCCGAAACTTGCCAAAATTGGCATATCAAATTTTGAGCGTGTTTTTGACTTTGAGACCTTTCCAACGGTTCAAACGGTTCACGAATCAGAGTCCCGGATCAAAAGTTATGGCCCCGTGAAGTTGGCGCACTTTCTAGAAGATACAATTGCAAATGTTCTTTTGAAATTTGGGCTTTCAATTTGTAATTTTATTTTCAAACAGCCCTAAAATCAAAATATA
>VDFB02000017.1:532635664-532657142 GCA_007258455.2 Sequoia sempervirens
ATGGCCATGCAAACACTTATTCCCTGATTAAGGATGGAGTTCGCCATAAGCTAAAACCCCTAAAGAAGGGAAAAGAAAAGGTATGCAGTAGTGCTAGAATTTGTTTTGTTGATGGAAGGAATTTTTTAGAAGGCATGAAGCATGAGCATATGTGTTATGCATTGATTCCTAGAATGGAAAAGGAAGATAGTGAGAAGGTGCCAGTAGAAGTCTCTAGACTATTGGATGAGTTTTAGAAGATTATTTTTGATAATGTACTTGAGGGTTTACCACTAATGAGGAAGATAAGTCATCAGATTGACTTGATCCCTAGAGCTAGTTTGCCAAATAAGGCAGCTCATAGAATGACTCTTGTAGAAAATGAGGAGTTGAATAGACAAGTTTAGGATTTGTTGAGAAAGGGTTTGATTCGAGAGAGTTTGAGCCCATGTGCAGTACCTGCAGTACTAGCACCAAAGAAGGATGGGGAGTGGAGGATGTGTACAAACTCTCGAGCCATAAATAAGATAACAATTAAGTATATATTTCCCTTACCAAGGATGGATGACCTAATCGACTATTTGAGTGGAGCACAGTACTTCATGAAGATTGATTTGAAGAGCGGATATCACCAGATCCGGATTCGAGAGGGTGATGAATGGAAGACTGCATTCAAGACCAAGGAGGGCCTATACAAGTGATTAGTCATGCCTTTTGGGCTAACCAATGCACTGAGCACATTCATGCGGCTGATGAACAAGGTACTGAAAGAGTTTCTAGGGAATTTTGTTATTGTGTACTTAGATGATATTTTAATATTCAATAAGTCCCTGGGTGAGCATTTGATGCATATTCATAGAGTCTTTGAAAAGTTGAGAGAAGAGAAATTGTTGATTAATCTGAAGAAGTGTAGTTTTGTGAAGGAGTTAGTGTACTTGGGGTTTGTTGTCTCAGTAGAAGGTCTTAAGATGGACTCAAAGAAGGTGAAGGCTATTCTAGAATGGCCTACCCCAAGAACTACTATTGAGGTGAGATCTTTCCATAGTTTGGCTAGTTTTTATAGAAAGTTCATTAGAAACTTCAGTAGTATTTGTGCACCCCTGACTGAAACAATGAGAGGGGATAGGAAAGAGTTCAAGTGGAACACTGGAGTAGCAAAGAGTTTTGATCTATTGAAGCAAAAGGTGAGAGAGCAACTAGTTTTAGCCCTCCCAGATTTCAATAAGGTGTTTCAGGTAGATTGTGATGCCAGTGGTTGTGCCATTGGAGCAGTAATGAGCCAAGAAGGTAAGCCCATTGCCTATTTCAATGAAAAGTTAAATGATGCAAAGAGAAAGAACTCTATATATGATCGAGAATTTTATGCAATAGTTCAAACATTAAAGAAATGGAGACATTATTTACCACTGAAGGAATTTTTTTTGTTTACTGATCATCAAGCATTACAGTATTTGAGTAGTCAGGAAAAATTAAATCAGAGGCATATGAAATGGGTAGAATTTTTGCAGAGTTATACCTTTGTTTTAAAGCATAGGAGTGGAAAGTCAAATAGGGTTGCAGATGTCTTAAGTAGGAGGAAAACATTGTTGATAGAGATGCAGATTGAAGTGGTTGGGTTCAAGGAACTAAAAAAATTGTATCCTGAAGATCCTGATTTCGCAGAGGCTTAGAAAGCTTGCAAGGAGCCTGTTACAGTTGATAGGACGAAGTGGCTAGATTTCATAATCTAGGATGGCATGTTGTTTAAGGGAAGCCAATTGTGTATTCCAAAGGAGTTCCATGAGGGAGAACCTGATATAGGAGAAGCACAGTGGAGGAATGGCAGGACATTTTGGTCAGGATAAGACCATTGCCATTATGAGTGAGCATTATTATTGGCCTTAGTTATCACAAGATGTGAAGAAGTTTGTACAAAGTTATAGGGTATGTCAGATGGCTAAAGGAGTGAGCCAGAATATTGGGTTGTATCAACCCTTACCTATATTAGAAAGGCTGTGGGAGGATATAAGTATGGACTTTGTTCTTGGTTTGCCAAGAACACAGAGAGGGAATGATTTAGTATTTGTGGTAGTTGATAGGTTTTTGAAGATGGCACATTTCATCCCATGTTAGAAGACCCATGATGTAGTCCACATTGCTAACTTGTTCTTCAGAGAGGTGGTGAGGCTACATGGTCTGCCAAAGAGTATAGTCTGAGATCGTGACACAAAATTTGGTTGATACTTTTGAAGGACCTTGTGGAAGAAGTTGAAAATAAAGTTAAAGTTCAGTTCTGCACACCATCCACAAACTGATGGGTAAATTGAGGTTGTGAATAGAAGTCTGAGTAACCTACTGAGATGCTTGGTAGGAGATAAACCCAAGGGATGGGACTTGATCTTTCCCTAGACATAATTTTTTTACAACAATTCTATCAACAGAAGCACTGGGAGATCACCATTCCAGATTGTGTATGGAGGCAGTCCCAGGACTACTCCAGAATTGAGGAAGATGGACCAAGAGAAGAAGACTGGTGCTGAAGTCGAAGACTTTGCAGAGCACATCAAGAATATACATGAGAAGGTAAGAGAACATATTAACAAGATGAATATGTAGTATAAGGCTAAGGCATATTAGAAGAGGAGGTATAAGGAGTTTCAAATTGGTGATGAAGTGATGGTCCACTTGAGAAAAGAAAGGTTTCTAGTGGGAACCTATAACAAATTGAAGATGAAGAAGTTTGGTCCCTGTAAAATTGTGAAGAGGCATGAATCATGGAATGCATATGAGGTAGAGTTTCCAGATGGAGTCAACATTTTCCATGTGTTCAATATTTTAGATTTGATAGAGTATCATGAAGGTGGCACAAAGGAAGTACCAACAATAGAACAATATGGTATTCCAGTACCTACTTCAGAGAAGGAGCAGATTGAGGAAATCTTGGATAGCCGTGTGGGAAGGAGTACTAGAAACAGGCAATATGAAGAATATTTGGTGAAGTGGAGAGGAAGGCCTATCGAAGATTCATCTTGGCTATCTGAGGCAAAGGTTGACTGTTTGGGTTTTCCTCAACCATCTGAGACGTGACGGGGTCACTTCTCAAATCACCCTGGGTGTCTGATGCAGGAGCATCTAGTGGTGTGAGGACAATCTTGCATCACCCAAAAAAGATGATTTTCATTTTTGTTCTTGTTGTTTCTTTTTGTAGATGTTTTTTCATTTCTGGATGCCCTTTTCGTCGAATAAGAGTTTCCAACTTTCAGAGCTGCTTTTCTACCTTTTCTGCTCAACTGCTATTTTTAGCAGGTGTGAATTTGAAGGCATGGGAAGACATAAATTTAGGGGAAGGTTCAGGACAAAAAAATAAACACTTTGGCAAAAGAATCAGGTTAAGATCATTCATGGTTTGAAAGTTATTCAAGTTCCAGTTTTTGCTTTTTGCCTTGAAAAACCTTCCGAGCTAAGTTTGAGGCACTAAACGGTCCCGAATGGACCTGAAAATTTGCAGAAATGCCAATATGGGTGCCATAGGCCCTACTTTGTGGAACATTTTCTTTTAGAGAGCTTTCCGAAAAGGTATTATCATTGAAGATCCGACAGTCAGATTAAAAGTTATGGCTTATGGAAGTTGGTGCATATTTTAGAAATGTGCTAATTTTGAATGTGAATTTAAATTTGAATTGCAAATTGTGATTTTGGTGCCAAACTGTGAAAACTCATAACTCAAATGTTATTTTTGGCTCCAAGCCGAAAATGAGCTATTTATGGGCTAGTCTATGATTTTTGGGCAGCTTTTTGGAGAAAGAGTTCACATGCTGTGAAAAGGGGATTTTCTGTAATTTTGTAATTTTTTTATTTTATTTTCTAAAACTTCTGTAGCTTGCATGTATCACAGAGCTCGAGGATTTGAGATCCTTTGCATGTAAGATTTTCATTATTGAATAATAATAAAGTTTGCAAGTTGTGTGCATTATTTTTATGTCTCAGGTTTTCTCCCTCGTCACCTTGTTGGCCTAATCAATCCACTTCTATCTCAAGTTGGATTTAGTGTCGTTATCATACATCCCCCTTTAATTGATTAATCAACACCTAGCGTTATCAGGGATCACTCTTGAACTTGGTTTTAGATTTCAATCACTATCATTCATCCTAATCAATCATCAATCCAAATCGAATTGTTATATCATCCAATTTTGATCGACTCATTATCTACCAATCAACCCAATCCACTTTGGTCAAATCAAATCAATGCTATCGAGCCACCTCCTTGTCAACTAATCAATCATCAAATCTAATCAATCTTATCGAGCCACCTCCTCATCGGCTAATCAATCATCAAATTGAATCAATCCTATCAAGCCACCTCCTTGTTAGGTAATCAATCATCAAATCAAATCAATCCTTTCATTGCCAAGGTCATTCTAGCATCCTAGTCCATCATATCATCTTGCATGCTCTTTTAGACTCGGTCACAAACAAGGAAAATGGCTGAATGAAAATCCCAACCAAACATCTCTCAAGACTTGACCAATGCAACTAATGCCTCACAAGACCCCAATAATGGTGCGAACATCCCTCGGGATCCACACAATGGTACATCATCACAATCCAATATTGACAGTCAAAACACATCACCCTCTAGGGATGAAAACATGGTTTAATTTGAAGTCACATTCTAGGAACACTTTAGTGACCCAGTGAATGTGCACATGACAAATCGCCTTTTTAAAAAACATGGGGAAGAAATCTTGGCTCACTTAATAAAAAATGGTGTCAAGTTGCCATCCGGTATTGACCTATCCAAGTATAGCAGCTCCACACCTAACATACCCCAAGGATCACATAACACACCAAGTAGTTCACACATCCCCAATGTTCCTCCCATAGAAGGTTGGCATCAACCTAAATTCGATAATGCCATTCTATACCCCCTTAGAAATCCCCCATATCCCACAATCTCAATCACAGGGGCTCCCCAAATCACTGATCCCAATGATCCTTTTGCCTTTGGCATGCCACAAAATATCCTGCAACCACAACCATTAATGCTAATGACACCCCCCCTTCAAATCCACCTCCTGTCAGCATTGGGGGCAGCCCTTTCACTGCATTGCCTCCACCTTCTAGGGCCATAAACCAACCACCTCCTTCATATGCATCTCCATAGCTGCCCCAGTCTAGTCTACCACCTTTGCAAGTTCCCTTTGGTACCCAAAAACCTCCCTTGCAAAACCCCCCTACGTTATCTCAGCCACACCAACAACAAAAACCACAATATAACCCACCAATTGCCTTGCAACAACCGCCATACCAATCACAAAGCAATCCATCTCAACCTCCCACTCAAACCATATCCCCTTTTCTCACATCCATCCTATGTCCACGAGTTCAAACACAATACAACATCCCGTCTTGGCCTCCACAACATCTTGCATCATATCAAAAACCACCACAACATCATTATTACCATAACCAACAACAGTCCCAACATCAACCATCTTATGCGGCCTCCCAACAGTCACAACAATACCCTCATATCAGCAGGTCAATCTGCAACATCATATCCAAGCACCTCAGTGGCCTACCTCACATTTTTATCAAACAAATCCATACTATACCTCACAACAATAGCCCCCATATCAACAAAATTCCTTGACATACCAACAAGGGATTTCATCATGCCACTATCAAAATCCACCTCAACAATCTGACACTCTCCCAGTAGGATACCTTATCGTCCTACTATCCATATCCATCCAACCCGCCACTCGTCAACTCGAATCTGTTGGAAATCAAGGTGGATCTAAAAAATATTGAAGCTGGGACTAGCAAACAATCATTCAAATTTGAGGACATATGTCCATATCCATTTGATCCCTCCATCTCATTGATCCCCTTCTCTAAAAATTTTGAGTTGCCAAAGTTCGACAAATATAGGGGGAACAAAGATACAAAAGCCCACTTACATGAGTTTTACTCCCAGTGTCAAGAGGTTATGCAAAATGACAACTATCTTTTGTGCTTGTTCCCACGAAGCCTGGCAAGCAATGCCCTAGAGTAGTTCATGACCCTTGAAAAAGGGTCCATAAAATATTTTGCGCACCTGTCAAAAAAATTTGTCTCCTACTTCTCCTTCAATTTGGAGGACACTGACACCTTAGATCTCCTCAAAGAAAAATAATGTGAGGGGGAAACCTTTACTAGCTACCTCCAAAGGTGGCGTGCACTAGCAAGCCGAATGAAAACCCCTCTAAAAGAGGACATGGTCACCCTCTTTGTGGAGAAAACTCATGCCAACATGGCTCATAACTTTTGGTTACTTTGTGTCACCACTTTCACGGAGATAGTGGAAAAGGGACCTATCCTTGAATGTGCCCTTGTTGCCAAAGGGCACATCAAAATACATAGCCATGATAAAGAAAGGTCATTTAGAGATAAGCCACGATTTTGGAACAAAAAAAAGAATGCAATGAATGATGGCGTGACTGATAGTAAACAAATCCAAGTGGCTAATACATCCAAGAGACAACAACCATCTGTACCTAATGCCATATTTGTACCACAGGGGGCACCTCGTCCTCCCCAATAGTCAAATCAGAACAGCCAAGGGAATGCTAAACGTCAGTACACTCAATTAGGAGAACCCCTAAGTGTCATCTTCAATAAGTTATTACAGATCGACTATCTAATCATGTATCCAGTCACCAAGCCACTTGATGAATCCAAACCCAAGCCTGCATGGTTTAGGGAAAATGAATATTGTGACTTCCATAAAATCAAAGGACACTCTTTAAATAAGTGTCAAGGTCTGAAAAACTATGTCCAAGATCTTATCAATCGAGGAGATATCAAAGTTGACACTAGTTATGCTTCGTCATCCAATTCTCAATTATAGATATATAAAAATGCCTTTCCAAACCATAATTAGGGCACAGGCACCTCTAGTAGCAATCCCCAAAACAACATCACAAATAATATAAGCTATAAGAATGTACCTATCAATTACAAGGGTGTCATCCATTACATTAAGCAGGTAGAACCCTATGTATCCATGATACATGTCAAAGCCAAAGACCCTCAATGTGTTGTTACTACACGATGAGCATGCATCACTGTCCCTGCAACCTCTGCATCCACTAAGCCAAACCCTGTAAACTCTTAGTACAATCTTCTAGATCACTTATGCAAGACCCCTACTTAGATCTCAATCTTGGATCTTCTTAAGTCTTCTCCTGTGCATCAAGAAATCCTCAATATCGATACCAATCATAATCGCCCCTTACATATCGAAGTTGTGGTTTGTCCTCATAAAGTAAAAAAGGTCTTGATAGATAATGGCTCTGTCCTCAATCTATGTACTCTAAAATTCATAAAATAGGTGGGGTACACTCAAACAGACTTAAGCAATCAAATCATCACAATCAAGGCCTATGATAATACATAAAGGAATTCAAAAGGAATTATCAGTCTTCCTATTCAGGTTGGACCTATAGTTCAGTAAACTACCTATCATGTCCTTGATTTGGAATTACCATATAATATCCTCCTTGGCCACCCATGGCTCCACACTATGCAAGCCGTCCCTTCCACGTACCATCAGTGCCTAAAATTCCCAGTCAATGGACAAGAAGTCACCATTTATGCTAACCCCCAACCATTTGAATACTATCACACTTTAGAGGCGTCGTTTCCCCATTTACATTATTTTCCTAGGGTTGAAATGGGGGCATCTCAGTCATCATCCACTAATCCATCCTCCACCACGACAGCCACTCCATGTCCCACAACCGATCCTGTTGTCACTAAAGTACAAATCATTGACAAGGGGTGTGGTGAATATGAAATGTATATTGCTCTTAATGTAGCGACCATGCCACCATCACCACATGAGTATGGTTAACCTTTACATGCTACTCCAAAGGAAGACAAGTCTATCACCTTCAGTGGTAGAAACATCCCTACCACCACTTTCAGGTCCCCTAGTACCAAGATAGATGAACCAGAAGAGGATATAAGTCAATGGGTATATCGAGAAGAACCCCAACTAGATCCCCCTCTAAAAGAATATTTTAAAGAAGCATATCCTTGGTCAGCTAAGTTTGCAGAAAATTATAACTACCGAGGTAGGGGCTAGGTAAAGAAGAACAAGGGTGGTTGCAACCTATTGATACATCAAAGCTGCCAAGGAACATAGGCATCAGATATGATAAAAAGTAGAAAGGCCCTATGACATCATCTAATACCTCCAATAGTGTCACCGTGGATGATGGTTCATTAGAAGACATACTGGAGGAGGAATCCATCATACATGCATCCAGAGGTAGCATTTTTAGTTAAGAAGGAACTAGAGAAGCTACTAGATGCAGGTTTTATTAGACCAATTGACTACTCTAAATGGATCTCTAATATAGTAGCAATTTCCAAACCAAATGGAGACATTCATATTTGCACAGACTTCAAAGATCTTAACAGGGCTTGCTTGAAAGATGATTTCCCTCTGCCTAACATTGACATGTTGGTCGACCTCACAGTAGGACATGAGATGCTATCCCTTATGGATGGCTTCTTTAGTTATAATCAAATTTGAATTGCACTTGAGGACCAACACAAGCCTACCTTCACAACACCTTGGGGTACTTTCTATTACAATGTTATGCCCTTTGGTCTAAAAAATGTGGGGTTGACATATCAGAGGGAAATGACGGTCATCTTCCATGACCTCATCCATATCATCATGGAGGATTACATTGATGACTTGTTAGGGAAATCCATAACCCAAGCAGAACATCCTATCATCCTAAAAAGATCTTTGAACGGTTGGAACATTACAAGTTGTGACTAAATCCCAAAAAGTGTGTCTTTGGTGTCACATCAGGAAAATTATTGGGTTTCATAGTCTCTCGAAGGGGTATCAAATTTGATCCCACCAAGGTGAAGGTTATCCTAGAAATGCCACCCCCACACAATTTGAAATAGTTAAGAAGCCTCCAAGGGAAGATGCAGTCCATCTATTGGTTCATAGCCTAGCTCGTGGATAAGTGTCAGCCATTCACTCATCTTCTGAAGAAAGACTCCACCTTTTGATGGAACCAACACTGTCAAACAAATTTCAATAAGATCAAAGAATACTTAGCTCATCCTCCGATCTTGATGCCACCTATTCCTGGGAAACCCCTCTAGCTATATATCTCCACCACTTTAGTCGTGCTAGGGGCATTGTTGGCACAACATGATGAATCATCGAAAGGGAGGGCGATCTACTACATCAGTCAGACATTGGTCAGCTATGAACTAAACTACTCTCCCATGGAAAAGGCCTACCTCGTGCTAGTCTTCAACACACAAAAACTCAGACATTACATGCTCAACCATCCAGTCAAGTTAATAGCTAAAATTGATCCACTGAAGTATTTATTATCTCGAACCACTTTGACTAGCCACATGGCCAAGTGAGTCATTCTCCTAAGTGAATTTGACATAGAATATGTGGAGTAGAAAGCCATAAAGGGATAGGTCATAGCTGATCAATTGGCTGAGGCACCATTAGTAGATGGTTACCCTTTAGACACTGAATTTCCAGACGAAGAAGTTTACATAGTTACAAAAGCACCATCTTGTATGCTATATTTTAATGGCTCATACACTCATAATGGATTAGGCGTAGGGATTTTATTAGTTACCCCTCAAGGTGAATACATTCCAAAATCATTTAGGATAGCATTCCCATGTACTAACAACATCGCAGAGTACGAAGCCCTCCTCACTGGCCTCTGAATTGCAAAACAATGGCATATAACTCACTTGAAAGTATTTGGTGATTCATTATTAGTCATCAAGCAAGTTAATGATGAATTTATCACAAAGGATGATAAGTTGTTACCCTATAAATGCATGGTGGATGATTTCAAGAAATATTTCACCTTCATACAGTTTGACCAAATCCCTCGGGTACAGAATAAAGCAATAGATGCAATGGCCACTATCAATTTTTTTGATTGACATGCCTAAAGACCAGATGGAATGTGAGTTCCTTGTTGAACAACTTTTAATCCCAGTGTATGATATTCTTGAGGCTGATATGGTGTGCCATATCGTGGGTCCAACCTCCCCCTAGTACCTAGACATATATACCTATCTCCATGATAATATTCTACCACCTTACCACACAAGAAACCAACAAAAATCCTTTATTCAATGTTCGACCCAATATATTATCATCAGTGATATACTTTATCATCGCGGGTATGATGGGATCCTCCTTAGGTGTTTGAATGAGACTGAAGCCGCACAACACTAATAGAGGTACATAGCAGTGTTTGTGGAGCTCATTCTAATGGTATGGACTTGGCAAAAAGGATTCTCTAAGCAAGATATTATTGGCCTACATTAGAACATGATGCTTGTGAATTTGTGAAGAAGTGTTTTCCCTACCAACAACATTCGGATTTAATTCATTCTTCAACACAGGATCTTCAACCCCTCCTAGCACCATGGCCATTCTCTCAATGGGGTTTCGACTTGATTGGCAAGATTTACCCACCATCATCCGATGACCATACATTCATAATTACTGCCACTAAATACTTCACTAAGTGGGTGGAAGCAATGCCACTCTCACAGATCATTGGTATTTAGATCTCAAAATTCATCCTTTACCATATTCTCTATAGATATGGTATTCCATCCACCATCCTTTCTGATAATAGAAAACCCTTCAAAAACCAAGCCATGAAACACCTCTATGACACCTTTCACATCTAGCATCATTGGTCAACGCCTTACTACCCCCAGGGTAATAGTCAGGAAAAAGTAACCAACAAAACCATCATTTGCATCCTTAAAAAGGTTGTCAATAGCACTAGTTGAGATTGGCACCTCCATATTCATCCTGCCCTCTAGGAATATCACACCTCCATCCGCACCCCTATAGGTGCCACTCCCTATTATCTAGTCTATGCATCAAAGCCATCTTTACAATTGAAGTTGAGATCCCGTCATTGATAATTTCCTTAAAAAATCTTATTAGTGAGGAGGATATTCATGTGGCATGACTTGCACAACTGGAGTTGCTCGATGAAAGAAGAATCAAAGCCTATGATCACCTACAAGCATATTAGAACCACCTCAAGTGTGACTACAACAAGAAGGTTTTCCCTCAATAGTTTCAGGTGGGTGACCTTGTCCTCAAAGAGAATTAGTGTACTCAACAAGACCAAGACAAGAAAGGAAAATTTAAGGTGAACTTGTTGGGGCCTTATATCATAGCTGCCAAATATGGATCTGGGGTATACAGATTGAATACACTCGAAGGAGAGCCTCTCGAAGAACCCATCAATATCATGCATTTGAAGAGGTTCTACACCTAAGTCTACTTGGGAACCCCACAAGGAAAATCAAGAAAAATAATTTTTTTTAGAAAAATTCAAAAATAATTCCAAAAATAGTAAAGAGAAATAAGTTTGTCCTATGGTGAAAACCACTTTTTGGTGGCATCTTGCATAAGTAAAAATGGTGAAAACCTGGTCACATGTGCCATCCATAGAGGGCTTAATCATTATCTACCTAGAATCCTAGTTATTTTATGCTTTCATCCACACTATCATCCTCACCCATCCCATCCTTGGCCGCTTGGTATATTTTGATTGAGCATTCGATGACCCATCTTGGCTATCCCTCATCCTGAACTTTTTAGTATCCCAATTTGAGCTTATGCTATTCATCTCCTTGTCAGTCGGTCAATGTGATCACATAGGATCATCCATCGTGTTGGTATTCATCTAGATCTCATCCTATCGCATTGCCAATCGAACTATGTCGCACATGCGCTGTTACATAGGGAAGGCTGATCATTTGATTTGCCCCTGGGGTATTCTGACCATTACATGTTGGTCATCTATCATCTGTCTTCATCGTCCTCTTTTTTCTTTATCCATGGTCTTTTCATAAACTATGAGGGCTATGCACTTTCACATAGGCAAGGCTAATCTCTGATCGGCCCCCAAGACCCTAGGTGTGAATGGTATGTCAGTCTATGTCCTTGTCTGGCTTGTTATTCTCAAACAAAATCCCCTACTATTAGAAGATTTGGTTAATGAAAAACCTCTGACGTCAACCTGGGTAATTCTAGTTTAGTATCCATCATTGGTCTCAACAAGATGCGTCCTTCCTAGCAGACCATATAATCCCATACACCCCCTTGATCCTATGGAAATGGACATTTTGAAATTGATTTTGATTTTTTGATATTTTCAGATTTTGTTTTTCATTTGAGCTCACTATCAGCACTTGTCATGGTCGCCTTGATCCATCATATCAGGGTGTGCTTTGACTTGTCTACATAGGGGCTTATCTTGGTCTTTTCTTTATTGTTGTCTTCTCAGTTGTCCCACGTAGTACCCACCAAGATCCCTAAGGTCTTGTGTTACGCTAGGGCATCCTTGTGTGTTTGTGGCTATCCCAATACCTAGTGCGACCAAGGTCACATAACCTTGGGGTGTCAGGGTAGCCTTTTTATTTGTTGTGTTTGTTTCATACATTGGATGCCAACTCACCTTGGTCTTACATATCAAGGTATCTCGTATCTTATGCTATAAAAAAATCAGTGCTCCAAAAATGGAAACTCATAGTAGGATTTCATTTCATGATCTGTTGCATTGCATTCACTCTATGATTTTGGTTGTGCAAATACTTTATCCTGCTCTCTCCCCTTCTTCTCAAGATATTGAAAATTCTTGACAGGTGATAAATTACACCCATCTTTCACAAACACTACTTACCCATCTCAGTTCTTATTGATGCTTATGACCATGGGTTATTTCCTTTCATTATTATTTCATTATACATTACAAGAGCATTATCACATAGTAGGTTCATTATATTAAACACACATGCATGGCCACCTACATCACAAAGTTTCAAACTCATAATCATCACATCCTGCATATATAAAATATTCATAAAGAATCCATCATACACATATACATATATGTCAATAAATCAACTAAGACATCCATACACATAAGTCCTCATAGATATAACATATGCATACATCATATCACAATGTCAATATCTGCATTAATAAAATCATCTGCATTCCACAAATACATAAATCCAATCATCCATTTTCATTTATCATAAATATTCGCATAAATAAATATACACATATATCCACATAGGCATGAAGTATAATATAGTCATACATCCACATAAGCATGTAGTATCATAAACATGTGCATAAATAAGCCAACCTATCCATCTACATAAGCAGGAAATATCATATACATGTGCATATATAAATTGAATAATCCAACACAAAAAATATACTGCATAGTGTCAATAAGGACTGTCCCATGTCATAATCAAAATAATACAATGTACGTCATACATCCATCATACATCAAAATCTACCATATATCCATCACATATCCCTTGTACATCATCACATAAGGTACAAAATCTAGAGATGTAGAGCATCTCTGATCTTTGTCGCTAAGTACTACACGCTCCACCTTGCATCTATCAAAAACTCAGTAACTTGTCATCTCCCGAATGAGCTACCCGCATCTGATCTTTGTAGTGAATCATGTACTGATCTCCTACCTAGAGAGACACCTGATGAATCACTATAACCTTAGGTCTGCATCCCCAACAACTGAGATAGCACTGACATCTATGGTGTCTGTCGAACATATTGAAACATCAACTATGCCAGGTCTGGAATTGCATAGAAATATGTGGCCATCCAAAATGCTACCTCCCTCACATTCTCCTCTCACTCAGCAACCTGAACCTGAGTGAAATTTGGCTCCTGACAATATCTATCTTGATCTCTCATGATCAATCTCCTCTCTTGCTCCCAAGCCTCCTGGGATAGTCGTAATTGTTCCATCTCTATCTGAACCTAACCTCTCATCTCCTTAGTAGCCACTGCTCTAGCCACTACTGCATCCTTCTCCCCCTATAACCCCTGTGTCTCTATCCCTACCACATCATTGACTCGCACTGACTGCCATTGGGCCATAGCTATCTCTCGCTCTCCCTGCAGTGTCTACATATGTACTTCTACAACATCCCTCTCTCTATGCAACCTCTGCCCGAGCCTCTACTGCATCCCTATCCCTTTGCAATGCAGAAAGTCTTAACTCAATAGAATCTCACTCTTACCGAATACCTGACACCTGTGACACCACCGTATCCCTATCCCTTCAAAGAGAGTACACATCTAACTCTGCCACTCACCTCTCACTCTTCGCCACCTAAGCACATGCCTGTAGCACATCCCTGTCTGCCTCTAAGACCTACACCTATGCCTATGCCACATATCTCTTTGACTACAACATGCACATCTCTCTCCTCATCTCCTCCTCTCTCTGCTGCATTAACCCCATATCCGCAGCTGTCTTCTCTAAATAGTCTACTCTGTCTTTGAGCTCAGCCTACTCCTGATGCCAATTTTCTCTCTCTCTCTCCATAATTTCTCTAATTGTCTCTACAGACCATTTGTATCTTTGACAGTCCCTGTCCCAGTCTCTGATGGATCCTACCATGTCACCCCTCCCACAACCTATCATATCACCACCTCTACCACCAAACGATCTCACTCCCATCTTGTTACATCTCCCTCCTCATGCTCGCTGGCCACCTCTGCTTGCAATCTCTCTATCTTTACTCCTAGGTCCACTGCCTTATCTCATTCCTCATCTCTCTATCTCTCATCAATATCCTCTCCACATTAGGTACTAGTGTGGCTAGGACTCTGTAATCTCTCTCACCTTGGGCAAATCGTGCATGTAGCTCACTCAGTGTTGCCTCTAATATAACCCACTCTGCCTTTGTCTACTAAAATCACTACTCATTGAGGCATAGTCTCTCCAGAGTCTCTCTCCACACTACCATGGGATCCTCTCCTCTAGGGGGTATTGTCGATAGTGGTCAGAGGTCATACACATCTGTGTCAATGTCCATCTCCTACAGCTCATACCACTCACTCTCCGTCAATGCCTCCATCGCATCTACATGTATCACTGAGGGGGCTCCCTCTCTCCCTATCATCCTCTCATGTGCTCTGTTAGTCTTGCCCTCCTCCTGTCTCTATCGCTGATGCCCTCCTATGGCCATGCCTGCCACTTGTCTCTCCCATGCTCTACTGGTCTCAGCCTCCTCCCCTCTCTCCTGCTACTGACCTCCTAGGGATGCACGTACCTCCTGACTCCTCTCTCCCTAGATCTTTGACCCCCTATCCTACCGTGCTACAACCATGACCTCATCCTCTCCCTCCTCTGCTCTATCCCCTTGGGACCTACGCCATCATCTCCTCCTCCTGGCTACCCTCATTGGCTCCTCGGCTGCTCCAACAACCTCCTGTCTCCTCCTTTTGGCTGCCCTCGCTGGCTCCTTGAACTGCTCTTGCCGCTTTTTGTCACTCCCCTTGCTATCCTCCTCTTTCCTAACCTCCTCTTTGTCATCCTTGGGGTACTAGTCCTACCACTCTCAGCTGTCTCTCATCCTTTGAATCGAACCCTAGTACTCCCTCAATTGAAACTACTGGGGTAATTCGTGCCTGTGCATGTTGTCTGAACCACTGTCGATATTGATTTGTCACCCCTATATCCCTCTGCCCCTCCCACCTGTCTAGGTATGGCATAAACTGTAGTGTCTCTAGCTCCTCCCACACTACATCCAGGTTCAGTGGAGCCGCCCATGGCTACCCCTGTGATAGTTGTCAGAATCTCACCTACACTGTGGGAATATCTTACCTCACTCCAAACTATCTTGTCACGCGATCGGGTTTGTGTAGCTCCATTATAAGTAGAATCCTCCCAATAATATAACAATGGGTGAAGAAGTAACTGCTATGTGCCTCCTCATCTCCCCTCCAACTTCTGAAGTGTCATAGCATATAAGGACGCCACACTATCATCTTTGCCTGCACATTATCTAACTGTCTCCTCCATATATCTACATCTCTCACATCCCGATACTATAGTATCGCTCTAGCCTCTGACACCCAACCCCACCCCATGGCCTCTCTGTCATCCTGCTCTCCTAATCTGTGCATAATCAATCTGGTCACCCTGATGTGCTCCCATGCTCAAACCTATAGTAGTGTGACATAGGCCACACTCAATGCCCTTTGATAGCATACCCGATGCATATCCCACTACAACTATGCCAGCATGCAGGTCCCCCATGCAAACTACCCCTCTTGGCCCTCGATGATATGCAGAATCACCTCGACGAACTTGAGATGTAAGAATTGACTGCTCTAGTCTGGCATCAAGATCCCATTAATTAGTCCTGCTAAGTACAGAGACAACACTAGTACCCTACATGACAAACATCTGTCCACATCCAGCTACTCCCGCTGAACCGGTAGATCATCACTACCATAAACAACATGCATAGACTCATCCAACACCTCGTCTGCTAACCAACACTCACTAACTGCAAGCCCTGCTATAGGGAGCCTCAGAATCTGCCAAACATCCTCCAAGGTTACCACCATCTCCCATGTTGGTAGATGGAACATCGATATCACCGAGTCCCAACACTCTATCAGGATTGTTAGCATGGACCTATGGGCCTTAATCATTAGACATGATAGCTTATGAAATAATCCTACCTCTTCCAGTCTCTAGTGCTCCATGCCCATCATCTGTGCCATGCATCTCGTCAACACCTCAGACCATCTCTCTTGCGTCCGAAAACTCTCCATCTTCTGCATTCATCACAACACCTTGTTAGTCTCTTATAACATCGTCTTGCCCCCTTCTTCCTGCCCCAGGATTTCCCTTACCCATCCACCTCATTTCCCTATCCCACCTTCATCACTTTTTTCCCCCTAGCCTTTAACTTTTCTTTGGCATCACTGGCGTCACCCCAGCCCATGGGCGGATGCACCTAAGCTCGTAGGAAAACATTCCTAAGCTTGGGCAGACACGACCAAGCCCAGGTAGACCTGTCTGTGCTCGGGTGAGCTCACTTGGCTCGGGTGGATTTGCCCGAGCTTGCCAGGCGGGCTCTCGCTCGGCTTAGGTGGACTCGCATGAGCCCAGGAAGATGTGACCACGCCTGAGCGAGCTCACCCGAGCTCTCTAGATGGACCCACCCAAGCTAGCCAGGTGGACCCACTCGGGCTCGCCTTGATCCCCCCAAAGGTCCCCCTAGCCCTCCTTGGCATCCCTCCATCCCCCCACACAAACATGTTTTTCCAAAAAACAAAAAATAAAATTTCCCACTAACCCATTTTTCCTCCCGAGTCCACCCGGCAAACCCATATTTTTGTTTTTGAAAAATATTGAAAAAATTGACTAAAATCACAAGGTGGGGTTTCGCACTAACCTAGCATGACATGACACACTCCTCGAAGAATCGCCATCTCTCATCCCCCAATGAATGATGTCTGAATTGTACTCTGACATCGTGTCTCCCTCCTTTTTCTTTCTCCTCTTTTTCCTTCTCTCTTCACTTAACAACTGTCCAAATGAGGAGAGGTAACTCCTTCAACTACTTTATATATATATATATATATATTCCCCCCCCTCTTTTTTCACTTTTTAAAATGAAAGGAATTTTTTCCTTTTATTTAACCTTTTTTAGCCTTAATTAATTCCCTCCCCCCTTATCTTCCCGAGGATACCATTTCCACACTATAAACCCATTTTTCTCTGTTCAAGCACCAATCTTCTCAAATTTTTGTGCTCTTTCCATTGACATATACCACTTCATACTTTCAAGAAGTTTCCTGGGGCCCCTTTTCCTTCCCCATCTTCCTTCTCAAGGGGGCATACCCTGCCATTCTCTCCCAGCCTTCCATCATAAGTGTTCCCTTGCGAGATCAGGGCATCCCCTTTAATTCTCCTTTGTTCGAGTAGCTCACAATCTCTTCCATGCCGGGGCATCCCTTTTCCGGTCGCTTCTTCCATTGAATTGTCTATGTTTTATTTTTCTTCGAAACCCTATTATCTTAATAGTGTTTTGAAGAGGGGCAATATGTAGACACCCAAATTTGACCACTTCCATATGGTCAAAGTTGTCTCCTTAATCATCCGTTTTCTTTTTTAAATCATCCTCTCTACCGGTATTAATTAAATAATTCATTTAATTAATATTTTGGTATCTTACATAAAGTTTTCCAAAGTATTTAATTTAATAAATATTTTTTACCTCTTTCCTCTCTAAATTAAATAAATGCATCACTTTATTTAATTTAGTTATATTATCTTTTGAAATTTTAAATTTATTTTTAAATTCCCTCTTTTCTCTCTCATTGTCACATCCTCCAACTTTTGCAAGGTGGCCTATAATCCCTCTTAGCAAATCTAACCCTCTTCCTTAGTCATAATTAATTTATGATTAAGATGTGCACACCCCTAATCATCATTAAAGTCCCATCCTCTATAATTTCCCACTTGCCTCTAATGTGTCATTAACTAGTCTAATCAAGTACCTGCACAACCTTAATCACTTAATTAGGTCATCCCTAATCCCCATATCATTTATGTAATGTGTCCTTAGTCAACTTCATTAAAAACTTTCTCTTTTTGAACAAGACACTGCATTCCCCATGTGAATTTTTAATTTACATTTAATCCCCCAATGCATTTAAAGGAATTTTAAATTCCTTCTCTCATCCCCATGAGAATATTTGATGAATTTTTAATTCTCCACATGTCCTCTCACCCACATGGGGACAAGTACCTCCTTTATGAGGAAATCTTGTCTAATCCCAAGGTACTATGTACCCCATCCATGCCATATACTATCCTTCCACCCCATGTACACATCATCTTTTTTAAGCCATATCACATTCTACATGTCAAGATGTGAGGGTTTGTGAGTTCTCAACTCACCTTAGCCCTACATCTTAATCTTGGTGGCTCAATCTTGACCATCTATTTGCCTAGAGAATTCTAAATTCTCTATAAATACTCCCGCTTTTCTCTTATTTGGAGGGAGATCATTCATTGTAGCCAAACTCTAGCAAAAATTTTCTAGGATCCATACTTAGCCATTTTCCACATTTGCATCCACTTTCATCCATCCTCATATCATCATCTAGCTTACATCTTGTGCCATCCAAGGAGCATACAACACCGAAGATCGAAGGTCCAACCAAAGGACTGATTCACCACGAGGTATAAGGTTTCATTTTGTCATATTTATTTTGTATTGAATCCAACTAGGCTAATTTTGAGGTGTAGGTTATTTTTAATGTTATTTACGTTCTCTTGTTTGTTGTTCATATTGTAGCACTTAAATTTGACCTACCACACTTACTATTTTACACTTCAAATAATTAGGACTAACCAGAAAATGAAATTACAGAATAAAACCCTACAATTCCCTACAATTCAATCAACTTACAACCCTAAAATATTTATCAACAAGCCCAAATAAAAGCATACAGTAAAACCTTTTTCAAATTCAAGTGCAGAATAACTAGGCTACACAAAAATTAACTCAAGGCTTTTGTGTTTGCAAAAATCCCAATTCTTTGCTGTAGAAACTTGCAACTTCGCTTTTGGCTTTGAGACTGCTTCACAAAATATTTGAATGGTTTGTGATACAATAGAAGTAGGAGAGTTATTTTTATTTTGATTAAATCATGCCAACAAGTGTCTCATCCACCATTAAAGTTTACTCACGTGTTGCACGAATGAATTCAATCGTATTTGATGTTGATTTAAGTATTAGCTATCGATCCATCAGTTTGATCAAATCATCAAACATATTCCTTTAAAATAAGTTGACACAATTGCCAACATGGTAATAAGGGGCCCACCATACCATACGTTGCCAAGAAAATTCATGTGGCAGTCACCTGGGATATCACAATAAGTAAAAAACTTGCAACTTTCGATCACGTGATAGTGGGAAACTATAGATCATCATCATCAGTGATCCTGTTCCTTCAAAACAGTCACCGATTTAATCATTAACCATCTAGTAGATTTCCTGCTAAGATTATAAAATCTCTATAGATTTGAAACACATGCATCTGAAGAACACTTTAGTAACCTGCTACATAACATATTAAAGCCAAATTAATTTACCAAGGTACTTCCCTTATTCCTTCGGTTTTACCAAATAAGACATGTGGTAGTCGCTCGTGATATCACGATCAATAAAGACCTTGTGATTTCTAATCACCCGATGGTGGGTGACCATTTAGATCAAACAACAATTGATCAATGGTCACAAAAACTAATCTCCTTCAGATTCATCAGATGGGACATGTGGCACCCACCTGCGATATTGTGATCGGCCAAAGAAATGTGGTGGGGTCATCATGGGATGGCATGGAACGACTGAGATAAAATAATAGTTGATCAATAGTCACAAAAATTACCCTCTGGAAAATAAAACATTTATTAAAAGAATGAGTGGTACATCACTAGGAGGATGATAAACGATCGACATAAGTTGTTTTAAAATGATGAAACATAGGGCTGACCAAGACTTGGGGAAAAATAAAATCTCGCGGAGGAAATAAAATATTAAGACCAAAGGGAGCCAACCTTAGACGAAATTATGGGGCATAAGATGTTTTATAGGTCCTCCAAAAATAATAGCGAAATAGATCCCACCCAAGGCATAAGAAAAGTACTAGGATTTTACATGAAGACAAAGCTAGAACCCCAACCTTAGGATTTTCCCAAACACCATGAAAGACCAAAGATGTAAGGCATGATAGGAAAGGAAAACAAGGAACAAAATTTGAAGTTCCATCAGGAAGAGAGATAGAGGGAGTGAGTGACTAAGAGAGAGACCTAAGAGAGGGAGAGGGGGTAGGAGGGAGAGACTTGAGAGAGAGTGACTGAGTGATTGAGAGAGAGAGAGACCTGAGAGAGGGAGTGGTGCTAGGAGGGAGAGACTTGATAGAGAGAGGGAGGGAGTGGGAGAGAGATAGAGGGATACATGGTTAAGGGTAGAGGGTAAAGGGTTTAAGGGTTTAGGGTTTAAGAGTTAAGGGCTAAGGGTTTAGGGTTTAAGGGTAGAGGGGAGAGACATAGAGGGAGTGAGTGAGAGAGAGACCCGAGAGAGGGAGAATTGTGGGAAATTGAAAAGTTCTATTCTGTAATTTCATATTTTATTTAACTTTAGTCTGTCTAATTTTTGAGATAGCAAGGAAGCCCTAGTTTACTCAAGATGGCACTGACAAAGCAACACTATGGCCAGATTGATTATTTAAGTAGAAACCTATATGATGACTTCTTGGATCAATTGCCCTTGTCAACAAATGATAGGAAGAAGGGATTGGTTTTGATGCGAGGAAACACCCTAGGGGAGGGATTAGTGTATAATTGTTCCAACATAGCTTGATGGAGCTTCAATTTTTGATTCTTGTGTTCCTTTCCTATCCTATCTTATGTTAATGGTCTTTTATGGTGTTGGGAAAATCCTACGATTGGTTTTTTTTCTTTGACTAAATCCCTCCATCTCTCTCCCCTATACCTATAACCCTAAACCCTAAACCCTAAACCCTTAAACTCCAAACCCTCAAACCCTCTACCCTCTA
>VDFB02000017.1:532657207-532731690 GCA_007258455.2 Sequoia sempervirens
CCCTCCCTCTATCTCTCTTCCACTCCCTCCCTCTCTCTCTATATCAACTATCTTCAATATCCTTACCCCTCTCCTTCTCTTAGGTATCTCTCTCTCACTCACTCACTCCCTCTATCTCTCTCCACTTAACCATAAACCTTAAACCATAAACCATTAAATCCTCTACCCTTAATCCTCCCTTCCTTTATCTCTCTCTCTCTCTCTCAAGTCTCTCCCTCCTAGCACCAATCCCTCTCTCAGGTCTCTCTCTCACTCACTCACTCACTCAATCAAAATAACTCTCAGGGAGACTTGAAGTGTCGGGGAAACTACAAGGTGTCTTAGCAAATGTTTTAATGAACATTGGTAGAATCCCTAATAGAAGGATCACCCAAGATTTGAAAATGTCTCACCGAAAATATTACATGATGTGACAGTGAGAGTTTCAAAAAAACACCTGCTACACTCGTGTTTCAACTAAAACATTAATGGTGCCATGAAGCATAAGTAACTTCATGAATTAAGGAAACTTCAATTGAAAAAATTGTTGCAAAAATGATAGAGGAGAAAGCAAAAGGATGAACGAAGAACCAGGGAATTTTTTGACTCAAAAGTTTCAAGCAAAATACAATAAGCTCTTTGCGCCTTGACTTCTGCAATTTTTGAAGAATGGAAGCCACTAGTTCAGGAAAATTGAAGGGGATAAAACATGGGGAAATTAGTCAATCTAGAGGGAAAAAACAAAAAACCAGAATTGAGCGAGAGGGCACTGAGTGAAAGCTAAGCCAAAATCTTATCGACCAATTACTTGGCTCTGGAACTAAAGCCAGGTGATCTGCACAACTTAGGGCTTAAATGGATAAACTAGATGAAAAATGTCAACTCATAGGAGATATTTGGACACAAATAAGATGCTATGAACTTTTTAGTTTTTATTACTATCGGAGAAATCGTTTTGAACCATTATGTAATCCATGGAAGCTTAATCTGGGAAAGCTGGTCTGCCTAATGTATTTGTCAATGTTGAATTGGTGAGATTGTTGGCTGCTCATTATAATTCAAAACTCAAATCCATTTGTGACCCATCTGGGAAACCATTGATACATGTATCAGAAGATGCAATTGGCAAGGTTTTCAAATTGGAAGGGGTTTGCAATGAGAAAATCATATGTGAAGAATTAGAAAGGGAATTCGGGAGGATGGACACAATTTATAAAGGTTGGAGGTTGCCACTGCATAAAATTAGATAGGTAGAAACCCAGTTCCACTAGAGGATAGTGATGGATCCCCTTTCCATGTTGATCTTTTTGAACCCTATATGAAGTATACTTATTTCTTGGTAGGCCAAGTATTGGGAATGAAAGTCTGAGAATATATGTCAATCATGCCTATGATAATTTCAATAGATATTCAATATCATAACTCTAGAACTTTTGATTATGCCTCATACATTTTGAAGGGGCTTGATTCTAGATTGATGGCACTGAAAAGTGGAGCCTCTATCTTACATCTTAGGCATTATTCATTGTTGATGCTCATAGTGTTGTATTTTGGAGAATAGTTAGGGTTGTGGCCTCAAGAGATGAGAATTTCCCAATTTGATAAGGAAGGTATGTCATTACCTGTTCAATTATGGACTACTATTTGGGATAGCAGGTTTGCTAATTCTTGTTTCATACACTTTGAGGAGTATTTTGTAAAACCATTGTACAAATTCTATAATAATCCATGTGCTTATTCTTTATCTGATGAGATAAAGAGGTTTCTCAGGCCTAAGGACTTCAATGGGCCAATTAATCACAATTGGGGGGATTGGTATTGTTTGGATGATGCTACCATGATTAGGGTTTATGGATTTGAAGATGCCCCATTCATTTTTCCTATAACAATCCTGGATAGAATTGTATACTTGGAAATTGTTAGGTAGATGGAATTTTCTAGTGTTATGAATTTGAGCTCCTTTGGAAAATAGGCTTCCATGCCCAGTACATTTTGCTTTAGTGATTTTATTGTATTGGTAGAGGAAGGGTACAATTTTGATTCTTGATAAGCTACTACAATACAACATGAAAAGAGGACCACCTAGAAAGAATTTTGATCTAGAAGGGTATATCAATTCTGCTAGACAAAAGATAAACTTTGGAGGATATCAACATGTACCCTATTAGTTTGATGATATGATCAGGAACCTAGAAGCTCAAGAAGCATAAATGGTGGTAGAAAAATATAATCAAATGTTTCAAGATACAAAGCTGTTATCTTCCAGGGGAGAGGCATCTGAGGGTAATGTGCCATAGGGTCAATCCAATAAGATGCCAAGATTGAGAACTTAGGAGTACACCCACCCTACCAGGGAATTAAATGTGCAAGAGAGTATAGATACAAATGCAAGGCACGTGGAGTATAAGTCATTTGTATTAGATAATGAATTTATAAATTCTCCATAATTTAAAGCATTCTTGTATAAACAAAAAGGAAAAGAGATAAGAGAAATGGTTGATAATGTTACACTAAGTAATGAGGAACAACTATTGAAGGACCTAAAGATGAGTGTGGATAGAGAGATGGTAGGTATGACCCCTGAGAAGGGAAGGAGAATGTTAGAAAATGCTGGTGTTATGATATTTCCAGGGTTGGATCTCAATTCTGCATTAGTCTTTGATAGTTTTCTGAAGCATAGAAATGCTACACACAAGCTCAGCCCATATAAGGTGACCAAAGTACATGTAGGGTCAAAATAAAATCCAGATAAAGGGTCATTGATGATTTGGGCCTTGTATCCACCTCACAGGAAATCAATTATCATTGATACTGAGAAAGCATTGGGGCATGTTATGAATCTAAAGGTTGGGGAGGCTGATCCTGTGGCAACTGTAGAGATTGGAATCAATGTAGCAAAATTCAACAAAACTCAAATACAAATGTTAAAAAAGGAAAGAGAAATGTACAAAATGAATAATGAGAGGATGTTCAGAGAAAATAACCACCTAAAAGATTTGTTAGGAGTTACAATGAAGTCAACCAAGTTTCTCACTCATGGTGAAAGTTCACAAGAAAAAGATCAATGGGAAGGATCAAGTGCATATTCTCAAGGGAAATATGACACACTTGTAGTAGTAATTAAGAAAAGACAAGCCATTCTAACAACTTGGTTGAATAAGCTATGGGGAAGACACACACATAACTTTGTTGCATTGCAAGAACATGAAAGAATGGATGGTAGGATTCTAGAGAAGCTTCAAGAAATAAACCAGTGGGATGTTTTTGATAATGTAGCAATTGAGGTAGCAAATCATCTGTTAGAAACCAAGATCTGAAATGCAAACCAAAAAATCCTTCCATAGAAGAGAAAAATAGAAAAAGCAGAGCTTTGTATAAAGATGTGCAAAATATTATTATTTAGGAATTCATAATTACATGATAATGATTTGCTTTATAAAAGAAAAGATGCATAACCCTAATCTTATCTTGAGCAACAAGATAGGTCAAAAAAATAAGTATGACAACTAATTAACCTAGGAATTACATATTACCTAAGTAAAGTTATGCAAGTGTAATTAAATATTAATTACACTAACACCCCCCCATAAGTGAAACTTAGGGAAATTAACAAAGCATGCACCTAAAAC
This sequence comes from Sequoia sempervirens, assembly GCA_007258455.2. Taxonomy (NCBI): domain Eukaryota; kingdom Viridiplantae; phylum Streptophyta; class Pinopsida; order Cupressales; family Cupressaceae; genus Sequoia; species Sequoia sempervirens. The sequence goes on from VDFB02000017.1 coordinate 532,660,816, forward strand.
TAAGATGAATGAAAGAAAGCATGAATGGGTCCTGAAAACAAGGCCTGATTAGGTACCCAAGTACCAATGTAATAATGAGGTAGAGAAGGAAAACCCAGTGGGACAAAACCCCCCTACAATGAGATGACTGTTGCAAAGAAGCACTGGAAGAACACTGTGGAGTAACACTGGAAGCAAAATATGACAAGCAAGGCAAGATACTTTTGTCTACAACTAATACCAAAACCAAAACCATAATAATGTGACAGTAGAACCGATGCCACAGAACATTAGACAACTCACAAACTGGAACAACCCTGGAATCTATGAAGCAACAGTAGATGAAATGATGATAGAATCTAGAAACACTGTATCTCGATGTCGATGCCAAAATAAGACTAAAAATATTCCATATAAATGAGTACCATAAAGACTCTGGAACATTAACCATAAAATCATGGCCATCAAACTGAGATGGATCTAATGTGGATCATTAACCATGGGCTCTCAATTTAAAGTGTGAACCGATGTGAGGGTAAGTGCACCAAAATGGTCGCACTTTTGTGGCCAAACTAACAAATAACGCATTCGTGTTATAGTTTTCTTTGCAAATTTGCTTTGGTATTTTCCTTGGAATACCAACCCAAAGGCTTGGAGGGCATTTCTAAAGACCAGAGATGTGTTTTTTCCAAATTCAACAAATTTTCACATAATCGGGTTCGTGCTCACCAGCAAGATTGCATCTGGTTCAATATCAAGAAAATCGAACACATGGGTAATGTTAGGTTCTTTATTAGCTTTCCAACGATGTAATTTTTTTCACTTTCTAACAATGTTAACCTTTCATCCATAATTTCTTTTGTTTGTATGTAGTTTTTCTTAAGCGATGTTTGGTTTTTCACTATAAATGCTTGTTCATCAAAATTTGAAATAAATTACATTTTTAGAAACTAGACTCATTCTACAATTTAAAAAAAATAAATTTAAAAAAATCTATTAGTTTCAAAAAAATTTAGGGGGAGCACGGCCAAAATTCTGCTTTTTAGGAAGTGCCCACTTAGAAAATTAATAAAAAATCAAATATTCATTAAAAAATTATTAGAAAATATCCAGTCCTTACTACATACTATTATCTGACTTCTGACCAGAGCGATTTTAAAAATACTACAAAAAAGTCCACCGTGCTTGGGTCACACAAGAGTTGCTATGTTATGTTTTTCTGATAGAAACAACAATAATTTGTGTGTGTCCCTCTTTTGAACCCCTTAATCTCAACCATTTTCAAAATAAATTAGTAGTTTAAAAAGTAGACTTGGAGCACTACGGTCCTTGTTTTTGTTCCATCTAAATTTTTTGAGTGTAGCTATCCTCAATTTCACGTCCAATGTTAGTATTTCCTGATTTCAGAAAAAAAGTGGCCACTTAAGCCCCTTTTTGGGAACCATCTTGGTGCACTTACCCGTGAATCTGATATGTGTCAAGCTAAGACAAGATGTGGCCACAAGAAACTAAGAAACTAGATAACCGATGTCAGTTTCCATCAAAACAAGATGAAGATCAAAGTGCATGCACACTCTAATCAGACTATTATGCAAGAAACCCCCCTGGTGGAACTTTATCTTAGTTCATTTATTACAATAACCCAATGATTGTAAAAGGAGAGCATACAAACATGAATACATAGAAAATAAAAATAGACCTTCAAATCTATGTAGACGACTAAACCATCTTTCCAATTCTGCAATAATGGAAAAGAATAGATCACTGAGTCAAAAGATATGCCCTTCGAAGCAAAAAAACTTCATCTGAGTTCAAAGACCTGCAAAATAAATCTAGAGAAAAATAAGAAGAATCCATCTTCACCACTAGATCAACAGCGGAATCAGCTTTCCAATGGTATCTCATTTGTGAAAAATTGACAATGTATGCAAAAAATACACTCAAATTTGTAAAAGTGCTCTAGAAAGGGTAATAAGGCCTGTAGGGCCCCTAGGGGGCTAAAACAATTTCGGCCCCTGGTCAAATGTAGGACTAGGGGGCTGGTGGCTAAGAGTTAGGTTGGAGCCCCTAGTCATGTATATGACCAGTGGCTAGGGGCTATGGACAGTTAGGGGCTGGGCGCATAGCGCCTGGTCCCCCATAGGACCACGGCCAATGCGTAGGGGGGCCACAGGAGCTAAAAGGGCCAGTGGCCGGTTGGTGGTGCCGCTCGGCTGAGCAGATGGCGGGTGGCCACCTGGTGGTGGCTGCCTTTTGAACTAGAGGCATCGGTTTGAACTTTTAAAAAACCATGTTTTTTATTTTTATTTTTAATTTTGAGCCTTTGGATGCGTGTTGGGGAGGTGAATGGCCGCCAGGCAATTTTTTTTGCCTTTCGGACCAACTTCACCAAAATCAACTAAATGACAGGCATTCTTAAGGTTTTTGGTCATTACGAACGCGATGGTGACCTCCATTTGTGCTCAAACTACTCTAAAAAATTGGCTACCTCCAAAACTTGCAAAAAATCTCCCAACCTGAAACCCACAAAGATCTGACAAAAGATGGTTAAAATCTGCACAATAAAAGCCAATCTTGACTTTTTCCAGCACTCTAAATCCAATGGTGAAGCCCGATCTAATCCAAAATGCCTCATAAATGAAATCAAGGCATGATATCCTCGAGGAATCCTGAACGAACTCTGCAATGATTTTATCAAAAAATCTAAGGGGATACAAATCAAGGCTTTGATACCATGTTATAAACCAAGATCTGAAATGCAAACTAGAAAAGCCTTCCATAGAAGAGAAAAACAAAAAATGAAGAGCTTTGCATAAAGATGTGCAAAATATTATTATTTAGGAATTCATAATTACATGATAATGATTTTTTTTATAAAAGCAAAGATGCATTACCCTAATCTTATCTTGAGCAACAAGATAGCTCAATAAGATAAGGATGACAACTAATTAACCTAGGAATTAAATATTACCTAAGTAGATTTATGCAAGTGTAATTAAATATTAATTACACTAACATCATCTTGTGAACAAGCATAGAGACTTCTTTGAAGAATTGTGAGGGGATGCATAGGGATTAATTGATGCCACCAAAAAGGGATTGACTGCATTCTTCGATGATAGAGGAAAATTAAAAGAAATGACTAGGTGGAAAGGAGAAAGTGAATCAATATTACAAGAAATTATGAAGACAGCTACTGTGAAAGATACAACACTGGATGAAGCATGCAAATAGAATGAAAAGATGGTGAAAATGGAGATCGTGATCTAGAATGCATTGGGAGATGAAAATACACATGAGCATCAGGACTACTTGGACCACTTGTTGTAGATTCATTTGTGGCTTAACAAAGCCTAATTACTTCGTTTTAAGCATATAGTATACAAAGAAAACCAACAAACCCACAACTACCCCTATTTTTAAGGAGTTTAGTTTTCTCCCCTTCCCAATCTCGCTAATATTGTCTAAATATTTTAAATAGATGAAGGGTCATAACACAACTTTATTCAACCCAGTAAAGAGCTTGGTTAATGAAACTTGACAAAAGCAACAAAACAATTGCTACATTTTTCATTTCATGTTGAATGAAGAGTGGTGACAATAATCTACTTATAGTTTAATAAAACACTATTTTTATAAGAAGGCTTGACATTAGAAAGATAAGTGTTACTTATAGTTTAATAAAACACTATTATAGTTTTACCAACATATACTATTGTATGCTTGCATGGCTTCTTAGTTAATATATGGGGAGATAGAGATAGATGGGGAGAGAAAGAGAGAGATAGAGATATATGGGAAGAGAAAGAGAGATGGAGATATATGGGAAGAGAAAGGAAGAGAGGTGGAGATAGAGAGTTGATGGATATGGGGGATAGGGAGGGAGAGATGGTGAGAGATAGAGGGGGGGAGAGGAAGGGATATATATAGAAAGAGATAGAGAGAGGAGTGAGAGGGAGATAAAAAGATAAATAGAGATAGAGATATAGAGTAGAAGAGATGGAGGGAGAGATGGAGTGAATAAGAGAGAAAGGAGGGAGAGGGAGAGATAGCTCAATAGATAAGAGGGGGGAAGAGGGAGTGACATAGATAGTGGGAGATATAGAGATATAGAGAGCAACAAGGAGAGATATATCAATCACCCTTCCTATATCTCTATCTATTCATCCTTATATCTTTATCTCTCTACCTCTCTCTATCTTTTTTTCTCCATTTCTATTTTTATGTTTGTCATTATCTCCCTCTCTCTCTATATTTTATTCCCTATATTTATCCTTGTCTCCTTAAGTGTGCAATGGGTACATGGAAGAGGTCTTAAAGGAGAATTATCATATCTTTAATCAAATGGCATGCTACCTTTAGCATAACTCCCCAAGGACACATGACATCCTTGGATGGTTGACATGAAACAACCAATCAAAATGTAGTTTCTCTCTCATATTAATATATATTACTATTATATTAAATATATATTATATAATTATATTAATATATATTACTATTATATTAATTATATTTTCTATTATATATTAATTTTATACGTGTTTAATAATTTTGTTAAAGAATATAATATATAATTATAATAAGTTGAATAATTATATTATTTATTATGTAAAATATAGCTAATATATACTTAACTATATTGTAGAATATTAAAACCTAGCTAAATGGCACCAAAATTTTCAATTTAATTAACATGTTGTAAAACTTAATGAAACCAAGTTGTAGCTCATCAAATTGGAGAAGTGAAAGGTCAATACCACCACCAAGGAAGAGTTTGGAATAGTAAAATCAAGGTCAATGCTAGCACTGAGGAAGAGTTTGGAGTTAAAACAAGGTCAATACCAACGCTAACAAAGAGTTTGGAGGAGTGAAAACAAGGTCAATATCAATGCTGAGGAAGAGTTTGGAGGAGTGAAAACAAGGTCAATACCAGCACTGAGGATGAGGTTGAGGATAATCAAGAAAAATCGACGACCAAGGAGCAATGAGTACTATAAGTTTGGCACCCCCATTCTCTTTAACCTGCAATTTTCATGCCTAGTTTCCAAATATCTTCTTGTACATTGGTACCCCCATTCTCATAAAATGGTATAAGATAAGATAGAAAAAATAAAATAGCTTAGTCTTTCACATTTTTATCGACTAGCCTCAAGTCTTGTCAAAACTCCCATAATCTACCCACATCTTGGTTGAGGTCTAGGATTTCATCACACATAGCCTTCATCGCATGAGTCTAAAGCAATTGTAGACTTAGCCCAAGTATATGCTAGGCTAAGGTAGATCTAATGAATGGAGGTAAAGGCATACAATTATTCTTTAATACCTCCACCACAAACATATGCAAGGTGTTGGTTGTTTTTATGGTAAGCAAGTTGATCTTCTAATCTACCTATGAAATTGCCAATTCCAATCAAGGGAAGCTTGAAGGACCTAGACCAACTGATGAGGACATTAAAATCCTTCTACACTTTAGGCTCTGCAAGACCCATGAGGGTGACCCCTTAATGTGTTTACAACCTCTGCACCATTATCATAAACAACATTAATATACAATAGATGATCTCATTTAATAGCTCAACACAATAGGATAATGCCAAATAGAATTGGTTGCTCATTAGTATTATCAACTATTTGGAGCATCATATAACTACAACACATTTCACAATATAAGATAGTCATTAATTTACAATTTGTAGCAAGCTCTAGGTAAAGGCAAACAAATACTAAACCATACAAATAAGTACAACTTAGATCAGTGCCATATATCCATTGGAGGGGTCAAATTTATAAGCATATAAGGGTTTATGACATATTTAATACATAACATATAAGATCCTTGATAAAATTTCTTTACAATATCATCAATAAGTATTCTAACCCAATACTACTTATCAAATCTTTATACAAAACATATCCACCTACAATCCCATTCAAGCATTTTAATTAATTCCTTAAATTAAAGCTAAAACAAGAATCATACACACCACAATAGTGAGATGAATGAAACAACCCTTGATCATTTTATTCAAAATTTAGATATGCTTGTACAATGGAGAGACATGAGTTTGAATTAATCATATCAATTCAAATGCCAGTACTGTCATAAAACATCAAATCCCCATGAATTCAAAACCTACTACAGAATGACTCAAAATCTAAATTGCATTTTCCCTAAAACCACCAGACTTTACAATTTTCTCTGCAACTTCATCTAGACTCGACCAAAAATATCTAACTTGCTAACCCATACTTCTACCCTTGAAATCTTTTTAATAGAAAAATAAGGAGCAAACAAGCACCGGGCCAAAAAGCACACGTGTCACCAACCAATTGGACCACCTTGTGATATTCTAAAAAGTAACGGCCCAAAAGATCCCACCCAAGGCGTAAGATGAACACTAGGGTTTTAGATGAAGACAAAGGTAAAACCCCAACCTTAGGCTCTTCCTAAACACCATAGCTGACCAAAGACATAAGGCAAGATAAAAATAGAACACAAAGAGAAATTTTTTGAAGTTCCATCACAAGAAAAGGTCTCCTCCCTTCTTGGTAGCGATAACCTCCTCCACACACAACCCTTAAAAATTATGAATAGAGGAATATAATCTTTGAAGAACTCAAAGTTGATTCTCTCCTACCTGATACAATTAGTCATTTTATCCTTACAAACATTTATAGTGATTACTAGAGGCACATAGACCAATTCTTCGTAATAGAAGAATTTGATCATACTTTTCCAATGATGGCATTATTAGAAAACCTTAGGTTAAATGAATAATTCCTAGCTAAGTTCTTTAAATCATGTCCAACCATATAAGAGAAGACCACTACTGTGTACCTAGATACCATGGAGAAAGGCTATTTGGGCCCTTTCATCAATCATCCTACCTTAAAAGATACCAAAAGTCTCCTAGCAATTAGACATAGGAAGATTTAAGATGACTTAAATTCTTTTTATTTCCAAAGTATAAACTTATGATGACTTAACCAGGCCTAGTACACACTCCGTCCCCGTTAACCACTTAGACATATGGAAATTAAATGTAAATTTGCTTCTATTTTTAGTCATGTAGGTGTCTAATAAACCACTTGGTGGTGTTTCCATTCAATTTTATTTACTTGAATGAAGAGTAAAAGTCCTTTGATTACAATTAGAGAATACATTTGAGGCCTTGGTTGTGTAACTGCTAGACCATAGTCACATTTAACACTTGTTACAAAGTTTGGGAGTAGTAACAATAACTTGCAATCTATTGAGACTTGATTACCTTATAAGTTGTGAAATTTTAGTGATGAAATGATAGATTAATCATAATGTCACCTTAGGATCACATCACCATGAAATAACTTCATCCAACATCCTTATGAGTGCAGGTACCACCAAATAGGTATTTTTCAGATCTGTCTTCCTCGAGCAAGGGAAATTCAGGAAGAGAAGAGGAAAGCGAGACATGTAGTATGTCTAAAAGAGGGATATCAACTAGAGGTCAAAAGATTAGAAGAAAATTATGTAAATGCATGGAATTTTTTCTTGTTGAAGGGGGGTCATGTTCTTATGATGATGAGAGCATAGGTGACGTTGAGGTGCCCTTGAGGTACAAACATCTACAGAAACAATGGGTACCCAAGGAACTTCCTCCAATAAACACTAATTTTTGTGTCAATGAGAGGACATATCACATAGCACCATTGTCATTACATGGTTTGGGCCTATTTTGCATGAATGACATAAAGGTCTATTACAAAAAAGTTACTAAATTGATGGAGTATGTCGGACCCTGTTATAGTTACAAAGATTGGATGTAATTGGTTCGATATACATGAAGTATGTGTAGGTATGCACTGTCAACAAATTATATACAGCTAAAAGATAAGGATCAAAATAAAGGAGGGGCTATGCACATTGATGGATGGCCAAAAGTATCAGGGAATATTGTAGCATTTATAAATAGTACATGACCTGGGTCAACAAATAAGCAACCCAATTGCATATTTGAGGTGCGCGAGGGAAATCATGTACTCGTATGTGCGATAAAATCAATAACTACAGGGGAAGAGTTGCTAATCGATTACAATTTAAATTGCTTAGTTACAAAAATAGTTATTATGGGGGTGGTAAGTACTATGTACCATTTTTCCCAACCTCTAATTAATGACTCCAATATACCATTTTATTCTTATGTTTTTTTTCGTAAGTCTATTGGTTTCATTTTAGTAATGTTTGAATATATTTAATTTTTGTCACAGTGGGACATTGATCGTACAGAGAAGGCTCCAGCCCAGAGCATAGATTGCGATGTATCTTTAGGAACTTCATCCGATAGGTTTACCTCATTGTAATTATAAAAATTAGATATGAGCAATTTTTTATTATTATTATGTTGTTTTCATAAGTTTATTGGGTTAATTTGGATAATGTTTTTAATATTCTTGTTGTAGTCGACTAATCAGGGAAAGGAAATAGCAGTAGACAAGAGCATCCATAGGGAGGTGCAGTCAATATTATGTGATGATGACATCGCTTATTTAGCAAACCCTCTTGATATGATAAGGAAGACCCCAAAAAATGCAATGAAGAAATCCTTAAGTTGTTATTCATAGTGCCTCAAATAGATGAGATAAGAGAGAGGGTTAAAATATTGATTGAGAGACCACAAAACTTGCAAGTAAGCTGTCATGAGGTCTTTAATTATAACATAAGTTCATTCATGGTTTTATATTTTGTACTCTTTTATGTCATGAACTAAAATATGTGTTTTTTTACAGGACTTTTTGTGTCCTCATGATGCTCCTTTCCATGATTAGAGTACTACAAGTGTTGTTCGAGGAGTAGGGGTTGGTATAAGTGTCCATCTTGATCTTCTTGCACATACATCACATCATCTGACCCCATCATCTGTGCCTATATTATCGTCTGAAATGTCGGCAACACATACCATGTAGGTATCCGTAAGTGCACCGTTTGACAGCGAACACATGCTAGAACATGCATCAGGACATGTACCTGGGGATGCAGAGGCCACTAGTACTGGTGATGTTTTAGCAACATTTCTTGGATCTCCCTGTATTACTAGTATGGGAAAATTTTTAGTCACATTTGTGGTGACCGAGGATTTTGTTCCCATAAAGATAGAGGTCCCAGGTACTTTAAAATGTTTTAATTATTATTATATATAATCCAATTGAAATTTACTTATTGATCGCTCTTTTTATACTATTGATCCCATGATCATTTTGCAGGAAATTTTTTATAAACATCTAAGTGATATTACATTGGAGCTCTTTAGGTCCACCATACGTACACGATGGAATGCCCAAAATCAAGATTTAAAAGATGAGTTCATTAACCATTTAGTTGTGCTCTTCAGTGATAAAAAATCCAACCAAACCAAGGTCCTTAAGAAAGCTAGTACCTATCTAAAGTATGTGAGGGACCAATATAGGTCACATTTAGAGAAGAATAAAAAGTATGAGCATCCACCTGTGATTCTAGAGAGGGAGTGGAAGGACCTAGTGTAGGATGGAAAAGAGAATGCTAAAAAGAAAAAAGGAAAGACACCATCAGGCCAAGGAAGGTATGTGATACTATCAACAATGCAATTATATATTGATTACTCTTTCTTTTTACATAATCTAACATATTTCAAAATTTTCATAGGCTGCCCGACACATCAAAGGAAACAAAGCAAAGACTAGAAAAGGATGAGCAACATAAACTTGGCTCTAGTGGTTATGTGAAATTAGCCTCACGAATTGTAAGTATCAATAAATGAAATATTGTATCCAAATAATAAATAAATTTTTTTTTTTGGCTTTATCACACCATAGAAGAAAAATTCATGATTTGATGCAAAAATGTAGGGCTCTAAATTCAACAGAGTTCCCATAGAAGATGACCTAAATATTTTCTTCTAGCAAGGCTATGGAGCCGTGGCTAAATGCCTAAGAGTCTTGACTGGGAAAACACAATCTTCCACTACATTCGACACACAGGTAAATAAACTCAATAAAGTTTATTTAAAATTGAATAATTGTGCAATCTATTCAATATTAATTTCCACCATAAAGTAATTACATGCCTTTTTTTTTAAAACATTCAAGTAATGATAATACTGCACATGACATTAGAATGCAGCCTGGTGAGGGTGGAGCACAACCTGAAAAGGAAGGTCATGGTGTAAATCCCAGTACTTTAGAGCATGTAGAGCGTGATCAACATGTTGAGCATGATCAAGCTAGAGAAGATCAGGAACATAATGTGGCCCCATCAGGTAAAAAGGACCACTCTAAAGTTCTTTTAAACATATTTAATTACAATTGGTGTATTAATTAATGTAACCTTTCGTGTTTCAACTTTAGATCATGTAGAGTGTGATCAATTTGTTGAGCATGATCAGGCTAGAGAAGATTAGGAACATGATGTGGCCCCATCAGGTAAAGAGGACTGGACTCTTATGTTCTTTTAAACATATTTAATTTCAATTGGTGTATTAATTAATGTAACCTTTCATGTTTCAACTACAGATTAGGATTTAGAGGGTGTTCAACATGTTGAGCATGAGTCTATAATAGAAGTTCAGGAACATGATGTGGACCCATTAGGTAAAGAGAACCACTCTAATGTTCTTTTAATTAATGAAATACTTGTAACAATAATAATAAAACATATCAGTTTAATATTTCTTTGTTATTGCAGCAAACCCCCCTTGTAGTGGCATCCACGTCGTGAGTAGACAACTAGGCATACATTAAGATCACAAGCAAAGGGTAGAACAACTAAAGAGGGGACAGATGATTTAGAAAATGATACTCCACTTCAGATTTTTTTAGCTTTAAAAAAGAAACAAAAAAAAGTGATTGTAATCATATCATGACAACCATAATTTTGATAATATGTAAAAACTAAAAGAATGAATATGATATGTTAATGAATGAATGTGAATATGTTAATTAATAAATGTTATATATTATTAATGGATGGATGAATGAATGTTATATGTTATTAATGGATGAATGGATGATTAATGTTATATGATTGGGTATAGGGAATTGAGAGTGATGTGAGGGGGGGGAGGACATGCCAAATGAGCTTCCACTGTCACGTGCTTGTCCCTATTAAGTAGAGAATATTAAACTATTCTCAAAACAAAGAGAAGCTCAATAAGATAATGCACTTTTCAATATAAGAAATGCATTCTTTGAAGCATCAAACCAATATGCAAAGATGAAATAAAGTGCTAACTTTTCACTATGGTGGTAGAAAAATGATTCTTTATACCCTGAATCCATGCTTTGCATCATAATTTGAATTTTTTTCCATTCCAGTGTTTCGAGTTTAGTTTGTTTGTATGGCTTTGTATGAATACCACATTGTGTTGTGTATGGATTTGGTTTCAAAGCTCTGTTTCTTTTGTTTTTAGTGGTGAGATAACTCTAAAATTTGACTTTTGTTCATAATAGGTTGGTGGAAAAATTGACAACTTTGAAGGGTTTAGAGGCTCGATTGAGATAGATACATGGATATTTGGATCTTGTTGTTGATGGGAGGCTTCCACTTAACCATGAAATTTTGTACCATCTGCAGGTATGCAAAAGTTTCTCTACTTACATTCATTCTTGATCATAAATGTTCTAAATGATATTAATGCTTCAAACTTAAGATTTGTTTCATTGTTATAATGATCAAAATGTTATACTTTTCTATACATTCAAGAATTCTCTTGCCCCCTACCCTTTGCTCTCTCCCCCTCCTTTTAAGAATTTTCTCTGTCATAAAAGATTCATATTTTTGTCTCATTTAAAAAAAATTATCCGAAGTGCTAGGAGTGAATAAAGATATGTAAAAGATGATGGATTATGTCTAAACAACAACTTTCCATCTTATAGCTAATTAAATCCTTAATATTTGAATAGTTTAGAGCCCGAATAATTCTTGTATATGCATGTGTAGAAATAAGGGAGCCTATGTGAAGATTGAAATTTAAAACATCACTTTGGTATTTTTCCTTAGGTAGTGAAATGATATTTTGAGTAATACAAACCTACACACGCATTGATATTTTTCAGCATTGCATTGAGAATTTTTTTTCTTTTATACCTACCCTCGGCTAGACATGGAGGTATATAATATTGGTTTTTGGGTTTTTTCTATAAGTAGTTAATTTCACAGAGGAAGACTAAAATCTTCTTAATGTCCTGTCAGGTGTGAAAGCATATGAATCACTTGCTGAAGGAACCATTTTGTATTCATCCAAAAAATAGTTTGTTCTTTTTTTATGTTTCTTCCATGTGTTTTTTTAGGCTCTAGAGATGTAGCTCGACTCTTTCCTTTGCACTTTTCATCTATTTTGATGATTATAGTAGATTGTCCACATAATTTTTCATGTAGATCTATTTGTAACCTTATTTTCTACCAATCAATTTGCAAATTAGTCACATATTAAGGACCATTTCACTAACTTGTAGTCATCCATTACTTCATATGTTGTAGGTTGTGTTTGTGTGCCAATAAATCCTGATGATTACGAGAACTTTAATCTTACAAGTGTACCCAATCTTTCTTAAGTAAAAGTCTTACCTTATTTTATAGTACTTTAAATGGTTAATTGAAGGTGCTTCTTAGTTGAACCCAGGATTAAAATATGGTATTAGATGGGAAGTATAATGATAAAACTAAGGTCTATTGAACACAAATTATGAACATAATTTACTGGACTATGAATAGTGTTACAATTATAATTATTTCTCCTTTACTTACCTCTGCATTATTGAAAAAGATAGTAGATATTGGAAGTTCATTGCATGTCTCATGTATGTGTTAGTATTTTAATTTTGTTTAAGTTGTTCAAGAGCTTGATTAGGTCAATAATATGTTCTACAAGCCCGTTCTCTTGACACTGTTCAACATTTTCCCTATACATTTTCTCTTCAATCCAGACATTTCTTAACTCCTTCCCTTGTTAGCCCTTGGTTGTTCTCAAGTGCAATGCTTTTTCTATGCATCTTTTAGTCTGTATGTATGATCAGTCATCTCTTATGAAGCATGGATAACCTTTTATGGAATTGTTGTAATTAATCAATTTCCATTGTGAGAATAATCATTTAATTTGTATGGAAGTAAGTCTTTTTCATATTATTTGACTTGGTATTGTAAACTTTTCTTTGCAGGATTCTCTAGGGGGAACAACAAAAATATGATGATAGGTAGAGTTGTACAACACCATAAATCATTTGGAATTATCAATATTTTTCTTAGAGAATACTCTATGCAAGTAAAATGGAATGTGCAATGACAATTGGTCTCAAATTCAAACCTAAATATAAGTACATTACACACAAAAAGATGGTATCTATTCTATGATTTAAAGAACCCCAAAATAAGCAAATTAATAGGTTCCATTTGTTTGCTTTCTCTTAGACACTTGTTTAAATGACGAGACCATCAAAATGTCTTGCTGATAACTAGCAGTGTTCAAAACTCCTGTAGAGGTCAGATTGGTGTGACATTGGATTTGTCTTGCTGACAGAAGTCATCGGCAAGATGTGGAATATTAGAGTGAGTTTTCTATCTTGTGTCAATGATTGATCTCTCACCGATGGGTTGGCTTCGGTGGTCATCGCTAAGAGTCTCTACGATGACATGGTGTAGGTCTATTTAAAACTTCTGAAGAGGTCAGTTTGATGTGACATTGGATCTATCTTGCCGACAGAAGTCATCAGCAAGACATGGACTATTGGAGTGAATTTTCTATCCTTTGCCAATGATTGATCTCTCACCGATGGGTTGGCTTTGGTAGTCATCGCCAAGAGTCTCCATGATGACATGGTGTAGGTCTATTAAAAACTCCTGAAGAGGTTAGATCGGTGTGACATTGGATTTGTCTTGCTGACAAAAGTCATTGGCAAGACATGGACTATTGGAGTTAGTTTTCTATCCTATGCTGATGATTGATCTCTCACCGATGGATTGGATTTGGTGGTCATCGCCAAAAGTCTCCATGATGACATGGTGTAGGTCTATTTAAAACTCTAGAAGAGGTTAGATCGGTGTGACATTGGATCTATCTTGCCGATGGAAGTCATCGACAAGACATGGACTATTAGAGTGAGTTTTCTATGCTATGCCAATGATTGATCTCTCATCGATGGGTTGGATTTGGTGGTCATCACCAAGAGTCTCCATGATGACATGGTGTAGGTCTATTTAAAACTCCTGAAGAGGTCAGATCAGTGTGACATTGGATCTGTCTTGCCAACTAAAGTCATTGGAAAGACATGGACTATCAAAGTGAGTTTCCTATCATGTGCCGATGATTGATCTCTCATTGATGGGTTGGCTTCAATGGTCATTTCCAAGAGTCTCTGTGATGGTACATTTCAATGAATTTTTTTTTTTTTTTAAATTGCATTGTTTCGTCACAATTTCGACAAAGGACACCGACAAATCAATGAAAAGGTTTGACGAAGTTGCTATAGCTGCGATGAAGGCTTTGTCATAACTCCTTTCCCATTTCTTCGAAATGGCAATGAACTTCTGGTGTTGTTTGGACTCTTTGGAAGAGCCATTGCAATTGCATTTTGGTTGTAATTTGTTGGTGGATACATGAATTTTTTGTTGATATTTTGACGAACATCTAAGTCATTTTATGATGCTAACGACTGATGAATCTACACCATTATTTCAATGTTTAATTCATCATCAAAATTTTGACAAAAAAATAGTGACAACTTTTTTTGTCAATTCATCGATTGTCCGAAAAATGTTTGTCGAACTACTGATGAAAGTTTGTCAGAAAATGGAGTCAAATTCAGTAGTGCCTATCAATTATTTCCTTATGAAAAATGTTGACAATATTGCAATGTTGGAAAATACACTGTCCCTTGTCAGATATTTCTTATGAAATGTTTTTGATTCATACACACCAACAATATAATGAAGTCCACCTTAAAAATTTAGAACAATTATTTGGTACAATAAAACTAGCATTTCATTTTCTTCATTTCATTGGAACAAAAAAATACTCACATTATTTGTAGTGTTGGAAAACACACTGTCCCTTGTCAGTTATTTCCTTATGAAAAATTCTCACATTATTTCTAGCATTGGAAAAAACACTATCCCTTGTCAATTATTTTATTATGAAAAATGCTCACATTATTGTAGTGTTGGAAAACACACTATCCCTTATTAGTTATTTCCTTATGAAATGTTTTTATTTTGTATACACCAAGAATGTAATGAAATCCACCTTCAAATTTTAGAACAACTCTTTGGTATAGTAAAAATGGCATTTCATTTTCTTCATTTGATTGGTACAAAAAATTGCTCACATTATTTGTAGAGTTGGAAAACACACTATCCCTTGTCACTTATTTCCTTATGATTTTTTTTTCTTTTGTACGCACCAAAAATGTAATGAAGTCCACCTTTAAATTTTAGAACAACTCTTTGGTACATAAAAAATGACATTTCACTTTCTTCATATGATTGGAAAAAAAATATGCTCACATTATTTGCAATGTTGGAAAACACGCTATCCTTTTTCAGTTATTTCCTTATGAAATTTTTTTATTTCATATGCACGAAGAATGTAATGAAGTCGACATTCAAATTTTTCAACAACTCTTTTGTAATGGTAAGAATGACATTTCACTTTCTTCATATTATTGGAACAAAAAATGCTCACATTATTTGCAGTGTCAGAAAACACATTGCCTCCTCTCAATTATTTCTTTATGAAAAGTTTTTGTTTTGTATGCACCAAAAATGTAATGAAGTCCACCTTCAAATTTTAGAGCAACTCTTTGGTATAGTAAAAATGACATTTTACTTTCTTCATCTAATTGGAACAAAAAAATGCTCACATTATTTATAGTGTTGGAAAACACACTGTCCCCTATGAATTATTTCCTTTTGAAAAGTTTTTGTTTTGTACACACCAAGAATACAATGAATTCCATCTTCAAATTTAGGAAATATTTGGTACAGTAAAAATGGAATTTCATAGCTTTCTTTATCTGATTGAAACAAAAAAATGCTCACATTACTTGCAGTGTTGGAAAAAACATTGTCCCTTATCAATTATTTCCTTATGAAAAATGCTCACATTATTGCAGTGTTAGAAAACACACTGTCCCTTGTCAGATATTTCCTTATGATTTTTTTTTATTTGTACACACCAACAATGTAGTGAAGTCTACCTTAAAATTTTAAAACAACTATTTGGTACAATAAAAATGGCATTTCACTTTCTTCATTTGATTGGAACAAAAAAAATGCGAGCTCACATTATTTGTAGTGTTGGAAAACACACTCTCTTGTCAATTATTTCCTTATGAAAAATTCTCACATTATTTCTAGTGTTGGAAAACACATTGTCCCCTGCCAGTTATTTCCTTATGAAAAGTTTTTTTGTTTTGTATGCACCAATAATGTAATGAAGTCCACCTTTAAATTTTAGAACAAATCTTTGATAAAGTGAAAATGGCAGTTTACAAGTTTTTCATATGATTGGAACAAAAAAATTCTCATATTATTTGCCGTATTGTAAAACACACTATCACTTGTTAGTTATTTCCTTATGAAATGTTTTTATTTTGTACGCACCAAGAAAGTTTATCTTTTGATAACATCAATTTTACATAAATTAGATGTAAAAAGATGCTACATGGAAGGGTTGTCATCCCTAAAGATTTTATACAATTCAAGATCATAGAGATGAGGAAGATATTCCTGTAATAGGGAAAAAAACCCTAAATGATAGTGATTCATTTTCTACAAGGAGATATTATGCATTTACAATAGTTTCAATGAGTTCAACATTTTTAGAGATCTCATTTTCTTCCCAAATCTTAGGCAAGGCTTCCTTTATAAACAACAAACACCACAAAATTGTCCTTTCCTTGTCATAACCTGCAAAGCTTGAAAAATGAAAAGGCCAGACAACATATTATTCTAGAAAAAAGGTAGAGCTTGTTAAATCTTTATAAGAGAATGAAAACCTATTTTTCATAAGATAAATACCAAGCATAAACTCTCATATAGAGAAAGAAGAAAAAATACTCAAAATTGTTCAAAATTGTTTTTAAGGTTGGAAGACAAGTACTATTTTGGAGCTTTGAATCCAATTTTTAGCATGTTAGAAGATTCTTTTAACTTTTTTTCCCCTCCTTTACTATGATATGTTAGAAGATATTTACTTTCAATCTGTTTTATTAAGTGAAAATCACATACATCATATACTAAACACAATATTGACAATACCACTCCACCAAAACAATGCGAGCCAAGGAACCAATAACTAGTTGACATTAAGATTGATCATCCAAGAGAATACATAAATAAAACCAACACTCTGATTAGGTTGCTAACAAAGCCCAAATGTTATCCAAATATTATTTAAATTGTCTTCATGCAAGATGGACCACAACATTTTCCTTTTCTTTGGTAAGCTCTACAAAAATTGTATCCCTATGCCCTAGTGATTAAACCTACAATTTTGAAGTCATTCATGAAGAAATTGATAGCCATCTCCAATGACATGATTTGAAAACTATATTAAAACAATAAAAAACATCAATTAGATCTAAGATGGAAACCATACTCTCCAAATGTCCTCTATAAATCCAAAATAGAAATGTCTTTCCCTCCCCTCTTCTGTAACAATGTGGATAGAATTGAACTAAAATCATATGATAAAGAGTCCATCGACTTAAACTTTTAAGTTGAACTTCACTACTAAATTCATGGAACCACCAACTTTAAAATATTCCTAAAACATTTCAGCAACACCTAATAAATTTTCTTAGAAAACTCCTATCCATGGGACCCTAGCCTTATGCACTTGAATTTAAAGTTACTAATGCCAATTTATTGCTGTTTAGACTTTAAATTCACAAATCCAAAATCAATAAGGATATGCCACAATGTCACAAACACACTAAGCAAAACTAACAATTTTCTTTTCAAAATTTTCTTAACCAAATGCTCTCCCAGCACCTTTCCCTTTTCCAAACTAATTATTTTATTTAGAAAATGTTGAATATAAAAACTATTGTTGAGCTGAAAAATGTTTCATTGATCAACATCAATATTTGTTGGCTTACTCCAAAGATTAAAATCATAAACTGAAAAATATAAGAAACAAGATGAAAATAATTAGATTTAAGAGTTAATTAAACATTGATTGCTTATGAATTTTTTCTCTGAAACTTTTAGCAAAAATGTCTGTCAAATGTAATGCCATACTCCCAACCTTGGCCAACATCCTACCAACCTGCACAACTTTAGAATAGGGAAGGGACATCGTTCAAAGCATATTGGAAGTCAAATTTTTGGCAAGTATTATATTTCAAAATGTTCTAGTAGATATATATCTAAAATGTAGAATCATAAGCAAAGCACAAGGATTGTTTGACAATATTCATGCATTTCTACATGGATTATAATGGTTACGAGATTTAAAGATAGATTTGTTGGAAAGGTTCAAAAATTTCATACAAATGTAATGATATACACATACCATTCTGTCTATAATTTACAACTACATTCACAAATTGGAATGTATAATATTTCATTTTACCATATCCGAAAGATAATCTTCTATTGAATTAAATAACCATCAATCTTTCCAAAAATTCAATCAAAAGAAACCCCAAACCAATATTTATAAAATATTTTTCATTAAACAAATTTTTTGCAAGTGCCTTGGTAAACATGCATCCAAAATATGGAAACATAGATAAGGCATGTGAACTCTTTGGCAAAATTCCCTTAAGAAATGTGGTCTCATGGAATAGGAAACTATAGGGTATGCTCAAAATGGGCTTATTAGAAAGGCCACAAAAACTTCTAAGAACATGAAATTTGCGGTTACAAGGCTAGGCTCCTCAACCTTCATTAGTATCTTCCTTGACTGTACACAATGGGGATTTGGAAAAAGGTATAGACATCCATTAAAATTGAAAAGATATGAGTAATGATAGATGTTGTAGTGGTAACTTCCTATGGAAGCATAGAAAAGGTACATGAACTGTTTGAAATAATACCTTCAAGAGAGTCAACCCAAGGAATGCAATGATTAGAGGAATATGCATAAAAAGGATCTACCAAACACAATTTATAAAATTTCATGCAAATGAATTTAAGAGGTGTAATGCAAAATTCAACATCCTTAGCCTCCTGCCTTTGTTGGAAATTTGTATAAAAACATGTATACAATACTTGGAATCATGGAAAAAGGCACATGAACTATTGATAATATAAATCAAAGAGGTTGTTGGCCCCACAGTTGCCATTACACCAAAAGATCAACCTGTCAAGGTTCGATACAACCACCAGAGTTAACAGATCCATGAGAGGCGATTAGTCCATGTCACAAATCCTGAGGGGAGCAGTGACCATTTTCCAAAAATCTCCCCCTTAGCATTACCTGAGGGGATTTGAACTTAGAACTTTTGGCTTTGATACCAATTGTTGGCCCCATGGTTGCCGTTACACCAAAAGATCGACCTATTAATGTCTGATACAATTATCAAAGTTAACAAATCCATGAGAGGCGATTGTCCATGTCACAAATCCCAAGGGGAGTGCTGATCATTTTCCAACAAAGGCATCAACTCATAATGAAATGAGTCTAGGAAAAAGTACGATAGGGATTTATTGGAAAGGCTTAGAAAAAATACTTAAAATTGTTATGTTGCCTATGCAAAATTGCCAGGGGTTGTGGCAGATGCCCTAATACACTATGCCACCTCCAACATTACACCACAACAAACCCCAGGGGAAATAAATATTTTGTGGGGAATGTTGGCTAGGAGGAACCCTTGCAACATGCTCAAGTCTTTGGGCTTGGCTACGACACCCATCTTTACTGAATCAAAGTATCCCCACACAGAAAGAGGGCAAAAAAATTTTCTGCATAGAAAACGAAAAAAGAAAGTTCTTTCTGAAATGAAATGCAACATGAAGAATGCACATATAATTAGATCATATGCACCTTTTTTTAAATCACAAGGATTTCCAATGTATATCACCAACTGCAATGAAAAAAACTTGATATGTCGAGTTTTTCTTTGATGACCTGTAATTAGATGAATAAAACCATTCTTTGCTGCAAATTTTTGTGTATTTGATTTTGAACGCAGCTCCCACTCTACAAAATCCCACTCTTTTTTAAAAATTGCAATAAATATCAATGTTCCGCTCTTTTTAAAAACTCTCGAGTCTATGTACTTTCTCCATCTCTGTGTCCATGTACTTTCAAAATTCAAAATTGGACAGAAATTGTAAATGTTTATCAAGCTAACTTTTTTGGTAGAATCCATTGTTTGTTAGTCACCTCTTTCCGTTAATGCATTTTTTCTTTCCATTTTATCTTTTCGTCTGTGTGTTTTGTCCAGTGTGTGGGATGGGGGATGGCATGTTATGTTAGAATGTTACATGTACATAGGTGTTTTTTTGTCTAGGAGTTAGCTTTCTCCTATAATTTACACAATAAATGCTCGATAAAATAAAAAATTTTGCCCCAAAATTTTTAGAATAATGTTGTAGTTCTAAATATTTTTCTAAAATATTTTTTTTGTGAAAATAAAAAATCGTACCTCTCATGAGGCTGTCCCAACAATTTTTTTTCCTCAAAAATAATTTTACCCAAAATGGACAAGTTTACAGTCAAATTTTTTTTGCACAACCACTTGATCTCAATTGTGAGGTCCTTGAAACCCCAATCTGCATCCAACAAAAATCTTCAAGCCAACATGAAACCCTCATATCTGGGAAGGAATCTGTAACACCTGCAGAACTCTGATACCATGTGGGAGTAAATGGTGACTCCCCAACACCCCTAGGAATAGTTGCTAGACCAAAACCACTTCCACAAGAGAGAATGAAAAAAATTCTTACTTCACAATGCAAGATTGATTAATGGTTGAATATGCTTGAATAATCTTGAATTGATTGAATGTAAATGTACAAGAGCTGCCTTGCTTATAAAGACAAGGTAGAGATGTAGGATTAGACAATATCATGGCAAGTGTCTTAATCCTATGACATGTGACAACTAAGAAACTAACTACCTAGGAATCAAGCAATCCTAGCTAGATAAGATGGGTAAAAACACAAAGTTGTGTCACACTTTATAAAGGAAACAACCATTGCTGATCCAATTTTTAAACTTGAATCACTAAAAAGTGGCATATATGTTTTGAATTTTGAAATGATGTAAACTAATAAAATATGTATTTTTTAGTATACTTAATTTTTGTATTTTTTAAAAAAATATAAAAATTATTTTAAACTAGTTTTTAATAAATTAAAACTATAATTTAGTTGTTGATAAAATGCTGAAAAATGAAGTTGCATGGGACGCCAAACTTTTTATAGTAAATTTTGTTTTTTTTCTTTCAATTATTTTTGTGTATTTATAACTTGAAATTTTAGTGCATGGATATATTTTTTTCCAATTTTGATAAATATATATCTTTAAATAAATATTAAAATGTGTGTGAATAAAAAAATAGTTGTTTTCATTGGATGCCAACTTTCATATTAAATATTTATCTAAAATGGAAAAAAAAATTATACCATCTTAAAATAGATTCTTTTATCTAGTGCATCATATTTTTTTCAAATTTTTTTAATAAGTTTTAGTATTTTTCCTTGGCATAGTAATCAACCTTATATTTTGTGCTGAAAACCTACTTTTAGCAAAAATAAAATATAAAATATAAAAAATAATTAAACTATTAAAATAAATATATTTTTGAAAACTACACTTATGGATCTACAAAAGGGTATTTTTATATTTTTTAAAAAATGTTGTTTACATTAGCAAGAGTTATTGAAACTTCAAGTTTTTCAAATAATTTAATTTTTTTGGTAAATTGGACTCAAAGTGATGCTCCATACATTTTTAGCCAACAATTTTAGTTGAAAAAGTTGTGGAAGCATCTAACTTAGCTAGAATGAATCTTACTAGATCATATGTTTGACCAAAATTCTTTTTTAGTTAGAAATGCTTAAATTCAGTTATGCTGGTAAGTTGGCTAAAAGTGTGACACAACTTTGTGCTTTTACCTAGATAAGTTCTAGAAAATCCAACTAAGACTTCTAGAAATAATATTATATCCTAATAAAACTTAACATGTGAATATGTCCCCTAATTACCTAGTGAATGAATTATCTAGGTACAAGACACTGATTCACACCAACAAAATTATCACACTCCAAAGAAAATAAATGTATTCTATAGTAATAAAAAAGCTATAGTACACTTGGGGATCACTTTCTGGTCTAGTGGTGAAGTGGTTGCACTACTATTGGTGCAACCAAGGCTCAAATCCATGCTTGACTGAAACTGGTGTACACTGGTTTGAGCCCACCTTGTTGGATATGTTGGAGGTTGTGTACACAGGCGATTGGTATGTGTAAGGTGGTGGAGGTAGTTGATTGTGCTAGACCCTCACTAGGTTGGAGTGCTCATGGACTTGTGCCAAAACCACAGTGGAGATTTTTTCTTGCATATCCAGTTTCTTGGTGTGTGTTGCTCACAGACTCTATGTCAGACCCACGCGGGTCTTTCATGCCTGGTGTTTCTATATCTAACCCACATGGGTCTTTCTCTCCTTTGGGCTTATTCCTTCCTGGGCTTTTGTGCTTATGGGTTTGGCATGCCAAGATTTGGGGATGAGGTCCCCCATTTGTGGTCTCACTGGTTCAAGACTCCAGTCAAAAGCGTTCACCAATAAAAAAAGAGTTATCGTGCACTTACAAAGTCTAAGCCTTTACATGAATATCAAAAATAAGAGATCAAGAGAAAATTTTGGAAGCATAATAGTACCTATAAAACTTAATATAAAAATCATTGGACATATATATGCATAACACTTCATGAAACTTTAGATTATTTGCTTGGTATATGACAATCTATTTGCCATAAAGAACTCTAATAGCTTACTAACTTAGCCTCACATTTGAAAATAATATCTTAAGCAATATGGCCTCCTTACAAGAACATGGTGAGGTTATTTGCTAACTTACATGAAAATTAAAGTTCATCTTACATATTATTTAATTAATTGAAGAAAAAATATAAATTGTGGACAAAAATATAAGAGAAAAGAGCACAGTTATGCTTTTTTTTGTCATTAAAATATAATATTAAATTTTATTGTATAATTATCAAAGAATTTTCCTTACACAAGAAAGAACAAGCTTGGGGAGTGGTCACTTCCTTCAATATACTAGTTGATTAGTGCACAAGAGAATATATGCATTCATCAAAGAAAATTAATAATCACTTCCTTCACTATAATCAAAGATGGATGAGATTTTATTCAAATTATCAATATTATATTGTTGTGATTGAAAGATTTTCCTCATCATTGTAAGGGTTTCTAATTTAATTAATGGATGGAAATGTGTATGTGTGTGTTTGTGTGTGCACGTGTGTTTACACACACACATGTGCATGTGTGTCTAGGCCCTCTCATGGATTAACAATATATAATTATATCATATTTTACATTTTATGGGTCTTCATAGTATAAATATTTGGGTATTGACTACATCATTAAAGATATCATAAATCATATATCTAATAGTCCCACCTTTAAGGGTGAAATTAGTCATGATGACTTAACCAAATAGGAATATGCATTTATTCAAGCTACCAATATCAATGTGAACACAACATTTTTTCTTTAATATTTGAATAAATTCTGACTTTGTTCAATGAATAGACATGGGTGCACCTAAGCTCTTCCATTGAGTTAACATTGTTCTATGATTCAACTCATCAAACATTTTTTGCTACACTTTTCTATATTTTCATGCTTTCTTATCACCTATCATAGCATGAAGATGTACTTCTATGGATGAGAAAGATTTTACAAACCTTCTCAAGTATCAAATTATTACAATAGATCTCCTTATTTCAATAACATTTTTTAGCATAGGCTATTTCACTATGACTTCCACCTTTGAAAGGCACGTTGAAATAACACTTATTTTTCTACTATGTCAAATATACCAATTATGGGCATGAAAATTTTCATTTCATACCTTTTAATAGAAACTTGTCCTCTATTTAGAATTTTAGTAATTTCTCGAGCTACTCTAGGCACTCATCACACATTCTACTAAAAAATAGTGTATCATCCAAATAAATAATAGCACATTCATGAGTCTCATGAAGGTTGTAAGTGTGTTCCATAAACCAAATGGAAGTAGTAGACACTCAATGATACCATTTTCTTTAATGCCATATTTCTTGATGTGACATTATTGGAAATAAGGTGTTTTATTCACATAAAGAGGTCATGAACCTAGTTTATCTATATATTGGTAGAAAATTATTGATTATTTATATGGTATGTTGTACTGAGTTCTAGATGTTGTGTTGTGGTATAAATTCTTATCTTATTCCACTAGTGCTATGTTCTCAATTATAATTCTTTTCACAACCACATAATTGTAGGTATGTCATTGTAGGTGTGTATTGAAAGAAAGAAAAGATGTAGTATATACTTCCTACCCTAATATATGAGAAGAGGTATGCGTAAAAAATAAATTGATCATATGGTTAAAAGGAAGTACACTCAAAAGTAGTATACCATATTATATTGATATACATGGGGGAAAATATCACACTCCAAAGCAAATTAATGTATTCTATAGCAATAAAAAAGTTATAGTACACTTACAAACTCTAAGCCTTTACATGAATATAAAAAATAAGAGATCAAGAGAAAATTTTGGTAGCATAATAGTACTTATAAAAATCGTTGGACATATATATGCATAACACTTCATGAAACTTTCAATTATTTGCTTGGTATATGACAATCTATTTTCCATAAAGAACTCTAATAGCTTACTAACTTAGCCCCACATTTGAAAATAATATCTTAAGCCCCACATTGGAAAAGTTATATAACCATAATAAATATTAAAAAACACAAGATTTTTTTAACATAAAAAATTAATAGAGTGTAAACATGTGGCAACATACCGAACTAGAATTTGAATTTATTAGGTTGAATGTCAATTGAAGATGGTATAGACACCTAAATTTGAGCACTTGAATTTGGTCAAATTTATCCCCTTTTTCATCTATCATCCCTTCCTGTCCATGTTAATTAAATAATATTGTTGTTATTTAATTAATATCATCAATTCCCCTAAAGCCTCCTAAATTCCTAAAGTATTTGATTAATTAAATACTTTATCACTTTAAACCCTTCTCTAAATTAAATAAATATACCAATTTTTATTTAATTTAGTCATATATCCCATAAAATTAAATATTTAACTCCCCTCCATTTTGTCTCTCAATCACATCCTCCATAATTCTATCATTAATCCTAATTCACTTTCTAATCCCATCATTAGAGATGTGCTTATTCCTAATCCATGATTAGGAGGTGTCACATCCTCCAACTTTTGCAAGTGACCTCTAATCATGCTCATTAGCCTAATCCCTCGCCTAATCGCCTTGTTTAACCACTTGCACAATCCAAACCTTTTGGTTAGAAGAACCTAATCTAATTACCATTTATGGCAACTATCCCTTGTCCTCTTATCATTAATGCTTTCTCCTTTTGGAGAAGGCATCCCATATATTTGAGGAATTTTTAATTCCTCTTGTCACATCTTCCAAATTATTTGAGAAGATTGGACAAGAAATACCTTTATGAGGGAGATCTTTCCCATACTCCCATTGTAATGCCCACCCCAAGCTTAAACTATATTATACAACAAATTAATGATATTTAAGAAATAATTAAATGAAATAGAAGTAAATATACCTCAAGTGGCTCAAAATTTTTTGTGACCCTTGAAAGCAAGTTACCAACTAGAAGCCACTCACAAATACAAGAATTAATTGATAGATTGTAAATACAAGAATTTAAGAGTATGCATTTACCCAAAGGCTTGCTGCATCTTAACCCATTTAAGAGGAGGACGACTACCAAATTTCACTACTAAATTTTACTATGCTATAATTATCCATGCAAGAGAAGTATGCATCAAGTATGAACAATACTTTCTTTATAGCACTGTGTAGATGGGTAGATGAAAATGATACATAATCATAAGTAGTTCAAACATCGCTCGTGTTAACACATTGAATGAAATGTTGATCAAGCATTGCACTCCCATGGTCTTTACCTAAAATGAAATTCATAAATGGAGGCCCATGTCTTGGACGCTTTAGTGTGATTGAGATAGGCCCTAGGAAAATTCACCGCCACAGAAAATTCATTGTGTGAGGCTGAAAATTAACTGCATTAATATTTTTTACTATATATTTCAAAAACTTTGATTTTATTAAAAATATTAATGTGGAATCGCTGACGGTGAATTTTACTTGGCGTTGAATTTTCCCCGATGAAGAATTGTTGACAGTAAATTTTCCACCAATGAATTGGTAGTGATAAATTTTGTCATATGCCATTGAGATGGATGGAAGCATATGCTTTCCTAATATCTATTTAATGCTGAATTGATGCTTAATAGATATAGGAAACCATAGCTTACACAACCACTCTATGATAGTAGAATTATCATGGTTGTTTGCTAACTAAACTTGGGAAATAATTTTTTTTATATATATAAGCATTTATACATGTAAATAAAGAAGCTCAAATCGCTGCACTAAATTAAGAGTATTATCCAGAAAAAACTAATGAGAGTTTATCTTTCCAAGTAGTACACTTGGAGCAAAGGTTAAGACAACACAGTTTTAATATTGTAACAACTGAGACTACACAAGTTCATCGCAGTTTTAAGGTCGACATTTAGGAATTAAAGCATAAAGATTAGAATTGTTTCTATAAATTGCTCGGTATATTTTACTCAAAGTTTTGAAGATGGATTTCGATAAAACAAGTTCATTAATGACATTTATTGCATGTTATGAGAACTTAAGGTGATGTGAAAGGAAACGTTACCAAGAAATGCATGAAACAAAGTAACTAACAACAACGAATATTGACGTTTGCACATTGTTGTGCAAAATGGAAAAACAGAGGAAGAAGACTACATTGGTATTTATTGACCTCAACCGGCCAAACACATAAAAGAAATCATGGAAAAGATAATCTCCCTGAGCTATACGCTTGTAATGAAATCGTTATAATTACATTAAGTTTGAAAAAAATATCATTCACAATAAAATCTTTCATAGGCATCCAAAGAGTAAAATAAAATAATTAGGCATCAAAGTTTTACTCAAAGAATTCATATTCCAATAATGAATACATCTAAATTCCACAAATTGTTCACATAGTAAAAATAACAACAGCTTCATCTGATAGTTTTCTATTGCAAATTAAACCAAATACATTAGTTTGCAGTCTATCGCTATCACATAAATAAGAGTAGTATCAAACATTTCACAAATTAATTCAATTGATTACAATGAGTAGATTTTATTAATATCTGGAAATTACAAAGATTCAATAGAATCTCTACTCTAAACTGCAAAGGTGTCATTAATATAGTAAAGATTCATATATCAAATCTTCTTCAGCAAACCCAGAGGATGCCATATAAACCTGCAAACATTGAAAAGAGAAGCCCAATCCTCCTCTTCACCCAACCATAGGACTGTAAAGTCCACCCCAGAGCGGGAGATAAATTCCATATGCACAACATAGATGAAAGAACAAAAAATCACAAAAATTGACTCACACACAAAGAATTCGATTAGAGAATTCTTTTAAAGGGGGAGAAGGGGGATTCCCTTCCCTCTTGAGGAACAAATATTTATTCATAGCTTTCAACAAACAACTTCATTTTCAACACACATCCACCACCATCCATCTGACATTCTTCATACACAACCATCACCATCCATCTGCCTTTCTCAACACCCAACCACCACCCTCCATACAATAACCCAAGCTGCCATTCACAGCTCTCTGATATCATACACAACTCCTTACAATTCATATTTGATCATATTCCCCAAGAGAGGCTCTGCACCCTCCTCAACCCCAAACAAAGGAGGCCCTTAGCCCTCAAGCAAGATCCACTCCTTATACACACCCAAACCCTCCATTACATAAAACAGTAACAACAATCATTCCTTCAATCATCTATCAAGAATACAATAACACAAAAACTACCAATACAATTCAAGCATACCTTGGCTGTCGAAGTTAAGATCAACCCAAACAACCTGTCCAAGATTACAGAGTCCTTTTTCCTAGCCAATACCATCCTACAACCAATCTCCTTCTAGTCATCCTCCCAACCTCCTAGAAGAAACATAAATTAGAAAGAGAATAATTTACAACACTTTCATTTCCTCTTCCCCCCCAACCATTCAAATTTCCACTTTAAAATAAAATAACTCCCAACTCTTCAATTTCCCTCAATACAATATCCAAATAAAAAGATATTTCGAATGAAAACAAATTTCCCTTCACAAATAAATATAAAAATAAAATTGCACTCCAACATTAAACTCCCTTGACCAAATTAAAATTTAATAATAAACATGTAGCATTTGAACTTTGTCTCCAATACTAAACGAATCTAGACTGCCAACCTGCATCATCTCATTAGAAGCATTAGTACAACCTAGAAATTATAATCAAATCATTAAATATTAACATTGAAACTTTCTAACATCACATAATTATAAGATCTATTATAACAATTAAAGATATTTATTTTTGTGGAAATTAAACATTTAACCAAAACACTCTAAGATCAAAATAATTTATTAAATTAATATATTATATCATTTATAAGCAAATAAATGTCTACACATGCATATCAAACATTATGTCCATATTTATAAATGATAATATCCATAACCCAAAATCTCAACATCAACCATGCCTAAAACACCAAACTATATGAATATAAAATTAAACCAAAGTCCCTAGACTAATGTTAGCTATGCCTCACATTTTTATTTCCCCCATGTATACTAAAATGAATTTTTAATTCCTCTTGTCGCATCTTCCCAATTATTTGAGAAGATTGGACAAGAAATCTCTTTATGAGGGAGAAATTTCCCATACTCCCATGGTACTTTCAAAGTACACTCTTTCCTCTCATCTCCTCTCATGGTGACACTTGTCATCACCATGTAGGTTGATATGTCTCAAGAGATCTCAACCCTCCATTTTCTAAGATCTAATCACAACCATTGATTTTCTCCATCCCCTTTCTAATGACTACACTTAGTCATTTTTCACAATTCATGCATTCAACCATTAAACACACATACAACTTTGAGATCGTCCTACAACCACATCAACATTGAGAAAATACTACTATTATGCATGCCTACGTGGAATTTGAATTGCTTTCTCCTTTTGGAGAAGCAATACCCATGCCCACATGGAATTTTAATTTCATTTTATTCTTTCAATGGTCTCCAAGGAATTTTTAATTCCTTTTGATTTTCCCATGTGGATTATAAGGGAATTTTTAACTCCCTTTTTCACATCCCTCCCATGATTTGGGGAAATTGGACAAGAAATCCCTTTATGAGGGAGATCTTTCCCATGCTCCTAGGTACTTGTAAAGTATCTCCCCTATTCTTTCATGCATCTTGATTAGTTGAAACATGGATGCTTTATGGTTTAAGAAACATCACTTTTCTCCAACTAACATTCAAGGATGCCCTTGAGATCTCACCCCAAGAGTGGAATAGAGGCAAGAGATCTAGTAGAAGGGTATCCTAGGGTATGATTAATGACTAATGAGGGGTTCACCACCAAGCTAAGGCTTGGAAAAAAAATTAAATGCAAGTTGTAATGTCTAAACCTAGTGATGCATGAAACTTAAATGAATGACCTAGAAATGCATATAAAATAGAATAACAACTATAAGATGAAATGTGTGCACCTGGAAACTTGAAGATGACTGGAAGGAGTCCTGGAAAGTTGGAAATTCTTACTTTTTGACCTAGTGGTACTCATTCACCATTCTATGTGAATCATTCTAATTTTGGACTTTTGCACAGGAGCAAGTTTCAGACAAAAGGGTATCTGAATTTATAAAAATGTTTGAAAAAACCTACAGTGGGACTCATTTGCCACATATGGTGAATGAGTCCAGTTTGGATTTTTTGGAACTTCAAAGTCTGAATCTATTCTTGTCAGTCTTCTCAATCTACTTCTCTAGGTTTTCAGATCTGAAACTCTGATTTCAAAGGTGTAGGTGACCTTTTGGTGAAGATTATGACCTTGCAAATGGGGAGACAACTTCAACAATTTTCTCCAATCTTGTAACCTAATCTTCAATGATCTTCAAGTCTTCAAAGCACCTAGATATGCAATCACAGAGAGAGAGAGAGAGAGAGAGAGAGAGAGAGAGAGAAAGTGTTGATTGTTAGGGAATAGGGGTTTTCCTTGGTCAAACCCCTTGTAGGTAATTAAACCAAATGATGAGACAATGAAATGAAGGCATGAAACATGAAACAAAGAACATGAATCATGGACAATGATACCTTGAATGATGCCTTGTAAATGATGTCTTCTAAGTTTGCAACTCAACATGAAATGGCCATGAAGGATGTAGATCTTGATCTTGAAAATAAGAGTAGAGCAATGCTTGATCTTGGATCTTCAATGCTACATCACAACTGTTGAACAGTCCAGATAACTGAGAGGGGGTAGGTGAATTAGTTATTATAAAATAATTTTCTTGACTTTAATTAATTTGAAGCAAGCTTATGTCAATCATAAAATAATCAAATAGATATGAACATGGAAGCACACAATAACACCATGCACAATGAATACTAGAATTTATGTGGGAACCCAAGAAGGGAAAAACCACGAATAATGTGAATTCTCAAATATAAAACACCAGTTAAGGTGATTTTTACAAAGAATCACTACCAAAATGCTCACTGTAGGTAAGGCTCACTACCCAATTAATACAGAAACATCCGATTACAAAAAGTCTCACTAGAAAAATGAATTGATGAAGCTACATCTACATATGAATGAAGTCAGTTCTGGTTAAGAGCACAATATCTATCTACAATAGATCCAGCCAAGAATCTTCTACCCAACTTCCTTGCACAAACTCTGCAATATAGATTACTTATTCCTGACACTTTCCTTTAGCTTCCTTCTTTGTATAATCCTTCACGTTCTTTTATCTATTCGCACACATCATACTTCTTGCACACTTCTCATTCAAAACTAAGAAGATGTTCTATATATATGTGTGTGTGTGTGTGTGTGTGTGTGTGTGTAGTAGAACAAAATAAGTCAGCCTAGCAAAACATGTCAGCATGAAGAACAACCTTGAAATATTCAATAAATCTTGGCATGCTAACATTGGACCCAAAGGATAGGTCACACATAAATATCTCCTTACCACATTACAATGGACCCATAAATAGGTCATACATAAGATAGCATAGTTACCAAAAGATAGAAAACTTTGAATTACATGAAATATATTCTGGAGCCAATGGGAATGCCGCAACCAAGACCACATCTTGATTCTTATCAATTTTAGTACCAATCGGAGAAACAAAATTAGACATACCGAAACTTATATCATGCCACATGAATGTCAGGATAGCAAGGATACCTAGAATAAGATTTGAGCACAATATTAGTCTTCATTATCCTACATTAACTGACTTCCACAAAAGTCCCAAAAGAAGTACTTCCATATCTGGATCAAGGATAACATCCACACTACACAACAACATAGCACTCGATAGGATAGATCATTTTTGTATATCATCTGGAGCACAACCTTCTAGATCCTAGGTTTTGACATCAATGACAACAATTCTAAATCATTTCAACACCTTCTCAACAATCTCCCCCTTTGGCATTGATGGAAAAAAAAACAAAAAACTCATAAACACAAAAAACTTCAAACTCCCCCTTTGACAAGCAATTCAATTCCTCTTTTTGATTTTGTTTTCTTCTTCATTTTTTCCCACTTTTTCCATCAAAGGAAAAGGGCCAAATATAAATATTCAGGAGATCAAATAAAAATGACACTTCTCACATGAAATTTTTTCTTGTACCTTTCTCTCCAATTGGAAGAATCTTCTTCCAAGCATGTACTGCATAAACCATTTTTTCACACATACTATCCAATAGAGACAACATCATAAATGAATATGACCAATCCAAAGACATGCAATATTTTTCACAATTCTCTACTTCAGAAAGTATCGTAGAGAGATGATCCAACCAAACCTCAACAATTTCTTTGACCAACCAAAAATTTCTAACCAAATCTTCCCTCTCTCTTAATATAATATAACTAAACTTGTAACTCTCCAACTCTTATTCTTTTTTTTCCATATTTATCTTTGAAGAAGTCAAAACACTTTCTAATATCATTCATTTTAGATTCAATGGTTCAATTTTGCTTCTAAAATTATCAACATCAGGCCGTTGGAGACAATACCTATAGATGTCAGGCATCTCCTTAATGCATTCTATTGTATCACCAATGTGTTTGGATAGTTTTCGTTTGGATTTGAAACACCTTATCTCAATCATAGATTGGATCTTATGACCTTCAGATCCTTCCTACAACATCCTTTCTTCAACAACTTCTACCAGATCATTCAATAATAAATCAGAAACATCTGAAATAGTAATATCCTTTTTGAGTAGATAATTAACAAGAGCATCTTCAATTCCAAGCCTTTTCTTTGGAGAGTAGGCATACCACATTTCACCAATATTTTTCATATCACCTTCATCCAACACTGAACAAATTTTATCTAGATCGAAAGAGTCAAATCTAGGAAAAGACTCTTCTTTCTTCTCCTCTTCTGAGATAGTGATGACATCTTTTGTGTTAACTTTCCTCCTTTTAGGTTCCGAAGGGGAACCACCAATGGAAACCTCTAATTCCTTCTTACTAAAGGAGGAACCCTCCTCAAGCTGACTAATAAGCATAGCATTAGATACTATCACACCAAAGCATAGATCCATCTGCAAGGATGAGAAATAGACTTTGCATGCACTTTCTTTGTCTTCCATACATTCCAAATATCTGTAAACATCCTTCTTGACAGGGATGTTGGACTTCCACTTAACATTCTCCTTTGCATGTAGCGAACTCTTAAAGTAGAATACTAAAAATATGAGAAGAGACCCAAACTAGAAGGGATAACTCTCAACCAAAGACATTTTGACATTCTCAATTAGGTTTTCCATTATTAGGCTACACAGGTCAAACTGTTTATTTTCCTTCACCATCTTATGTGAAAAATACACAACAATAGCCAAAGTAGAACCTTCACAATTTCTAAAATAGATTTTGTAAGTAATACCATAAGCAACATGTACCTTATTGTAGGATTGGTAATGGTATTTATCAGTAGAGCTCAGGGGTCTTTGTCGATACCAGTAAGTTCCTCCACATCCTTGTATTTTGTTGATTTCTTCCCAGGGAGGTCACTAGCTTTGCACAATCCAATAATAGCTTCAATGAATTCCTTAGTGATTAGAGAGGGTTTTTCCAAAATGATATTGCCATCCTTGAATTGACTCAACATGAACAAGATAGAATCTTACATCTTTCGATGATCAAATTTGTCCAATTCTACTCCCTTTAGACTTAGCGGGATACTGCCACTAAATTCACTGTTAACCAAGATAGATTCCATCATCGCGTTTAGCTTCTTCAATTATTTTATTGCTTAGAAAAAACCTCATCTCCTTTACGAACTATGAGAAATGATTTAAAACTGCACCTTCTAACCTTAATTGCTCATGATGATTTCACCACCAAAGATGCACATTGATGATGCCAATAAATGTACTTCATTTTTCAATCAGTTGTATTAAACTTCATCATACATCATCAACTAGATTGAGCTTAGTCATGTTGAGACCACATCAATATTACTTTGGAAAGGGGGAACAGTCAAAATATGCATTGCAAAACTCCCCCTAAGCTAAGGCAGTTTGGCTCAGATTTTGGTAGGCCTTGTACTAAGATCCAGTGCCACAAAAGAGTTCTTCACATTTATTTCCTTTTTCTTCCAAACCATGACTTTCTTCTTCTTAGATTCATTTGATTATGCAACCTTCTTTTTATTTTTAGGCTCTTTCAAAGCAGCATATCTGCATGTGTTAGCATAATGTCTGGGTTGACCACACTTGTAACATCTTTGTTCTGACATAGCTAAGTGAACCCTAGATCTGCACTAATTAGCTTTGTGACTATAACCATGGCATATATAGCAATAAACTTGAAAGATATTATTCATTCTATTCCTTCAAACTAAATTAGATAATTCACTTCTGCAATGACTTGCTTTGTGACCAAACTTGTGATAGTTAAATCATTGAATACTCAATTCCTTCTTACTTCAACACTCTACAGTCTTATGTCCAAATTTTTTTCATATAAAACAATAGCCATTAAATGATAAGTACCTTTGAGCATTTGGTTGCTGGACATAGGTCATTTTGTAGGTGTTATAGAGTTCCAAACCTTGCTTGTTACAACTAATCTCTCTTCAGCTTCAATTGCTTTGTCTTCACCCTTAGTGTTCTGATTTGAGCTTTCACTTGAGAAGCCAAGTCCTCCCTTGTCCTTGTGACATTTTTGCAGGGACAAGAATTGATCCAGAATTATGCTACTTTCACATACTCTTTCTTCTTATTTCAGCCTTCTTAACTCTTGATCTAACTTCTCGTTTTCTTCTATTTTTTGTTTGATGGTATCCTTCACATTTTCTTTAGTCTTCTTCCATTCTTCCATTTTTTATTTGATGGTATCTTTGAGAATTTCTTCAGTTTTCTTGCATTCATCCAACCATAGCTTTAGATCCATAACACTTTCCTTTGACTCCTTTAATTCTTGGCTAACTTCTCTGTGTCTTGCTTTGAATTTATGGATTTTCTCCCTTAGCTTTGAGATACAAGCATTTGCCTCCTTGAGGTTTTCTTTCAATTCTTCATTTTCAAATTTCATGATTTCCATATCATCTAATATTTTCTTCAGTTCCTCCTCAAAGTAATAATCTCCTACCATCTTCTTCAAGCTACCAAGATCTCCCTTAAGCAGTTAAGCTTTAACTCTAAGGGACCAATATTTGATAGCAATTGTTGAACAGTCTAGATAATTGAGAGGGGGGGTTAATCAGTTATTATAAAATAGTTTTCTTGACTTTAATTAATCTGAAGCAAGCTTATGTCAATTAGAAAATAATCAAAAAAATATGAACATGAAAGCACACAACACCATGCATAATGAACACCAAAATTTACATGGAAACCCAAGAAGGGAAAAGCGACAGAAAATTATAATTCTCAAAAATAGAACACTAATTAAGGTGACACTGGTTAAGGTGATTTTTACAAAGGGTGATTTCCAAAATGCTCACTATAGGTAAGGCTCACTACCAGTGAGCTCATTGCCTGATTAATACAAAAACATATGATTACAAAAAGTATCATTGAAAAAAATGAGTTGATGAAGTTGCATCTACATATGCATGAAGTTAGTTCCAATTAAGAGCACAATATTTTTTTGCAACAGATCTGGTCAAGAATCTTATGCCCAAATTCCTTGCACAACCTCTACAATATAGATTACTTCTTCCTAACACTTTCCTTCAACTTCTTTCTTTGCATAATCCTTTGCACCCTTTTATCTATTCACACACATAAAACTTCTTGCACACTTCTCATTTAGAACCAAGAAGATTTTCTCTCTCTCTCTATATATATATATATGCAGGTAGAACAAAATAAGTTGGCCTAGAAAAACATGTCGGCTTGAAGAACAACCTTGAAATATTCAATAAAGCTTGGCATGCTAGCACAAGATCCAAAGGATAGGTCGCACATAAATATCTCCTTACCACGTTACCATGGGACCTATAAATAGGTCATACATAAGATAGCATAATTACCAGAAGATAGAAAATTTTGAATTACATGAAATATATTCTGGAGCTGATGGGAATGCCACAACCAAGAACACATCTTGATTCTTATCAATTTTAGTACTAATCAAAGAAACACAATTAGACATACCAAAACTTATATCATACCACATGAATGTCTAGATAGAAAGGATACTCAAAATAAGCTTTGAGAATAGCATTAGTCTTCATTATCCTGCATTAACTGACTTCCACAAAAGTCCCAAAGAAGTACTATCATATCTGGATCAAGGATAGCATCCACACTACGAAACAACATAGCACTCAATAGGATAGATCATTTTTGTATATCATCTGGAGCATAACCTTCCGAATCCTAGGTTTTGACATCAACGACAACAATGCTAAATCATCTCAACACCTTCTCAAAAAAAAAAAACACTAGATTAATAACATGTTTGATGCTTGATAACCTTTGACATGATGATGGATCCTTAATTGCTGCAACAATTGATGAAGAATTTACCCTTGAATGCCTAAAAACTGATCTTGAATGCTATCTTGATGATCTTGTAAAGTCTTGGAATGCTTAACTCTTTCTTTCTTGGTTTGATATCATGTAGGATTGATGAAATAATGATTTGAAAGCTCATTTTTATAAGCAATCCAACTAATATCCTATGTATTAGATCCAAAATGCTGACATACACAAAATTTGAACTTAAAACCCAATTTTCCCGCTCAAAACCTTGAAAATAGGCCAAATGGGACTCATTCACCAAGTTGGACAAATGGGTCCCACTTGGATGGGACTCATTCGCCCAAAGTGGTGAATGGGTCCCATAGGGCCTATTTTGCTTGTTAAAGTGTCAAGGAGTGTGTAAATTAAGTTTATATGTTGATATTGTTGGGTTTTTTAATTGAAATTTTCCTTGGGATGCATAATATAGGGTCTTAGGGGCTTATTAATGATGATATAAAGGTAATAAATGCCAAAGAGCCCAAAATTCAATGTGAAGGTGTAAATAAATACACTTTGCAACACTAAATTAGGGCAAAAAATAGGGTCTACCTATCTTAGAAGGGCCCTAAATCCCATGTGAATGTGTAAAACACATTACAACACTAGATTAGGTCCACTTTAGTTTACAAGCC
This sequence comes from Sequoia sempervirens, assembly GCA_007258455.2. Classification (NCBI taxonomy): domain Eukaryota; kingdom Viridiplantae; phylum Streptophyta; class Pinopsida; order Cupressales; family Cupressaceae; genus Sequoia; species Sequoia sempervirens. The sequence continues at coordinate 532,697,811 of VDFB02000017.1, forward strand.
TCATAAATTTAATGTGAAGGTGTAAATAAATACACTTTACAACATTAAATTAAGGAAATGTTAAGTTAATTTAGCTTAAAAGGGGCCCAACACCTAATGTGGATGTGTAAAACACCTTACAACACTAGACCAAGGTGACATTAAGTCCAAATTATCATTAATTATTCTCACATCAAGAGTGAAAATGTAAGCAACAACATTTTTCGACACTTCACATCCACATGATGACAAGTGTCCTCACAATGGAGGTTGAGATGCCTCAAGGCATCTCAACCCTTGATCTTTTCTTCCCCTCAATCCTATCCATCAACTTCTCTCTCCCCTTGCTAAATGACTACACAATCCTTTTTACAACACTCAACACTCATACATTCATGATTCCATGCCATATTACCATCTTGTAACCAAATATAAGTAAATCTAAGGTGTTATGCTACTGATTTCAATCATGAGAACACATCCAACTACATCAATGGGGCAATCGTGACAACAAGCTCTTCTTGGACTCTATTTTTGTTTAATTTGGTGCATGTTTGAGCTTAATCTTGGCCCTTATCTTGAGTGTTGGTTTTGGTTTTACATTGGATTGGTTTTAGAAAATTTCCTTGCATTTTCAATTGTAAAATCACTACAAACATTTCTGGCACACTTGGTGGGTCCCATATTATGGGTTTTTTAATTTATTTTTATAGTTTTTAATTTTGAGAATTTGCAGGTTTTAGCTTCAGGGGTAGATCTATTGCATGGGAAAATATTCCTACCTCAAAGGTGGGTGTGAGTCCTTAAGGGGTGGATGTGCTTCGGCTCCAACCTCCTCTAGAAATAAATTGCTTCAAGGAATACTTACTCCTTCTGAGGTGGATGTGACTTCTTCAGAGGCAGACACGACTTCTACACGGGTGGACTTGTAGATAGACACATGTTTGAGTTCTTCATAGGTGGTTCTAACTTCTTTAGAGGTGGGCATGAGTCCTTGATAGGTGGACCTAACTTCTTCATAATCAAATTTTCTTGGCAGGTGGTTGTGCTTCTTCAAGGGCGGCTCTACTTTATTCATAGGCAAACCTGTTGGTAATAGTTCACTTGCAGTTCTTATTTCAAAATTTCAAATTTTTACTAGTTTATCACTAATGTTCTTACTTGTGTTGTTTGTGTTTGTGATTGTTTCGAATCTAGTTGCATATTTTTTTTGACAAAGACTGGTGAACTAAACTACTAATCCATTTCTTGTAGGATGATCAGTCAAAGACATGCACAAGTATTTTTCATAATAGCTAGGAACACCTCATTTGTGCTAACATGGTACCATGACAATTAATCATAAATCATCACCATTGTATCTATCTTGCATCCACAAACCGTCAGCATACTGCATAATGCATATCATATCATATAGAAAGCAATAATCATACCACATGCATTCATCCCCATCATTGCATAATATAGATTGGTTATTCTAAACATCTCGTAAACCATACATTTATCATCTATTTTTATAATCATAAAAGCATCATCATATCATATCATGTGCATCCATATCATCCATGCATCATCATATCATCCAAACATCATAATCATCTCATTTATATCACCAATAGTGTAACTATCATGGTACAAATCAGGATCAATTGTGTGTAATATATATCAAAATATACATGAGGCTACCCATGGTCGATGACTATCTATACATCATCAAAATTTTCTACATCAAATATCTGATCTTTCTAAATAATTATCTTTCATCCTCTAATTAGTAGAACCACTCCTCTCACATTTTATCATTTTCTCGATCAGAAATTAGTATTTCCACTCGATCTCTTGAGGGGGCAGTATACCAGCATAATTTTTAGTGTAAATGATCCCGTACGGGCCTAGAAATCATTGGAACCAATGGAGTGAGTTCTTATTGTGCTCTTCACTCTGATACCTTTCCAACTATTCAAACAGTTCAAAAAATGGAGCCCCAGATCAAAAGTTATGGCTTCCGGAAGTTGGTCAATTTTTGAAAATTTCCAATTTTTGAATTAGGACTCAATTTTGAATTCCAAATTATAATTTTCGGTGCCAAACTTCTAAAACTCATAATTGGAATGTTATTTTGGCTCCAAACCATAAATGGGGGCTATTTACGGGTTAGTTTTCAAATTTTTGGGTAGCTTTTTGGGAAAAGATCGCATATTGCAAAAGGGGGAATTTTTGTAATTCTGTAACTTGCATGTATTGCTAAGCTAGAGGATTTGAGATCCTCTGCATGTAATATTTCCCTATTTATGAATAAAATAATTTTCTCTATGTGGTGCATGATTTTTTCAGTCTCAGGTTAGCACCCTCATCAGTAATTAAACCTTATGATGAAATAATGAAACATGAACATAAAACATGAAATATGAAATAATGATACCTTGACCTTGAAGTCTTGGATTAAAAATCAACAATCTAGCATGAAGTGGGCATAAGGAATGTAGATCTTGATCTTGAATTTGGATGTGGAATAATGCTTAACTTGGATCTTGAATGCTACATCACAACACTAGCTCAACAACATGCTTGATGCATTATGATGATGGATGTTGAATTGCTACAAGAATCTTCTTCAAATCTTCCTTTCAATGCTCTTGAGATGCTCTTGAATGTTCTTTAATGCTCTTTTCAACTCTTGTGAAAGTGCTCTTGATTACTTATGAAGTTCTAGGATAGCTTAAGTGAAATTAAGTGAAATAACCTTGTATTTATACTTGTTTATGCCAAATTCTTGAAATTACAACGCTACAAGCCAACATCAGATCTAGGAGGATAAAATGTCACCAAGAATTGAATTCAAAATGGGTCTTGATTAGAGTGGGACTCATACGCCCGAGGTGGTGTATGAGTCCTAGTGGCTCAAAACTAGAGCAAAAACTCTAGACAAATCTTGTTTAATGTCAAATTCAAAATTAGGTCCCAAGACCTAGGTGGGACTCATATGCCCAAGGTGGCATATGAGTACCAGATCACTAAATCTAGAACACATGACCGAAAACACTAGATTATGATTGGTTATTTGATAATTTTTGGGATAATCCATGGAAATATGCAATTAATAAGGCTTGTGGATGCAAAACAAGACCAATTAGAGAATAAAGAAGCCAATTTACTCCTCTACACGACACCCTTCACAATATCATGCTATAGCTTGTGGAAAATAATATTCTTTCCTTACCTCCTGCTAGAGCTCTTGATCCTAATAAACCATAACCTGTAGGCTTAAGACTAAATTCTTATTGCCATTACCACTGACAAAATGGACATGATACACAGTAAATTGTAAGTGTCTTAAAAATCTTGTGCAAGACCTCATTGATTCTAATCATCTTCTAATTCGAGGTGTGAATGATCAAGGTAATAAGTTTGTAGTTCCTCTTAACCAAAACTTACAAATCTTTACAAATCCCATGCCAAAATACACTATTTCATTTGTCAAAGATAGTCAAATAAAGAATGATGTGATGAATGTTGACACGGATGAGGAAAACATAAAAGATGAAAATGTATATGAACCAATTGAAATAATAACAATTATTGAATCCAAACCTTGTAAAGGCTCAACCAAGATGCCTCTTCATATATTGATTTCTCACAAAAAGACATACTTAAACATGCACTCAATGGTCCTCTTTACATAGCTAGAAGAATCAATGACAAGCCTACTAATGAGATATTAATTAATCCCGTCTGTGTAGAGAATATGATTACTAAATAATTCCTATTTGTGCATGAAATCTATCAAGATACATATGAAAAACTGAAAGCATGGATCAAAACTATAGACATAGAAAATATATAGGTTGATATTGCACACTCAATCCTAATCTACTAACATTGTTTCACCCTGAATTATCCCTCTATCTAACCATTTAATTGAATAGACTTATTTGATTAAAGTCATCATAATTCTCCTTTTAATTAAATAAATCCCTTAATTTAATCAAATCATTGTCTCTATGTAATTAGCTAGGTCTTTTCATCTTCCTATCTTTATTTAATTAAATAATCCATATTATTTGATTAAATCTCTAAAGTTCATCCAATTAAATTAAATAAATCAAACATTTATCTAATTTAATCTAACATCACCCCCTTTGGTTAAATAAATTAAAAATATTTATTTAACTAAGTCTAAATCATTCTTTTCTCATTTTGAGTTATTTAAATCCTAAAATCTAAGTCAAAGTGGTCAAATCAACTAACATCATTTAAATTAATCAAATAATGATTAACGTTAATCCTAATCACTCAAATTCTCTATATTTGGAAACTTGCACATGAAAATCAATTTAATTGATTTATAAATCATCTATTTTCATTCAAAAAAGGCATCCAAGTGGGAATATTCTTCAAATTTGAAATCTCCCCCCAAATAGACATGTACATCCAACAAGGCATTCAATGCCTCTTACATGTCCTTGAGCCAAGTGGCATTTAACTCTCATCTTTCATCCCTCCTAAACATATCATTTCATCAAATTCAAGTTTCAAACTTGCACATTGATCAAAATGTGCTCAAGCTTCCTCCATTCACATGTTGACAAGTGGCACAATGCCATTGGTTCATCTTTTGTCCCAAATTCATCCTATCCTTCAATCTTCAACTCTTTCTTTCTATAAATAGAGAGCTCATCCTTCATATTTATCATCCACAATTTGAGCAATGTTATTATACTCAAATCGATAGCAACTTATCATCAATTTCATCCAAGCATAGTTAGGCTTTTTGCAGATTTTCAACATGGAGCTCCATTGAAGTCATCACTACAAGCATTCATCCTTCATCAAGCATCTTCATCACATCATTGGAGTTGGGAAATGTCTAATTTTCACATCAAATTGGCACCAATTCCCCTATGGGATCAAGAGTTTACATTAATTTCAATAGGATTTGATCTACTTTCTTTTTCTTTCATCATTTTCTTCTTCTCATTCCTATTTTAAATTTTTTTAATGGATTTCATGGAAAATCCTTGTTCTTACTTGCATATGATCTTCTAATGCGTTTATTTATTGTGTTTTGCAGGTATTTGGATTGGGGTTTAACAAAAACACATAATGGTTTTTCTTTTCCTACGATGGGCTCAATAAATCCCCTCTTAAAAGTTGGACTGAAAATATTAAGTGTCTCATTCAGCATCATCCCATCACAAACTAATTTTGTGTGAATTTAGGCTATCCATGGCTTCGCTCCATGAATGTCATTCAATCAGTTGTGCATAAATGTTTAAATTTTCTGTTTAGCAATGAAATATTTACTGTTAATCATAGTGGCTTAATCTTGTGTCTTCCTGGGGGAACTTTTTATTGGATTTATTTTGGACCGAGCCTATTGAACCTATTAGACCTCATGAGGACTAATTTTTTAAATCATATCAAAAGTTTAAGGAAAAACACATAGCAAAATTATCCCTTAGAAATATGCCTCAACTCATGATTGAGCCACCTATCCATGATGAACCAATGATTGAACAAAAAGCCCTTCAAAATATCCAAGAATAACCAATGGAAAATCCTCCTACTATTTCTTCACGAGACAATCAAAACAATCCCATTGTGCCTCCTAAAGTTAAAAAAAGTTTATAAAGCTAAAGAGAAATTGGTTGAACAACCTCCTATTGTTCCTTTCATTCCTTCACTAAGGGAAGAAAAAAAACCTATGGTTGATAAACTTTCTCTTACACAAACACAAATTGACAATAGATTGAAATGAAATCAGAATGTTAGAGAGCGTAGGCATAGACGTCATGTTATTGCTTGTTTGTTATAAGATAAAGAAGAAAATAACAACACAAAAAATCAAAATTCAAGCTTACCTGAAGCAATGTATAATGATTCTATACCCTCACCAAGATGTAAATAAGAACCCCCTATGGACATTATCAATCAACTTCTTGTTGTGATTAATCTAGATGATGACATTGAAATTGCTAAGGTTGACATGAAAAAGTGCATAACAAGTTGAATTCATTGTTTTCCTCTTCAATGAAATTAAATAAAAAATCTACTAATAAGAGTGTTGGACTTGATGCTTCCCCTAGCTTGACACTTGTTGTTGTCCCTTTGGCTAGTTGTCCGCTTTTTGTATATACCAACTGAGATTGGGATGACCTGCTATAGGTTGACTCGCATATGCCTTACTAGTCTTTTTCTTAGTTTTCTTTCTCATTTTCTTTTATATGAATGCATGTGCATAATTTGATCCCTTGTGCTATTTCATTTGATGTATCTCTCTCTCTTTTTGTGTGTTCCTCTATATGCACCTACATTCTTCTATATGTTGTAAACATTTTATCTTTTTTTTCGCTTGTCAGTGTGTTTTCCTTTCAGGGATGATGCAAGGCGTTCAGACATTTAGGTCTCTTCTATATTGACCCAATAGGATTTTTCTTTGTTTTCGCTCTATATGTGTCATTCTTCCAGTTCTATGAGTATTTGGGGAATGATGAAATTTTTGCATTCTTAAACAACATTGTAGCACATACATACTGACCTTGAATCCATAGATCCCTTATGTATTTTTTGGGGCAACCCCTTCCTCCTTTCTCATGGTGTAGATTTATTTCAAAAACATATGACTATTCATAGGGTTTTTCGAGGAAAGCTCTCATGTATTAGGAGTAAACATTGGCTACTTTAAAAATTTTGCTCACAGTAATGGTGTTATCAACCCCTTTAAAGTGGGGGCATACATTGATGATATCTTTCAACATTTTGCATGTTTCATGGTGTGACTTTCCTTTTCTTGCAATGCGTCCTTTTCTTGGTGGTGTCATTGAGATTGATGTCCTCCAAGAGTGTAATATTTCTTAGCATACAACTTTCTCTTAGTGGCTTGATGCGACACAAGGCATCCCCTAAGTTGCAATCTAATACTCTTGATTTGTACTCTCTTGGAGACATTAGGCACAATTATTCCTAAGAAGAGGGCCTTACATGAATGAAGAAATATCCCTTTGAACAAAAACCTATAATACAGAATGTTCATAAGTGTTTGGCATAACACAATTTGATGACCTTATGAAGCTTTAACGTAACCCTGATAAAGGCCACCTAGCATAACACACTTTTCTTGACTATGGAGCCTTGCCTAGCATTGTGGTGCCTTATTGAATTTTTTAGGAGAATAAATTTGATATGGTATGGGAGCCTAATATGATTCTCTCATTTTCCACCCTTTTGGGATAGTCACCTAGTGGATAGCTTGAGGTTCCACCACCCTAGAATGAGTGTGTGCGATGTTTGTATAATGAACATTGATTCCTACTTGTGAACGTTCTTTGGAAAAGTAGATGAAATGTGTTCCACATCGTGTTGGAAAGTTGAGGCTTGATCCTTCCCCTTTCTTGGACAAATAGTTGAGATGTGTTCCACATCGCGTTGGACAGTCGAGGCTTGATCCACCTTCCTTTTCTTCTTAGGCTCTAATAGTGTATGAATCTTTGTGATTGCTACATACATAAGTGTTTTGAATGTCTACTTTAGTGTGAGTTTGACATGGGTTCATACTCTCACTAAAGTGGGGGAAAAATGTAGTGTAGAAAAAAGTAACCCTTTTTCACCCTTAATTTGGGAATAATTAATTTTAAAATGAACTTAATTATGCCTTGATTTAGTGTTGTAATGTGTTTTACACATTCACATTAAGTTTAGGACCTTTCTTAACTAAATGGACTTAATGATGCCTTATTTAGGGTGTTGTAAAGTGTATCTTTACACTTTCACATTAATCTAGGGCTTTATTAATTAATTGAGGTTAATTGGACCCTTTCATTCAAATCCCAACCTAATTAATTATAAATTTTGAGGGATAAAACCCAAAATTCATAAATAATATTATACAAAAATTAATTTTACAAGGTATGTGTCCTAGGTTAGTGACCTAGGACCCCTTCGTCACCTAGAAAATGGGTCCTCACTAGGTCCTACGACTTTTCACATATCATTGTTTTATTTCAAGGTTTAATTTCCAAAATAGAGTTTGACCAAGGTAAACCCCTATTCCCTAACAAAACAACATTTTTCTCCTCTTTGATGTGTGATTGTAGGTTTTAGGTTGAAGATAAAGTAGAGAGAAAAATTGGAGAAAGCTACAAAGTTTTCAAAGTTGTCATCTTTCTTGTAAAATCACAAAAAGTTGTATAGGAGTGAATTTGCACCCCTTGTGTAAATTCCCCTTTTGCATCCCTCTGCCTTAGAAAATCAACCTTGAATGGAAAATTCCACATCACTCATTTTCCTAACATCCACTTGGTGTGTCTTTTGTGGTGGTGGGGAAATTTTTGTCAAGGATGTGAGTGCGGCGTGTAGATGTCTATACAATTTTTTTCCATCTCTGGTAGATTCATGCCTCTAGAATCTGTAGGGATGTTACATTCTCCATTGGGAATGAATTTTAATGCCTCTATGTCGACCAACCAACCTGAAAATGACTCTTTCCATCCTAATCTCCCTTCAAATGCATAAATTTCACTTTCACTTCATCTTCTTCTCAATACTAAACATTCACTTGATCTTTTTATCAGTTTATACACTATCTTGAGTATTACACAAAAATTTTTTGCTCCATCAACTTCACTTATGATGTGTTGTGCTACTATAGAACCTACAAGTTTGGTCTCTTGCGAGACCTTCGTCACTACTGTGACCATGTCAACTTTTCCAAGTTTGTAGTCTTGAATTCTCCCTTCATTGGCCTTGAATGCCTTTGGGTGGAGGTGGTATTTCTTCACTATCCTTATTTTTTTGTCATTTGATAAAGTAGCATTGTGTTTTTTGTAGTGTTCAATACTCTTCTCTCTATTTCCTTTATCACATTTTCTACTTTGTGGCTTTCCTAGCTATTCGTGGAGGTGGAAAAACCAAAGTAGAGGTTTGACTAAGGAAAACCCCTATATAGCCCCAAAAACATTTCTCTCTTGGTTGTGTGTAGGTCCATGCATGTGTGGAGCTTGCTTGTGAATTGGAATTCCAATGAGTTGAACCTTGTCACCTTGGTTTTCTCTCTCCTTTATTATTTTTGTAGTCATTTATCGTACTTTATTATTCTGCTTATTTCGTTAAATATTATTTACAAGGTTTTTAGTAGGTTTCTTTGAGTTCATGCTGCACTTTTCCATTTTCCATTTGTATGGATTCCAATGCACTAGAGAGATGCCAACATGCCGCATTGTCATCCCAGATCTGCGCTATCGTCCTTAGGCAGAGAGTTGCTTGAGCTATATTTCAGATTTTGGAAACTAGCTCATCTAGCCTCATTCAAATAGTCAGATCATAAGAGTGGAAAAATCACTTGAGAGTGCTCTTCATTCTCTATCCTTCACCTAAACAACCGCTTAGTTTGAGGTAAGATAGGGAAGCCCTATTCTCTCAACTCTTTGTGACCTAGATCCTTGGTGTTGTTGGCTCCCCTACCTTACATTTTGGTGAACCTGATGTGAACCATTTTGGGTTCCGTCTATCCATGCTAAAAGGACCTTTCCTCATATCCTAGGAGCATTCTGGGTGTGTGTTGTGAGGCATTTTTCCTTGCAAACCAACCTGTGACCCCTAGTGGCATAGCTAGAAGGTTTTATGGGCATTGCGGAATGAAACCTGGGTTGGTTCACTGTCCAGTTGCAAAACCTTTGAGGGCTCTATGAAAGTTTCGTATAGTGTGCTTGATGGCCTCCTTTTAAATCTTCCTATCCCATCCACACAGCCTACAAGTAGTTCCCTTGGTATAACCTTCACCTCGCAGGACATGCCAATGGGTTACGATAGAGAGCCATATCCCTTATACATCCTTGGAAGAATCAATAGAAATACTATGACAAGTGTTCTTGTTTACTCCACAGGTCGAGTGAATGTCATAATTGAGGAGATTATGTTGATTAGTTTCTTGCACAAAGATGGGTATGACATGCATTTGAGAGTACCATTCATACACACAATGAAATTTTTCATACCTCCTCTTAGTTGCATCACCTTATTCATTTTAGTCAAACCTAAATCGATGAACTTAATTTTTGACATAATCCCAGGGTTTGAACTCTTTAGGGTGAAACTAGGTATCCCCTAGTTGGTCATTATGAATGTAGTTCCCTCAATGGTGCATAAATGTCTGAATTTCATCCATGAGGGTATAGTGCCTGTAGTCCATGACATCAACTATAAACCACCGGTTGCATGTGGTAGCTATTTTTTGGATCAATTTTGGCTTGCACCCATTGGTTTGCTTCCTCTTAGGACACACCTCTTGTATCAAACCTATGCAAAATACAACATTGGGCTCTTAACGCCTAAAGTGAGATACCCTCCATCTCCCTCTGTTGTCTCACATAGGGCTTGCTTGAAGGCTGATAGCGATGTTTCCTTGCTTAGAAGAGAGAAAAGGAGAAGCATGCTTGACAATCTTCTTCTTCTATTGTTATTGTCTTGCTTGTCACTTCCTCTTGCCTCGCTATGACATCATCAAATTCTGCTCATAGGCGATTGATGGAGAATCCTTTGGTGCCCTCTTGGAAAAAACCCAAGCATTCAACGTTTAAACTTCCCATTTTATCCATGATTCCTAGGCCCATTTGGTATGGTAAGGGGAAGGGTCCCCATGGGGAGTCCTCTATGTCTTCGCCTCTGCAGCATCCTACTGATCCTACCCCCAAGGAAGTAACTAGGAAGAGGACCACTATTGAGGCATTAGGGCTAACTCCCCCTTTTGTTGCTCAAACCTCTTCTTAGTCTCTCCCTCCTCCTCCCGTCTGGGAGTCTCTCTTTCTTCCATAAATGGGCATGAAGGACACTCCTATGGTTGAGCAAGAGCCTTCTATTCCATCCTAGCTCCTAGGGCCTCTAGCTCCTGGAGTCGTAGGAACTGCCTTGCGTGCGAGCGCAAGTGTCGATGAAAGGATTTGGTTGTTGAGCAAGCCACTTTGTAGAGAAAGGAAGGGGGTTCAACTACCCCTATTTTAGGGCCTGCTAATGTGTCCTCCTCTCCCGTCTCCTTTGCTTCGGTTCAATCAGCCTCAATGCTGCTTCCAACTCTTGTTGTGAGAGTAAACACCCCTAACCCTAAAAAGATATAGGTGTTTATTGCTCCTTCACTTAAGCATCCTCTCTTGATGTCCCTATTGGACATCCCATCATTCTCAAAGCCTGTGGACATGCCAAACACCTCGGTGTTGCCCGTTTTGGTTATCTCCTCCTCTGCACCTTTTTCCTCATCTGTGGGGATCTCACATCATAGGATGAAGTGGAATATGGAGGATGGAACTACTAGCAATGAGGGGTGAAAGAGGACCCCATCTTTTTTAGAAGGTGGTTGTACGTTAGCATGTGCCATCCTTGTGATGGAAGAAGTTTGGACATCCCCAAAGTTCGTCACTAATCTCAAAGCACTTAGTGAACCTAGTAGTGAATCTTGAGTGTTGCCTCCCTCATCTGATGAGGTAATACATGGCACTCCTATGAAGTGCATGTTTAATTATTTGGATAAGGTCCCAACACTTTCAACAATCTTTGTGAAGTTTCTGACCTTTACCCCATAAGAGACGAGTGGAGAAGACCTCACGGGGCCTTCTTCCTTGGCTCTTGTTGTGGGGGGGTTGGAGGCTTCCCCCTTTGACATTCTTCCATTGTAGGCTCATTCACCTTCCTTGTATAATGATCTAGATTGGGAGACCAATGACCTCTTGTTTGATGAGTGTTAGGGGGCACCTCTTCTTTATTTATAGTGTAGATTGGGTGTGTGTTTGTGTTCCCCCGTGCTTGCGTTATGTGTTTCTAAATGACCCTTGTCACCCTCATAAGTGCTTGGATATAAGAGTTTTATGTGTCATACAACTTCCTCTATTTGTTTCATCATTCTTCCTCTATTATGTGTATTGATTTTTCCAATTTGGGATGATGCAAAGTGTTGGGGGCATTTAGGCTTCCCTTCCATGTTGACCCAATTTTTTTTATTTTTTTTGTTTGCTTGTGCATTCTTCACATGTTCTAATATAGTAGGGGGTTGATGATAGTTCATCTATATACTATTGTTATACATATATATTTGTGAGCAACTTTGACCCTAAAATATTAGATCACCCCTATGTCCCTTGTTTGTGATGTTCTTGTCTCTTTTTATAGTGTTGTTATCTTTATCTCTTCTTTGCTTTCTTTGTGATGTTGTGGTGTTCATGTATTGTCCCTCACATGTGTGACAACATTACCACAGTGACATCTCACTATGTTCCACAGACCACAACATCACTTTTTCATTCTTACTTTTCTCTCCTTAGGATGCCATGTGCCTTGTGTTCAGTACACACCATCCTAAGGGGGGGCTATCATGTCACTTCAATTCATAGAAAACATATTTAATGGCCAATGAATATTTTCTAGAAACTATTTTCAAAGCATTCTTTTTCAAAACTCGTGTTCTCAACAAGGACCCCTAGAGGAACATATTTCCTTCATCCTGGGTTCGTAAAGAAAGGACTTGAAGAGCTTTCCTTTGAGGAGGGAGAAAATTTTCCTACAGGAGAAGCCTCGATCTTGCTCTTGTGAGGGGAAATTTTCTTCCTTTCAAATTCCTTGATGAACTAAACATCTTTCGAAAGGATCTCTTGATGTTGAATTGAATTATGAAAAACATTCTTGCACTTTAAAACATGTCCCTTGAGTGGACCCCTTTTCTTTTGAAGGGTTCCCAAGGGACCCCTTTGAAAGTTATTCCTTCAATTTTTTACTATCTACGTGACTTTCTGCTTGTCTACCTATGTGGTTACTTTTTGTTTTCTAACATGTTTTATCTATGGATTAATATGTTGCTTTGCATGTGCACTTGTGAAGTTGCTTTCTATTTTGACTTTGTGGAGTCCCTTTACACTAGGATTCCTTCAAGAGAGAGTACCTGTGGGCACCTTCTTTGCAAGTCTGAAGGCCTATGAAGTGCTTGCATCCTATGGGATTTTTCCATCATTGGTCTACGAGTCTTCAATGTACTTTGTTCAACACTATAGTTCTGAGGACCTACGAAGTCCTTTGTCCAAACCTCCTAAGGAGAGAAAACCTGTGGAATTATTTTCCTTCCTTACACTTTCAAGCTTGCCAAATTGTAGTTTGCTTCCTCAATGGTTTAGGTATACATTTTTAAACTATTTGATCTACTTTATCAAACACTCATTGACGATCATGCTTGCTAAAGTGGGGGAAAAATGTATGGGAGTGAATTTAGACCCCTTGTGTAAATTCCCCTTTTTACATCCCCTTGCCTTAGAAAATCAAACCCGAATGCAAAATTCCATATCACCCATCTGCCTTTCATCCACTCGGCGCCTATCTTTTGTGCTAGTGGTGGAATTTTCATCGGGGACATGAGCGAAACACATGGACATCTAAGTGACATGTTGTCATCCTTGATAGATTCCTACCTCTGGAATCCATAGGGATGTTATGTTCTCCACTGGGTGTGAAACTTAATGCCTCTGTGCTAACCAACTAACCCAAAAATGAATCTTTCCCTCCTAATCTCTGTTTAAATGCATAATTTTCACTATCACTTCATCTTCTTCACAATTATAGAAATTCACGTGATCTTTTTAGCACTTCATACACTCTCTTAATCATTACATAGTAGCTTGTTTCTCCATCAATTTCACTTAGAATGTGTTGTGCTACCACATAATTTGTGAGTTTGGTGTCTTTTGAGACCTCCTTTGTCACCATTATAGTCATGTCGACTTGGCCAAGCTTGTAGCCTTTCATTCTCCCTTCATTGGCCTTGAGTTCCTTTGGGTGGAGGTGGTATTGCTTTGAATCATTCTTTTGTTGTGTTTTGATAGAGTAGCATTATGTTTTTCATCGTGTTCAATACTCTTCTTTCTATTTCCTTTAAATCAAATTTTCTACTTCATGGTTTTCTTAGTTGTCCATGGAGGTGGAAACAAGAAAGCAAGGGTTGACTAAGGAAAACCCCTATACAACCCCAAAATTTTTCCTCTCTTGGCTATGTGTAGGTGCATACGTGCATGGAGGTTGTTGGAGAACTGGAATTCCAGTGAGTTGAACCTTCTCACCTTTGTTTTATCTATCTCCTTTATCATTTTTAAAGTCATTTATCTTACCTCATTATTTTTTTTAGTTCATTAAATATTATTTAATAGGCTATTAGTAGGTTTCTTTGAGTTCATATTACACTTTTCTATTTTTTTCGGTATGAATGCCAACTCACTAGAGAGATTCCAATGTGTCGCGCTGTAACGCCCGCTGTGCAAACCCCAGATAACACACACAATGCAAATAACTTTTTTTTTTTTTTTTAAATAATAAAAGTAAACATGTGCAACAACATTCACATAACCACATAGCATAACAATGACTAACATAGTTCTCTGGGGCACGCGAGGTTACTTCGCAACACTAAACATAAATAAAGATAAAGAATATAACATAACCATTTAATTTATGATAACCATATACAATGATACATCCGATAGCCATGATGCGAGTATGATAAACATCGCATACTTACATCCATGATAAATCTTTTAACAAGATACAATTAAACCTAACTATTACATCATTGTTTCAATATTACAATACAATCTTTGATACTGAATTACATTGAATTTTCCAACATAGGGATTGATACAAGTATAATGAAATATGAAGTACAACTGATCACTGGTACACCTCCACTGTGGAAAGCTGAGAAGACAAGATGCTGATGGGGAACCCAACGGGTGTGGAGCACGTTCCACCCAACCATGTGAATTACAAAGTAACTCACCCCCCGTGCTCAGAGGTGACGAGGAAGTGAACCCAACCATGAAAGTCAACCGACTCAACCACAACATGATACAAAACAAGTACAACTCAAATATGCAATGCACAACTAGCGACGTACTCAAATCACATAACAAGTTAAAACCAAGAACTCATCACAATAACATGAAGTACTATCACTTAAAAATCATAAATTGATTCACAAGAATTCAAAGAAACATCATAAAGAGATAACATCCAGAAGAACAGAACTAACACCCAAAATACGTTTCCATTTAAATCAGAACCAATAAAAAGAACACGATTCCATGATAACTCTAAATCAACCATTCAATACACCATTCCATAGGCAACAAGAAACAAGTCAAACAGGTGTCAAACGGGGAGGGTCATCGCATAGCTCACATGGGATCCCCTGGCTCTTCCTCCAACTGAGGCACCGGCACCCATCTATGGATCCCCTAGCCCTCAAAACATATACAACATAAATATAACAATATCCAGAGGTGACAAGAAACAAGGACAAGGGTGTCTAGTGGAGAGTGTCATCGCATGGCCTTACATGAATTCGCCAGACTACCTATCACAAGGTGCCACCTCCATCTACACATGGATTATCCAGACAACCTAGCTCAAGGAGCCGCCTCCATCTATGGTTATCCAGACATCCTATTTCAAGGTGCCGCCCCATAGGGTTACTCATGCGGAGCCACTTACCTTTCATAGAGACAAGGTAGTGACCTTACCAACCAGGTCTTCCCACCCATCCTTAGCCTTTGAAAGCACTAACGGCAAGGGTGAGGTGCATGTTTTTATCTTGTATGTTTTACTACCCACCCCCTAAATTCTATTTTTAGGTTATCACTTGTTTAACTACTCTTACGTGGGTTCCCCTGGCACTTCCTCTTACCCAAGGCGCCGACGCCCACGAAGAGCCACTCTCCCTATGACCCCTAACATATCTCAAATCTAGGCAAGGGTTGACAATAAAACATATTAAACATAATACTCAAAACAAGCTCATGCGAGGCATTAACCTTCTCGCGATATCTTAAAACCCAAAAGTCTTAACCAACCATTCAACCCTTCCTAACATAAAACCACTAACTCCAAAAGCATAAACAAGTTCAGAATAACATTTTAACATAACAAGCCTCTGGAACCAGGATTAAAAAATCAACAATAGGTTCCCACATCGAAGAGTAAGGCTACAACAAATCAATGGAAAACGATAACCAGATCACGTAAATTCATAACTTAAAGTAAACGATTAACTCAATCGCACAAAACACTCCAATTTTGAAATGATATAAATAAACACAAGGAGTTAATAGTTCTACGGCAAAATGTTTAATTCTTAAGAAAAAAACATCCAACAAATACCTAAAACAAAAATACACTTAAATTTCTGACCAAGGAAACTCGAGAAATCATTGAAATTAAAACACGCAATAACAAGATCACAAGATCTTCTACTCGAGAAGACGATTCGACCAATTACGTATGATATCTCTATTTTATTCGACATAGAGTCACAAATAAGGAAGAATAAAATTAATGATGACTTATCTAATTTGCTTTCTTTAATTACCCAAAGACAATAAATTTCATATTTACTCAACTTAATCATATTCCACAAATAATAATTATTTATTTATTTATTTATTTTATTCATCTTTACACAATTTACTGTATATATATATAATTTAATACATATCTATAATCATAAAATATATATATATTTTTTAATATTTTCCTGACCGAACTGATCAACCACACATAATTATATATGATCATAAAATGTTTTTATACTGTTCTATCCCAACTGAACAAATACACATGAGTCTATATCATCATAAAATAATACATACCAATTAACATTTTATTTACAAAATTATTTTTAACAACTTAAACAATATTATAAATAACTTTGTCAAGTGTTTTAATAAAATAATTAACAAAATATATATATATATACTAACAAAAAAAATAAAAATAAAAATAAATATAAAATGAAATTATATATACGAATTCTATTAAATACCAAATAAAATAAAAGTAAAACGAAATCATACATATAAATTTTATTAAATACAAAATAATTTAAACCCTCCCAAAAGGGCATGGGAGAGGGCCGACGACTCTCCCCGTACCGTGTACAGCAGTCATAATGACTGTTGCGCGCAGCAGTCATTATGACTGCTGTGCGCAGTACACAGCGCTTGGGGGGAGCTGGGGGGTACGGCCGCCGACCCTTCCAGCGCCTCCCAACTTCTATTTAATTTTTTTTTTTTTTAAAGATTCATTTATAATTTTTTTTATTTTAGTTTATTTTAATACATAAAATTCCGTCCTTTCCCAGGCACGGATTTTGACAGCCGAAATTCGGCCTTTGCAAAGCACGAAAACAATTCAATATAATTTCTAAAATATATATGATAATTCATAAATAATATATATATATATATATTAAATATATGTAAACATAAATAATTACAGAGAACATAGTTTTCTGTATAATTACAGAAAAGTGTATATCTACAGTCTATAAATATATTCATGATTATTAAAATAATACAACAAAATCATCCCAAATACGAAGATTAATTACTTTTTTTTATAGAAAAATATAAGAGAGAATTAGGGCTTAATAAAACAAATTCAAAGAATTTCTTCTCAGTTTGATTGCAAAACATGATTCCCAAATTCTAACAAGAATGTTTCTTTTCAAGGCAGGCCTATTGGTTTATTCATTTTCTAATCTCAAGGAAATCGTTGTAACCTAAATTACAGAAGATTTTCTTTGTTTCCAGTCTAATAACTTGCCCTAGTTTTCAGTTCAACAGAAGTTTTCTACATTCACAAAAAGCCATTTTAATAAAGTTTATTTTTCTTTTTCTGAAGCAACAGATATCAGAAAAGGGTACGAGAAGAAGACAATGAGAGGAACCTGGAGTCCAATGAAAATCTGAAGATGCCTGCTTGACTCTGATGCCCTCGAGCTCGATTCCCAATTCTTAGTCCAGAACAAACTCACAATGACTTGAGCAACTTCAACCTTCTGATCTTCTGTGTGTGTGTGAGGACCTCCCCAAAATTCATAATAATATCAAAATATATTGTCCCCTTTTTTTTACAAAAAACTCTCAAAAATCCACATTAAAAGAAAATCAATTCTTTAAAACTAGCTTTTTCCCAGATCTCTATTCCTCTTGGCTCACACTGTTTTTTTTTTCTTTTATTTGTTTTTATTGCTTTAATTCCTGTTTTGCCACTTTTCTTGCACCTCACATTACATATTTATTTTAAATAAGTTATTCTCATAATTATCCACCACCAAATATTTGATTAAAATAATTAAGACATTTTTTTAATATTTAATTATTATTTAATTGCAATATATATGATTTTCAAAATAATTAAATCATCAATATATATAAAAGAATTTAATCTAACATTAAAACAGCTAATTATTTCCATTATTAAATGAATCATAACTTATACAATGCTACCTTGACAAAATACGAGAAAACACATAACACAAAATACAAATGACAACAATTACACAAAGTAAACAATACCAAACAACGAGACGATCTGACATCATGGGACGGGAGGACTTCATCGTTACCTCTGTATCAACATTTAACCGTTGGGTTATTGGTGCTCGCCCTGTCCTGCCGAAGCAGGTGGAATCGAGACTTGTCCCTGCAATCCTGCATACAAACGAAGTTGTGTACATGTGCATATATATAACATTAAAGCATTAAATCAAAATACTACATTGTGAGAAGGAATCGCAACATAACAGGGCACTCGCGAACGAGTGATGCCATATTGTCCTTCATCACACCTATTCTAACAATCATAATCTATCTGATAAAATAACATTTCTAAACTAACAATTCATCTCCTAACATAATTCATTAAATTATTGCATCATAATATATTTCTGAAAATCAACTAACATTACTAACCACAATGTCATATGAAATGCTCATGTCTACTAATGGAATAACAGTATCATCAAAAGTCTAACTAACCAAATCACACAATATCATCATCGTCACAAGTAGCAAACAACCGCATTGGAAAATACTATATCCTATCAGTAAGAGGAGGGGTATTACACGCGCTATCATCTTAGATCCATGTTTGTTGAAAAACAAGGTGAAGAAAGCTTGCAATATGAACTTAAATGTGTGAATGCAAATCTGAAATATGTAGATTAACCTTAGCCTTAGTGTGAAGAAAGAATGAGAGAGAGAGATAGAACAATATAACACATGCAACAACAGATTTACGTGGAGAAACCCCGAAGGGAAAAAACTCCACCACCGAAAGAGAGGAAAGTATATTACTGATAATCTTCAATATTACATGTAGAAATAGACTTCTCTTATCATTCCCTGTAAATCCAGCAGCACCCTATTACCCTGCAAAACTGAATTCTAATAACACTAGCTCAAGGCCCCAATTTATAGAGATTTGTGAGGATGAAAACCACCATGGTTTCACCAAACAATAGGCAGAAATACCACCTAGAAAAACCCATGCCTTCCTCCTTGAAATGGTCAAAAATACCAAAAATAGCCTCTTACAGATGCTCTTACAGCTGTCATAAGGCATCTTTTATGCATGGGTGCCTAGGGTCTAAAAATAGCATATTCTGTCATAGGGAATCTATCATACTATCATAGCATCTTATGACAACTTGCATGCATGTCATAGATGCTCTTACAACACCCTATTTTGACCCACAACCTTATTTTAGAAGATTCCAAGGTGGGACGCCTAGCTAATTTGTCCTTTTCCATAAGGATAAACGGTAATGGTAACACTGCATTTACATAGTCTCTTTCACCACTGTTGGTCAAACAGTTTCACCTCTTATGGGTAAATGTACAAAACACTTTAGGAGAATAATAAAATAAAGGATTTACAAGGTTTATGACACCTAAATCCTAACAATGTTGTCATCATCGAGTAGAGTGTTTCCTGAGATGCATTTCAAATTCTGGAAACTAGCTCATCTAGCCTCATTCAAATAGTCAGATTAGAAGAGTGAAAAAAGCACTTGAGAGTGCTTTGCATTCTCTATCCTCGACCTAGACACCTGATTAGCTTGAGGTAAGATAGGGCAGCCCTAAGCTCTTGAATCTTCATGACCTAGAGCCTTAGTGTGGTTGGTCCCCCTACCTTACAAAAGTCTTCTATAGAATTCATTTCTAAATTTTGAGAACTAAACCCCTAGGATCAGGAAGTGTAGACATTGAAGAATAGAACCCAAAAGTTAATTTTCTACAACACTAGCTAGGACCGATTTTCCACTGGGCGAATGAGTCCTTAGTGAGGCCTGGAGAAACACTTTTTACAATAGGTACACAATATTTGACTCTCTTAAAACTTTCCTTTTGATTTTTATATTGGTTAGGTTTGATTTTTGATATTCATGTATTCATTATTATCCTCATAATTGAATGAAATAGGAAGAATAGGGTGCATCCATTTGGTTAATCCATCTTGGATCACACAACCCATTTTTCTTTGTTTCACTTCTATATATACCCGACTGCTTCATGATCTCAGAAATGGCTTTGCAACCATACAAAAGGAAAGAATGTGAATGCATGCATCTAATGACAATGGTCTTCCTATGCAACCCAACTCTGTAGCTAATGGTATTGCAAGTTTATTCCTTTGTATGCCCACTGCTTCCTCTACTACACTGCAAGAACACTAGGTCAAAATCATGTTAGCAAAAATCTCTATCGTTATCTCTTGCCAATCTTCATTGTTTACAACATTAATTAATTGGACACGGTAAATTTATTAACCAACTACTGCCAACTTTCCCAAAGTGCCTAAAAAGAAACTTGAAATAAAGTATTCAAAAAGTGATAAAATCAAGTCTAACTTACTTGCATTGACTAATAGTTCTAAGGATATCCCTGTTGAAGTAGTCTCTGGAACAAGTTTTCTTGGAAGTTTCCTAAATCTTTTCTTGTACTTCTATATCTACCTAGATGCTTCATGATCTTTGCAACTGAACACAACTAAACTAGGTTTGCAACCCTCAAAATGGTAATGTAATTTTAAAAATTACACCAAAAATGCAAGAGATTTAGGCAAGTCAAGGGCAGGTGGGTGGTAGTTGCTTAATAAATTTTTCGTGTCCATTTTTATTAAATGTTTTAGTATATAATAGCCGGTAGGAAGATTGTTAAGAGATTTCTTCGTACATTTTGTTCACATGATTTTGACTTGTTGTTTGGAAATGTTGTAGAGGAGGTGATGGGATACAAAAGAATGAACCTACAATATCGTTAGTTGTAGGGTTGGGTTGCATGGGTCATTGCCATCAAATGTAGGCATGGTCATGTTTTTTTAATGGTTGCATAGCCATTTCCTTTTTCTTATTGCAGGGTGATCCCACAATACTGGTTTACAATTTTGGCCAAACTAGACACTGAACTAATTTTTTCTAACTAAATCTTCACTTTTAGGCACCTATAGCGGCTAAACCATGAGGAATTTGAAGATGATGTAAACTAGTGATTTGTGAAATTTTGTCTGTAGATTCTAAATATATTTTTTTTCCAAATTTTTGAAATCATATTGCACTTCTTTTTCCATCTCCTTTGAAAACTAGTTTTTTTAGTAAACACTATTTTTAAGAAGTGATGCTCACCATACAACACATAATTTTTTTCCATGAAGGATAAAATTCTAAGTTTTTTGAATTTAATTACAATATCTAGTGCTTCAAATTGGTTTCATAGTGTTCTATTGAATATTTTTTCATTAATCAAGTTTGAAAGTCAAACCAATTACAATTTAGACATAGGTAGACTATATAACACAACTTTTTTTGTATGTATCAATTTTTTTTTGTTGTATCAAGGACTTCAATATTTGGTGCACTCATATTTTTCATTTTTTGTTGTTGATAATCTTCTATTTTTCCACATGTGCAGAACAAAGAGCTTGATTTTTGATGAAAACCCTACATTCACAAGAAATAAAAAATAAATATAATAATAAAATTAAATTTATTTAAAATTATACTTTTTGGGAAGCTTATAATAAGAACTACATACTTAAAAAAAATAAATTTTAAATGAATTCATTTGATCCCCCAAAAGGTAAATCAAAAGTGGTTTTTTATTAATATTTTGATAGGTGTAAAGGAGACAATGTTATAGGTATGGTTTAAAACTAGTGGGGTTCTATTAAAGGGGGTTTGATCTAAGGTAGTTTGACCAAACCCTCTTCAATTGGAATGCTTTAAATGGAACTTTTTAAAGATTAAATCATTATATTTTCTAAAAATATGTGATTTCAACAAAAATCAAAATCTCCCTGAAATTGTAAACCAGCTTTGTGGGATCACCCTACAACATGGGAAATTGGGTACTAAAGGGAAAGCCATGTGAATTTGTACAAATTTGCTCGATGAAAGTGCTAGTTGCTCTATCCTATATTTATACATTGCTTCGATGAAACCTAGATTTTCTTTATGCAAGAAGAAAATGGCTATGCAGTGCTTCCACAAAACCTAAATTTCCTTTCAAGAAGAAAATGGTTATAGAGAAGAAAAATGAAAGTTTGTATAGATTTACATAGGTAAAATTTTAGAGGAAATTTGTTAGATTTATTGTTGTATTTTGAATAGTTGAATTTCTAGATCAATGTTAATTTAGATATAGGTGAAGACCTCAATTTGGAATTCATTTACACCTCCAAGTTTTAGTGTAGTAGGAAATCTACATGGGGTATCAAAGATCCAAAATTGACTCAATGCTCTTGAATTATGTTTAGGGAAACACCTCTAATAGTTTATCTTGTGGAGTAATTGCCACTTTGAATATAGTTAAAAATGTTACTTTGTAAGTTCATTAATACTTGTAGATTTTGGAAAAATGTCAAATCTACAAAATCATGATCAATGAAGGGGTACAAATTAACTCAACAAGTACCTTGTTAGGGTTAGAAGGTAGATATCTAACAATTAAATGCAAATTTAATTAATAATCAGAGAAACTAAAACACGCATAGAATAAATTATAACATAGAAAATTTAGCGTGGTTCACCCAATCTGCGCTACATCCACCAAACCGTAGCCATCCAATGATTTTATTATCCAGTGAAAAAAAACCCATTATAATATTGCAAATAATTGTGTTTTTCATCATACTGTAACCCCCATCTGAACCCCTTTTAACAAGCTTAGAAGCTTCCAGATTAGGGTTCTATAAAGTCAGTTTTTTTCCTTTTTTCATTGATTTTTCCTTTTTTGGTGACGACGCAAAAAAGTAGGAGGAAAATAAATCACCACATACCAACAATCTCCCAACAAGGATACATGAAGAGTGTATAGTATAGCATGATCAGTCGCCACATACCAAAAATCTGCCACTTGGAGACTAATCAGGCTTCACACCAACATAATCTTCCACTTGGAGACTGATCCTGGATGACACTCCTGCACTTATAGCTCCCACTAGAAATAAGTACCTTGGACCCTACTGCTCTATTATACCTGAATTCAACCTTAAAGGCCAACTGAAGCTAAAGAGGAGCTCAAATTCTCCCTTGTCACTGCCTTCATAAACATATCCGCTAGATTGTCATTTGTATGTATCTTTTCAAGCTTGACCTTTCCATCCTCCAACACTGGCCAAATGAATTGATATCTCAACTATATGTGTTTTGTTTTAGAATGCAAGGCATAATTATTTACAAGATGTATAGCACTCTAGTTGTCTATAAACAAGTAATTTCTAGCATGTTGTTTTCCCAACTCTTTCATGAAAATTTGTAGCCATATCATCTCCTTTGTCACCTTTGTTTCAGCAACATACTATGCCTCTGTGGTGGATTAAGCAACCACCTTTTGCAATCAATAAATCCAACTCACTGTTGTCCCACCAACTGTAAATACATAACTTGTGGTACTCTACTTGGTATCTATATCCCCTGTCAAATCTGAGTCAACATAGCCTTTTAAATCAGTATTAGAGCCCCCAAAACATAAACATTTATTGGATGTACATGTCAAGTACCTGAGAATCTATTTTACCGCATTCCAATGCTCAACTCTGGGATGACTCAAATACCTACTAACAACTCCTACAGAATGTGCAATATATGGTCTCGTGCATACCATGGCATAAATTAAACTACCTACAACTGAAGCATATGGTATCTTGGGAATTTTTTCTTCCTCCTCTTGTGTCTTTGGACACATATCCTTAGTCAATTTGACATGACTGGGAAAAGGTGTGCTGATAGCTTTTGCATTCTCCATATGAAATCTCTACAATAGCTTTTCAACATAATCATCCTGAGATAAAAATAAAATAAAATTGTGTTTCCTATCTCTACAAATTTTCATACCAAGGATTTGTTTTGTTGCCCCCAAATCCTTCATAGAAAAATATTTTGCTAACTATTGTTTTAGCTCACTTATGTGATCCATGTTAGACCCCACTACAAGCATGTCATCAACATATAAACATAAAATAATGTAGTTGTCATTATCCAACCTCTTAAAATAAACACAATGGTCAGAATTACACCTGTTGTAGCCTTGGTCAGCCATAAAACTATCAAATTTAAAGTACCATTGTCGAGGTGCTTGCTTCAATCCATATAAAATTTTCTTCAATCTACACACTAGTTTCTCCTTACCTTTGACTTCAAATCCTTGTGGTTGTTCCATAAATATTTCCTCTTCCAAATCACCATGGAGAAAGGTTGCTTAACATCAAGCTGCTCTAAATGCAAATCTTCAGTAGCCACAATACTTAAAATAGTACGAATAGAGGTCATTTTAACAATTGGAGAAAAAATCTCATCAAAATCAATACCCTTTTTCTATGCAAATCCCTTTACAACAATCTAGCTTTAAATCTCTTCTTACCTCCATCTTCCTCTTTTAGCCTATAAACATATTTTTTTGGTAAATCCTTTTTACCTATAGGCAACTTGCATAATTCCCAAGTCTTATTTTTCATAGCTTCATTATAATATTCTAGTTCACCAACATCAGTTAAAAAAATAGTATACAAAAAGGGAAAGAATTTTTCTGGAGGTCTACTTATCCTTGAAGATCATCTAACATTCACTGAAATTTGCAGTATTTATTGTTGTTGTTGTTGTAGAGCATGAAGAACCACTGAAACATCATTTTTTTGAGTATCATCCAACACTGCATAATCATTTTCTTTCTTCTCATGCCGCAAAAACTAATATTTGTACAACACTTTCTCATTGAATATGAAATACCTGATTTTCACATTTTTTGATTTTCAAAATCCCAAAGCCTAAGATAACCAAATTCATTAATGCCCTATCCAACAAATATATATTTCTTTGATTTTTCATTAAGCTTGGTTCTATTTTAGAATCTACATGTGCAAATGCTTCACAACCGAAGGTTTTGAGAAAATAATAACTCACCTTCTTACCTTTCCATACTTCCTCTAGAATATGACAACCCAAAGGATTAGAGGGACCTCTATTAATTAAATAAACAACATTTTTTATAGTCTCTGCCCACATTTTTAAAGGCATCCTAGCATGCAATCTCATAGTCCGTGCACACTCCATTTTCCTATTGAGTCCATGGAACTATTTTCTACCTATGAATAACATTAGAGGAACAATAATCTTCAAACTTTTTGCTACAATACTCACCACCATTATCAGATTTGAGAAATTTTAGCTTTTTACCCATCTCATTCTCAACCAAGCTTCTCCATTTTTTAAAAGTTTCAAATACATCAAATTTCTACCTAAGCAAATAAATCCATACCTTCCTAGTTGCATCACCAATTAATGTAACATAATACTGAGAACCACTGAGAGGAGATACCTAAGATAGTCCCCATATATTCGTATGCACAAACTCCAATTGATCATCTTTCTTTTCCTTCCCATCATTGAGAAAAATTTCACAGAAATCCATATTAACACATTTTAGACCTAGTAAAACATTCTTTGAATGAAGTAATTTCATAGCTTTTGCACTCATATGCCAAAGTCTATTATGCCACAGTGCTGATTCAGAGTCCACAACAATTGTATGATCTTCTACCTGTTGAACTGCAACAATTGTTCCTGAACATTGACCTTTTTCCATAACAATTAAAGTAGAAGTAATAGTATGACCTATACAAAGATATAAGGTGCCTAATTTCACACCTTTTTTCTACCACTAAGGAACCCTTTTTGACCTTCCAATTTTTATCACTAAATGTAACAACACAACCTTCATCATCTAGTTGCCCTACTGAAATTAAATTTCTGCTTAACTTTGGAACATGTCTTACCTCATGTAGTAGCCAATGATTTCCATTCTGCAACTTAATCTTGATTCTTCCCTTTCCAACATTCTGATAGGGTTCTTTATCTCCTAAATAAACCAACCCAAAATCCTCTTGGACATAATAGAGAAAATAACTTCTATGGGGGGTAGTATGAAATGAAGCCCCTGAATCTAACACCCAAGAATCATCAACAATATCAAGGGAAAGAATCAAAGCATCCTCATAAAATTTTTTAATTACCACATTTTCCTCTTTAATTCCTTCCTTTTTGTCTCCTTCTTTATTTCTCCAAGACCAACAATCTTTCTTTAAATGACCTAGCTTACCACAGTACCAACAATCCCTCTTGTCTCTAGATTGAGACCTTTTGTCCTTTGATTTTTCTCGTGACTTCCCACGATTTCCATAATTTTCTTCTCTGTCCTTTGTTCTGCACCTACTTTATGCATTGAAAACACTACATGATGTGGATGTTCCACTTGAGCTTTTCCTATGAATTTCCTTGCTCAAAATAACCCCAACAACATCATCAAATTTAAATGTATTCGAACCAAAAATAGAATTGCTAACAATCATTACCAAGCTATTCCAACTTTTAGGAAAAGAACACAAAATAAAAAGAGCCCTAACTTCTTCATCAAAGTTTAATTTTACAGAAGTTAATTGACTAGTGACCATATTAAACTCATTTAAATGATCAGTAACTGACCCACCTTCTACCATTTTCATATTAAATAAACGCTTCATAAGAAATACCTTATTCGAAGCGGAAAGATTTTCATATAACTTCACCAGGGTTTCCATCAACTCTTGAGTTGTCTTTGTTGTTGTAATATTGAATTCTGTCGATTGTGCCAGGCATAAACGAATATTGCCAAGAGCCTTTCTATCCAAAATATCCCAGTCCTCATCAAACATTACTAAGGGTTTCTTGGTTTTCCCTTCCAATGGCCGCCATAAATCCTTCTAATAGAGGTAGTCCTCTGTTTGCATCTTCCATAATTGATAGTTCTACCCATTGAACTTCTCAAAATTCTTACCCTCATCTGCCATTACTCCCACTCAACTGTGAGACTCCCACTCAATTGTGAGACCTTCCTACAGATGATAATTGAAACACAGCCCACTCTGATACCACTTGTTAGGGTTAGAAGGAAAATATCTAACAATTAAATATAAATTTAATTAATAAACAAAGAAACTAAAACACACACAGAATAAATTATAACACAAAGAATTTAATGTGGTTCACCTAATCTAGGCTACATCCACCAAACCGTAGCCATTCAATGATTTTATTATCCAGTGCAAAAAAACTATTACAATATTGTGAATAATCGCATTTTTCATCATACTATAATCCCATCTGAACCCCTTTTAACAAGCTTAGAAGCTTCCAGATTAGGGTTCTACAAAGTCATTTTTTTTCTTTTTTTCATTGATTTTTCTTTTTTCGATTACAACACAAAAAAGTAGGAGGAAAATGCGAGGATACATGAAGAGTGTACAATATAGCATGATCAGTCACCACATACCAACATACCTTGCTAAAAATCTATTCATTCACCCATTGATAAGAATTATAGCAACTACATTCCTTTATAAAGATCCACAAATTAGACTTGAATCTTAATTACAACTTGCCAATTTGTATCCTTGTGATTTAGCCAAGTGGTTGGAATACATGGAGGAGGGATGTTGAACTAACCACCACACTTTTAGGAATTGATCTTGTGGATGAATCGTCACATTTGGAAAGGTGAAGATGTTGGATTTGGAAGTTTACTCAATGAAACTACAAGTAGTGCTAAACTCATTTTATGTGCTTAATTTCCCCTTCATCATGGTTTTCATAATTTTGAACTTTTATAAAATCTTCAATTGGTTTTACCCCATTATTATTAGTAGAAGATGAATTCAAATTTGCTCCTACCAAATCATCATTTTTCCAAATGCTTTGTATGTATATTATGGGACAATAATAATTAATGACATCAATTTTGAGAATATTAATGACAAAGTATTAGCAAGATAAATGCATAATTATCTCTCGAAAAATATTTTTTAATCAAAATAACTTGATATCAATATAATTTTATGAGGGAGCATGCATTTCAATATTCATTCTCATGGGAGATGGGTTCATGTGAACTACTACTCGTGAAATACGAGCCAATAATTTTGACTAAAAAAAATATGCAATTAAATTATAATATAACTATCATAGCCCTCTTTTTGTCACAATTAGAGGGATTTATTTCATCAAAGTCTTCCATGGGTTGAACTTGGTCCAATTTTAAGTCTAAGAGATTTGAACCATGATAGGTGACATGATCAAAGAATATACCACCATCCTCATTAATTGTATTCAACCAATTAAAATACAACATTTAGATTATATTTTAATAATTTTTCCTTAGAAAACTAACTCAAAAACATATACTCAATGCTCCTATTTGAAAAAGATTATAATATATTGTATACACCTAAAAATGGTCTAGAGAAATCCGATTAATTAAATACAACTTATTTAATTAATTAATCCTTAAATCCTCTACTATTAAATAAATAGGAAATATTTTTTTAAATAATTCGTCATAATTCTTCAATCTTGATTCAACTATTTTCATCTTATTTAAATAAACAAATTTTATTTAAAAATCATGTTCAAATTCATCTACTAGATGAAATAAATTAAATATTTATTTAAATAGTTTGCATTCTAAATTCTTCTATTTCTTCAGTTTTAATTAAATAAACAACTTTATAGTTGGCATTATTTAATTATTACATCATATTCAATCTTAATTAAATAAATAAATATTTATACTTTATTGTTTAATTATCATACTTCTTCTATTTAATTTAATAAACAAACTTCTATAGTTTATTTAATTAAATTATTTATCTCCCTTTTTGCTAAATTTGAATAAATTAAATATATTCAAATAAAGGCATAAATCAAATATTCCTCTATTCACTCACCAATAAAATTAGATTTTTCAAATCTAATTAATTTAACTGGCATTCATGGGAAAAGCCTAGGGGACAAACCTGCAGGCAATCCTCTCAATCTTCTTCCTCAAATCTTTCCTCTCATCTTGCCAAGTGTTTTCATCGGGAGGAACAATCCCCATAATCAACTCCACCTTCTCATCTCTTACGATTGAAATCTCTAGATTAAATCTCATCCTCTGTTGTGTTACCCCTATGCAAAACTACTACCGAAAATCTATATATACAAATTTTTGAAGCATGAAAAGGATCAGAGAAATCCCAATTTATGCAAAATTACTTTGCAAGAATATACATTAATAGCAATCAAGCAATAAATCAACAATAAAATTAGCATTAGCATTAGAAATAACCATCACAACATCATGGTATCAATAGATTTCATATCATGATAGCATCATTAGTTTTTACTGTAGCTTCCTTTTAGCAGTTTTCATTAGGATAGTTTACAGTAGCTTCTTATCACTTAGAAATCATTCTTAATCATCACATCATTGCATTTAACATCCATTCCGTTCTCTAGATAGGAATTTTAAATAGTTATAGTGCTTACAAATTTGAGAGCTTTTGTAACCTGATAAATCTTTGGAGATAGGAGACAATGAGACATCTTTAGGCTTTTTAGTGTTTTAAATTAGTTTAATTCATGTTAATCTTGATCTAATGTCTTATTAAGAATTTTTTTAGTTGTTCTTTTACTTTTTTCTTTTACACACTTACATTTTGGCACCCATTGTGGGGCACTAACCCCATATTTTAACAATTTTTTCTGAAAAAATTTTCATACAAGATACAAGCGTGTTTTCTTTTAGCACGATTGAGGGTTTATGTAGCACTTCCACCAAAAGTTTTAGCGCTTCTAATAGTTTTAGTGCTTACGACAGAAACAATAACACTTCTACACTCTGTTTTAGTGCTTCCAGGTTCAATATTGTTTTAGTGCTTCCACCAAAAAATTTAGCGCTTTTGCCAAATTCTGCAACACTTTTGCCAAATTCTGTAGTGCTTCTAACCTTTGTTTTAGCGCTTTGCAGTCAATCTTAAAATGGTCATATCTTGGTCATATAAAGGTCTTTTTCATTTTTTTTTTTTTTTGAAATGGGGTAAAATTTCATAAGCTATGTAATGGTGTAGGTATTTCTCACTTTTTTTTAGAGTTAAAAGTTTCAATTTTATATTTAAAGTCAAATCATATTGTAACTTGGTCTAAATTTTAGGATTTTTATGCTTAATCATTCATATAACCTTTATATCTTCTTATTTCTTGATCTCATCTAACATTTTGAGCATTTATTGTAGGTTTTAAGAGTAACATGGAGCATTGAATTGAAATAAAAAAAACTTTTGATATATCCATTGTAATAGTGTTTTCAAACACTCATGGGAAAATAACCCATCATATGTTATTTTTTATTCATGCTTTAGGACCAACTAGAATTAATTTGGGATTTAAATTTACTATCTACACAATCTTTGTCAAATTTGGTTAAAAATAACATTAGAAACTCGTTGGTTTTTGGATTTGGATTAAAATGAACCAATCCTAGGATAGTCACTTCTTCAATTTGGTTTAAAATTTATCAATCTAGGGTAGTCATCAAACAATTCAATTTGGAATTAAAAATGAACACCATGTCTTTTTGTGAATCAACATCTTCACATCTAGATATAAAATTGTAGTCTGGGCTCTAAAAATTGAACAAATTGATTTTTGTGTTTGAGTGGTAATGGGAATATGCTCTCCCCTTAACTAGGTGATCAAAAAGCCAAACACATCCTTTATTTCATGCATTTTCAAGCTTTATTAAATCTTGTAGAAGGCCTGCCATAGTGGGAAAAAGTACTTACCCTACGGGAATGACCTAAGTGGGTTCAAACCAAAGCCAGGTTTTTCCACCCCACTATAAAATTTAATGCAAATTTGGGGAAACCCACTTTTTCTGGAAGTGTGCAAGATAACCATCCCAAAAACCTTTGTTCTAAAGGTTGGGAGGTCTCCTGAGGGAGTTTATTACTTGTCGCTCTAAACAGAAACCCTTTCTAAGAACCTAGTGTAGTATCTAGCCGAGTCAATAACTAGACATTGTAATATTCGCAATGCAAGGGGAGGGAAGAAATTTCCCTCAAGACACTCATCATATAATTTCCAAGGACTATTTTCTTAAAGGATCGAGAAATCTAACCTTGAGTACACATCTGGAAAAGAAAAAAACACGGGCACCCTCTAGGGGGTGACACGACTATGTGATTCAATGCAATTTTAAGATGTGGGTTGTTGAGTATAATGATGACCTTTTGACTATTAAGAGTGAGTCTGTCTGAAGTGCTTTATTGTTATCAAACCAATGAAAATAGGACCATGTGTGGTTCTTTTTGAACATACACTATCTATTTAGATTACAACTCTTAAAAATATTTGTTCTACAATTGCTTGCTATGTTCTCAAAAGATTAATTCAGATAAGATCATCCTCAAAAACACAAAGAAAATAAGAAAATAGAAAGCTATTGGAAACCCCTGTCAAATAATTAACATCAAAATTTGGATTTTTATCAAAACATAAAATTTCCTAAATCAAAACATAGTCTTAACCTACATAAACTAGAATTTACAATTGAATTTTTTCAAATCAAACCAATATCTACCATCCAAAAGTGTCTCAATCAAACACATTTTATTAGTAAGTTAAGTTTTAGGATCAATCATCCTAAATCAAAGAAACGAAACCGTATAATCAAACTTATCAACTTAGTCTAATCAATAGAATATATCATTCTATTTGACTTGAGTTAATATCCTTGACACTATACCAGACTAAGATCAAAAGTTTATTGAAAACAATAATGTTCATATGTCCATTTTAATAAGGTCATGAATACTAAAAATCCAAAGAACAGGAAATTGAAAATCAGACCACCATGGCTGAAATAAATAAGGATCAATTGAATGCTTTAACTCAGTAGATGGAAAACCTTCAACAACAATTCCAAGACATAAAAAGAGAAACCACAGAAAGATATGTGTTTCCAGACACCTACCCATATCCTCTTGACCAAACAATGAACATGAGACCTTCACCCAAAACTACCTCATCCAAGTTCAATGTCGTTGAATTTTTGCAAAATTTCAACAAGCCCAAATCTAAATACTCAAACACAAATGATATTGAGAAATATTGTCATGTCATGAATTTATCTTCATCCACCATAAGCCAAAATAAACCTCAAGATTATTTCAATCAAGTTAACAATTCCATCCAATCATCCTCTTTTATTACATCTTCAACATCCAATGATTCTTGGCAATCTCTCAATCCAAAGCATGCTAGCATAGACTCCACTACACATCAAGATAAAAATATTCTTTCCACTCCATCCAATGATATCAAAATTCCACAAAATATTCCAATATTTGATCAAGATCCCATTTCTCAAGAATCTTATGATGATCCCCTCCTTTCACTTTTCATCTGAAATAATTCCCTTCCATCTCAAGGGACAAGTATCTTTCCAAGTTATTCTTCCACATCATCTAATCAATCCATACCATCTCATTATTCTATTGCATCACAAGAGAATGATATTTCTTCCATACTATCTAATGATGTCTTACCAACTAATGATCAAGACATGCTTTCTACAAAATCTCATGATTCCCTTACTCATCAAGATCAAGATATGCTTCCATTCAAGGATACCCTTTCATCCCATGAAGATGATTATCCTTCTCATGATCAATATATTCCTTTCATACCACTTCATAATCCTTTTCCAAGTCAATATCAAAACACCCCATCATCCCCAAGTCAAAATCCTATCACACCTATTCAAGCTATCCATGAACCCCACGCCTATAAATTGAGATCCTCCACCTTTATCCGTTCTGGTTTACTTCCAACACTTATCCTCTTATCCATATCATATCCTCAAAATGGACTCACATCTTGTTTCACAAACAATACATATCCCATTGGTAAATGAATGTGTCAAAGTATGAATTACAAAGGAAAAGGATTAGGCCTTCATGAGCAAGGTATGCTAGAACCCCTTTTTTTTTAGAGAAACCCATATCACCATGGCCTTGGTTATACACCTAAGTGTCCTAGTCCATCAAACCTACTATCTATCTTAGCTCCTCATCCTAATCCACCAAACATTCCATCTATCCTAGGTCCTCATCCTAGTCCATAAAACCTTCCCTCTATCCTAGGTCCATATCCTTTTTCTCAAGAACAACAAAGGCACACATCCTTGATGCCCTTTTAAAATTATACCCACATTAACTCATCCATAATACATCCATATCATTCATCTCAATCCACCCCTCCCATTGCTCTTGGAAGCAATTTGGGTGCCAAATATCAAAAGATTCTATATCAAAATCCACATGTATCAAAGGATCAACATATCTCCTCAAACAGACATGCAAAAATAAAAGAAAATTTGATCCAAAATCAAAAGAAAAATATAAAAGGCCACAAAGTCCCATCAAAGCAAAAAGGAAATTTTCAAAGACCACAAAGGTCCATAGATCAAAAAGAAAAATGTCAAAGGTCACAAAGGCCCACAAAGAAAAAATCAAAGTAAAAAGTCATGTGGATTCCTAAAAGTCTCATGGAAGCAATAAAATCTAAATTGGCTTCCAAATTTGCTAATTCAAAACCTTCCTCCAATTTTCCATCAAATAACCTATCACCTTCCAAATCCATTTTTCCTCCATCACTCCACCACCCTTCAAGGTGTGTGCCAATGTTGATCTT
>VDFB02000017.1:532731790-533026790 GCA_007258455.2 Sequoia sempervirens
TCAACTACCAAACACTCATGGAAGATAGTCTACAATTTTTCCTTGTGCTTAAGGGTTTTTCATTGAAGCGTTTGAATCTATCAAAGAACAAGGTCATTTTTTAATCATTTTTGGTTTTGGGGTCAACACATTCCATATTGATATTGTAGCATCTGACATTTAGTACCTTTAGGGAATCTTTCAATGTGTTATTGACTTAGGTTTCCTAATATTCCACTTTAATTTGGTTAAACTCCTTATTTCAAGCAATCAACAACTCATTAGGTATTTTTTTGGCTATAGATAAGGTCAATTCAACTTTTACTCATATAGCTTATGATAATATTCTAGTAGATCTAGAGATCTTCAAGTATCTTCTTGTAGACATTACCTGAATAGTTAAGGCAAATAATGGGTTCAACTTGTAGACTTTGAAGGGTTTCCATTTCATTTTTTGATATACTATGATATAGGTCATGTTGTTGAAAATTTTTCACTAGGAGACACAAGTTGGCATGTCATGTCACAAGGTGAAAATATTCTTTCCCACATCATCTCTTTGTCAAGGAAACAAAAGAACCATGTCCTTTAGATTCACCATAAGTTTAGAAATAAAATTTCTATGACAACCCATCAAGAGGAGGCACCCTCCCAACTCAAATATCCCTTATAGAAGGAAATTCAAAAAATCTAGATTCACCAAGTATCAAATGCTTTCCAACTATCAATCAATGATTTAGGGTATGATGAAAGAATTTGGACTCCTATGTAAAATTGTAAGAAATCACACAAAAATGTGACTCAAGTTTGCATTTTATGCTTCTTTTCAAACATGCCCACTTATATGGGAAGTAATTAGGCATAATTTAGTTCATCAATTATTTTTGTATATCTTTTTTTTTTTTTTGAAAAACCTATTTTATATCATTTATCTCATTTGTAAGGCCTATTATTTTTTGTCATGTTTACCTTAGTTTTCTAGTAAAAGGGGTGAAATCACTTAACCCTTCCTTTACTTGTCATAATAAAAAAAATATCCCCAAAAGGACCCATAATAAGAGGATAAATGAAAAGAAATCAAATCTATGTCCAAAGGAAGAAGATTGTGGAAAATTTTAAGGTTAGAGTTTAAATAATATGCAAATACCTCCCAAGTGTTAAATCTAAAATATGAATAGCATTTGAAGGAAAATATTAGAAGCACCAACCATCACCCTTGATCCATTGTACTCCAAAAAGAAAACACTCTCATCACAATTGGAAAGATAGATAAGCCAACTCCATGATTATAAACCATAACAAAAGCATTAATTTCATTACCAAGTTTATCAGAAGCAATAGAATTGATAGAAATATGCATAGAAATTTAGAAGATCTTGATCTTCCAATACCAATGACAATAAAAAACAAAATAAAGAAACCATTGAAAAAAATAAAATCCAAGAAAGAACTTGCATTAACTTCTTATTTTTTTTAAATATATATTTTTAAGAACTTTTGATGTTCAATAAAAGTGAGAAATTTCTTTAACCTTTTCCCATGATTGAATAATCATGATAACTTTCCTAAATGTTGAGATTAGCAATCCAATTTTCTACTTGATCTCCTTCATAATATATGTGAGTAATTTTAAAATTAAAAAAAAAATCTTATGATATCAATAGCTTCCAAATTAAGAATATATAGTCTCCATCAATTAATTACTTCTCAATGTTGGGTGTTTGCATTGAAATGTTGTACAAAAAAGTGGCCAAATGACCAATTTTCTACACAACACACTCCTTTTATGTTCAAAATCACATAAAACAATCACATTATGGCTTGGTAAATACCAAGCAATAATGCAAGAACATTTTGTGAGACACAAAATGTGAGCATGTTTTGTAAGCAAAAAAACATGAGTGCATTTTGCAAGCCACAAAATATGAGCACCCGAAACAAAAATCAGGATCAGATCGATCAAAGTCAGGCGCAAAGATCAAAGATAAAGGATCGAAAGATCAGAGGCGATCAAAGATCATCAGATCGGACGTCCGGCGTCAGCGCGTCAAATCAATCAGATCAGATCAAATCCAGTTCCGTCAGAAATCAGATCAAAGATCGGACAACATCAAGACGACAAGAGATCAATCATCCGCCGATCAGGCGATCGATCGATCAGAGCGGATCAAAAGATCGATCCATCACTCATCCGCGTCAGCGATCGTCGACAGATCCGTTCGATCGATCAAAAATCAACAAAAGATCAGAAGAGGAGAAGGGGAGAAGAGAAATAAAGTGAGTGAGAGTAGATAGAGGAAGAGATAAAGATATAGAGATAGATAGGGAGAGAGATAGAGAGATAGAGACGAAGAAGGTAAGAGACATATAAAGAGATAGTGAGAGAGGGAAAAAGATGGAGAGGATGATGTGTGTGTGTGTGTAGAAAAGGGGGATTCACTACTCATGAGTCGCTTTATTCTCAAGAGATTCCCAAGGGGAAAACTATCCTAAACTACCTCAAGGGACACAACAAAAGTTCTAGAATCAGAAAGAGTAGGTCACAACAATTTTCTAGACAAACTGACGAGCTCTTAGCCAAAGGACGACAACACAGTTCTGGGACGACAGCACGGTGTGCTGAAATCTCTCTGGTGTGCTGGCATCCATATGGACCAAAAAACAAGAATATCATAGAAAATAGTAGAGTGGCTACTAACAATAAAAATACTGAGAAATTATGGAATGTAGGAAAATGACATAATACAATAGAATCGAAATAAAGTGAAGTGTAGATGGTAGAAATAAAGAGAAGAAAGGAAATTTCTTATAACCATGCAAGTGATGAAGCCTCCAACAGATGAATGTCTTCAATACCTGCATGCATAAGATCTAGATAAAGTGTTGAGGTTGTATAGGGGTTTGCCTCAGTCAAACCCCCACTTTGGTGTTCCCACCTCCATGGACAACCAGATAGATAGAGAGAAATGGACAAAGGAGTGATCAAGACAATCCCCTCTTGAGGAGAAGAACCTGTATCACAAAATGTAGGTGATAAAAGAAATCCCCACTATAGGAGGAGAACTTGTATGACAAAGTAGAGATGCAATAGATAGGGGATGTGTGAAATCCCAAGATACTCGCAAGCAGGAAGTAAGGGAGAGAGAGTTGCAAGGATTAAGCAAGCCAAAGAGGGAGAGTAAGAACAAAAGAGAGGGTTGCGAGAGCCAAGAGAGCTACAAAGAGGGTTGTGATAATATGAGAGCTTGAAGCTGCTGTAATAAGTGAGAGATTTGTGCAAGGAAAAGAGTGAAGAGGAAAAAGAGAGTGTCTCTAAGGGAGACAACTCAAGAAGGATTAATGGATTGAAATAATGGATTAAAAAGAGAGAATAGGAGGGAAAAGAAGCTTCCCCAACCATTACAAGGCATCCCTAGCCGTTACCACTGACAAAATTTGTTAAAAAGTGGCAAACATGTACAAAAATGGTCATTTGAATGTTGAAACATCACAGGACACTAGCGCGGCGCACAGATGTCCATGCAATGCGCTAATGTATGGATACATCACACAATAAAACAATTAGAACAGGAGAAGCATAATTTTTGACACAAAGATGATGCATAAGGATAGCTGCTGAAAAAGGATGTTGGAGCATCTTGAGAGGGAAAAAGCCTAATGCAGGGGCTAAAATGAGCCTACACAAGTTCTAGGGGAGTGGACACAAAATAGGATGCAAGAATGTATGTGAAATTGAAAGGGGTTCAATTTTGTGACATTACATTTTTCCCCCACTTTAGCAGGTATATGAACCTACACTAATATGCACACTAAAGGAAGTCTACTAAACATAAATAACATCATAATGCCAAAAGGATACTGTAGAGGAAGCAGATAACTCTTTGAACCAAGGACCCATGCCCCTAGGCTGAAGACCTGCAAAACAAATGCATTAGACAAGAAAAACCTACACCAGACAACAATGTTAGCACACAAAAAACTAAAGGATTTGAGTCAGCAAAGTGAAAGAGACCTTGATGTAGAAGGTTGTCTCAGTACTATGTGTCATCCCCAAATTAAGAAATAATACATAGAAGAATTCTAAAATGAAGAGAAGAAGGTAAGGATTGGTTGTTGCAAGAGAAGAGAACATCCAAAAGTTAGGGAAGCAACCAATATTGAAGAGAGAGGGAGCATATACCCAAGATGAAGAAGATGTAGATCTTCAATCTGGTATATACAACTTGAGAAGAAAAAAGAATTTAAAAAAGAGTTGGAGAAGCTAGAAAGGAATGAAAATTCCAAGAGAGACAGCTCCACAGGTACTCTCTCTCCTGAGGAGGTTCGAACATAATGACTCCATAGCTCTGCAAAACTATGAAGTTGCACAAAGCACACCAAAGGCCCTCAGACCAATGATGGACAAATCTTGCAGGATGAAAGCGTCTCATAGGCCTGCAGACCTGTAAGGAGGAAACCCCCAAGATCTCTCACATGAAGGAATCCTCATGAAGTAAGTTCCTTACATGCCCGCAGACCTACAAGAAGGTGACCCCCAAGATCTCTCACATGGAGGAAGTCCAGAGAAGTAAGCATCTCACAGGCCCACAAACTTGTAAGGATACATCCCCTAAGATCTCTCTCATCGAGGAAACCTAGAGATGTAAGCACCTTACAGTCCCATAGACCTACAAGGAGGCATCCCCCAAGATCTCTCACATGGAGGAAACCCATAGATGTAAGTGTTTTACAATCTCGCAGACCTGTAAGGAGGCATCCCCCAAGATCTCTCACATGGAGGAAACCCAGAGATGTAATCACCTTACAGGCACACAGACCTGCAAGGAGGTGTCCCCCAAGTTCTCTCTCATGAGGGAAACCCAAAGAAGGGGAATCCACAGAGTCGGATTGGAAAGAAGCTTTATAGGTGCACTTGCAAAGTGACACATGTTAATCCGTGGATAAAACATGTTAGAAAACAAAGCAGCCATGCAGGAAAATAAGCGAGCAGTCACGCAAACCGTCAAAAAATTGGAAAGCTTTCAAAGGGGTCCCTCGGGAACCTTTCAAAAGAAGAGGGGTCCACTCAAGGGACGTGCTATTTGAAAAGCGAGGTCTAGTCAAGTTGCCCCCAAGCTAGATGCAAAGATATGAAATAGGTCTAGTCGGGTTGCCACCAAGCTAGACACAATAGAATCCATTTGA
This sequence comes from Sequoia sempervirens, assembly GCA_007258455.2. Taxonomy (NCBI): domain Eukaryota; kingdom Viridiplantae; phylum Streptophyta; class Pinopsida; order Cupressales; family Cupressaceae; genus Sequoia; species Sequoia sempervirens. The sequence goes on from VDFB02000017.1 coordinate 532,736,954, forward strand.
GATAAAAACTTTCAAAGGGGGTCCCTCGGGAACCCCTCAAGACAACAAGGGGCCCACTCAAGGGGACACACCAATTGAAAGATAGAGAGAAGAGAGGGGGTCCTTAGAAGGACACACATCTCCAGAGTAAGTTACCATTGCCTCCAACATATAGGGGAGGAGAACCATGCGAGAAACTATATAAGGGAGGTGTGAGAACCTCATGAGAGAACACTTAAAACAAATAGGATAGAGGTAGACCTCAATATCACTTGTCAATTGAAGAAGAGGTAGGTACATCAAAAAATAAATGAGTGATGAAACCTAAATCATGAAGTTGTATTTTATCCTTCAAGGCCTTACATTCACTAGTGGAATGGCCAAGCACTCGATGGTATGCATAAAAAGAATGTTTTACTTTATCATGCTTATGAGATTTCTTATGTGTAGGAGAAGGAAGAGTAATCAAGTGGGCTTTGAGAACCCTCAACAAAATACGTTGTTACTCAGACAAATAATGAGGAGCAAGAAGCAATCCTTTCTCTTGTAGAGGAACACTCGACTGCTCACAAGAAGAATACATGAAGATATAAGAAAATAGAGGAGGATCTCCATAGAGAGTGTTACAATTTTCCTTCACATTACCCCGTGATACAAAAGGGTAATAATATTTGATAACGGGTGTGGATGATTTTATTGAAAGCTCTAAGTGGATTAGGTCGAGTTTACACTCTCCAATGAAGGGTTTCATAAATTCTAGAGAACCCCAATCATCACCAAGACATGCATTTCTTGAGAAGAGGTAGAAAGAGAAGACTTAATATTTCTTGCTTCAGAAGGATCTTCTTCAGGGATATCTATCTCAAGAGTATCCTTTGTAGTATATACTGCTAGAGTAAACATCAAAACATTGGAAGAAACTAAAGGAATAAAAGTAGGCACAACCGAAACCTGACCGAAAACTGTCATCTCACATAAGTGCATAGCCTTAGGTTCAACCTTGACTGTGACTACTCAATTATTTCAAATGAACTTAATAGATTTATGCAAGGTAAATGGGACTGCACCCATAGCATGAATCCACGATCTACCCAGAAGAAGGTTACATGGTAATTTTTTTGACATAACATATACAAGGGTAGGTATAGTAATAGGTCCTAACCTCAAAGGCAAGACTATCATGCCTAGGGCTTGTTGATCGACATTATAAAACCCATGAATGTCAACAAAATAAACATTAAGAGAAGATGAATCAATATTAATCCTAGGCAATAGATCAATGCTACATACATTAAGTGTCAAACTGATATCAATGAGAGTACATCTAATGCCAATGTTGTTAATGTTGAGTATAATCATTAAAGGATCTACTTGTTTCTGCACATTCAGGGGAAAAAAAATTTGTGGATAGAACGTGATATTCGATGAATGTACTTGAATATAAGCCATCAACGCATTAACATCTATCAACATAGCAGAGGCAGGCAAGATGATCTTTTGCAAGGCTTCCTGAAACATTCCTTGATAAACTGGAGCTGACTGAAGCAAGCCCCATAGTGAGATCTTAGCCAAAGTAACTTGGAGTTTCTCAACAAGATCATAATCACCAAGTGCTTTAGTTGTAGGTTTAGGTGCTTGAGGAAGGCTTGGTTGAAAAGGTGGTAAAGAAGTAGGTTGATCAACATTTTATTTATTCTTTCTAGTCTCATAAGTATTAGTTGTCGCTCTATAAGAGGGAGCCTTAGAAATATCAAGAGATTCATCATCAAATAGAACACCATTAATAGAGAAAACCCTTTTAGGAGGACTAGCTGAAGTTAGGTAAATGACTGGTCTCTTAGGCCTTCGAGGGGCAACAAAGACATAGATCACATTTACATAATCATCACAACTAGTAGAAGAGTCATTTGAAGAAATATGCTCAACATCTATGCTTGGGGTATTCGATGTGAGAGGGACTTCATCATTCACTAATGCATCATTTTTGAAAGAGAGTGCATTGGAACAAAAATGAAATTCACATTTTACCAATGCAACGTCTCTAGAAGAGAGTGCATTGGAATGAGTAAGAGATTCATCATTCATGGATGCATCATCTCCAAAAGAGAGTGCATTGGAATGAATAGAAGGTAGAGTGACATTAAGAAAGGTATCAATGATTTCACCCTCTTCTACCAAAATATCCTTAGAAGGAATCTTGGGAGAGGGATCAACAAAGAATAATAAGAAAGGAGACAAGAACTCGCTTTCACATGCTTGTAAGAGAACTTCTTGAAGCTTCTTAACAAAGATGGAAAGAGATAGAAGGAAGATAGGTAGAAAATACATTTTGAAATAGAGATATAGCCACACCAACTGATCTAGAGTGCAATCCAGGGGTGACAAAACTAAGAAAAACCGAAAATCTCAATTTTCCAAAAATTTTAGTATTTTCTAGGTTCTAGTAATTTGTATTTTTGGAGGCCATTAGAGCAGAATTTGGGGTTAAAACTTGTGTTGGTCCCTAAAACAGGTTTCCAAAGGAACACTCTTTTAGGGATTGAATTATTCCTCTTGGAGACCTTTCCAATGGTGCAAGCAGTTCTGAATTATGAGCACCGAGTCAAAAGTTATGACCCCACCAAGTTAGGATAAATAAATTCCTAGTTTTCTAAAAAATATTGTGGTTCACATTAGGTTCACCAAAATGTAGAGAAAGGGGATTCGCTACTCATGAGTCTTTTTATTCTCAAAATATTCCCAAGGGGTGAACTTCCCTAAACTACCTCAAGGGACACAACAAAAGTTCTAAAATAAAAAAAAGTAGGTCACAATAGTTTTTTGGACAAACTGATGGGCTCTTAGCCAAAGGATGGCAACGTGGTTTTGGGGCGATAGCGGGGCACATTGGCATCTCTCTTGTGCGTTGGCGTTTGTATGGACCAAAAAATAAGAATATCACATAAAATAGCAAAGTGGCTACTAACAATCAAATTACTAAGAAATTCTAAAATGTAGGAAAATGACAGAATATGATAGAACTAAAATAAAAGTGAAGTTTATATGATAGAGATAAAGAGAATAAAGGAAAATTCTTACAACCATGCAAGTGATGAAGCCTCCAGTAGATGAATTTATTCAATACCTACATGCGTAAGATCTGGAGAAAGTGTTGGGGTTGTATAGGGGTTTGCCTTAGTCAAACCCCCGCTTTGGTGTTCCCACCTCCACGAACAACCAAATAGATAGATAGAAATGGAAAAAGGAGTGATAAAGACAATCCTTGCTCAAGGAGAATAACTCGTATCACAAAATGTAGGTGATAAAATTAATCCTCGCTCGAGGAGGAGAACCTATATCACAAAGTAAAGATGCAATAGATAAGGGATGTGTGAAATCCCAAGATGTTCACAAGCATGAAGTAAGGGAGATAAAGCTGCAAGACTTAAGAAATCCAAAGAGGGAGAGCAAGAAAAAAAGAGAGGGCTGTGGGAGCCAAGAGAGTTGCAAAGAGGGTTGTGAGAATGTGAGAGCTTGAAGCTACTATAACAAGTGAGATATTTGTGCAAACAAAAGGGTGAAGAGGAAAAAGAGAGTGTCTCTAAGGGAGAAAGCTCAAGAAGGACAAATGGATTGAAAGAATGGATTAAAAAGAGAGAATATGAGGGAAAAGAAGCTTCCTAAGCCATTACAAGGTGTCCCCAACCATTACCACTTACAATTTTTTTTGAAAAGTGGCAAACATGCACAGAAATGGTCATTTAAACGTTGAAACATTGCAGGATGACAATGTGGCAAGCTAGTGTCCAGATACATCACATTATAAAACGATGAGAATGGGAGAAGCACAAGTTTTGAAGAAAAGCCAACACACGAGGATAGCTGTTGAAAAGGGGTGTTGGAGCATCTTGAGAGGGAAAAAGCCTGATGTAGGGGCTAAAATGAGCCTACACAAGTTCTAGTGAGTGGACACTAAAGAGGATGCAAGAATGTATGTGAAATTGCAAGGCATGCAATTTTGCAACATTATAATATAATATATGGGTGAAGCCACAATAGTGGTTTACAATTCAAGTGAGGAAGGAAAACTCACAAAAAATGACCCCAAAGCAAAAAAACTGATTTTGGGGGTTCGTACGAACCTACTGGTTCGAGCGAACCCCTTTAAATTTTGGCCACAAAAAAATTTGAAATGTATAGCAAAGGGGTTTGGAAACCCCCTTGAAGGGTTTCAATCGAACCAGGTTCAAGCGAACCATGGTTCGAGCGAACCCCCTTGCCCCTCATCCCCCTCCTGAGACACAAAAAAAGTCTAATTTTTTACGCTTTGGAGCTCGGGTTGAGGATGAAAATGGAGGAGTCTTCAAAAACCAATCTAGAATCAGGTAGTCCTCAGAATGAGCTATCCAATGAATATAATTTTAATATCTATTGATTTTATTATGTATTTGTTTTTTAAGTTTTATTAAACATTGGTTCTTCACCGAAAATGAAGGTCTTTGTTCTGCACATGTTGAAAAATAGTAGATTATCAAAAACAAAAATTGAAAAATATGAGTGTACACCAGATATTGAAGTCCTTCATCTAACAAAAAAAAAAGAAGAATTTCGATATATACAAAAAGGTTACATGTTATACGGCCGCACTATGTCTGAATTGTAATTGGTTTGACTTCAAAACTTGATTAAAGAAAAAATATTCTATAAAAACTATCTAACCAAGTGGAAGCACTAGATATCAGAGTTACAAATATAAATTTGAAAGAATTAGAATTTTATCCTTCATGGAAAAAAGGTTATGCGTTATATGGTGTGTGTCACTTTTTGAAAATGTTGTTTTCTCAAAAAAACCAGTTTTCGTGGGAGAAGGAAAAAGAAATGTAATCTGATTCCAAATTTTTTGAAAAAACTATTTTTAGAATCTACAGGAAAAATTTGATGAGACTCTAGTTTGCATCATCTTCAAATTCCTCATGGTTTAGCCGCTATAGGTGCCCAAATGTGAAGATTTAGTTAAAAATAATAATTTCAGTGTCCAGTTTGGCCAAAAATTGTAAACCACTATTGTGGGATCACCCATATGTAGATATATAATATATATAAATTGATAGAGGGAGAGGGAGAGAGAAATAAAGTGAGAGTGATAGATAGAGGGAGAGATAGAGAAAGAAGGTAGAGTGAGATATAGAGGGAGATAAAGATGGTGAGAGAGAGAGAGATATAGATAAAGATAGGGAGGAAGAGAGATGGAGAGAGAGGATAGAAATCGAAAGGTCGGAGATCAAGATATCACGAGATAATAATGTGTTTAATGTGTAATGCTCTCAAGATCGAGGAGAAGGAGAAGGAGAAATCAGAAATCAAAGTGAGAGATCAAAATCGGAAGTCGAGATAAGTCGTAGAGTGAGATATCAAGATAGGGAGATAGAAGAAGGTATGAGAGACATATAAAGATAGTGAGAGAGAGAGAGAAAAAGATAGAGAGGATGAAATAGAGAGATAAAGAAGAGGGAGAAGAGAGAGATATATAGAGATTGTGAAAGAGAGATAGAAAGAGATGCATAAGGAGAGGGAGAGATAGAGAGATAGAGAGGGAAAGGGGAATAAAGAGAGATGTAAGAGAGATAGCAATATATAGAGTCAAAGAGGGAGAGGGAGAGAGGGAGTGAGATAGAGAGAGATAGAAAGAGAGAAATTGAGAGAGAGACACACACAGAGAGTGTTGGTTCCCAAATTAGAAGATGCAATGAGTCCTAAAGAGTAGTCACTCTCTCATATTCAGAATCAATGAGTTGATAAGGACAACAAATGGGAGAGTGAATAAAATACCCCTTTCTCCCCTGCACTTCAGGCTCTGTTAAACTTAGGAGGGTGATCCCAATTAGTATATTTATAGGTACTTGTGTGCTGAAGTACCAAATACACTATGAACAAATGTTTTCTCCTTTAAATGCTTAATAGACACAATACTATAAACACTTGGCTAACCTCTACAGTAATGCCTAATTTAAACATGAGAAATGTAACATAATAATGAGCTCAACACACAAACAAACTGGAACTGATAAGTAAATTTAATTTAAAAGATGATCAACTATTGTATTAACTAACACATGTAACATGAATAGCACACTTAGATCAGTGCCTCACCCATGGAATGGTGTCAACTCAAACACATACATAATCTGATGACAATTTTGACATCTGACAATAAATGAAGCTCTGAAATCTTGCATTACAACATTTCAGCATTATGTCTTAACCTTTACTTCTTACTAGCATCCTGACACTTAGCCTAACGTAAACCAATAGCTTCACTCAAGCATTTACATACATTATTTGAATGGACAAGCAAGAATAAAACTAAATATCCACTAGAATTCAATGGAGATGAATAAAATAATTTGTGATTATGTTATTCATAATTTATAAAACCAACACATAGGAGAGTAAAATAGTCTCAAACTTGAAATATTCAGCATTATTTTGCTAGTATTGTAATCAAAATAACATAAATATTAACAGACCCAGACCCTAAGACCTAGCTCTAAAATGTTTTGTATTCAAACTATAGTGTTTTTTGATTAATTTCAAAACAACCTCCCTTGAAAATGAGGTAGAAAGACAACATTTAAGGCAACACAAAAACCCTAAATGCTCATCTGAAGAAGACACTTGGCACATTCTGGTTTGTTGATCTTCAACTCCCTTTGCTTGCAGAACAATCTTCAACTTGCTCTCTGTTTTCTTGCTCCTCAATCCACTGCCCTTCAACAGAAAAATATTCTTCCTTTCTAGAAGCTTCATACCTCATCATTCCCCTTTGTTTGACTGTAAAAACCACTTGTCTTGTGCATTTACCATTTTCCTTTAAAATATTTTATTCTCTTTTGTTCATTTTCACCTAGTGGCATGAAAATAGTGTTCATTGTAAAAACTTATCTCCAGCAAAATATTTTGCACAGTAAATAAAATATTCACTTTTCATAGTTTAATTTATTCTCTAGCTATTTTTACCATTTAAATTTATCAAATGATAAACTTAAAACAATGTGGATTGGGCCAGAGACCACTTTACAAATTTTACCCATGCATTTTATTTACCTTCATGTTTCACTTTCACCATAATTTTCTCTAGAACATTCTACGACAACAGAATAAAATTTTATTTTATGTGTGAAGACTCTCGGCAGCCACCATCGCACATCTCCAATTTGGTGTGGGAGATGAAAATAAAATCATCGATGGGCGATGGACACAAGAACCATCGCTCATCGCTAATTTCAACTTGATTTTCCATTAAGAAATGGAGATGAGCACTGTTGTCTTGAAAATTCAAAAGTTTCTCCGGTTAATGAGAAACCCAATTTTATTTTCCCTTTGCACAATAATAATTGAAAATTCACTTTTTAACTGTTCACGTGCTTCCATTGCTTATCGCTATTGCAAAAAGAACATAGATAAAATAAATGCAATGCCCGATGAAGAAGCCATGGTCTCGCCCATTGCCAATGTGTAGTAGGAAAGGGCCTACGAATCCTCGATGGGCGATGAGAGGACAAAACCATTGCACCATCGCTGATTCAAATAGGAAATGCAAATCAAAATGGCAATCCACGATGTTGTCGTGCTTCTTGACCAATCAGAAGTAAGAATTAAACTTGCTTTCCCTTATGAACATTTGAAATATGTTTTATATGAACATTTGAAATATGTTTTATATTTTCCCCTTTTTATATGCACAATATTTAAAATATTCAAAATATTTTAAATTTTGACATTTGAAACTTTAGAAAAAATTTGACTTCTAATTATGCTTGCGGGCCAAATGGAGAAATTTATTGTGAGCAAACCGGAACACCTAGAGCCGATTTTTTTTCATGCGGCCATAATAAATTATTTAGAGAAAACCCATTTGCTCAAATTTTTCCCAACCCTTAAAATTCAGGTACCTCATTTGTAAACTGGCCCCCAGGCTGGGACGTGTTTGCTGCAATAGAAGTACATTAAAATAATGTATCAAATGACCTATGATATTGATGAAAAATGGATCTATAGAGGTTTTAGACCAAAACAAGAAATGGGTTGTCCTTATATTTTTAAAATTTGAAACTTTTCTGGACACCATTTTTGGCCATGTTGCGATCAGAAAGTAATTATGTAACCCATCAGAATTTATCCTGGGAGCCTGAAACTGAGCATACATGCTACCATTTGACCCAAGAATCTAATTCAATAAATGGCATGGAAAAATTCTTTCTGAGGTGTAAGATATTAAATTCCAAAGTTGCATATTTGGACTTTTTTGCAATTTCACCTGTCAGAAACCAATCAGGGCTCTCAAAGTCACCTCTTTGAAAAATATCACAACTTCTGGGGGGCTTCTACTGGAAAAATATGATAATCTAGGTACACTGAGTATGTGTACAAAAGGGCTTCCTTCAATCCATATTTATCACCAGATATTAAGGGTCAAACTTGATCACTTTGAAACATTCTAAAAATGCAAGTGTAAAAAGTGAACAAACTACATTTGGTTTTGGCCTGATAAAAATATCAAATATGACCATAGGGCTTTGAAATCAGACCAGGGAGTACATTAATGTGGGGAGAATGGAGAGCAACAATCCTTTCAACATGAAAATTAACATGCTTCAAATTGTGATCCTCCAAAGTAGGTCACTTAGGCAGATTTTGCAGGTGCACTTTTGAGTGTGCAAAGACAATTTTTTGAATATGGGCACTTCAAATTTTTGAAATTTGAAAGCACCATCTGTTGCTCTTTCTAGGGACGTTTGTTCCTCAATGAATAGAGTGAGAATTCAGAATCCTCTGGGAGAGTAGACCGAGTGCCAAAAACATTGGGTGACAGAATCTCTTTATTTTTTTTTATTTTTTAACCTCATTTGGTGGACCCAGGCCACCAAATGGTAAAGGGAAACTAGTTCTTACCTATGTCAAGCACCAATCTTTTAAAAGATTTGATCTCTTTTAATCCATACTTGCCTCTGCCACACCACATTAACATTAGTAACTTCATTCTTGCAAAGACAAGTGTTAGGCTGCCTTTAAATTTAGCTTTACTGTCACATGGCAACCAAATGACATAAGTTGCATCACCGCCACTCATTCCATTTTCTAATTCTGTGGAAAGTGACAAAATGTGAGGATAGTGATCAAAACCTTCTGAAAACACAACCTCGTCCCATTTACCAATTCCCTCACAATGATCAAGCTCAGAGAAGAAAACATCCTTCAAAAATAGTGTGTAATCCTTCAGTGTGTCAAGCAAAGAGTGCGCACACATTTGTAACTCATGTCCAACTGAATTGCATCACATGTGATTTTGTTATCATCCCAACAACATAGCTTAATCACATTATTACATGCCTCAATGTTCTGAAAACAAGATTCACCAACACTCATAATACTTTCATCCACATTCAAATTATAGCATTCTAAAGAAATCTCAGGATCCCAAACAATATTTCCTACTTCGAGCTCATAGACAAGATTGTTAGCATTCATTATATTATCACAAATAGAAGCCTCAAGTGAAGGTTCATATGACTCATAATCTTCATTTGCAACAAATTCATCATAGTGAGTGTTCAAAGTACATTCACTATTGCCAAGAGTATCATATTCAACATTACCTCTTGCTACACCAACTTGAAAATTTGAAGCATACTGCTCATGAGAGAAACTATGAGTTGCAAATCGAGAAAAGAGGTCCTCATATGCATCCATGTGATTGACACAGTCACATTCTTCAAGTGCAAACTCATCATAAAGAGCATCATTAGTTGTACTAACATTTGTCACTATATTCTCACTTTCATGTACAACTACATCAATGCTATCCTCATGCAAACATTCAATGATAACTTCAAAGTCAACAAAAGAAGTAGAAGAGGGTAAAGCATCAAACAAAACAAGAGTTTCTTGTTCATCATTATCATCATATGCATGCTCCTCATAATCAACTGCTTTAGATGATTCATTCAATGAATCACTTGCATACATATCTCCTTTGTTGATACTGCTGCTACAATCAGCAAGGCTACCTTCTTCATTGTCAAACTAAAAACCATCAATGGTTTCTTCATTTCAACTTTTCACACATGATTGCTCTGATTGAAAATCACCACATACCATGTCACTTTCATCTGATATACTGACATTCTCCAAATTACTCTTCAAATCAGTAGGCTCTTTTGTCTCATCATCATGAAAGCTTGTATTGATGCTATACTGAATACTTGTAGGAGAGGAAGGACCAATTGCACCATTGCATTGCTGATCACACGTCTTCTTCAAACAAAATATTCAATTCATATCCATCATCTTGTTCTATTGAAACTTCAAAAATGTTATCCAAACAAGAATGATTTCCAACTAGTTGCAAAATTTCATCTACAACACCATTGTTCTCATCATGAAGACATGAAACTTCAGAGTCAGCATGATCTTCAATTGCATATTCAAAGTCCATAGAAGAGAAAATACTTTCAATTCATCTGCATTATTGCAACCTTCATCTTTAGAAATTTTTCTCTTTATTTATGTACTTTCAGAGCAAATAGAAGAAACTTCAGATGTTTAATTTATCTCTTGATGACCATCATGGCTGCAATCTTCATCTAGGTACACCTCCTTTGTAGGTTGTTTAGAAACAACATCCTCATCACTACATGGTGCACTATCATTGTCTTTTGCTATACCATCTTCATCTATGTGATTAGGTCTTGAAAAAGTGCCATCACATAAGCTATTCAAGAGATTAGTTCCATACTTCTCTATCATCTCTTCAATTATTGATAGCCATTGATATAAACATTTAAGACTAGGGGGCTTCAAATGAACTGGCATAGTACTTAGACCTGGCTCAAGTCTTTCACAAAAAAACATCAATACACATTGATTCATAAGGTCTATTTAATGCTAGTATAGCAAACAGAAACTTCATGAATCTATCATGAAAATCACAAGAGGATTCACCCTCAAATCTTTTTACATCATATAATGCATCAATAAGTGACATAGGTTCAACCTCATTTTCAAATTTCTCTTCATATTCTTCTTGTATATGTAGACTTCTTTCTTTAGATAAGCATTCATTGTCTATTGACTCTTCTTCAAAATAATCAATGAAATGCATCTTGAGCTTATGCCATGAATCTATGGAATGCATTGGTAAACTAGAGAACCAATATTCAACATCATCTTCTAAAATTCTTACAAAAAACTTCATGACAACATCTTTTTCTACTATTTGACAATCTTCCATTACATCAAGAAAACCTTGTACATGTGATGTGGATTCTTCAAAACCTTCTTTAAAATTAGACAAATATTAATTGATTCTTCTTGGGACAGAATGTGGGTAACCTTGGATTTTACTGAAATCCAGAGGGTTATATCTTTCACTAGTGAACACTTTCCTTTGAGGACATGGTTGTGTTCTAGGCATGATATTATGGCTTGTAGAGGGAGAACTAGGACAACAATACATTTTGCAAATAAAATTATTCCCTCTACAACTAATTTCTTCTCAAGATATCTTTTTAGGATATCTTACTTTCTTATTTACCTTTCTACTAGTATCTTGAAATATTGAATAAGGGACAGTATTAACTAGAACCTTTTGTTGAAAACCTTCATACAAAGATATTACAATAGAAAAACACCTGAGAACTACTGCAACCAACTCTTTTGATGATGTAGAAACTTAGGTAGAGTCACCACCTCTTTGAAAGAGGAAAAAATCTTCAAGGAGCAGAAAGCTTCTTCCAAGATCTAGGTATTTCTAAGTTCTCTCCACCAGTAGAGCACCAGACTTCAAGAATACACCAAAAATGTTGCAACAATCTCCTTCAAGTATGCAGGTCCTTAGATCATTCAAACCCAAAACTACAGATCAACAAATAATATGACTCTATGATAAGACAGTCTGCAACTGGGGATTCAAAGTTCTCCCCAATGGAGTCATCAATCTGTTGGTTCTCAAATCAACAAATGCAATGAGTCCTAAAGAGTAGCCACTCTCTCATATTCAGACTCAATGGGTTGATAAGGCCAACGAACGAGAGAGTGAATAAAATACCCCTTTCTCACATGCACTTCAGGCTTTGTTAAACCTAGGAGGGTGATCCCAATTAGTATATTTATAGGTACTTGTGTGCTGAAGTACCAAATATACTATGAATAGATATTTTCTCCTTTAAATTCTTAATATACACAATACTATAAAGGCTTGGCTAACCTCTGCAATAATGCCTAATTTAAACATGAGAAATGTAACATAATAATGAGCTTAACACACAAACAAACTAGAATTGATGAGTAAATTTAATTTAAAAAATGATCAACTATTGTATTAACTAACGCATGTAACATGAATAACACACTTAGATAAGTGCCTCATCCATGGAATGGAGTGAACTCAAACACATACATAATCTGATGAAAATTTTCACATCTGACAATAAATGAAGCTCTGAAATGTTGCATTAGAGCATTTCAGCATTATGTCTTAACCTTTACTTATTAATAGCATCCTAGCACTTAGTCTAACATAAACCAATAACTTCACTCAAGCATTTACATGCATTCTTTGAATGGACAAGCAAGAATAAAACTAAACATCCACTGGAATTCAATGGAGATGAATAAAATAATTCGTGATTATGTTATTCATAATTTATAAAACCAACACATAGGAGAGTAAAATAGTCTCAAACTTGAAATATTCAGCATTATTTTGCTAGTATTGTAATCAAAATTACATAAATATTAATAGACTCAAACCCTAAGACCTAGCAGTAAAATGTTCTATATTCAAACTATAGTGTTTTTTGATTAATTACAAAACAACCTCCCTTGAAAATGAGGCAGAAAGACAACATTTAAGGCAACACAAAAACCCTAAATGCTCATCTGAAGAAGACACTTGGCACATTCTGGTTCGTTGATCTTCAACTCCCTTTGCTTTCAGAACAATCTTCAACCTGCTCTTTGTTTTCTTGCTCCTCAATCCACTGCCCTTCAACAGAAAAATATTCTTCCTTTCTAGAAGCTTCATACCTCATCATTCTCGTTTGTTTGACTGTAAAAACCATCTATCCTGTGCATTTACCATTTGCCTGCAAAATATTTTATTCTCTTTTGTTCATTTTAACCCAGTTGCGTGAAAATGGTGTTCACTAGAACAAAATATTTTGAATAGTAAATAAAATATTCACTTTTCATACTTTAATTTATTCTTCTCCAGCTATTTTTACCATTTAAATTTATCAAATGATAAATTTAAATCAATGTGCATTAGGCAAGAGACCACTTTACAAATTTTACTCGTGCATTTTATTTACCTCCATGTTTCACTTTCACCATAATTTTCTCTAGAACTTTTTATAGCAACAGAATAAAATTTTATGTGTGAAGACTCCTGACAGCCACCATCGCACATCTCCAATTTGGTGTGAGCTATGAAAATAAAATCATCGATGGGCGATGGACACAACAACCATCGCTCATTGCTATTTTCAACTTGATTTTCCATTAAAGAATGGAGATGAGCACTGTTGTCGTGAACATTCAAAAGTTCCTTCAATCAATGAGAAATAATTTTTTATTTTCCCTTTGCACAATAATAATTGAAAATTCACTTTTAAACTGTTCACGTGCTTCCATCACTTATCGCTATTGAGAAATAACATGGATAAACTAAATGGCGATGCCCGATGAAGAAGCCATGGTTTCGCCCATTACCAATGTGCAGCAGGAAAGGGCCTACGAATCCGTGATGGACGATGAGAAGACACAGTCATCACACCATCACTGATTCAAATAGGAAATGCAAATCAAGATGGCCATCCACAATGAACATTTGAAATGTGTTTTATATTTTCCCCTTTGTATATGCACAATATTTAAAATATTCAAAATATTTTAAATTTTGACATTTGAAACTTTAGAAAAGTTTTGACTTCTAATTATGCCTGTGGGCCAAATGGAGAAATTTAATGTGAGCAAATAGGGACACCTAGAGCCAAGATTTTCCGTGTGCGGCCATAATCAATTATTTAGAAAAAATCCATTTGCTCAAAATTTTCCCAACCTTTAAAATTTAGGTACCTCATTTGTAAACTGGCCCCTGGGACGTGTTTGCTGCAATAAAAGTACATTAAAATAATGTATCAAATGACCTCTGATCTTGATGAAAATGGAGTTGTAGCGGTTTTAGACCAAAAAATGAAATGGGTTGTCCTTAGATTTTTAAAATTTAAAACTTTTCTGGATACCATTTTTTGCCATGTTGCGATCAGAAAGTAATTAAATAACCCATTAGAATTTATCCTGAGAGCCGAAAACTGAACATACATGCTACCACTTGACCCAAGAATCCAATGCAATAAATTGCATGGAAAAATTCTTCCTGAGGTGTAAGATATTAAATTCCAAAGTTGTCTATTTGGACTTTTCTACAATTTCACCTGTCAGAAACCAATCAGGGCTCTCAAAGTCACCACTTTGAAAAATATCACAACAACTTCTGGGGGGCTTCCATTGGAAACATAAGCTCATCTAGGTACACTGAGTATGTGTGCAAAAGTTCTTCTCTTCAATCCATATTTATTACTAGATATTAAGGGTCAAACTTGACCACTTTGAAACATTCTAAAAATGCAAGTGTAAAAGTGAACAAACTGCATTTGCTTTTGGCCTCGTAAAAATATCAAATCTGACCATAGGGATTTGAAATCAGACCAAGGAGTACATTAATGTGGGGAGAATGGAGAGCAACAATCCTTTCAACATGAAAATCAACAAGCTTCAAATTGTGATCCTCCAAAGTAGGTCACTTAGGCAGATTTTGCAAGTGCTTTGAGTGTGCAAAGGAAAATTTTTCAATATGGGCACTTCAAATTTTTGAAATTTGAAGGTTCCATCAGAGAGATGGAGAAATGAGGGATAGGTAGGGAGTATAGAGAGATAGCGAGGGCTAGATAGAGAGACAAAGAGTAAGAGACGGAGGTAATTATGTGAGGAGAGGGATGGAAACATAAATAAATGGTGAGAAATAGAAAGAGATAGAGGGGATGGAGAGAGAGGGAAGGGATAGTGTAAGATAAAGAGAGGAGAGATAGAGAGATAGAGGGGGAGAGTGATAGATAGGGAAGGAGAGAGATAGAGAGATAAAGAGTAAGGAGTGAATTCTAAAATAAATTTTTGGAGAGATAAGAGGAGAGGGGGAGGGAGAAAGATGATATTGAGACATACAAAGATGAAGGGAGAGAGAGCATAGGGAGAGAAAGTGGTGGGGGAGAGATAAAGATAGAGGGATGGTAGAGAGATATATAAAGAGAGGGAAAGAGTAAAGGAGAGGGAGAGATAATGAAATAGTGAGAGAGATATAAAGAGATAGAGAGGGAGAGGGAGAGGGAGAGATAGAGAGGGATAGAGGTATAGAGATGGTGATATATATATATATATATAGAGAGAGAGAGAGGGGGGATATATATGTATGTATGTATGTATGTATGTATATATCCTTTTCGATGTAGGAATTGTTCAATATTATTGGGAAATTGGTCTTGGATTGTTCTCATGGTTTACATAAGAAATATTCTTCGAATTGGAAAAAAGATGATCTTCCTAACCATCTTACTATGTTTCCTAAAGGTTTGATAGTTGATTCAAGGATTCAAATCCTCTCTCATCCATTCCAGAAAATTCTCCCTCTAGGCCTAGTGAGACGTATTTTGATCCTCTAGCTAATATTATTGAATCTCAAAAACATATTTCTATTGTTCCTATTTCCTCATCGAGATTATTAGTTGATTGTTCTTGAGATAGTATTTTATCAATCGACATATTCATGTTGTTCCTAAAATTGTGCAGTGACCTAGATGGGCCCTCTACGGGGCATATCCTCCCTCTTCTCTTAGGCCTACATATTTAGATATCAATTCTTCATAGAAAATTATACAAAGTAGGAAGAAAGATCTTTCTAATATGGTCTCTCATCCTTACACCAAGCCTATGGGTGTGAGGATGCTTAGTATTGGATCAAGCATTGGTTAGTCTTGGGAAACTTGGTTATTTTTGTTTTATGTATTTTTTGTTCTCCTTTCCTTTTGAAATAAGGTTTGGGCCTTGTTAAAAACACAACTAACCTTAATAAAAATAAATAAACACAAATAATAGAGATAAACAAAAAGATTAAATTAAATTTTCCATGAAAACTTAATCTAAAGAGATAAAGAGATAGAGGGAGAGGGAGAGAGAGAAATAGAGTGAGAGTGAGAGTGAGAGATAGAGAGAGGGAGAGATAGAGAAATAAATGCATAGGTAGAGATAGAGAGAGATAGAGATG
Organism: Sequoia sempervirens; assembly: GCA_007258455.2. Lineage (NCBI taxonomy): Eukaryota > Viridiplantae > Streptophyta > Pinopsida > Cupressales > Cupressaceae > Sequoia > Sequoia sempervirens. The sequence continues at coordinate 532,753,290 of VDFB02000017.1, forward strand.
GTGTGAAAGAGAGATAAAGATAAGAAGAGAGATGGAGAGAGGACAAAGAAATAGAGATAAAGAGGGAGAGATAGAGATATAGAGATAGATAGGGAGAGAGATAGAGAGATAGAGAAGGAGATGGTAAGAGACATGTAAAGAGATAGTGAGAGAGAGAGAAAGATAGAGGGAGAGGATGAGATAGAGAGATAAAGAAGAGGGAGAGGGAGAGATAGAGAGATAGAGAGGGAGATGGGGATAAAGAGAAATAAAAGACGAATAGAGTGAGGTAGATAGAGAGGTAGAGTCAAGGAGCGATAGGGAAAGAGGGAGGATATATAGGAGAGAAATGGAGAGAGAGAGATGGAGAGAGGAGGGAGATGTAGGGAGTATAGAGAGATGAAGATAGAGGGATAGATAGAGATATATAGATAGAGAGTAAGAGAGAGGGTGATTGTTTGAGGAGATGGATATAAACATAGGTAAATGGTGAGAGAGATAGAAAGAGATAGAGGAGATGGAGATGGAGAGAAAGAGAGAGGAAGATAGAAAAAGATAAAGAGAGAAGAGATAGAGAGATAGAGGGGGAGAGAGAGAGAGAGAAAGAGGGGGAGGGAGAGAGATAAAGAGATCAAGAGTGAGAGGGATAGAATCATGAAAAAATGGTGAGAGAGAGATAAGAAGAGAGGAAGGAAAAGAGGATATTGAGAAATAGAAAAATGAAGGGAGAGAGAGAAAAGGGAGATAAATTGGGAGGGTGAGAGATAAAGTGAGGGATGGTAGAGAGATATAGAAAGAGAAGGAGAGAGTAAAGGAGAGTGAGAGAGACAATGGAATAGTGAGAGATATATATAAAGAGATAGAGAGGGAGAGGAGGAGATAGAGAGAGAGGGAGAGACATATAGAGATAGTGAGATATATATAAATATATAAAGAGATAGAGAGAGAGAGGGAGAGAGAAATAGAGTGTGTGAGAGATAGAGATTTTGAGAGGTAGAGAGGGGGAAATATAGATAATGAGAGAGGGGGATGTATTTATTGTTATACACACAAGACAACTAGGAAGGGGGGGTGAATCAGTTGTACATTAAAAAATTAAAACCCTCAATAATATTCAACCCCTTATTATGCATCAACATGAATGCAAACTAATGAAACATAAACACATTCACAACCATGCACAAGAGAACATCAGATTTACGTGAAAAACCCTAATCATGGAAAAACCATGGTGAGGATTAACTCACTTATATATGAATAGCAACACTAAATACAATAGGCTCACTGTTAGAAGGGCTCACTTCCTAGAAGAAAAGAATGGCTCACTTCCAAGGGCTCATTGCCTAAAGGACTCACTATTCAAAATAGAAGAGAATAGAAGAATATTGTTACAAGGAGGTTTACTACCTTAGAGAAATAGAAAGATCCACCACAACAACTCTACACCATCCGTAGTCTTTGGCTCATTGCTTCTAGAAAATTCAAGTACACTGAAAATGCAGACACCTTTTGCTCACTTCTTCCTGTAGCCTTAGGTGTTTAAGCTCACACTCAGGTCTCAACACTTAGTCTTATTCACATCATAATTTGCATCACTCTACATCACACACATCTCCAACAATTAACCTTTCTTATATATCCTCCATGACCTCAAACAACCTTTTTTAGGTCGACTTCAATGAAATGTATGCACCTCAAACATGCATCTAATAAATAGGTCAGCACAAAACTCTTTTGTGGTAAAAAGAAGTGAATGTGGAACACAATAAGTGTTAACCATGACCCAAATATACATTGAAACCCTACACCAAGCTTCCACAAACAAAAAACCACTTTCGCAATCAGTGCTAACAAGCTAGGTTGACCAAACCTACATTCATGTCAATAAACAATCAATTCACTCTTTTCCATGTCTAGAAACATCTTGTAGACCATGATTCAACATAACAAAACATCCTGAAATATTCCAACACCATCAAAATATTCAAAAATACTGCCACAACCACCTGCAACTGAGAATACTATCATCATGTGCAACCAACCACACTGTCATCAACATACAACTCACTAACCAACCTTGCAGAACAACTGAACACCAAAAACTCCAAGGGAAGGTGGATACAAACAACATTAGCATTTTCCCAAATATGAAAGACAATAAACATCAATGTGGAGAAATGTGGACCAATTCTATTTCTCCTAGACAACCTTCTTCATAGGAAACACACTATCAAACACATCTTCCATTGCCACATGATCCAGAACTTGAAAATCCAGATATAACACCTCTGAACACCTCTAATCATCTCATCCAAACTGCATAAGAACATCTTCAACCATGAACAAATGCAGAGCACAATGCAAAACACAATTTTTTCACCCTATACACTCTTTATTCAAATTTTATCAAAAGCACTTGGAAACCAAGTGAACCAACTACATCAACAACATCACAAATACCTTCTCATCAACACCACACTATAGATTGAAAAATATCCCCATCTACAACACCAACAATCTCCCCATCTACAATACTTGCTCATCACCACACTAGAGACCTTAACAAAGGTTGATAATAATGACAACACTAAAGACAACATAGTGCAACAATCTTCCTAATGAAATCAATGACAACACATCTCCCTATTGATATCAGTGATAACACATCTCCTTGTTGACATCAATGACAACATTCCAACAATCTCCCCCTTTGTCATTGATGGAAACACCATCTCTGAAAATTATCAACAAGAAAAAAACTTTGATCTTCACCTCTCAAGAAGATCCAACTCTCCCCCTTCAACTCTCTGCCTTAGTGAGACATTTCTTTCATTTTAGAATTCTTTTTCTCCTTATTTTTTTTATACTTTTCTCTCCACATTTTTTAGAATTTTCTCTCTTCTCCTATGACATCAATGGAAAAATTGCAACACCTATATACTTCACTTCAAGCAACGTCTACAAACAACTCTTTCCGATTTAATTTCTCTCCACTGCTCTCTTTCCAATGCTTTCTCCCCCTAAGGGGCACAAGATATGCTCCCCTTGAATGCACCAACCAAAGACACCACTACCTACTCCCACTAAGAGGTATCTTTCATCAGTCTAGGACAAAGAATAAATCTTGAATTTCTCACCTGGACAGATGCACACTCTTATGCATCTAGTTAAAGCAAGGGGCAATAACCCCTAGTTTCTACCAAGATACTCAAATGTATCTTTTGGAATAGCCTTTGTGAAAATGTCTTCTATTTGATCCTTTGTAGGCACATACTCCAACTTCACTTCATTCTATGCAACTTTCTCTCTTAGAAAGTGATATTGGATAGAGATATGCTTTTTCCTTGAATGCATCATAGGATTTTTGAAATGTTGATAGAACTTGTATTATCACACAAGAAAGAAATAGGCTCATCATATGACACTATGAAATCCTTCAATGTATACTTCATCCACAACACTTGTGTGTAGCATGATGTTGTTGCAATATATTCTACCTCTACAGTAGATAATGAAACTGAATCCCGCTTCTTACTTAACCATGAAACCAATCTGCTTCCAAGAAAGAAAGCACCTCCACTTGTACTTCTTCTATCATTTGTACAACTTTCCCAATCTACATCTGTATAAGCACTCAAAGAGAAATCAATATCCTTAGGATACTATTGTAGACACTAAAAAATTTCCTAATCAATATCATACACTTAAAACAGATTTACTAACATCATTTCCTCTTTAACCCATCCTCTTTTCACTTAATTTATTTAATTAGCCTAGCTAATTAATTAATTACATCATTTTCATCTATTGACCTAATTAGTTTAATCAGGTTAATTTATCTCTTTTTTCTCTAGAAACATTTCATCCTATTAAATAAAATAAATTAAAACATTTAATTTAATTCCCTAAGTCATCTTATTTAATTAAATAACCCTAAGTTATTTAATTAAATATCATTTCATCTCTCCCCCATTCATTAAATCAATTAATTTAATATCACTTTAATTCTTCTAAATCCCCTAATTGTGTAATTAAACCTTGTTTAATTAACAATTAAACTAACTTTCCTCTAAGCAAAGGGAATATTCCCATGGAATATTCCTTATCCCCTTTTTTGCACAATTAAAACTTTGTTTTAATTTGTAAACTACCTTTTTTCCTCACTTAAAGGAATATTCTCTCTTCTCCAATCATCTCACTTGGCTTCTTGAACAAGCTAAACCTTTAACCTTTTGAACAAATTACCTTTGACCTATGTGAGCAAGTCAAAAATGTGTTTGTTTGAGGTAAATGTGCGCCCTTGATTAAATCCCATCATACCTTCTCATTCGTTGATGAGAATCCATGATCCATGCCTCTCATCCCCTTCATCTTGAACCATTGATTAAGCTTTTTGATCTCAACCCTTGATTCTTCATTTGCTCTCCTATAAATAGGTCACTATTTGGAGAAAAATGGATCCATCTTTCAATTGCAAACTTATGCTATTGAATTCACTTGCATCCATACTCTCAATTTACTCACTTTTTAGCTTATCTTAGTTAATTTCAATTGCATCATAGCTTAGAGAATCCATTAATGGCTTCCATGCATCCATCTTAGCTTGTTTATAAATTAGGGTTTTCATCTTTTACCTTAAAATTATATTATTAGCTTAGCAATAGCATAATTGGTTCATTTTTAGCATAAAATCATGGTAACTTAGCATGCATCATGTTCATTTTAGCATAAACTAGGTTTTCATCCATTTAACACAATTGTTTCATTGATTGATTCTCTTCCATAGAATCAATTGAAACCATCTCACTAATCACGAGATTGGTAAAGGGTCATCGTTTCACATCAACACAACACCAATTCCAAAATAGGATAACTTTAAGATGGGCTATATTAGGAATTTAACTATTTTTGTGTAGTTTGTAGCTTTCATTAGATTTCCATTTTGAATGATCTTGTCTGTAGCTGCAAGTACGTTTGGAAAATTTATGCTTCAATTCATCACGAGTCAAGCATAATCGACCCTCTCTGACATTCCCTCGTCTCACATTCTGGCACTAGAAGGAGGGAAAATCGATAATCTAACCCTTTTTTAGCTCGAATTTCATTTTATGTTATTTTGCAGGTTGCAGTGACACCCAAATTAAAAATAGCGACGCTATTTCAATAGGGTCACCATATAGCGACACCCTAGAAATTTGAAACACCAACACTGAATTAATGCTTTGATGCTGATTTAAATATGGCAGCACATATTTAATCTAGAGGTATCAAAAAGTTTAAACGACCACACCCATTTTCACTAGTCTATCGTGTTCACTGTTCCTGTTGTAGAGCGATGCCCATTTTCACCAGAGCGATGCCCAAACTTTAAATTGCAATGCTATCATGTTCAACAATGCCCTACTAGGGTAAGAAATTTTATGTTTGTTTTTTTGACATGTGACTTAATTTCTTGGATTTATCTGACCACTAACGCATGTATGACTATGTTCTAGTTATAAGGCTAATAGGGTTTTGCAGGTTTTAAAGAAATGGAATGAAAGTGAAGAAAATATTTTCTATCTTAAATTCTATAATTGTAACAAGCGTTTGATGCTTTGGGGCAATTATAACCCAATTTCATGTTTTCTACTTTTAGCTCTAGGCAACACACTAGATTTTAATTGGGTTTAAACTGAACGGTCAAAGTTGGATAAAATTGAACCTTCACATCATCATTTCATTTTTGGCTTAAAATTGAACAAGGAAAACTTTATTTTTCAATTGGTGCTTAAAACGAACTCATCACTGCTTTGAAGGGTTAAAACTTACAACTGTTTTCTATGTTTTGTGGTTTTCAATGTTGTTCGTGGATGTGTATGCAATACTCTCACACCATTTGGTGACCTTTAGAAATAGAAACATTCTCTAACACTTTTCAAGATCACCTCCATCTTTCAATTGGGTTTAAAATTGAACAATCATGCTAGTGTGAGAAAGAGACATTGTGTGTGCTCCCTCCTTGTGCTTTACGTGAACTAGGCGGTTGAACTACAAGTGTACTCCCTTGCTTTTGTTATCTTTAGAGTGGCCTGCCTAAGAAAAATTTGAAGGCAACTCTAACTAGTTTTTCACTCGGGCCGGTATATGAATGGATAAGACTAAACTGTCAAGTCCTCATGGTATGTAGGCCTTATCTGTACAGTGTCTTTTGGAATGGGGTACTACCGTAAAAAGTATAAGATCCCCTAGTAGGATTGATTAAAGCCTTTAGTGGCTTGTTGGACACTCGCAAGGTACCATGTCCCTGATTTCCCTAACTACAACCCAATTGTTTAGCAAGCTAAAATCCTAAAATATTTGTTGGTGTAAGAACGGTCATTTTGAAGCTGCCTCACATCTATACTATTCAATTGTGGAAATAGAAAAATTCCTTTAATCTTCGAATTTTAAGGATTTTGAGATTTGGTGGTCCCGAGAAGTGTGTGCCAAGAAAGGGGGAGCCAGTGTCACCAAATCTCTAACTGTTCACATTGTTTAGTGTTTGGAGAAATCCTAGTATAGGGACTCAACAAATATGGTCATTTCTATCATAGGGTTGTAAATGATTGTGAGTTAGTTTAACACTTTGCTTGGTTTCAAAATGATTAAAAAACAAACATTCACTATCATCCTCAGAATTTCAAACACTTTGGCTCGAATATGGACTTCTTGAGTTAGCCTTGATATTACTGCTTGTCCTAAAAAATTATCCTTGGTGATTTCTAAATATCTTGACGTTTATCTCAAACCCATATTTCCCAAAGACAACATAGGAAATTATGGCTTCAACCTCATGATTTTCACGAAATGGACATTGTGAAAGTTATGATGTTTTGGACATAAACATCTAGTTTGGAAACATAATCAAGACAAGCGTTTGTGGTAAAATCAATTCACTTAAGCAAAGATAAATTAACAAATGAACTCCGCATGACTATTTTGAGACCAATTTCTCCCGTTGAATAACTTGATCTTCCAAGTGTTATAATTTAGCCAAAATTTGAACTCATTAATGAAGAACAAACTGATCTCATTAGTAGTTTGAGAAGCTTCACTTTTGAAAACAAGGAAACAAATACACAGTGGAAAAACACAACAACCATTCTAGATGAAGAAGAGGAACAAGTTGATATTGAGGCTAGAAGGCCCATTTTACCACCTCCTGCATGGCAATAAATATCTTCCTTTCTTCCATAAACTTAAACTATTGTCAAATGATCTCACACAAAGTTAGGATCCCAAAATCAAGGTCAACTAGTCATCACTTTAAACTTAGACATCTTAGCACAAAATTAGTCAACTACCACATTGAGGCACTCTATGAGAACATGAACAATTTGTTTATAAACTTTTATGAATGCACACTAAGAAAATATCTAGACATGTACACTTTCTTTTGGAGTCAAAATCCTGATCTTTTTACATGATACCAAACTCCTCTAAATGATTCATAAAATAGTCAAAATCCATAGGGGAAAACTTCTAGTGCTTCATTTCATACATATGAATTGTAGAACAAGGTTTGGTCAAAAGTGGGCTTCAATATTTTACCACAATTGTTACACCTTGATGAGAAACTTTTATGCTTGAGCTAGGAGAGCCCGAACAGGTTTGAATATTCCCATCCATCCTCTCATTTAAGTCAACATTGAGTCTCTAGGATTTGAATATTTTAGAGGTCTAGCATCATTCTCACTACCTGGATCTTGTCAAAACAAAGGTTCACTTTAGGTCAAAATTGGGTCAAACATCTCACTCACCCCTTCATCAAATTTCATCTCCCATCTCACCTATCTTTGCAAAATTTCAAATACACCAACACTTTGTGACTTAAACATGAAATCAAACCATGCCACCTGCTAACCTAGCTACTTTGCATGTGAAATGTATCATTTTCCATGCACCTAGCTATGTTAGTTATCATTTTTGAACTAGCTCATCTTGAAGGTCACAAGTCTACCCTAAATATTTCTAAGTTCATAAACATCCTTTATCCCAACATCAAAACATTAAACTCAAGTCAAAAGTGTTGTCCCAAAACGTTTGCAAAGATCACTCTCCATATCATCCATATTTTCATCCCCCACTATCAAAATTGCTCCCAAAAGACTTAGAGCATCCCTTTTACCTAGATTTGAGTCAACTAAAGAGTTCAAACATTACAAAACTTAGCACAAATCTCCCACAAGTGACACAAAATTTATGGTAAAGACTAGATCACAACGCAAGAGAATCATGGAGAAGACCAAAGTTACATTTACCTCAAGTGATCTGAATCCTTTAGAATTTGATCCTAGAAGCCATGTTACCCCCTCATAACAACTTTCATCACCATCGGGACCATATGAGATTGAAGACGTCACAAATAACCCCTTTGAACTCACTAGGGAGGAACTTATGGAACATCAAGCCTTTGAAAATATAGCTCCTACCTCTCCAACGTTTGTGGAAAAAAAATTAACACAAGGCTTCCTCATCCCATCACTAGGGATAAATTATATATATATTTTGAATCTTGCAACAATCCTTGCTAAAGAATTTGGAAATGAAATTTCATTTGAAAACAATACACTTGTGGGAACACTTGGAACTAATCCTCCACCCCCAACAACCACTTGGATGCCTAGCTTTGGTGCTCCTCCTGTTCTTGAAGATCCTAAACAAATACATACACATCTTGATCTTCATTACTCAACCATGACTTCATATCAAGGGCCCCCTTCTTTTTTTGTATCCATGAGTACCACAAGTGTTCCTACCATAACACAAAACAGTGTGGATCCCATATCTCAAAACAACACTCAAGGGCATACCACTACCATACCACAAAGTCAACCCTTGAAGAAAATAGGGACATCCTTACCTAATCTGCCAATGGGTTCATCTATACCCGTGGTTTCACAAAACACATGCACATCATACAACATCAATCCACCTCAAAACAATCCCTTGATTACAAGTTTGGCTTAATCGAGGAAGTACCTTTATCACCAATCCCTTGTTTACATCTTTAGCACAAGGTAATCCTCAAAACATAGGACAAGGAAATCTCTTCAATCAATGGACTCAAGGTCCTAGTGTGTCATTTCCATTGCAAAATTTAATAACATCATATTTTCCCACAATTCCCTTTACTATGCCAAATCAATCAGGACCTGAAACATACATTCCTCCACCTCATTCTACCATCTTACAAGGAATGGTAAATCAAGGGAACCCTCCACCTCTCACTAGCAATCCATTGCCTACTCAAAACATGAATATCCGTAATCCATCACAAATGTCCCAACAACCACTTGATCCCATATTGCAAGTGCATGCCTTAGCTTTACAACAAGCTTATCAACAAGTCATCCAACAATAGCAACAACAACAAGAAGCCTTATCCCAAAAACATCAAGCTCAACAACAAAATCAAGCTCAACAAGTAGCCTTAGGCCAACGACAACATCAAGCTCAATAAGAAGTCTTAGCACAACAACAAGCAACCTTAGTAGTGCATCAAGCAACACAACAACAACATCAAGCACAACAAGCAACTTTATTAGCACACCAACAATAGCAGGCCCAATGTCAAGCCCTAGTGGTGCAACAATAGCAAGCCCTACTAGCCAAACAGTACGACCAACAACAACAAAAAGGCTCCTATTATCCTCATTTGAACATCGTCAATCCAAACATATTAGGAACATATACATTAATACCTCCATCATCTTCACAGAATATCACACCATTATACCCCCCATACAATTCATCTGTCATCTCTCCATATGTTCCTCCACCCATCTTGCAAGACAATTTAGCATCACAATTGAAAATACTCTCACAGGAAATGTAGGACCTTTGTATGGGAAAGACAAAGAAACCTCATACACAAAACTTGTGCCCTTATCCATTTGATTGAAACATAGCAATGATACCCTTTCCTCTTGGTTTTGAAATTCCCAAATTTGACAAATATAAAGGGAGAGGAAGTCCTATGGACCATATCAAAGAATTCAATGTCATGTGCATGGAAGTGGCTTACAATGATTCATATCTAACATGCCTCTTCCCTTGAAGTTTAATAGGTCATTTTATGGATTGATTTTCTCATCTGCCTCCTAGTATCAAAAATTTTCAAGAAATTATTGATAAATTCATCGATCACTGGTCCTTTAGTCTTGACATGGACATTATTCTAGAAGAATTATACACTCAGACAAAATCAAGGAGGAAATTTTTCTAATTTCTTATAATGATGGAGGCAAAGAGCTAGTAAAAGCAAGTGGCCTATTCTTGACGAACAACAAATGGGAATCATAATAGCCAATCTCGATCCAAATATGTCATTCCACTTGAAAATGCAATGCATCACATCATATGACAAACTAGTACCTAGAGCCCTTAACATTGAGAGAGCTCTGATCTCACAAGGAAATACTCAAGCTTACAAAGACAACCGTCCTTCAACTAGTTCGAATGAGAAACCTCATGTTTGGGCAAAGAACAAGAACGTAGCAAATGACAATGTGCTAGATGCTAAGGTAGTCCTAAGTGCTCCTAGACCTAATAACAATCAAGTTGCTAATATCCATCTGATTGTGCAACAAATAAAACCTCCTTAGAATAATCAGATCAATAACACCAACATACAACAAAGGAAAACTACTAACATGAATAACTATCCCAAATGCAAGTACACACACTTATCAAAACCCATCAAGACGATCATGAAGAAATTAGTAGAGTCAAATTTGATAACACTTCTCAACTTTGAAAACTACCAAGAACCACAAGAAAAGCCATCCTGGTACAACAAGCATGATCTCCGTGATTTTCAGAAAATCAAAGGGCATAAAATAGTAAATTGCATGAAACTCAAGAACATCATCCAAGATCTCATAGAAAATGATACCATATCTATTGAGGTACCAGCGGGCAACCAAGATCTCAAGATATACAAGAACCCTATGCCAGATCATAACAAAGCAAATAACAATGACAAAGCTAAGGATTACACCAATATGAAGCATACCTATTTCAATTTTGTTGCCTCCTATGATAGCATTATCACTATTTTCACCATCAAAGGAGCTAGTATGGAATGTGGAGTCACCACACGACATGGAAAAATAACCATTCAAGGAGTCCCATCTCAATCTAGGACACAACCTACTTTTCCCACATCTAATCCTAGTAAGTAAAATCTTCTAGATTAGCTTAAATAGATCTCCGCATAGATATCTATCCTAGAACTCTTAAGGTTATCCCCCACACATAGGGAAATATTGGAGAAAGCCTTGTTTGAATCATCTATTCTTGAGAACATTGATACAAATCAGTTTCAAGCTATGGTAGGGCATATCACCAACCATCTTCTCACCTTTTCTAAGCAAGACCTACCATCCCAACCATCTCATAACCGTGCTTTACACCTTGAGGTTGTCATTCATAAAAACAAGGTCAAAAGAGTCTTGGTAGATGGAGGTGTTGGTCTAAACATTTGTACCCTACAGCTAATAAAAAATATAAGCTATTTAGAAGATACTATTGAGAAGACAAAGAGTACTACCATCAAAGCATATGATGATCAAGAATGAGTATCACAAGGGATTATTGAATTTCCAATCCAAGTATGACCTCTTATTGCAGAAAATACATTCCAAGTACTTGATCTTGATCTTCCCTATAACATATTGCTTGGTCGACCCTAGATCCATGCTCTAAAAGTTGCAGCCTTAAACTATCATCAGTGTGTGAAGTTTCCTTTTGAAGGTAGAGAAATCACTATCCATGGAGATCCTAAGCCTTTTTACTACTGCAAAAGTCTTGAGGCCAAGTTTTATAAGATCCCACAAATACCCAAAAATGATGAAGGACCTACACCATCAAGCTCATTTATTGATCCTTATCCCTATTAAAATTTCCCATTGTAAAGAGTATACCCAACATCAAAGCAGTGATACAAGATGATGGTTGTGGAAACTACAAACTATTAAAAGACACCTTTGTCTTAGGAGACTTACCTATTTCTCCTCAATCTCATGGGAAACCCACATCTAGCACCAAAGAACTAGAAACAATCAAGATGGCGGCTACTACCTTCACCAAATGGGGAGATTTGAATCAAGAAGATGTCAATGAGGAAGATATCTCTAAAATTCTCTATCAAGATGAACGACCTATTCCTATTCTTCCCATGGAAGATGACAACAAAGGCCTACAACTAATATAGAGCATGGGATATAACAAGAATGAGAAGCTAGGGCAGAATGACAATGGTTTACTGGAACCCATTGTTCTTGAGAAACGAATAAAGAATCTTGGCTTAGGTTGTATTACTAGCAAGGTCACATTTATTGGAAAAGGTATTTCAACTAAATGAGTTGAGGGTTCGTCTTGGTCACCTACATCGTGTGATGCAACCTTAGATGACTTTCCCCGTGATGTTGCTATCCTATTTGAGAACAAAACCCTCTTTATGATATCCATAATTTCCTTTGTCTCAAATGACCAATCAACTGAAATACGCCTAGTATACCCGCAACTCATTGACATGGACCAACAAGGACCATCGATTCTAGATTTATTTGAAAACAATGAAGCAATCTTACAATTCATGGGACTTTGTGACAACTTATCTTGGGTAGATCATAGAGAAAGCTTTGACATAGATCTCAACACAAGGGAATACTATGGGGAGATGATTAAATCCTTCAATTGCAAAATAAATGAAACGTAACTAACATGCAGATCCTTGAGTGAAAACCACCTAGTGGCACTCTCTAATCCCAAAATAGTAAAAACAAAGGACACTTCCAATGGTGAAAACCTCTCTTAGGTACCCAAGGATGAGGGATTCAATCTCCCCCTTATTGCAATGCATCCAAAGAAGTCAACAATACTAGCAGAAAAGGCCACTCCAATCAATGTGGGAACAGAGAAAGAACCTAAGATCACTTTTTATGTTGAATCCTTGTTAGATGAAGAACAGAAGAATCTTGCAACATTCCTCAAAGAGCGAAGGGCTAAATTTTCATGGTCATACACAAATATTCTAGGCCTTTATCCAAAAGTAGTTGTGCATCACTTAGCAGTCTATCTTGAAGCCAAACTAGTTAAGCATAAATTAGGGTAGATGCACTATCAAATAACTCTTTTGGTCAGAATATGCAATTATTTTAGAGATCTAAACAAGGAATGCTCGAAGGATAATTTACCTCATCCCAACATCAATCACATTGTGGAATTAACAGTTGGGCATGAAATTCTATCACTCATGGATGGTTTTTCAAGCTACAATAAAATCATAATCGCCAAGGAGGATCAACACAAAACTGCCTTCACTTGTCCATGGGGAACCTATTTCTGGAATGTGATGCCATTTGGGTTAAAGAATGCTGGAGCAACCTATAAAAGAGCAATGACCCTCATATTTCATGACATGATTCACAAAACAATTGAATATTATGTGGACGATATTTTGGAAAAATCAAAGAAGAGAAGTGAGCACATACAAGTCTTAGAACCTATCTTTGATAGACTTGAAGAATACAAGGTACAACTGAATCCAAAAAAGTGTGTGTTCGGGGTCACATCAGGGAAAATTCTTGGCTTTATTGTTTTACAAGGAGATATAGAAATTGATCTAGCAAAGGTAAAATCCATCCTAGACATGGAACCACCCCAGAAATTGAACTGGATGAGAGGATTACAAGGAAGATTATAGTCCATCATAAGGTTCATAACCCAACTATCATATAAGATTCACCCCTTTTTGTATCTTCTTCATAAAGGGACAATTTGCAAGTGGGATGAAAAATGTGATAAAACCTTCCAATAGATCAAAGATTATCTACTAACACCTCCAGTGCTCATGCCACCTATACCAAACAAACCATTGATTTTGTATATCTCAGCAACACCAACAACACTAGGAGCTCTTTTAGCACAACATGATGAAAATGGAAAGGAAAGAGCCATATATTGCATCAGCAGAACCTTGGTAGGCTATGAAATGAACTATTCACCCATTGAGAAGGCATGCCTAGTAGTAGTTTTTGCTTCAAAAAAGTTCAGGCACTACATGTTGTCACATCAAATCAAGCTCATTACAAAGATTGATCCATTAAAATATATGTTATCCAAAGCAACCCTCACAGGACAAATGGCTAAATGGGTGATGATCTTGATAGAGTTTGATATAGAGTATGTGGAGCGTAAGGAAATCAAAGGACAAGTGATCACAGACCAACTAGTAGAAGCACCTATCTATGTTGAGAAAACTTTAATATCTGAGTTCCCTAACAAATTAGTGTTAATTATTAATCTCACAGCTCAGTGGAAGATTTACTTTGATGGATCGTTCACTTGACATGGATTAGGAGTACGCATTCTTTTCATCACCCCCAAGGTGGTTGCATCCCAAAGTCATACAGACTATCATTTTTGTGTACCAACAACATTATTGAGTATGAAGAACTAATCACAAGTCTAATGATAGTAGTTTAGTGGTAGATTCAAGAGATGAAAGTATATGGAGGCTCATAGTTGGTTAACAACCAAGTCAATGACGACTATCAAACTAAGGATGACAAGCTCACTCTTTACAAAAAGATGGTGGAGAATCTGAAAGACCTTTTTATAGAAATAATTTTTTAGCAAATTCCTCGTACATGAACAATAGAGTAGTAGACATCATGGTAACAATCGGATCACTACTAGACATTCCAAACAACATCCTCAAATGCGAATTCTTGGTGGAACAACTTCTCATACCAAGTTTCACAATCCCTGAATCTAAATTTGTGTGTCATTGTTGGTCCTAGATCCCCATGGTACCATGACATCTTTACTTACCTTAACAGAGGAACCCTTCCATCTGATATCACCCTAAACCTTAAAAGGACCTTTGTTAAATAGGAATCTTGATTTGTGTTCCTAGGTGATACCCTTTGCCATCGAAGCATCAAAGGAACATTATTGTGATGTCTTAACCAAGAGGAAACCTTAACTACTTTAACAGAAGTACACAATGGAATATGTGGATCCCATTCTAGTGGTATTACATTAGCTAAGAAACTGTTGACAGGGTACTATTAGCCAACCATGGAAAAAGAAGCTCATCAGTATGTGCATAAATGTATCCAATGTCAACAACATGGAGATTTAATCCATGCTTCGTCTCAAGAATTGCAGCCAATGATTACACCATGGCCTTTTTCACAGTGGGGACTTGACCTCATAGGAAAAACCACTCCAACCTCATCCAATGGCCATAAGTTTATCATAACTGCCACTAAGTACTTTACTAAGTGGATTGAAGTCATTCCTATGACCTACATAATGGGGAAGCAGATAGCCAAATTTACCATGAACTACCTAATTTTCCGTTATGGTGTTCCACAAACCCTCATCTCAGACAATGGAACTCCTTTTAAAAATTAGTTTCATTTCCTACAATAACCACTCCAAATCAAAATATAATATTCTTAACCATTCCAAAGCTACACCTTCTAGAATGGAAAGACCAATAAGGCATAAAAAATAAACATATATGACAAGATTGAAGACAATATAAAACTAAAGACCACTTGTGCTTGTAAAGCTTCTAATTACAAAAAGGAATGGAAGTGTCCAATGCTAGAAGATAATAGTGTCCAATGCTAGAAGATAATAGAATCATAATCCAATCCTCATTAGAAAAGAGATAATTCCAATCTCATTTTATTTTTTTCCAACCATCAAACCATTGCATATCATGAAGAAAATGTTTCTAACCCTAATTGAAGGTGAGAGTTCTTTTTCTATGTATGAATTGATTTGAAAATTCAACCACCTCTTGCCAAGTCTTCTAGATCTAAACATGTTAATCTCTTTCAACTACCACTCATGGAAGATAGTCTACAATTTTTCCTTGTGCTCAAGGGTTTTTCATTGAAGCATTTGAATCTATCAAAGATTAAGGCCATTTTAAATCATTTTTGGTTTTAAGGTCAACACATTCTATGCTAATATTGTGGCATATAACATTCAATACCTTTAGGAAATCTTTCAAAATCTTATTGAGGTAGGTTTCCTAATATTCCATTGTAATTTGGCTAAAATCCTTATTTCAAGCAATTAACAACTCATTAGGTATTTTTTTGGCTATAGGTAAGGTTAATTCAACTTTTACTCATATAGCTTATGAAAAGATTCTAGTAGATCTAGATATCTTTGAGTATCTTCTTGTAGACATTATCCACGTGTTGTAGGAAAATATTGGGTTCAACTTGTAGACTTTGAAGGGTTTCCATTTCATTTTTTGATATACTATGATATAGGCCATGTTGTTGAACATTTTCTTATTAGTAGACACAAGTTGGCATGTCATGCCACAAGGTCAAAATATTCTCTCCCACATCATCTCTTTGTCACGAAAATAAAAGAAAAACCATGTCCTTCAGTCACCATAAGATAAGAAAGAAAATTTCTATCACAACCCATCAAGAGGAGGCACCCTCCCAACTCAAATCTCTCTTATAGAAGGAGATTCATAAAATATGGATTCACCAAGTATCAAATGCTTTCCAACTATCAATCAATGATTTAGGGTATGATGAAGGAATTCAGACTCCTATGTAAAAGTGTAAGAAATCACATACAAATGTGACTGAAGTTTGCATTTTATGCTTCTTTTCTCACATGTCCACATGGATGGGAAGTAATTAGGCATAATTTAGTTCATCAATTATTTTTGTATATCTTTTTATTTTTGAAAAAACTATTTTATATCATTTGTCTCATTTGTAAGGCATATCATTTTTTGTCATGTTTATCTTAGTTTTCTAATAAAAGGGGTGAAATCACTTAACCTTCCTTTACTCGTCATAATGAAAAAGATATCCCTAAAAGGACTATTACTCACACACCCATAATAAGAGGATAAATTAAAAACAATCAAATCTCTACCCAAAGGAAGAAGATTGTAGAAAATTTTAAAGTTAGAGTTTAAATAATATGTAAATACCTCCCAAGTGTTAAATCTAAAATATGAATAGCATTTGAAGGAAAAAATTAGAAGCACCAACTATCACCCTTGATCCATTGTACTCCAAAAAGAAAACACTCTCATCACAATTGGAAATATAGATAAGACAAATATGCAAAAGAAATTAATTTTCCAACACTATTTTTCAAGGAACCATGTAATGAATAAATTGAAAAGAAAATTTCATACCAAAACATTGCACAATGGTAATTACAAAATTCAAATTGAACATTTGCTTATCATACAACCAACTTATTTTTCAAAACCAGTAAAATTATAATTGCCCAAGAATTCACAAAGGGAAATTAAAAGGTAGAACCATACTAGAAAAAGATGTGAAGCACAAACCAAACCTTGAAAAAATATTGCAATCAGATATTGGATATGTAGATTTCAAAAAAATAAGAAAATTTTCAGACTATTTGCAACAATTGAAGAGAAATATTTTCACACTAATACAATAGTTAGGACCACCTACTTTTTTTGTAACTTTCACTAGTGCAAAACAAAACTGGGAGCCATTAAAAGAAACATTGAAAGAATTGTACATCTCACACAAAAACAAATCAACATAAAACCAACAAGAATTACTTAATGAAGTTGACATTACCTATTTGATTAAAAAGGATTCAACCACTTGTACTCGCAATTATAAACATAGAATTAATGCAATGAAACAATTAATATGTTTAGATGAGATATTTTTCAGAAAGGTATTGGACTAATTTTCAGTTACAAAATTCCAAAATCGAGGAAATGAACATGACCATTTCAGGCTATGGGTTAAAGATGCACCTATTTATGGAAAAGATACTAATACTAGTATTGAAAATTTTGTAGATAGATACATAACTTGCAATACCAAAATTTTAAATGAACAAATGGTTAAAATACATATACATCACCATACTAAACAATGTGGCAAGACCAAAATAAAAGCCGCTTTGGTTTTCCACAACCACCAATGAAAACAACAAGAATTCTTGAACCATGCATCGATGAAAAAAGAAACACGTGTTTTGCTAAAAAACTTATATCCACTTTAGAATGTTCAAATTATGTTTTCTCTACATCTCTTGAGGATTTCCTAGTGAACATAAGCATGGATGAAGAAGAATGTACATATTGGCCATACAATCTACATTGCTTAGACCAACAATATTTTTGAGAAGAAAGCCAACTCACATTTGGAACAATACATTTTGTAAAAAAATTCTAGATCTATGGCAAGCAAATACAGATGCATAATTTGTTCTAAATGCATATGCTGCAGCAATGCACTGTAGCTCATACATGAAAAAATGCAATGCCTTAATAAGAAATGCATTTAACAAAATACAAACAGAGCACAAAGAACATACCATTGATGTGATTAAAATGATAACAAGACTTGGAAATGCTTTGCTCAACCTACAACAAATGTCTACTCAACAAGTTGTACACATTGTGTTTTCACTTCCTTTTAACTATAGTTCAAGGAAATGCATATTCAGACACATCAAATACTAAAAACTGTACATTTATTTTGAAAAATTCCATATAGCTAAAAAATGAGCAAAATGATTCAAAAAATGTTGCTTGTAAAAAATTAATTGACCATTATATTGCATGTCTTCAAATGTTGGAAAATGTTTGTCTAGTAGAACTTTTCATAGAATACAGAACTAGAAAAGGACAATTAAAAAAAAGTAGACCAAAAAGTAGTCAATATATAAGATACAATAAACATGTTGACATAAAAAACTATTATAGGGAACAACTTTTAATGTATATCCCATTTTCCATAGATGAAAAAATGTTGAAAAAAGGGTTCACAACATGGGAAAAGGCTTTCGTTGCTAATGAAAAAATAGTAAAACTTAATCAAGAAAAGTACACATATCATATAAATGAGCTATGGGGTGATTTGGAATATGATATTAATGATGTCAATATTGAAAACAAGAACTATACAAAAACAAACAATGCTGAAAACTTCAACATCAAATATAATGAACAAATACAATTTGCAATCGGATCTAGACACAATGAAACTTAAATTCTACAACAAAAAAATGAGAAGGCCATTTGAAATTGCTAAACATCCAAACTTAGTTGACAACATAGAATACTACAATCTTCGAAGAATGTTAAACAAAGAGCAACAAGCCATAGTAAAGGACATACTAATAAAAAAACAACATAAATTACTTGAACCATTGCATTTGTTTCTAATAGGAGGTGCTGGAACAAGAAAAACATTCACTCCCAAAGCTATATGCCAAGGCCTATTGCATATATATACAATAACTCTATTGATAGTGACCTAGATAAGATAAAGGGCTTATTACTTGCATACACAAGTAAAAAAACTTACAATATTGGAGGCACAACTTTGCACTTTGTACTATTCATACCATTTAACAAATCCACTCCTATTCCATTGAGCTCAGACAAATTAGATATATTGAAAAAATAATATCAACAATTGCATATTATCCTTATTGATGAAATCTCATTAATTGGAGCAAGAGTGTTGCATGATATTGATAAAAGATTGTGTGACATCATGCAAACACCTACTAAAATTTTGGTGGTTTAGACATTATTTTTTGTGGTGATTTCTATCAAGCAGAACCTATACATGATTGTCCACTGTTTCAAACTATAAAAATACACACTGAACTAGTTCCATACATTTTTTGGGAAAACATCAAATGCTATACCTTACAAATAACTATGAGAAAAAAAGATGAAATCTTCATCAAAATTCTTAACAGAATACAAACAAACTCTCAAATAGATGGTGACATAGCATACCTAAATAACAAATGCTTAAGTCCTACACCTACTGATCCAACATTTCCATTTCTTTCTTACAAAAGAAAAGATGATAATGCACACAATTAGAAAACATTATTTTCTCTTCCTGGAAAACTAATAGCAATCAATGCAATTGATGAACAAGATAATTCTGTTAATGTAGAACAATTGTTCAAAAATAATACAAATCTAGCATACCAAATTTTGTTTAAAAAAGACATATTTGTTGAAATTTATGGTGGAAACTATGATACATAGGATGGTCTTGTAAATGGATCAGATGGAATATTCAAAACATATACACAAAATGCTGACATGGACATTATATGGATTGAATTCAATGATCATCGTATAGGAAAAGCTCAATCTACAAAACTATCACATTTAAACCAAACATATATTAACAATGGATGGGTACCAATACTCTGAGTTGCCAAACCAATCCTAAAACTAAATGCTCAACATAAGAATATTGTTAGAAAACAATTCACAGTACAATTAGCATGTGCTCAAACAATACATAGATCACAAGGGCTTACAATGCATGGCCTTGCATCTGAACGATTAGGTGTACACCAACATGGGTTAGCTTACACAGCTTTTTCCAGCACATCAACAATTGAAACATTATATTTGTTAAGCCCTTTAACAACAAAAAACTTTAAAGTAAAAATAGAAATCATAGATGAAATGACACGGTTAGAAACAATAGCTAAGTGGATTCTTCAAAATTACATACATTACAAAAATCAAGCATCATGTATTACCATATATACATTTAAACACTTGTCATTTCCAACTACACAAACAAGACATTGTTCATGACAAAGATTTAATATCATCAGACATTATTTGTTTGTAAAAGACATATTTGGAAACACCAATAATAAATGATGTATTACCAAAATATAATTGCTCTGCAACATACCATATACACAAAATAATGACCTGCACAAAAAATGCAATTCCACTTATAGAAGATAATGTTGAAGCAATATTGAGTACACTGATATTTACTAAACAAAGCCTTTATATTTGTAATATCTATGCCAAACCACCAGCATCACTTACAAATATTATAAAAATTGTTAACAAAGCAATGACAATTGCTTCTACTGGAAGCCTTATTTACATTGTAGGTGACTTCAACATTGACATTTCCAACTCCAAAAAAAAAAAAAATGCTTAAAGAGAACATGCAAATACACAAATTGCATATGTTATAGGAAAATACAAAAAAAAATTCAAGGACCATTATTGATCATGTGTGGAAAAAGAATTATGCAAATACAAAAAAAATTTAAAGATTTGAATTGTACTGGATAGATCATGATACTCTTCTATTTCATGTTGCCAACATCGTCTAGCCATGCTCTGCATCTTGGAAAAGGTAATCATGTACAAAAAATTTATATGAAAAAAGATTTTATAGTCTACATACATTAACTATTACTCAAAAAATAGTACTTAAACTAATTAATTATACTATTGTGCAAATCATAATTCATATAATGAAAAATAATAGAAATATTGTTTTGCAGGTGACTTGAAATCATGAATATTGGGAAAAACAAAGTATCTACTTCAGTACCTACAAAAGCACAACAAGGCACAAATAATGAGTAAATTACATGGACAACATACATAATTTATTTTCTTTAACAAAATATCATCTTGAAAAACCTTAGTTCACTAACACATTTGTTTTGTCAAAGGCAATTTGACATGATTAAAATTAACAGCACTCTAGCAACAACTATCCATACAACCAATATTACATTGGACAAAAGGTATTTATACTAGCCAAAAATCAATTACAAAACAATTTCCAAATATATAAGAAATATATCTAAATGTAATAAGAAAAACAATACTTTATTAGTAGATTACTATACAAGTACAAAAAAATGTATTTTGCACTTTTTCAAAAACATGAAAATCAATGAAGAAGACCTTGATGTAGATGATCTTGATGAATCTATCTCTATACCTGAAAAAGAACGCATAAAAAAAATGGCCATACATGTCATTTCTTCCAAATTAGTAAAAAGTTAAATAGTATTTTCCACAAATTACATGACTAACAATTGCATTTCTTGCTACATCCATTTGGAAAGCATTGAACTAAATAACACTTCTATGAGAATGACCATTCAAAGCAGCAAAGAAAGGTATTAATTTTTATTAGTCTTCTTTTCTACCAATTTTTGTTAATAAGCTATGTATACACTTCTACATTTTCCATAGATTTCTACAAACACCAACATACATATAGTAAAAAAAACTTTAATTTATATTCACACAATTGAGAATAGCATGCATTTTTTTTAACTACATAAGAATGCATAACAAAACGATGAGAATTGTCAATTCTTCCAAATTAATGAAATGTTACATAGTAATATGATCCACAAATTTCATGACCAACAATTTTGTTTCCTACTACAGCCATTTGGAAAGCATTGAACTAAATAGCACATCTCCTACTAGAATGGCTACTCAAAGCAACAAAGAAAGGTATTAATTTTTAATAGTCTTCTTTCATACCAAATTTAGTAAAAAAGATATGTATATGGTTGTACATTTTCCATAGATTTCTACAAACACCAATATACATAGTGATGAAAAATACTTAATTTATATTCCCACAATTGAGAATAATGTACATTTTCTACTCTTCAATGTTCACAACTATAATGCATGTTTATAATACATAATTAACTACACAATTCATTTTTACAGCCTAATTTTAACAAACCCAAAACCTAGTAGAATATTGGAGCTTTGCACAGAACAAACTGGTTTGGTATTCGAAGGAGATGTTCTTGTTGTATATGGTCCTACTTCTACCAAGTACACCAATACCCAAAGGAAGGCAGGAATAGTACATGTGGATCTTGTAGATTGCAATGGTCAAATGACTATAACTGTAAACGTTAGCAACAATCTAATAAATACATTCTTGCCCTATATGTTTGTTGGGTCTAGTATTCACATCACCGACTTTTTAATCAAGACTAAAACTCAATATGAAAGAGGTAATGCAAATTGTTGCCTTGTCTTAACCAATAAAAGCATAGTAGAAAGTGTTCCAATTGTTTGCAAAAAATGTAGATTAACTCCAGACGTTACTATCTCCCAACTAATACAAGCATAACTATCTCCCAACTAATACAAGCAGACTGCAACTATTTTCTTGGCTCATTTGGAGCAATAGGGACATCTTATCATTTGAACAAAATCCAATTCGAAGTGCATGCCAAAGATGGAGATCTCCAAGAAGACATGACAACTATATATATCTAACCATCTTTCTTTTATTTTCATATTCAACTTTACTTATTTACTTAAATTCATTAACATATTTATTTTGTAGGTTGTTATCCCAAGTGCCAACATAGATTTATGTGTATATTTACAACAAATGTTTTCAAAAATAGACATTGCCACTGCTCCTTTTCAAAAATGTAGTTAGAAATGGTTAACAAGGCACAAACATAATGCACACAACACAATCAACATATTTTGAGGAGCTCAACGATGCATGTACAAGAGCACAATTGTAAAATCTTGCAAAATCTAACATTCAGGCAAGAGCACAAAAAATAATAATTTTATTTTTACATTTATACAAACACATTAAATTATTTTAGTTCCCTACAAAATACATACAAGTTATTTTTATTCACAAGTACTTGGGACACTCAAGCCAAAGAATGTCCACTTTCCCCCCTTCGAAGCTTGTTGTAGTACATGTCATTGCTCCATGCTACTTGACAAGTCTCTTGGAAAAGGATTTACCAATTGCACATACTGCAAAAGAACCACCCAACTTTCCTACTGTCACAATCTGGCTTGCACATTGCATAAGAAAGAAGGAAAAATTGACTACTGCTTAAATGGAGACCTCCTTAAACAAAGTTTTCCAAAGCTTCAAGAAATAACATATGAGCAATATAAAGATGACATTTTTCCTATAGTGTTCTTGTTAAACATATTTCAGTTGCAAGGAACTTTTACACTATTTGTTAACAATTTCATTATGAAAATTGTTCAACAATGACTGTCTTATTGTTTCCAAAAATTGCACTTTCACAAACAATCTGCCATACTAGACTACAAATTTTGTATATGTAAATAAGTAATTTTGTTGTGTTTGAATTTTAGAAATGCTAATTTTAAAGACACTAGCTGAATAGGGATACAACCATGCCCATTTTCAATTTTTGCAGACTAATGCTAAGATCTGTTTTCTTTCAGTCTATACCTTTGAACCATTCAATATCAGTATTTCTAACCGCAATGAATTTTTTGTAGTAATTGATTGAAAAAAAATTGTAGCTAACTACATTGGGAGGGCTTTTTTACTACTCATTAATCTAGAGCAGCTATGTCATATATTTACACAGATAGATTCATGTAGTATTTTCAACCTTTAAAAAAATGTATTAGTTAATTTAGAGTCCACAGATAGGTTCTTTGAGATAAAAGGACCTAACATCATATAATATTTTTTGTTACCTGAGAGCCAAGCTAATTATCTCTTGCTAAAGGAAATGGTTCAAGTAAGTTTACAATCATCGATCTGCTCTGCTCTACTCTTAATTGTGCATTCATTCTATTTTTTTGCTCCATCTTGTGGGTCTATGATGTATTGCTATTATTTTTCTCTTATGATAAAATAATTTTATTACAAGTGGCGTTAAAGCTTTGATTTGGGATAATTCATGTGGTGTGGGTTATCTTCATTGCAAACAAATACCAATATATTGGCTAACTCTGTTATTTTTCTGCAAATTGGACAAACCCAATTTGGGTGAATATTCTAGAAACTTCCATTGTTTTAACCATGAAAGAGACCATTGTTTTAAGTAGAGATAATCATGAAAGTGTTTGTTGTTTTAAGTAGAGATTATGTGCATAATTCTATGTAGTCCAATGTTCTTAGTTCTATATTTTAGTATTTTACCCTTGGTGATCAAACATAGTACTTTCTATAAATCCTACTCCTAATAATACAAGATTCTCTAGCAACATGTTTCAAATTTGTGCTTTCTTGCTTCTAGAATTCTAGGAATAAATGCATAAGCTTTAAACTTTATTGAAAAACAAATAGTCTTTGTGAAGAAAATATGCTAGTATTTCCTTTGTCAAATTTGTAATTTTATAGAACCTTTTCCAATTGCTTGAATAAATGACTAGAGTTAGTTTTTCTTCAATTTACCAAGATAACTTGCATGACCTACATCTCTACAAGTGCAAGTACAAATCAAAGCTTACAATCTAAGCAATTTATTTTATTATAACTTTTAATAATCAGGCTCACAATACACACGTTTAAAGTTCAAACAGAAACTAAAGGACATTTTTGGCCTATGAGATCCCATAGTTAATTTTTTGATGAGAACCTTTACAACTTGTTTATGGTAGCTAGTTTGAAATACATTTCACAACAATTATCTTGGTGATTTGTCTTTTTAAGTTTTTTGATGAACTTGGAAAGGTTCTTGGTCTAGCTGTGGTGCTAGTTGGAGCAAGAAAGGATTCAGAGACCTATGTTCACAACAAGAAAAAATCTTGTGTAGAGGCACAAATTGCATCACTTGGCATTGAATTGCTAGAAGATTCCAATGAAGAGGAAGTTGAAAGGGATGTTAGGACTTTTAATGATGATCCATCTATTCATGGTGTTTTAGTACAACTTCCTCTTCTAGAGGTATTTCTTAGAGATCGCAAACTGGTTTAGTAACTAGGAAGTCACAAGGTGGTATTTATTTCATCCTGTTGATTATTCACATATCCATCAGAGTACATCATCATAATCTATCTCCTATTTAGGATTCTATTAAATAATAAATCTAACATTGATGACATACTTTGTGTACATCTTACGTGCATGTTGAAATTCTATTTCGTATAGATCATAAATATAATATGGATGGTAATTAATTATAATATAATAATTTATTTCAATTCTTGGATATGCACTTCCTCTTTTGCATTGAACTTTTTCTATGAGGCACCTGCACTGTCTTAACATATTTGGTACTTAGAGTGCATTAAACAATTTTTGTTTATCTTGCTTCTACTCTTACAATCTTTTGTAATAATCTGGCATTACCAAGTGAATATGTTGGTCCTAGAAGCATAGGTTATGATAAAATGTTAACTGTGAAGAAAAAGAAATTTAGCATCAAAGAATGACAAAAAAATACTTGGTGGGATTAGTAGATTACATGTATACTATAGCTAATCAATATTTTCCTGAGCATTCCAATTGAAGTTGGAAAAAAGGGGGAATAGAAAAGGTAAATTCACAAATAAAGTCTTAAAATTTTCACCATGCCAATTACTAGTGAGACTTAGTACTTTCTACAATTGCCTTTTGCAAACAAGAATAAAATTTATTATTTCTCTCCTAATGTGATTATTGATAGTTTATTTTCTATTTATTAATTTGGTTAGTTATCATAAATTTAATTGAATGTTGAACAACATATCAATGAGGAGAAGATTTTGAATGCTATTATCATAGAAAGAGATGTTGATGGCTTCCATCATTTAAATATTGGACAACTAGCAATGCAAGGTATAAAGCATTTATTTGTACCTTGTACACCAAAAGGATGCGTAGAGTTGTTGCTTCAATCTGGAATAGATATGACGGGAAATAAAGCAGTGTAATAGGCCACTCCAATATTGTTGGGATGCCTATTTCTATTTACTTTTTCAAATAAATATTTTTTCTTATATTGAACAATTGCCTCTAACATCATGATGTTGTCAACATACAACCCTTCCATTTTCCTCACAAATATTGTTTTGATTGATTTGAATGAATTCATCATGGCTTTACTTTTCATTATGTTGTGTAGTTTCACATGGAGAACCCTCATTATTGATTATTTTTAATTTTGATAGAGGCACAATGCAACTGTTACTATTGTGCATTCCTTACCAAAAATCCTATAGATTTTACTCATGAAGCAGATATTCTTGTTGTTATAGCAGGTGTGCAAAATTTGGTTCGTGGTGATTGGCTGAAACCTAGTGCAGTAGTAACTAATGTTGGCATAAATGCAGTAGAGGTATGGAACCTTCTAGCTACCTTTTTCAAAAAAAGTTTGTAAGTAAAGGATGGTTTTTATATAGGAAATTAAAACTATTGCTTCCACTTTTGTAGGATCCTAACTTGCTAAAAGAGGATATTGATTAGTCGGTAACTATTGCTTCAAGAATAGCTTCAGCAATAACTCTTGGTGGTCTTGGTCCAATGACTATTGAAATGCTTTTGTCCAATACTCTAGAGTCAGCAAAAGGGGCATATGGGTTCAATTGAGATTTTTGATGTTTGATGTAACGCCCGCCATGCAAACCCCAGAGAACACACACAAACAAATAATTTTTTTTTAAAACAACATAGTTGAACATGCAAAACATTAACCATAATCATATAACACATTACATTACACTATTACACTTAGTTCTCTGGGGCATGCGAGGTTACTTCACAAACCACTAACAACGAAAACAAAGGTAACTACAACACAATTCACTACTTATAGCTATATTCAATGATCACACAAGCTACAAGAAAAGATAGAAGTGATTTACTAACTTTGGCAATAGAGTCTACTTACTTAGGTCAGCTTACATACCTCTTACATTCTATTTTATTGACAAGTCCTTGCTCCCAATGCCTATACCTGCAAGGTCTACATGACTTGGTGCACACATCAGATCAAAGATAGTTAGCACAAGTTCACTAAGAGAAGCTATATAAATCAATGGCAGTTTTTACGTTATCGGAAATAAATGACAAGACTCAAACAAGACTCAGAAGAACAATCCTAGGGGCCCAACCTAATGCCTCGGGAGCTCATCACTTGATGGCCTTGCCTACGTATATAATTCACAGAGACACCGTAGTTCGACCACTTAGCTGCTCCAACTCATTGACTGACCAACCAAGGGTTCACTCATAAGACACTCAAGGAGGAATCTACCCAAACAAAAGTAACACAACACCACAAATACATGCTAAACTCAATCCTCTATTCATAAGCATTATGTGACCCGAATTATTGTCTCTTACAGAATCATCTACCATAAGCATCCGAGTAAACATCAACGTCTAATGTTAATTCGCCTATCACTGATTGAGAACCAAGCCCTCTTTCAGAGATAATATATTTCATTTATTTATTTATCTAATAAAACATTACTTAAATTTTGCAAGAACAAAGAACTTAATACTTACATTTGCCAAGGTTCTAAAGAAAGACATTAAATTTGTTAAAGGAGTTATTTTAATATACTCCCAATACTTCTTAACATCTACTTTGACTTCCCAAGATTGTATTTTATTCTAAGTCATAATTCACAACGAGTTTACAAGTATTTTACCATATTTAACGATTTTATAGGAACACATTTTATTAGTATCTTTCCTCGCAGTTCCCTTAACAAATTCACTCCTAATTATCCTCTCATGACACATATACGTCTTTACCTATAACTCTTTATATTTACACGTTTATGTACACATATCATTATAAATATTTATGTATAATTCCATATATATACAATTACATATATTTAAGACATATTTAACTCTTAAAATTAAGATTACAACTTAACATAATCTAATATCCATATCCCAATTTTCTAACTGCATTAAGAAGTTATATTAGGACTTGAAGAAAACAACATACACTTATTGACCTAAGGTAATACGATCCCAAATTTTTTTATTACCTAATGCTAGTAAATCCATATTCCCTTCCACTCTTCTTTTAAGATGGCAAAAATAAGACAATGATATAATTTAAATTCTTTATTATTATAATTATTATTATCTACAACCACCATTTACGAAACTGATATAATCCAATTGAATATACCTAATTTAAAAAAAAAAAAAACTATACTCTTTTCTAGAATATCATTAACCAATCAACAAGGAGGTCAAATACACTCAATAGCCCATGAAGGCCAACCAAAAAGGACAAGATGCAAATAAAAAAAATAAAAAAATAAAAAAAACGAGTATCATATATGACAAGGAGATGAAAGTGCCACATAAGCTATCAAATTGAAATTCCAATTTTAACAAACTAAAGCACTGTAAGACAGCCAAGGCACTAGAAGAGAAAAGCACGCAGTCTAGACAGAGGCACACAAGTGAAGGATTGTTTGACAGAAAGACTCATGGGGAATACATCGAATGGAAGATATGAGGCTGGGTGGGCTCCACTCAGTTCAGTTGTAAAGCCTACATAAATTTTCAACAAATGCAAGGATTGCGATGATGACACACAAAAACATTGAGCTAGTGAAGCACTTTAGAACACGTCTAATATTGTAAGCTTTCCTAATTTGCATGCAGTCACGCTGGTTAAGTGGGTAAGACGACTTATACAGTGTTAAAATATTCATTTTTGAAAAATCACAAAGGCAATAGGATCACACTACGCATATTTGATATAGATTTGATCCAATGTTCACTAAATACAAACGACGCCATGGAAAGAATATTGAAATCCATTTAGCATCGCATCATGAAGACCCTAGAGGGGAAACGAACAACACAATTTGACGACTGTAGCAACAAGAAGTTTTGAACAAAGGAAATCAATAATCATTGATCAAAGGTTTATCAAAAGAGTTCCAATCGACATTTATACTAATGCATATTCATATAAATATATCGATATATTAGCAGCCTTAAAACAAAATTACATAATAGAAAGAGGCAAACGTACACCTGAATATGCTCCAAAGACCTCGCTATGGCATCAATATGCTACACATAATACGTTAAGAGAGGAGGTAATTGCATGGCATTTTCAATTGCAATTCACAATCTCCAGTACTAAGGTAAACGTAGGACCAGGCAGTGGATACTAATAGGGAGTGTATCACGAGTTCAAAAGGTAAAATCTCAAATTTATATGCATATCCCTCAAATTGAATCTCAGATAAGAGACAACCGGTACCAAAACAAGGGCAAACCTAGTGTAATTTAGAAACCATGCTCTTAGATGAAGGTAGACTGGCAAGGGCTAAAGACAGATACAAAATTTTGGTGGAGGATAAAGGCACTGCAACAGAACCAAAGAGAAGTATAGAATTGCACTATAAGCTACGCACAAAACCCATTCGCGTAGACCGCACAGGATTAAGGGATGAGAGCTGCAAAGAAAATTAATTGACAGGGTGCTATTTGCATGCATACCCTTATATAACAATTTTAATCATTAAGGAGAAGCAACGATCATGAATTAATGTTCGGCTGTCAAGTGATATTCTGAGGGGTAGAAAGCATTCGGCCTTTACTCAAGGCTATATGCATATGCCAAACGGAAAGGAATACAATATTTCCTATTTGTTTTCATTTCGCAATAAGTAAACAAACGAGTGTAATAATATAAAACCGCATATTCAACCATGCATACATTTCAAGATCATAGACCAAGTTTAGGGGAAAACGAAACCTGATATAAACGTTGTTGAGACGGGAGAAGAACGGTGCTGAGTCCACTTCTACCTTCCCGCAACTGTTCCTTCCAAAACTATGCAATAACAACTGGTGTCCTTTGCTACGAGACAGAGGAGAAATGTCGAGGATAAAATGTAACGCAACAATAACCTCTTCCCACAGGCTTTGATCAACTTCAGAAAATCCACTCTCCTCCCAAAACAAAAGAATCCAAAATCCTTTTTGAAAACTTTTTTAAAAAAATTTCAAAGATGCATCCCCTATCTTTTCAATTTCTCTCTTCATATAATCTCTCTGTGTCTAAAGCTCACAAAAATCCAGAATAAAAGAATTTAATTCTTTAAAAGCAAGCTTTTCAGTTAGATATCAAATCACATTCGCTCTTTCATTTTTTTCATTCTTTTTATTTATTTATTTTTCTATTTTTCAATACTTTTTGTTTTAATCAGCTTTTGCAAGCTTTACTTGCAAGACACATTATCTAATTAATTTAAATCATTTATTCTAACAATTATCCTCAATAAAATAATTAATTAAAATAATAAACACTATTTAATATTTTAATTATCATTTAATAAACTCTTGAAAAAAAAAAACATAAATAAAACATTTAAAAAAAATTTAAATACAATTTAATCTAATATTTTAATAAACAATATTACCCTTAATTAATTAATTCAATCTCAACATATAAAATACCATTAGAAGCCCTTGTCATGTCTTCCTCTTCTGATTCCTTAGCCAGACTACCTGCACATCCAGGTAAGAATGGAGGGGTACTACATTTGATCCAAGCCTTTTGTAATAGACTTTAGATTACAAGTTTTATGAGGCTTGTAAATGAGTTATCTATTACTGAGCAGAATAAAAAGATCATTTTTTGTCGTAAGGCATTTTTTGGAGGCATTAGACATGTATAAGAGCACTTAGGACTGGATGCTTTCATTTTCTTTGTTGTAACATTTAAGCAGGTTGGTTATACATGACAACGTACAATGAAAGTTCTAAAGATCTTTTCTTTTTAAAGAAGATTTTTTATCACATATGTTGAATGGTTAAGGAAATCTTTGAACTCATTAATATTTACATAATGGTGGCAGCGTGTACATTTCCCTTTCTTCATGGCCTAAAAGTACAACCAGAGCATTTCATATGGTGCACACAGTTCACAGATATTTAATTCAATTCTTCCAATTATTCTGTTGGAAGCTATTCAAAATTTTGAAGTTAGCAAAATTTATTTGTTATAAGGGTTATTTTCTACTAGAAGACAAAGTTGATTCTATCAATGATCAAATTCCTAAATTTAGGTTATCACTGGTTTATCCTAACCAAATATTCCATAGCAAAGTTCTCCTTGTTTTGAATTTGAAGGGCTTCTTGAACAATATATAATACAAATGGAAAAATATTTCCCTTGAAGAAAGCTTATATAAGGGCTCTTTTACAACAAATTAATGTCTTGCTTGACAGTAACCTAATTGTCTTACTTGTAAAACCTTTTGACAAGTTTCAAACTTAAAAATAATTTGTGTAGATCTTAATAGTCACATCAACGGTCAAATAGTTGTTAAATTCAACTATTTGATTGATATCATGTCATTATCATCTCAACTTTTTGTAAGATTATACTTCACTTTTCCATATATGTCAATAAGTAATAATTTGGACATCTAATCTATAGAACTTAGGCAGAATATAAGAATCTTGCTAAGTTATTAAGTAGCAATTTCTGAACCACATCGTCTAATAGCTAATTTTTCTTTCTTTTTAAATAATGAAGGAATAAGAAAGAGATGTACATTGATACTCTATACAATTTTCTAATAAGTCTTGACTATTTCTGTTAGCGATTGAGAATTATGAATATCAAGTGTAACATAAACCAAGAAATTGACATATTTCAAGATTAAATTTATTAAATTGTTATATTATCAATATTGTTGCTAAAACATAGTAGACACAACAAATAAAAACATGACTATTCTTAAACATTTTGAAGGAACTTTACTACTCTCCAACTCTTATTTTATATATATACTTTTAAAATAAGAAATATCAATTTCATGGTTATTTTATTTTAAGTATTTTAAGTAATTATATAGAATGGTTTATATATTCATTTATAATATATTATATATTAACCAATAATTAACTACTAATGTAAACCGTCCAATGCAAGTTAAGTAAATAGTGAATAGTGAAACAATTTACCATGTTTAAATTATTTGTGTACTTAGTAAATTGTGTAACTATTCACTTAATTTGCATTGGAGGGTTTACAGTAGTAGTTAACAATGTTTTGTGGTACATGTTTTAAAGATATTTTTTTATTTATAATTATAATCTATTATTTATTTATTTATTTTAAATATCAAATTATATTAGAGTGAATAAAAATAAAAAATGATTTCATTTGTATTTTGAATATGAATATTTTAACAAATACATAAATGTCTCATTTTAATTTATTTCTTGTTGTATGTTGTAAAATGTTTTTAACTTAAAAATTAATATTCATATTTTAGATAGATCTATTGATATCTTAATTTTAAATAAATCTATTATTAAAAAATTAATGAGAGTATTCTTATTACGCTAGAGGCGTTATATAATGAAAGCAATGAAGGAATATTCTCTATAAAGTTTTTGAAGCTGCATTGAAAATGATAGGTAGGTGGAAGTCATGTGTTGCTTTTACTCTCGTTAATTAAAAAAAATTCAAGGTAAAAGATTCAAGTTAAAAATACATAAATATAAAACCAACTACCATTTCTCACAAGTGGAAAGAAGAATAAATGAAAGATAATACAATGTTACTTAAGATTCAAAGATATTTTTTATTAATGAGTTGTGAATAATTTTTTAAAAATATTTATAAAAATAATTCTCAAAATTAATTATATAAGTGATATTTGAATCTATATTTTATATTTTAAATACAATCTATTTGAATATTTTAAAAAATTAGTTATAATAAATTATGTAAAATGTTATATATATATATTTTATTATAACAATAATAAAATATGTAATATTGATTCAAATAATAAATTTAAAGTTTTATTAAAAAAATAATTAAGTAATATAAAAAATATTATATTTATAAATACTTAAATTAACTAAATATATAAGTATAATTGGCAAAAAAATGTTTAGAAACAAATTTTTATCTGTCCAAACTTTTTTAGTAATCAAATTGAAAATATCTATATTATTATATTACATATACACATGAAGAAATCAATATTAACTTTTACTTCAAAAATTATTTTAAATTTAAAAGGAGGGAGTTATGATTTCTTTTCGGCAAGTTTGGTAGAGACAAAGATTTGAATATTAAAGATTTGAAGATTTGAATATTAAAATTATTTTGCTGTTTCAACAGCGACTAAAGCTTTCTTTACATTCATTCTTTTGGTGGATTCTTTTCTTAGTGTTTCTTTCCTGCGTTTTCTATTTCATACTTGAAGTTTTGATTTTATAGCGATGGTCATGTTATATGGTATTTAATGCCTATAGTGCGATGTAAATATATTCTAAGTATGGCATTCAATTTTTTATATTTAAGTTCTTGTATTTGTTTTAACCTTCAGCGACTAAATCTTTCTTTACATTCATTCTTTTAGTGGATTCTTTTCTTAGTGTTTCTTTCCTGCGTTTTCTATTTCATACTTGAAGATTTGATTTTATAACGATGGTCATGTTATATGGTATTTAATGCCTATAGTGCGATGTAAATATATTCTAAGTATGACATTCAATTTTTTATATTTAAATGTGACTATTGTATTAGCTGGGTTGGAATTAGTGGACTGATATGTAGCAAGTTCTTGTATTTGTTTTAACCTTTAAACAATATAGTGCTTCACAAAAGTGCTTTGTAATGGAAAAGGAAGTTTATTATCATATATCATAATCAACTTCTTTTTCCATTATTAGATGTATGGAGAGAAACTCATAAACACAATCACATATCATCATATTTTAAAGTTATAATGTTTATTTTGAAGACTAAATATGAATCTACAACTTCATTAAAAAAAGATTATCATATACCATAATAAACTTCCTTTTCCATTACTTGATAACATGTAGTAGTTCTACTCCTTACTCTATACAACCCAACTATAATATTGATATAAATAATCATCTACATGTAATCTAAACTTCTTTATCAACTCTTATGAAAATAATTTTGTTGAATATGAGTCAATTCTTACTTTACTTAAATAGTGCTAATTGTAAATACCTCATTTAACAAAGTGTAAGCTATTCTTGCATCCATGTGTAAATATATGTAATGGAAGGCAATGCTGCTAGATAGATATAATCACAATTATGCACACATAAAAATAATAATAGAAAAAGATAATAATATTTGATTTCTTCCTTTTGTAGTAAAAACTATAAAGGCCTCTTTTGACTAGCAGAGGGGATAATTAATTTTTACTGTCCCCAAATACTCGAACCAGCTACATCTTTAGAGATACATCAAGTACAGGTAAGCTTCTCTTTCTGCAACCATGAAAATTTTATTGTTAAGTACAGGTATTTAAATCCTTCTTTGCCTCTATAATGATATTATATTCAATCCTCTAAAATAATTATGCAAGAAACATTTTGCACTTGTATATGAGTGTTATTGAAAAAAACAATTTTAAACATATGATTAATTTAAGTTATTTTACTCTTGAACACTTGTTGCTTTAAAATTAAAATAAGTCATTGCTTTAAATTTTTTACTATAAGTAGGGTGAAATGTGTATACCTTTGCCATTTCATTTAGTTTAGTACTTATTTTTAAATTTTACTATGTTTTAAAACTACCATATATATATATATATACAATAAATTAAGAGATATCTTTCTCGAGGTGCCTATTGCACTTTTATGTAAGAAATTTATTTCTCTATTGAGCATGTTTTCCCAAGAGGAAACCAAAGAAGCCTTGATGGTGTCAGGATCATAGAAGTTTATCCATAAGCATCTTCAATCTTCATATTATGATTCTTTTCCTTCTCATTTTGCATGTTAAATGAAAAACCTTGGAAAATTTTACTATTTTGAAAAAAAATAATGTGATTAAGAATTACATTTACACATAAGTTTATCATATGAAAAAAATTATATAACATTATTATTTACTATTATGATTATGATTATGACTTAGTTAGGATTATGATTATAATTGGGTTATGATTATGGTTATGGCTTAGTTAGGATTAGGGTTTAATTAGAATTCTAAGATAAAGCTTGGAGTAAGAGTTAGCATGGGGTTAGATCAAGGTTACAATTAGGGTTAGGGTTCAATTAGGATTAGAATTCAATTAAGATTAAGGATAGGTTAAGATTAGGGTTAAGGTTAGGGTTATAGGGTAAAGCTTTGCATAAAGGTTAGGATTAGGGTTAGGGTTAGGGTTAGGACACAACTAGAGTTAGGGTTAGGTTTCAACTATGGTTAGACACAATTAGGATTAGGGATAGGATTAATTTTAGGATATTGTAAGGGTTAAATAAGGGTTGGATTCTAATAAGGTTTAGGGTTAGGATTCAATTAGTATTACAATTAGAATTAGGGTCGTCATTAGAATTAAGGTTAGTATTAAAAATATAATCATGAATAGAGTTAGAATTAAGGCTAGGGTTAGAATTATAATTAGGGTTAGATTTAAGGCTAAGATTAAAATTCAAGTAGGATTAAGATTTAATTATAATTAGGGTTCTAAGATGAATATTAGGGTCAATATTAGGTTGAAGGTTGGTGTTAGGGTTAGGGTTAAATTAGGGCTAGAATTTTAAAATAAATCTTGGGATAAATATTAGGGTTAGGGTTTAATTAGATTTTGAGATATAGTTTGTGTTTAATTAGGTTTACAATTCAATTATGCTAGGGTCAAGACATGGTTCAATTAGGGTTAAGGTTAAGGTTTGGGTGATAGGATAAAGATTGGGGTAAATCTTAGGGTTAGGGTTAGGATTCAAGTAGGGTTAGGGTTATACTTTAATTAGGGAGCTCAATACAATTAGGGTTAGGGTTAATGTTAGGTTAGGGTAATGGTTCAAGTAGAGTTGGTTTTTAATTAGGCTTAGGGTTTAATTAGTATTATAGTTAGATAGGGTTGCCATTAGAAGTATGATTAAGGTTGGAAGAAGAATTACAATTAGGTTTAGGTTTAAGGTTAGGATTAAAATTAAATTAGGGTTGTAACATGAGTTTCAATGTTGGCATAGGCATCTTAATTTTTGTTGAACCATTAAGACACACAAGAAACCAATTAGTGATTTTTTTGGTTTATTGTTTTTCCTTGTAAATGTGCAATTTGACGTTACATTTGTTCAAAAAAATTTAATTTTTATAAGCCTACTTGGTTTCTTAAGCTATTTTCATTTTTTATTTTTGGTCTTCCTCATATTCTTTTGACAAGAAGCTATTAAGTCTCACTAAAAGGACTCAACTTTATTTAAAAATAAAAATGCTTCTAGCCCGATTCAAGGCATTATAATTTCAATTACTTGCATGTATGGTATTCTTGTGTTGGCATCGCTATTGAGATTATCTCCATATTAGTATTGGTCTTATTGAATAAGTTAACTGATATAGTTAACACATGTATTCACCTTTAATACTTTTCTCCCTTACTATAATTCTCCCATTTCCTAAGAGGTGGCTGGATTGTGCCTTCAACCCTTAGATTCCTATCATG
Source organism: Sequoia sempervirens (assembly GCA_007258455.2). Classification (NCBI taxonomy): domain Eukaryota; kingdom Viridiplantae; phylum Streptophyta; class Pinopsida; order Cupressales; family Cupressaceae; genus Sequoia; species Sequoia sempervirens. Next base: position 532,790,314 of record VDFB02000017.1, read on the forward strand.
CCAAGCTTTCTATATTCTTCTTCACAAAGGTCTTGAATCTTGATGTTTTAGTTATTGTGAAAGCTCTTGAATCTTGATGTTTTATTTATTGCCAAAGTTTTGATGTGGAGTTAGTACTTGGTATCTGGTGTATATGACAATTTATTGAGGTGATGGAATATCCCTTGCAGCCACTAAAATCCTATCTTCAAAATTGTTAATGTTGTACATAAAGAAGAAAGGAGCGAACCTTTGACATATCCATTATCCATATTGTCTTTATAACCACCATTTTGGTGGGTGGCAGTTACAAAGACAATACTGATAAAGGAGATACATGCAATGATCATGTTCATTTTCTTTCATCATTTTTAAGACCAAATGATCATGTTAATTGTCTACACACATTGAATTGTAGAGGATTTTTGACACTTGTAATACTAATGTCAAACCTTCTATGCCAGACATGGTACAAACTAAACAAATTGCTCGTAAGTTGATAGCAAGGAATACCCACTATTTACAATGTAAGGAGTGAAAAGCATTGACCAAGTCTGTAGAGGGGATGAACATGGATGGTGAAGCCTAGTTGAAGGAAAATGAGACCTTTTCTCATGCTATGCAAAGGATTCGTGATGTGAAGGCAGAAATCAAGTGGTTTGAGAAAGCAGTTGCTAGCATACAAGTAGACTTGGCTAGGAAACTACCTCAAACCCATCAAATGTCGAGTGAAGGCAGTAGTAATATTCCAATAAAGAGATGAAAGAATGACGAGGAGAACCTACATGTGAAATCTCCTCCTAAAATAATTGTAATAAGTTTCGACAAATATGAGGATTAGACACCTCTAACACCCTAAAGAAAACCCTTATGCAAATGTTGACAATAAAGAAAATACTAATGCAGAGGTTATTGATAAATAAAGTACTTATGTATAACTGTAACTCCAAGTACAAAACACGAGGTTGGTTAGCCTTTGGTTACAGGTCTGCAATTACACTACATGTACTCTTATGACACTAAAGTTGAATATTTGTTAAATATTGCTAGCAAAAGTTTTGACATTGCAATTATGTTGAAAATTTCTATGACTTAATTATCTTATGAAGCTTTTTGAACATTAGTACCACTGCTACCATCTCTATCTATAACTCACCAACCTCCTACACTAAAAGAAATTTGATACCAACAAATTTCTTACACTTCTCTTTGTAGTCTTGTAAGCTTTGATAATTCAATTGAAAATCATACAAACAAATTCTACAACTTAGAATCATACATATCTTTATAACCTATTACTTATTTATGAGTTTCATTTATCGTTTAGATAATGGCTACCCACAATGAATCTCCTTCTAGCGAACCATTAGTCCAACAGCTAGAAGCCCATGAGGAGTCAAAAAATTCAAACACACATGTGCTAAGTCTGATAGACAAATTGTACACATCAATTGGAGCCCATTCAAAAAAAATCATTAGAGAACTCCATGATGTTGCACTGCTTCCACATGGAGTAAACGACAAGAGATTAATGACATGGAAGAAATTTCCTGCAAATTACATACAACATGCAAGAAAGTTGCAAGATTCTCTAGTTTTTTAAGAGAACTTTATTATGCCAAGCAATACAAGGAACCAAGAGTTTCAAAAAGCGCTATTGAAAAATTTATTTTGTACTTGTATGATAATTAGGGTAAACACATGTGAAGCATATAGAGGGTTGTTCCAAGGTTGGTTCACTCTTATGAACAACATTTTTATGTAGACTTTCATATCTATTTTGTAAAAAATTGTTCATACATGTTGTATGTAGGTGGAAACCATGATTGACTTAGTCTTATGAACAATATTTTCATATAGAATTCAATGTCTACTTTTGCAAAATATTTTTCATATATTTTGGATGTACATGCCCTACTTGATATATAAATAGTCACATGATCACAATAATGAGTGCATTTATTCAAGGACCAATATCCAAAACATAATAAAGGTTTCATTTTTCTTCTTTGTGATGAAATTTCTTCATCTAATTATGCTTTAACTATACTTCTTATGTAATATTTGTGTAAATTTGTATTCTATTTAGAACCTTTTGAGTGCAATAGTATTTGATATTAAATGAAATTCATTTAAAAGAAAAGTGGATTTACCATTGAAAAACATCAATTTTACAAATCCAACTTCAATTATTTTCTAGATATGGTGCGACTGAGATTGAATTTTGAATCAGAGGAGAAAAAAAATAATATCAAAGAGAATATCACAGAGAATATCAAAGAGAATATAGAAGACGATGATAGGAGCAAATGACAAATGTTGAAAGGGAAGAACAAAGAAAAAGACACAATGAAGTCAAAAGAGAAAGCTCTGTTAGGCAAAGGACGAAATTCACAATACAAGATGAGATAAATGTAGGTGTACAAGGAAACATACAAAACCCAAATGGAATGCTTCACGATGATTTCAAAAAAATTCAAATACAATTTTGACATAAAATAGATAACTTGACAACACCAGGTATGTGTTATATCTATCAAAAATGCTACCTAGGAATGAAGGTATTTTGCACCTCTGAAGGTGTTGTTTGTAATAGATGTTGCCAAGAGAAAGGGAATCGTAGATTTTTAGCTTTAAATAATATGGATCTAGGGCCACAACCAGAAGAGCTTGTGAAATTGACTCAAGTAGAAGAAATGTTAATTGCATGTGTTAGCCCAATATTAAAAGTTACCCATGCAGTCGGTTGTCAATATAAATATGGAGGACACACAATAAGTTTTCCAAAACATGTGGAATATGTTTCAAATGTTTTTCCACATTTAATAAGAGAGTTTCCAATCATTGTTATTCGAAGAAGGGATCAATGTGGAAAAAATTATAACTTCACAATGAATAGGGATCATGTGCATAAGGCATTAAAATACAAAGTAGAGCATGACAAGTTTTATTTAGATGTCAGAATCAATGAAAATACTCTAAATGATCTCATAGGAAATTTTGATGAAAATATATTCAACAAATTACAAATAGTGCATATGGAATTTGATTATGATTCAAATGAAATTGTATTTGTGGGTCCAATCATGGAAATGGATCAAGGAAATATAATTGAGCATACTACATCAATGGCTTCTATGCCACCTAAAAGAGAAATGGAATTGATTCAGGCATGGGCTAATAACCTTGATGCAAATTCAACAACATTGATTGATTGGATAGGAATTGGTTCATATCCTATCAATGAATATGTCACTCTAGGATTACTTGATATGGAATTCACAACATTGTTCCTAATGCAGGAGCATCCAATGGTGTAAGGGATATCTTGCATCACCAAAAAATAGTTAAATTTCAAGTTTCTCAGTTTTTAGATGTTTTTACATTTTTGGATACCCTTTTCATCATAATTAAATTCCCAATTTATGGTTTTTATTTTCTATTCCTGGGTGGAAAGATATTGCAGTTTTAGTTTCCCAGATTTGCACTTGAAAATCTTCCGAGTTAGATTTGAGGCACTTAGAGTTCCTGGATCAGCCCCGAAACTTGCCAAAATTGGCATATAAAATTTTGAGTGTGTTTTTGACTTTGAGACCTTTCCAACGGTTCAAACGGTTCGCGAATCAGAGTCCCGGATCAAAAGTTATGGCCCCGTGAAGTTGGCACACTTTCTAGAAGATACAATTGCAAATGTTCTTTTGAAATTTGAACTTCAATTTGTAATTTTTCGGCACCAAACTGCCTAAAATCAAAATTTAAATGTTTTTTTGGCTCCAAACTAAAGAGGAGCTCTATTTATGGGCAGGTTTCTAATTTTTGGGTAACTTTTTGGGGGACAAGCTCGCATATTACGAAAGGGTTATTCTGTAGCTTTTTATAACTTGCATGTGTTGTAGAACTTGGGGATTGAGATCCTCTGCATGTAAGAAGCTCCATTTTCTGAATAATAAAATTATTCTCTTGTTTGTAGGTTATTTTTTTGTGTCTCAGGTTGTGCCTTCATCAAGTGGTATCAAAGTGAGGTTTTCTAGAGTGTGTGGACAGATCACCGATCGTGAGGCAGTTTGCACCAAGACCGTGGTTGTGGGTCGAGGTCAAGAAAGATTCCCCCAAGAGTGATGCCTAGTAGGCATGGTGGTGCTAGAGGTGGTCAAGGCGGCAAAAATTCTGGTGGAAGAGATGCACTGGTAGCCCTCCAAAGACAGATTGACGCATTACAAGAGCAGTTGAGAAGAGGGTTAAACCAGAGGGAGGAAAGTGAGGATGAAGAAGAGGAAGAAGGTTCAAATGTAGAAGAGGAAGAAGAAGCAATTGATCAAGAAAAAATGTGGCTAATAAGGGCCATTTTGAAGATTGGGAAAAGACCTAGAGCAAAAGTCCCCAGTTATTCCAAAAGTTTGAACCCGAAAGAGTTGATCGACTGGATCAACAAGCTAGAAGAATATTTTGAGTATGAGGAAATAGAGGACCCAGATCGGGTTAAGTTTGCAAAAATGAAGTTGAAGGTCCATGCCAGTATTTGGTGGAAAGAGGTCCATTTGGAAAGAAATTGAAGAGGAGAAGGAAATATCACTAGATGGAATCGCACGGTAGAAAAACTGAAGAAATAGTTCATACCAATAGACTATGAGTTAGATCTGTTGAAGAAATTGCAAGGGTTGAAGCAACGAAGCAGATCTGTGAAAGAATATATTGAAGAATTTCACAAGATAATCATCAGAATGGGCCACACAGAGGCCAATAAGGAGAAGGTAGCTTGATATCTTAATGGGTTACGACTGAGCATTCAGGAGGAGTTAAGCCTAGTCAGAATGACCACCATTGAGAATGTGTATCAATTTGCTCTGAAGGTGGAAGAGAAGCTGAACAAAAGATTTGATGTCAAGCAAAAAAGGACGAGGAGGTCAAAGTGGAAGGGGCAGTGGAAGACCTTCAGGAAGCCAAAATGATGATGAAAAGAAAAGTGAAGATGTGGGTACCAGCCGAAGCCAAAGGAATGACAACTACTACCGCCCTCATGATCAAAATAGTTTGATCAAAGAGGTAGAGGATGAGGGAGATATGGAAAAGGATCTGGAAGAGGTGGTTTCAAAGGAACGTGTTTCCAGTGTGGTGAAGAAGGGCATCGAGCCTATGAATGTCCACAACACCAAGGAAGGGAAGACAAAAGGCCAGAAGGTCATGGAAGGGTTGCACATGCAGATGAGGAGGACCAATCTAAACATTCAGATGATGCTGAAAGGGGAGAAGCCCTAGTGATTAGGAGAGCCCTGGTGACTGAGGAAAAGGAACCAGAACAGAGGAAGAATCTATTTTGCACAAGGTGCAAGTGTGAAGGAAAATGTTGTGATGTCATTATTGATGGTGGGAGCACTGATAATCTGGTGTTAGAAGAGATGGTCACAAAGTTAAAGCTAAAGAGGGAAAGGCACTTCAGTATCAAATTTCCTTGTTGCAAAAAGACCACAAAGCCTTTGTCAATGAGCAGTGCCTAGTAAAGTTCAAGATTGGGAGCTACCATGATGAGGTACTCTGTGATATCATCCCCATGGATGCATGTCACATGTTGTTGGGGAGGCCATGGCAATTTGATAGGTGAGCTATACATGATGGCCATGTAAACACTTATTCATTGACAAAGGATGGGGTTCGTCACAAGTTGAAGCCCCTGAAGGAGATCGAAGAAAAGGTATGCAATAGTGCTAGAATTTGTTATGTAGATGGAAGAAATTTTTTAGAAGGTATGAAGCATGAGCATGTGTGTTATGCATCGATTCCTAGAGTGAGTAAGGAGGATAGTGAGAAGGTTCCAGAAGAAGTTTCTGGGATGTTGGATGAGTTTCAGGATATTGTTTCTGATAATGTACCTGAGGGTTTCCCACCAATAAGGAAGATCAGTCATCAGATTGACTTAATTCCTAGAGCTAGTTTGCTAAATAAGGTAGCTCATAGAATGACTCCAGCAGAAAATGAGGAGTTGAACAAACAAGTTCAAGAGTTGTTGAGAAAGGGTTTGATATGGGAGAGTTTGAGTCCATGTGCAGTACCTGCAGTACTAGCACCAAAGAAGGATGTGGAGTGGAGGATGTGTACAGATTCCCGAGCCATAAACAAGATAACAATCAAGTACAGATTTCCCCTACCAAAGGATGGATGACCCGATGGACTGTTTGAGTGGAGCTCAGTACTTCACAAAGATTGATTTGAAGAGTGGATATCACCAGATCCGTTCGAGAGGGAGATGAATGGAAGACCCGTCAAGACCAAAGAGGGCCTATATGAGTGGTTAGTCATGCCTTTTGGGCTAACCAATGCACCGAGCACATTCATGCGGCTCATGAACGAGGTACTAAAAGAATTTCTGGGAAGTCTTGTTATTGTGTATTTAGATGATATTTTGATTTTCAGTAAGATGTTGGATGACCATTGATACATATTCAGAGAGCCTTTGAGAAGTTAAGAGAAGAGAAACTGTTGATTAATCTGAAGTGCAATTTTGTGAAGAGGGAGTTAGTGTACTTGGGGTTTGTTGTCTCAGCAGAAGGTCTCAAGATGGACCTAGAGAAGGTGAAGGCTATTCGGAATGGCCTACCCCAAGAACTGCTGCCGAGGTGAGATCTTTCCATGGTTTGGCTAGTTTTTATAGAAAGTTCATTAGAAACTTCAGAGTATTTGTGGACCCCGAAAACAATGAGAGGGATAGGAAAGAATTCAAGTGGAGCAGTGGAGGCAAAAGTTTTGAATTGTTGAAGGTGATAGAGCAACCTGTTCTAGCCCTCCCAGATTTCAGCAAGGTGTTTCAGGTGGATTGTGATGCTAGTGGTTGTGCCATTGGAGCAGTGTTGAGCCAAGAAGGTAAGCCCATTTCCTATTTCAGTGAAAAGTTAAATGATGCCAAGAGAAAGTATTCTGTATATGATCAGGAATATTATGCAATAGTTCAAGCATTAAAGAAATGGAGACATTATTTGTTGTCAAAGGAATTTGTTCTATATATTGATCATCAGGCCTTGCATTACCTAAATAGTCAGGGAAAATTAAATCAGAGGCATATGAAATGGGTAGAGTTTTTGCAGAGTTATACCTTTGTTTTGAAACATAGGAGTGGGAAGTCAAATAGGGTTGCAGATGCCTTAAGTAGGAGGCATACATTGATGACAAAGATGCAGATTGAAGTGGTTGGGTTCAATGAACTTAAGACACTATACACAAAAGATCCTGATTTTGCAGAGGCTTGGAAAGCTTGCAAGGAACCTGTTACAGTGGACAAGACAAGGTGGCTGGATTTCATAATCCAAGATGGCATGTTATTTAAGGGAAGTCAATTGTGTATCCCGAGGAGTTCCATGAGAGAGAACCTGGTAAAGGAGAAGCATAGTGGAGGAATGGCAAGACATTTTGGTTTGGATAAGACCATTGCCATTATCAGTTAGCATTATTATTGGCCTCAGTTGTCACAGGATGTGAAGAATTTTGTACAAAGCTGCAAGGTATGTCAGATGGCTAAAGGAGTGAGTCAGAATACAACCTTATATCAACCCTTACTTGTACTAGAGAGGCCATGGGAGGATATAAGTATGGACTTTGTTATTGGTTTGCCAAGGACACAACGAGGGAATGATTCAATCTTTGTGATGGTTGATAGGTTTTCGAAGATGGCACATTTCATTCTATGTCAGAAGACCCATGATGTAGTCCACATTGCTGACTTGTTCTTCAAAGAGGTGGTAAGGCTACATGGTCTGCCAAAGAGTATTGTTTCATATCGTGACACCAAATTTGTGGGGTACTTTTGGAGGACCTTGTGGAAGAAGCTGAAGATAGAGTTGAAGTTCAGTTATGCACACCATCCACAAATGGATGGGCAGACAGAGGTTGTTAATAGGAGTCTGGGTAACCTACTGAGATGTTTGGTAGGAGATAAACCCAAGGGATGGGACTTGATCTTACCCTAGACAAAATTTTCTTACAACAATTCTGTCAACAGAAGCACTGATAGATCACCATTCCAAATTGTGTATGGAGGTAGCCCCAGAATAGCTCCAAAATTGAGGAAGATGGACCAAGAGAAGAAAATAAGTGCTGAAGCCGAAGATTTTGCAGAACACATCAAGGATATACATGAGAAGGTAAGAGAACATATTAACAAGATGAATATGCAGTATAAGGCTAAGGCAGATCAGAAGAGGAGGCATAAGGAGTTTCAAATTGGTGATGAAGTGATGGTCCACTTGAGGAAAGAAAGGTTTCCAGTGGGAACATATAACAAATTGAAGATGAAGAAGTTCGGTCCCTGTAAAATTTTGAAGAAGCATGATTCAGGGAATGCATATGAGGTAGAGTTGCCAGATGGATTCAACATTTCCCCTATTTTCAACATTTTAGATTTGACAGAGTATCATTAAGGTGGCGCAGAGGAAGTACCAATGATGGAACAATGTGGGATTCCAGCACCTACTTCAGAAAAGGAGGAGATTGAAGAAATCTTGGATAGTTGTGTGGGAAGGAGTACTAGGAATAGGCAATATGAAGAATATCTGGTGAAATGGAAAGGAAGGCTTGTTGAAGATTCATCCTGGTTGCCTAAGCTAGAGGTCAACTATTTGGGTTTTCCTCCACCATCTGCGATGTGACGAGGTCACTTCTAAAATTACCCTGGGTGTCTGATGTAGGAGCATCCAGTGGTGTAAGGGCAATCTTGCATCACCCAAAAATAGTTAAATTTCAAGTTTCTCAATTTTTAGATGTTTTTACATTTTTGGATACCCTTTTTGTCATAATGAAATTTCCAATTTATGGTTTTTATTTTCAATTCTTGGGTGGAAAGATATTGCAGTTTTAGTTTCCTAGATTTACACCTGAAAATCTTTCGAGTTAGATTTGAGGCACTTAGATTTCCTGGATTGGCCCCAAAACTTGTTGAAATTAGTGTAGTGGATTTTGAGCACGTTTTTGACTTCAAGACCTTTCCAATGGTTCAAACGGTTTGCAAATCAGAGTTCCAGATCAAAAGTTATGGCCCTGGGAAGTTGGCGCACTTTCTAGAAGATACAATTGCAAATGTTCTTTTGAAATTTGAACTTCAAATTGTAATTTTTAGGCGCCAAACTGCCTAAACTCAAAATTTGAATGTTGTTTTGGCTCCAAACTAAAGAGGAGTTCTATTTATGGGCAGGTTTCAAATTTTTGGGTAACTTTTTGGGAGACAAGCTCGCATATTGCGAAAGGGTTATTCTGTAGCTTTCTATAACTTACATGTGTTGTAGAACTTGGGGATTGAGATCCTCTGCATGTAAGAAGCTCCATTTTATGAATAATAAAATTATTCTCTTGTTTGTGGGTTATTTTTCTGCGTCTTGGGTTGTGCCCTCATCCTGATGGTAAATATGATTGGCTAGAACTGCAAATGAGGAGAGTGCATCTGCATGAATTTGTTAAGCATTTGTTGTGTTATAGGGACCATTGTTTTGGTCGACATCCAAGATTTTGATATTTTATGATGAATATGATAATGAGACACCATGCACAAAATTCTTCAACTGTATTTTTGAAAAGAAGCTTTCAAGACATGCCAATCACCATCAACGAGTTGCGTCAGCATATGGAAAACATGCCACAATCCCATCTAGCGAATAGGTTAATGAAATTTGGAACAACATTGAGGGGTACACAGTCATACTAGACATAATGTCATGCATAAGTGATTGACATGCTTCACCAAATATGCTCTCCTACAGTATTCTTCACTTTGAGTGCAATGGATCTATATTGGCCTGATTTGCATGCACTAATGCCAGGAACATCGCCAACTACTCCACGAGAGGCTCAAATATGGTGAAAAAAAATTGTTATTGACTATTCTCATTTAGTCACACAGTACATGCATTTAAGACATTCAATGTTTAGAACAAAAATACTAGAAAAAGGAATGAAAATTTAGGATTTTTGGTCTAGATATGAGTGGCAACACAGGGGCTCACCACATGTGCATGGATTCATTTGAATACACGAAGCACCAAATATGGACAACTTGGATTGGTCAAATCAAGAGCAATGGAAAAGTGCAAAAATATATTTCCATTCTATTGTTCAAGCATGGAATCCTAGACAAGATCCACATCAACAAAACATCTAGGCATGTTCAAAATAGTACAACATACACATATCATATATGTCGTAAAGGATTTGTATTTTACCACATAACTAATCAATTTATTTGTATATCCAATTGTAGGCATTCCAAAATTTTCCTCAACATCCATGTCTGAAAAATACAAGACAACTTGTAGAGATCAATGTTGATCATGACTATGAAGAGCTACTAAATTTTGTAGAGAGACGCACGAGCTGTAGGGAGGGTGCATTCCTATGAAAGAAAGGAGGAACAATGGTTTGTAGGTAACAATTTCCATAAAATATTTATATTCAAATCAATGTAATATGATTCTAAAATACAAAAATACATTACTTATTCATATTCGTAATAGGTATAATGCTCCTTGGCCATTAAATTTGGAGGCATCCAAATTATATGAAGACATAGAAATAGGTGAATATTTTTTTGAGCCAGCTAGGAATGATAACAGAGTAAACTCACACAATCATTACATATTGCAATTGTGGAGAGTAAATATAGATTGGAAACCTATTCTTTCCAAACATGTTGTAATCAAATATATTGCAAAGTATGCAACAAAAGCATAAAAAAGTTCAAAAACATACCAATAGATGTTAATGTGATTTGCAAACATGGAAAATCCAAATGATTTGGCTGCAAAAGCATATAGAAGATTTTTGACTGAGACTGTCATAGAAAGAGACATTGCAGCTCAAGAGACGTGCCACATGCTACTTGAACTTCAATTGGTAGAGAGAAGTACGAGGTTTATCAACCTAAATGTGTCACGTGGGGTGTTCAAACCTGTAAGTGTAAATGATGAAGAAAATAATGAAGTAAAAACATCTTTCATCCAAGGATATAAAATAAGGCCTTTTTCTATGGAAGGTGTTACACTAATTGATGTAGCTAGATCATGGATATATAATCCTAAAAGAAGGAGAGACAACAAATGGGATCCAAGACAAAAAACAACTATTGTTAGAGTATGTCCAAAGTTGTTATCCATTCCTCCATGTGAGTCAGATAAATGGATTGATTTTTTTAATTCAAAATTATTGTTGTACAAACCTTTTTGTGGTGTGGATAGAGATATTGGTCATGATGATGATTCAATAAGACAAAACTGGGAGTCATTCCATTATAACCCTTGGCACGTGGAACAAATAGCAATTGAAGAACATGATGAAAACATCAATGATACTAAAATTGAAGACAATGAAGCTCTTCAAAGAAATACTACTGAGCATAAATGGGAAATACTATCTAGACTACATCATGGTCAAAATATACAAATTTTTGAAATAGATATGTTGGGAAGGAGAGATTTTGATAGACAAGCAGATTGGTGTAATGAATATCATGGTGAAATGTATACAAATCAAGCAATGAACTTCATCGGTAGCATGAGAGAACATGGATGTCTCATACATGATGAAATACCACAACCTATGAACTACACAACCCTTAGTGACAAACAAAAAAAGGCACTCAACATAATCATGACACACTACCATAATAATCAAAATGCACTACCCTTGTTGATGATAATTCAAGGAACAATAGGGATAGGAAAGTCATATCTAATTGGTGTTATTAGTCAAGATCTTAAAAATTTAGCATATCCCGGTCCTTCTCCTCTTCTATTACTGACACCAAATGGAGTTGCAACATTCAACATAAAAGCATCCACTATTCATTCAAAAATATGAATCCCAATAAGAGATTTTGCTCAATTGGAAGGAACGAGGCTCACAAGTTTTCAAGAATAAATAGCAAACATCAAGTACATTCTAATTGATGAAATGAGCTTCATTGGTCAAAACTTGCTAGAAAACATTGATTCTCGGCTTCGACAAGCATTCCCACAAAATGAAAATTGTAACTTTGGAGGTAGATATCTATTTGATTAACCAAATTAATTATTTTATATGGAAATACAAAAAATTCATGTAAATGACAATTGTATAACTATAAATTTCTATAGTATTTATAATAATTGTTATCAATTTTCTATTAGGAATATCTATCATTTTTGTTGGAGATTTGGGTCAGTTACCTCTTGTTAATGATAGACAAACATATGACATCAACACATGAGCTAAGTTGCTATGGGAAGAATTCAAAACTATGGTTACTTTGGATAAAATATTCAGACAAGATGGACAAAACATCCATCAACAAATATTTCATCAACTTTTGACAAATCTGAGAGATATAAACCCCAAAATCAATGATTTGAAATTGCTTATGAGAAGAACCACTATTACATTAGATGCAACAAGCAATTAGGAGTTTGAAAGTGGTGTGCATTTATTCTCCACAAATGAAAATGTTAATAACCATAACAAGAAAATGTTATACTCATTGAAACATCCCATTGCACGTAGTGTTGCAATAAAATTAGGAAGTAGCAATGCAAGAGAAGAATGCTCAAATAATGAGTTGGATATAGAATTATTGATATATAAAGATGCTAGGGTTATGTTAACCTCAAATATAATAATACAAGTAGGCCTTGTCAATGGAGCTTTAGAATATATACAAAACATTGTATACAAACCTGGAATTGGTCCACCAAAACCACCAACATATGTAATGGTTACATTTGAAAGCTATTCATGAATACCATTTGATGATCGTAACCTAAAGACAATTCCAATTACAACAATACAGAGGGACGAGACAATTTGAATTCTGTTAAGATTGGCTTGGGCATTGACAATTCACAAATCATAGGGTTTGACTCTATCAAAAGCTACTATTGATATAAGACCAAGAGAAAGAACATGATTGACATTTGTAGTGATATCCCATGTAAAATGCATTGAATGCTTAAGAATTATTCCACTGTTCACATATGATTGTTATGAAAAAATATAAAATGGTTGACAACTTGCCAAGAGAAAGGCTGAGGAAAACATATTGAAAATATTAGAAGATACTTGATGCAACATGCATATGTTCTTCAATGTTGATTCCATGAGTCTCAAATTCAAAAATGTAATATATGTGTGTGATATTTAGTTTTCTGCTACATTCAATTCTTCTGGTATATGAAAAATTCAACAAATTATCAATGTTTCCTATTACTCTTCCATTTTTTTTTCCTTGTTAGAAATCTATTGAATATTATTTTTCTTATATGATGATGATGCAGGCATGGGTCCTACCTACAATCCATATAAGCACCCAATTGCTGGAAAAAATGAACCTCATAAAAGAACCATTCATATTGCAGCACTCAATCCATACCAGAATAGATGGTCAATAAAAGGTAAGAGTCACTAGAAAGGGTCAAATTCATCATTTTAACAATGCAAAAGGAGGTGGACAAGTGTTTACTTTTTGCTTGGTTGATTCAGATGGTGGTGAAATAAGAGTAACATGTTCTAATGCAATTGCAGAAAAGTTTTATGAGTGCATAGAAACTGGAAAAGTGTTTCTCATCTCAAAATAGAGACTCAAACCTACATAAAAGAATTTCAACCAATTAGAAAATGAATGGGAAATATTATTAGAAAAAAATTGATTGCTAAGTTGTGTTTGGAGGAGGATAGTTGTATACCAAAACAATAATTCCATTTTACATTGATAAGAAATTGAGAACATGAAAAGCAATTATTTGGTTGATATCATTGGTGTTCTCTCAATCGACACACCAAACACAATATTTAGAAAGAATGTCATACAAACTCAAAAAAGAACCCTTCAACTGAAAGACATGTCAGGTTGTATGGTGGAATTAACAATGTGGGGTGATTTCTACAATAAGGAAGGTCAACAACTCCAAGAAATGTGCAATGTAGGAACTTCCCACATTCTTGCTATAAAGGTTGCACGAATTAGTGATTTTGGTGGGAAATTTGTGGGAACAATTACTACAACCCAACTCCTTATAAATGCGGATCTTCCTAACTCACACTGATTGAGATTGTGGTTTGATACATAAGGGAAGAATCTCCATTCTCATTCTATTACAAAGGAAATCCCATCTGCAATAGAAGAAAAAATGTTAAAAAGTATCTCACAAATACAAGATCAAGACCTTGGTAATTCTGGTAAACCTTATTGGATAGTGATAAAAGCTACCTTATCTTTCATTAAGGTAGACAATTTTTGTTATACAACTTTCCCCTTGAAAATTGGAGATAGGCACTGCAAAATGAAGGTAAACACTAATGAAAATGGGAAGTAGTATTGTGGAAGATGTGATAAAACTTTCCCTGAATGTGATTATAAATATATACTTCAATGCAAAGTGCAAGACCGTACTTCATTCACTTGGATTAGTGCTTTTGAAGAAGCAGTAGAAGAAATTATGGGTGTTACATCAAAAGAATTGAACAATTTGAAGCATGAAGAACAAGATAATGTTCTTTTTGCACACATTATACAAAAGGTCCTCTTAAACATATACATATTTAAACTTCAAGTGAAAAGAGAGACTTATAATAATGAACAGAGGATTAAATGTATAGTCATAAAAACAACAAAGTTTGATTATTCTTCTAAGAGCAAAGCTTTATTAGATTCAATTATAAAGCTATAGATTTCATGACATTCAAATACTTGAATGTATATAATGTTAACAATGTGTTCAAACATTTAAAAAAAATAGAGGATATATCTAAGTTAGTTGATGTCATTTTATCGTGATATTGTTCTTTGTTGCTTTCAATACTAAATCTAATGATTGATGAAAATTTATGATTTTAAATTTATTGTTCTTTGTTGATTGTTGTTATATACAAGTTGGTATGATTTTAAATTTGAATGTGTACCCTTATATATTGGAATTGAAATAAACAATGACATAAACAATAATGAAACAAATAGATTGCTTTTCAAATTCATGTTCATGAAAATGTAAGCATTTTTCCTCAAGTCAATAGGCATCTCGATAAAGATAACTCTTGGCGTGTTTTACCTATATTATTAATTAATATAGGTATTCTAGTATTAATATTGATATTTAAAATATATCTACTGTTATTTTTCAAATATTCAAATTATAACTTAAAAAAATAATGACTAATATTTATATATTAAATATATATTTTAAAATAAGAAATATCAATTTCAAACCATTCTATTAAATTAATAATTATTTTATTTTAAGTTATTTATTTATATTTATATATATATAAATATATATATTTAAATCTATTTATTATTATTTGAATTACACTTTTTGGTTTGCCAAGGAAACTATGGGCAAGGCTTGTTCTTAATTAGTTATTAATAATTCTTTTTGGAGAACTGAATTAGTTTTTCTATTTAAAAAATATTTAGTTATTGCCAATGTATAGATCCTAATTTTATAACAAAACATTTTTGAAAAATTATTTCTCTTCCATCTAAGAGGGAAATTTCACCCGATAAGAGTGATTAATGCACTTGCATTACTGTAGTGTCAATAATAGTGGCAAATGAAAAGGGAAATTAGGCTGGCAAGTTTGATCCTATGGATAAAATCAAGAATAGATTTTCCCCCTTCAAAACACTTTTTGTTAATTAAGGATAAACAAAAAACATAATGAAATTCCTCCTTATTTTCAATTGTATTTATTTCTTCTATTTCTTTCATAATTTAAGAGGAAGCATTATTAATTTTAAATTATTTAATTTGTTATAAAATTCTAACCCTTTTCTTTATATAAAGTTGTATCTTCTTTATCAATACATAAATATTTCTCATTAAATGGATTTAAATAAAATTTCATGTTGGTAATAAATTTTGTTTTTAACTTTTATAACAAAGTTAAATTTATTTTAGGGTAAGTATAGTTGGAAAAAATACAATATACAAAAAGAACTCATTATAAAAATATTATATTATATAGAGAACTATATAAAAATATAACAAGTCAAATAATATCATCTAATATATTTTGAAATTTTAAAACACCCAAAAAATAAACAAATAATATCTATTCATAAGTAACACAAATAAGATAAACAAATAATGTATACAACAATTAGAAGGGACAAGTTGTTAAGAATGATCATTAACAAATGCTTTTATAAAATTTTCAAAACTAATATTTGAAGTTTTCATAAGAATAAATAAAAATGAAATTATTCCCAAAACAAACATGTAAATTAATTAATTTATTTGAAGCAACAAATTTGAAAAGTAAAAATATCATAAAAATTAATAGCTACAAATTTACTTTTAAGTATAAATGAAACACAAAAATGCTAATGCTATTGAGCTAGGAAAATTGTTTTAACAATGCATTTGTAAATAAAAAATATAATCACTAAACATTTTTAGTAGATTACAGTTGGTACAACAAAATAACCAATTGACTCGGAATGAACTTTATGTTTATGATGAGAAGATTTCCAATATCTTAACTTAAATTGATTTCTATAAATATTTGAAGATAAAAATTCTAAAAAGATCTTTTATATTTATATTTTAAAATATTCTAAATTAATAAATATTTCTATAACAAAATATCTTAATAAGATGATATATTATTATAAATAAATAAAAATTATATAGAAAACTATATAAAAATATAACAAGTCAAATAATATCATCTAATATATTTTGAAATTTTAAAACACCCAAAAATAAACAAATAATATCTATTCATAAATAACACAAATAGGATAAACAAATAATGTATACAACAATTAGAAGGGACAAGTTGAACTGAGAATGATCATTAACAAATGCTTTTATAAAATTTTCAAAACTAATATTTGAAGGTTTCATAAGAATAAATAAAAATGAAATTATACAAATTCCCAAAACAAACATGTAAATTTTCAAAACTATTATTTGAAGGTTTCATAAGAATAAATAAAAATGAAATTATACAAATTCCCAAAACAAACATGTAAATTAATTTAGTTATTTGAAGCAACAAATTTGAAAAGTAAAAATATCATAAAAATTAATAGCTACAAATTTACTTTTAAGTATAAATGAAACAGGAAAAATGCTAATGCTGAGTGGCAACCAAGAAAACCGTTTTAACAATGCATTTGTAAATAAAAATATAATCACTAACCATTTTTAGTAGATTGCAGTTGGTAAAAAAAATCACCAAGTGACTCAAAATGAACTTTATGTTTATGATGAGAAGATTTCCAATAACTTAACCTAAATTGATTTCTATAAATATTTGAAGATAAAAATTCTTAAAAGATCTTTTCTATTAAATATATTTTAAAATATTCTAAATTAATAAATATTTCTATAATAAAATATCTTAATAAGATGATATATTATTATAAATAAAAAAATTATATTATATAGACAACTATATAAAAATACAAGTCAAATAATATTATCTAATATATTTTTAAATTTTAAAACACCCAAAAAATAGATAAATAATATCTATTCATAAGTAACACAAATAGGATAAACAAATAATGTATACAATGATTAGAAGGGACAACTTAAAATGGGCTTCTTTTTTTCTTAAATAAAAAAGGGTATGTAATTTTTTTTTTAAAACTATTATATTAGTCAAGTAAGTGGTAGAAAACATTAATAAACTTAGAAAAGAAAACATAATGTTAGGGTTAAATCATAGTTAGAATTAATTTTTAAATTAAAAGCACAAGTTAAAAAAAAGCATCAAAAAATATATGGATTTCAAAATGTTCAAAATTCTTTTAATTAGATTAATATTAGAATTAGGGTAAGAGTTAGAGTAAGCATTAGAATTATAGTTAGGGTTAGGGTTAGGATTAGGGCTAGAGTGAGGGTTAGGGTTAAAATCATAGTTAGAATTAGGATTAAGGTAAGGGTTAAAATTAGGATTATTGTTAGACTTAAAATTAAGGTTATAGTCAAAGTACAATCAAGGTTATGATTAGAATTAGGGTTAGGGTAAGAGTTAGGATTAATATTCCTATTAGAATTAGGGTTAAAATTAAGGTGGGTTACTATTAGAATTATGTTAAGAATTAAAGTTATAATTAGGGTTAGGGTTCAAATTAGAGATAGGGTTAGAGTTCAATTAGGGTTTGAATTATAGTCAAGCTTACAGTTAGGGTTTGAATTATAGTTTGACTTAGGGTTAGGGCCAGGATCAGGGTTAGGGTTAAAATTAGAGCTATTTTTAAGGTTACAATATTATGGCACAATCAAGTCATTAATTTTAGGAAGTAGTTCTTCTGAAGTGTTGATAGAAAGGCCTAATTCGTTTCAAAAAGAGTTGCAACTAACGCCTTATCAACAAAACTCTCATCGCAAGAACCTCATCTTTTAAAAGAACTTCCTCAGTTTCCAAAAAAAAAAATTAACGTCTTATTGACACAACTATCATTGGAAGAGCATCATGTTTTTAAAATACTACCTCAATTCTCAAATCTCCCAACTTGCCAATAACTAAAAAAAGGATTATCAGAAAACTAATTCCTTATTGGAAAAACTACTATCAAAATAAGCTCACTTTTTACAAACTATGTTCTTCTAGTATTGTGTGTTTGATTGGAAGTGCTAATTTTAGTGCAATTTTGATTAGTATAAGAACATGATGGGAGGTATCTTCCTACAAAGCCAATATAATTGACAATGTTCTTTTGCATGAAGAGGCACTAAGTCAATTTTTGTTTGATATTTCTTGATTTACCTTCTAGAAGCAATTCCATGTCTTTTCTATCATCAACTCCCCTAGGTAGAAATGGGGTTGATTGGAAGTGCTATTTTATTGCTTATTCTTTAAGAAAATCAGTTTTGATTACTATAAGAATAGGATTGGTGGTCTCTTCCTATAAATCCAATAAATTGATGATTTTCTTTTGCCTGAAGAGGCACCAACATTTTTGTTTGATATTTCTTGATTTACCTTCTATAAGCAATTCCACTTCTTTCCTGTCATCAACTCCCTTAGGCTGAAATGAGGTTTATCTCCTTGAATCTTGGTTCCATGAAAATCATTTGCTTTCAAAAACTATTCTTAAACATCAAATAGTTCAATATTCAACAATAATTTTTTGCCAATAAAAATAAGGCAATATTATCATGAGGAATCAAATTGCCATTATCAGTTGAGAATTCCTTGTGATTTCTAGTATTGTTGTTCTATAATTTTCTTTCATCAGTGGTCCTCAGATTCTTGTTTGCATTTCTCATAAATTATTTCATCTACAAAGCAATAAATTGTGCTACCGTTTACCAATTATCAAAGTGGGTCAATGGGGCTTGAAAGTATGTCCGCTTAATCAATGTTTTGGGACACACTTTGTGATCTATCATAAGCCAAGAATGAATTCCTTGTAATTTGTGACACTATTTTATTGTGCCCTCCTTTTCTCACTATTCTCATTTGGATTTCTGTCTGCTTTACAATTGCAACCATCTTTTGTTTTATGAGGTTTAATGCAACAATGATGGGGAAAATAATACATATGATTATGTGATCGTATACCAAGGGAACTTGATTCCTATAAACTTGAATAAATGCTTGTGCACATTGTTAGAAATGAAAGCACAACTACCCAAATGGAAATTTGATTCAAAGGTGTGTTTTATGATCTTTTAACTGAATATTTAAGATGGAGATCTTGCAACAAGTAAATGTCATACATTCTTATGACAACTTACAGTTGTCATAGAATCTCTTACACCTTCTTACAACATCTATGACACACGTCATAACACTAAAAATTGGTGATTCCTCCACATGTGCGCCTCACTTTGACCAATTACCATTTACCATAGTAAATTAAATCCCATAACTCTAAAACTTACTGTATAGTAACTCTATAAATATTGTGGACAATAAATAATTTTTACCACTGCCAGTGAAACTTGTACAACTCCTTATGGGTAATTACTAATAACAAATAACAAAAGGAATAATACAATATTGGGATTTACAAGGTTAATGACACCTTATCCCAACATTCTCCCACTTGACATTATACATTGTAAATCAACCCATAAGAAATCAAATGAAAATAATCAGGCACTAGAAACAAGGCCCATGGCCTCTCTACACCACACAAACTTCTTTGTGCTCACAGGTTTGGTCAATGAATCTACAATATTCTCCTGAGTGTCAATCTTCTTCAGCTCAATCTATCCATTTGTAACCAACTCTCAAAAAAAGTGATAATGTACATCAACATTCTTAGTCTGAGCATGATGCATAGGATTCTTGGCCAAACAAATAGGACTATGGCTATCACAACCAATCTGAATGATCCTGCAATCAAATCCAATACTTGTACATAGTCTCCTCAACCAAAATGCCTCCTTAGAGACATGATTAGCATCCATATACTCTACTTTAGTGGTAGAAAAAGAAATTATGGGCTGTCTCTTACTCATCCAACTCACTGCACCTCCAAATAGAGTAAACACATATCCACTAGTAGACCTTTGACTATCCAAGTCACATGCCCAATCTGCATCAACAAAACCCTGTATTTCCAAATATTTATCAGTACTATCAATACCAGAATAAACCAAACAATGATTAGGAGTACTTGCAATACATTTAAACACCCTCTTCACATAATTCCAATGTTGTCTACCAGGGTTAGATATAAATCTACTCAACACTCCCACTACTTGTGTAATATTTGGTCTAGTGTAAACCATTGCATACATTTAACTCCCTACAACACTAGCATACATCACATTATACATATCCTCATGATCATCCTCAGTCTTTGGAAACATATATGATGAAAGCTTAGTACCAATCAGTAAAGGAACTCTAACTAGATTACAGCCTTGCATACTAAACCTCTGCAAAATAGTATTCACATACTTTGTGATAACCAAAGTTTTCTATTACCTTTGTCCCTTCTAATCTCCATTCCCAAAATACACCTGGCAGCTCCAAGATCCATCATATCAAATGCACTTGAAAGTTGGGCTTTAAGCTCACTGTTCATATCCTTAGTATTGTTGAAAAACATGTCATCAGCATACAAAACAATAACTAGCTAGAATCACCAACACAATGAATGTAAACATAGTGATCCTCCTCGCTTCTAACAAAATCCAATTTCAAAACAAAAGAATCAAAATTTTTATACCACATTCTAGGGGATTGCTTTAAACCATAAAGAGACCTTTTCAACTTGCAAACCCAGTGTTCTTTCCCTTTTACCTCAAAACTTGTAGGTTGTTGCATATATCACTACAAAAAATCCCTATGATTTGCTCCACTTTTTGCTCCATTTTTTGCTTCCACCCACTGTTTTAATATATTTTTTGGCAATTTTTTGAAAACATCTGTGCTATTTATGAGGATGGCACAATTTTTGGCATTTATTGTGTCAATCAGTACAATTTGACGCTAATTTAGGTGCTAATTAGCACCCTAAGTAACATCATCTTTAGCACCAATATTAGCTTCGAGTGTAGCACATCTTTTAGCTTTGGGTTTAGCATTGGTTTAGACACCCCTATATCAAAGAGACTATTTATATGTCTCATCGAAACATAACTCTTGGATATAATGAAGTAATTTCAATAAGACATTGAGATATTGGTAAGACAAATAAGATCGTCTCATCAACACTCTTCAAGTAATGATCAAAAGCATAAACCACTATACCACCGGGAAGGTGAGCAACATATGTGGTAGAGCAATATACACTGCAACCCCACAACAAGAAGCCTTGAGGAAGGCAATAGTGTAGTAAATAGCATAAGGGAAGGGAAAAACACTGCTATACTACAACAATAATTATAAGTCTCCCCGACATGGTAGAGTTACATTGATATATAAAGAAATATCGCTGAAGGAAAATATCGATGAGACAATGGCATATCAACAAGAGATATTAACTTGTCTCATCGACATCGGAAACCAACATCAGAGGAACATAAGATCTAATATAGATGAGACATTGATATATCGGTAAGACAAATAAGATTGTCTCATTGAAACTCTTCAAGTAATGATCAAAAGCATACACTGATATACCGCTGGGAAGGTGAGCAACATATGTGGTAGAGTGGTATACACTACAACCCCACAACAAGAAGCCTTGAGTAGGGCAGTAGTGTGGTAAACATGGCATCATTACAATTTAAGGCAATAAATGCAGAAAATCACATTGTCGCCAAAATTAAATGCTATTCAATTATTAAGGGTTACCAAAACTAATATGACTAAATATCGTGCCATTGAAAGATAAGTGAGTTTTCCTAATATCGCACTCAATTGCAGTGCACTAGCATTGAAGGAGCTAAGGATATGAGAAGAAGTCCTACAAGCATGAAATACCTAGGTAAGTGCACAAAAACTCTTTGAAAGAGCTATGCTAATATAAAAAATATTTCAAGGTTTTGTCATTTTAAGCCATAGTAGAGAAAATTAAAACATGCCTTCTAAAAGAAAACAATCATAAGTAAAAGAAAGTCAGCCTAAAATTAAAGATTCAGAACCTAAAGTAAAGAAGAGACCACTCCATCAGTCCATATTAGATATACTTCCAAGGTCTACTAAAGAGGGTAATAAAAGAAAGAGCCTTTGACCCTAAAAATCATGTGAACAACATAAGGCACAATCTTCTTACCAAAATGACAGTGCCACACCAAGTGGATTTTGAAGAAGATGTCACAAGGAACTACATTACTTATAGTGATGTACTTAGTAGAAGGAAAAAATGGGAATATATGAAGAGGGTTGAAGAAAGGATGAAGTGTAGGTCCAAGGATTTCCTAAGATAATTTATTGAGGAAAAGGACCCCATCAAGAGGATATAATTGATAATTGGTAGATTTGAAGACTTGTACAGAAAGAAGGAAACATATCTTGAAGAACATCATAGTCGTGCAACTATAGAGCATACCCTAGGTGAAACCTCTGAGCCTCCCATGGAGCAGTTACCTCCCAAAAGATAGAAGACAAGAAGCATTGAATAGTTAGTACATTATGAGGATACTAAAGGGGTGGGTGATATTGAGGAAGTGACTACAATACTACAGTCATTGAAAGGTGATATTGAATTTGATCAACCCATCCTTGAGACCAGTGCCCATAAACATGAGGAAAGGATGGGTGATGTAGAAAAACAAGTATAGAGGTACATGAAGATGAAATGGAAATTGCATCTAGGAGATTCATAGAAGATGATGAATTCATTAAGACTCTTGACTTTAAGGACTTCTAGGTGAAGATAAAGATAAAATAATTTCAAGAGAGGATGGAATCAACTAAAGTAGGAATTGAAGAATCAGAGAAAAATGAAATGGTAGCACAAACTTTCTAAGAATCAAGAGTTGACAACATTGACATTAGCCCCCAGAAGGCTAGAGAAATGGTCTTGAAGAGAAATATGCTCATTTTCCTTGGATTTTAATTAAAGAAAATGTTTCTTCTTGATCAAGTGTGGGCTCAAGAAGATCCAATGCTAGTTGCAGAATTTGACTCTGATGAAGGTGTGAGTGGAACTGGGTATAACCCAAAGATTGAAACCTTGGCCATATGGATCAAAAAGAAAAATACATAGAAGCCAAAATTATTGGATGTAATTCAAAGGATGAAAGGGGTAGTGATGGTAAGGACAATACAAGATACCACCCCTTTGGAGGTAGCCACAATGAATATGCATTCGACCATCTTCACTCAAGCAACTGTTAAGGGATTAGAAGATAGATTGAAGGAGTATGAAAAGGAAACGTTCCTAAATGATGAAGTTAATAAACTGTTCATGGAGAATGTCAAAATGAAAGAACAATTAAGAGGAGAAGGACCCTCACAAATCAAGGGGATGGTGTTATACAGGCCTCCTATTGCTCCAATGGATATTTTGAAGAACATTTCTACAAAACAAGTAAAAACTCTAGAGAAGGAAGTGGATGATGTAAAGAAGGCTAACAATCAAACCCAAGATGAAGTGAAAAGATGAATTTGTGAAGTTATGGAAAATATTCTTGAGCACAAGATAAAATCAGTTATGGATAAACTGGAGAATGTGCATGATAGTTATAAAACACTTCAATAGGCAATGGATCAAATAAAGACACATATGCTTGTATTATATCCTTTTTTCAAAAGGTGGAAGCCTATTCACCACACTTTGGCTAAGTTTTGCAATGTTTACAAAGAAGCCATGATGCACCCACAACATTAAAGCCAACTGAACAAACTATGAAGATGATTATTGATGAATTTTAGTATGTACAAGGTTTTGATAAAAATATTGTAACATGAATGGATTTATTCCATACCTAGAAATAGTGGTATATACCTAAAATCATGAGAGATGGTGATCAGTTGGAGGACTTGGATAAGTAGAAGAAATAATTCAGTCAGGTTGTTCATAAGTGTGTAACTCATAGACAGTCAGAGGATGATGATACCAATATTCATAGACTAAATCAAATCATGGATGGGTTGATTGTTCTTGATGCAGGATACCTAAAGTTTGTCAATGATACAAAGGAATTACTAGATAGTCGATGGAAAACTCATCTTGAAAACATGAAAAAGATCTAGGAATATAAGTGGCCATTAGATTTTCCAGTGTATCAGTGGGAGGAAAAGTATTTGGTTTTAGAAGAATAGGACACTAAGGCGAGAGCATTTGGACGCTCATCATGGAGAGGAAGACTTTGCCAGATCAATGATCATGGGTCTTCTATGTTGAATAATGGAACCATATGTCAAAATGTCTTAAGTCTTGTTATTTCCTTAATTATGCTAATTAAATAGTTGTTAGTAAAAGAAGTAGTTATGAAAGGTCGTTTCTTTTTGTAAAAGGCATGTATCTTTTTTATTCCTATATAAATAGGAAACCAAGGCCTAGTTTTAAATTGTCATCATCATATATCATTTCCATTTTGAAGACTTCTATTATTAATATATATCAATTGAAGCAATATAATGGAGAACATCTTATTATCAGAGATTCTCCATGACTGTGTTATCATTTTGTATTTTTCTTATGTTTTCCACACTTATTTCTTCTTATATTTGAATTAATATCAATTATTGAGCCTCAATATTGTGCTTATGTGAATGAATATGCCAATACAGTAAAACATTTATTGTGGATGTTGGTAGAGCTGCTAAATTTTTAAAAAAATTGAGCTGATTTTTCCTTGTTACATGTTCAACATAAAAATTGAAACTATTTAAAGATAATAAAGTTAACAAAGTTTCTTATTTAAATAATTGCGAGTTACATGCATTAATATTTTATTTACTTTTGTGTCTTCACAAGCATATGTTGATACAAAATGAATGGAAGAAGCATCCAAGTGATCCTAATTTTTTCTACCAACAATTCATACTAGAGATTGAACAATTTAAGGATATTGCAATAGGTATTAAGGATATGATGATGATGATATATTCTTTTACTTGTATATTCTATGAAATAGTGTATATATTCTTGTACCTGTAAATATTCTTTTAATGTTATGTCTATTAAATAAAACAGAGTTTGAATAAAAAATGTTTCACCCTTTTTTATAAGTATGTGAATTATTGTTTAAGGAAAAATCTTACAGTGTTTAAATTTTTAGTTTACTAGTTTCAAATCTTCATTTTCTATGTATATAAAATTGTATGTGCTCTTTATCTCAAATGACATAAAACAGTAATATCATCAAAATCAGGGTTTTGAATTTCAACACCATCATTGTCCACACTTTTCATATCTTGTTCACTTTTAAGTACAATCATCAAAATTTAATTTTTATTTCTTGTCCCAGTTAATCTTGATTCCTTTCAACACAACACAATAGGTTGCATGTTAAATTTCAAACATTTTCTATGCAATTTTTTTATATATTATTTTCTTAGTGCATCATTATGTAACAACAATTTCACTTTTGAGATATACATTAAAAATAAATGAAAGCACATGTTTGATTTGTCAAGGGAAATGTATGGTGAATACCCTATGTCTTTCAGATAAGTGTGCAAGGGAAATAAGAAATAATTGATTGAGTCTAATTTTCTACTGTACAATTGTTTTTTTATGTGCTTTTTACTTTTTGCATGTGGATTACCCTCAGAAAGAGACTACTTATCTTTTCTTAAATGAAGCTTTTATATTTCCTATCTACAAAAGGAATTTACTTCTTGACAATAGGTTTGTAAACTTCATACAAATTAAGATTGGTGTAAAAGGCCATCCCTGTAGATGTTGTTTGGTCTAGAATTATAATGGAAAATAAAAAAAGCTTGCTAGGAGAATAAAAAATGTTTTCAATTTTCCAAGTACAACATAATATTACTAAAGCATTTCAAATTTTAGGCCATAAGAATCATCCTTTTTAAACATGGATTGCAAATAATTCTGAAAATTTAGAAGTCTTGGTCATTAACATTATTGTTTGCTACAATGTCAACTAGTGTATCATTGTCAATGTTCATATGTTCTTTTAAGTATTTAATATTATCATCCTCCTCATCTTGACCTACATCATCTTCATCATCATTGAAATTTGACTGTAGATCATCTATATTGTTACCAAATGTATTTGGATCATCATTTTCTATACCATCCATATTGTTGTCTTCCATATCATCATCTAACTTTAGATTGTTGTCTTCTTGTGCCTGAACATAACCATCTTCAACATCATGATGGATGTCAATTTCTTTGATGTTCTCTAATCCCTCTCTCTCATTTTATTGTCCATCATTGTTTTGTTCAGTATCCAATAATGCATCGTCAAATACATGCTTCAATCTTGGATCATAATGTATGACAAATATCCATTTCAGGTCCAAACTATCTTCATAGAAAAATACCTGCACATGAACGACATGCATATATTAGACATTATATAAATTGTATGAACATATATACATCAATTGAATAATGGAACATTATTTTATAGACTACCTTTTTTATACAATAATTTCTATAAAACACAATTTTGAAAAAATAGTTTATAAAACATTAGTCCACACTCATTTATTATTCTTTGGTTTTCTACCCTTAAGAACATCCTTAGGTAGACCTTGTTCTTCCCTCTTCTTTCACGCAAGAGTGCATTTTAAGAAGGGGTAATCAATCAATAACTCATCCCCAATGGTAAGGTCCATAATAGCCTCAACCATTATCAGTATATCAACCTCTCTTTCCATATCTTCATCTTTATCATTTATAACCTCAACAAATTGACAATTCAGTCTTACATTAGGGTCCCTTCCCTTACTACTATTTATAAATCCTGCAATATTTTTGTGTGTGTATGCACGTCCATCTATATACATAAGATGAACTCTATTCATTTATTTTCCACTTTCCAATTGGATATTCAGTGTATACATATTCAAATTTAGACCATATGCTAACATGCTAGGCTTATATTCTGCTAGCCTTCTCCATTCACCACTGTAATATGATGGACCATAATATGGCATTAATCTCCTAGTGTTTTTTTTTGAATTGTTTCTATGTTTGGATCCCACATGTACATTTTGGACAATAAAGAGGCCTAGATTCACTCCATGAATATTGGAGGTTCGTATCATGTAGTTGTATCCCCAAAATTGAAACACTTTGTCCATTCTAGGTAGTTGTTGATCACTAGGCCAAGCGCAATATAGTCGACGATCAAATTTATCTTTGTAAATTGATCTCAAACTTAGGGGAAAGTAATCATATCCATCACATTCATTCTAATAGGGTATTTAGTCCACCTTCCCCTTGTCTTTAAGAAAATTGTGCATCTTCACACCTGTTCTTGTTCTGTTAGTTGTTTTCGTCAATTCCTCATCTTTCAAGCTGATATATTGGCATATATTTTTGTTAGATGTATCATATGATAAATGATCATTGCCCTCTAGGTTGGAAGTCAGTGATCTAGGAAACTTTAAACTAAGAACTTTATCTTGCGAGTATCCATTAAGAAAAAAATAGTTATTTAAATAATATAAAACAATTTTTAAACGAAGTATACATGTTATTTATTATATATCGAATTGGAAAATTCCTCACCACAATTCCTATTGGATTTGAATCAATTGTAGGAGGCATACTACCAACTAGAATCTCATCATATATGTAATGTCTTTGTACAATTGCTTATTTGAAGTGTTTCTTTCCATGACATAGAGGACATCCACAAACAACAATTTTCTCAAAGTATTCATCCCATGTACTATTGTCCTGACCTACCTCTTCTTCAGTGCAATCATTTGTTGTGTCTGCAGTATCCATTGTCATATCCTCTTCCACCCACTATTATCTACATGATTTAATAGTTTTAGGTCCATGTCCACATACATATCTTGTTCTTTTGCTAGTTGAACATTTAGGCTCTACATTTGCTCCAATCTCCATCTAAAACTATCAACAACATGCATGAATTTATGCCAAGATTGGATAATAAATTATAAATTTCAATAATACTGTGAAAAAAGATGGACTTATCACAAAATTCCATTAGATCATTTTTTCCTAAGTTGAGTCAAAATTTGAGTGTACCTAATGTCCCACTTCATCTGTTGTGTACTCATTTGATATGATACAATTTGTTGCCACGATAAAAACCACTCTATTGCACTGAGCTAATTGAGTTGCGGGACAATGGTGGTCACTGCACTATTGCACGCCAATGGTAGAAGACTTGCGGGGCTACGGGAGTCACTGAAACACTGCTAGGAATAGAAGGAAGACTTGTGTGCCACCATAGAAGCTTTCACAACACTACCACCGAGAAGGATGAAGCACCTTGCGTAAAAACTACTCTAACACACCGAGCTGATGAAGGAAGCACAGGATAGCGATGGTCACAAAAACAAGGTAGGAGTTGGAATTATTTCCAACACTCTGGGTCCTATGATACACAACAATGAAAATAGTCACTATACAACAATGATAAGCACTAAATTAGGTGCACTTGGTGCCACCTTATACATCCCAAATAGACTACATTAATGATCAAAAGTTGGCGCTAAATTTGGTGTTAACTAACATCAACTAAAGCACCACTAATGAATCAAAATAAAAAAAATTAAAAATTTTCTTTGTGAAGGAAGAAATCAGACGACGAAAAAAGGAAAAATGCCATGCAAAGGAAGAGAGTAGGGCACTACCAGAAACTGATGAATGAATGAATGAATGAGAGATTTTAATGATGTCCATGGGACCAAGTGGCCTAAGGGATTGAGAACCAAAAATCTAAGGAATCTCCAAAATATTTTCCATGTTGGACCTTCTTTTATGAATTTTGACCAAAAAACTAGTTGTCTTGTTGATCTTCTCCTCCTCAAATAACTTGTGCAGATTGTTAGCCTTTAAGTTGAATTTTTATGAGAAATTTGATTTAGTTTGCGACACCATAGGTAAGGTTACAATTTTTTTCTTGCTTGAATTCATGATTGTTTATTGGTTCATGGCCTAACTAGTCTAGGAAATCTCTAAATTACCCCATCATTATAAATTGTAAAACCTTTGGGAAACCAACAAAAAAATTTACCCTACCCATTTGAGCTTTGGCTCAAAATATTATAGCACAAAGCGAGGATGCCTTTGTATTCTTTCCCTAACTTGGGTATCAAGGAAATAGTGAATTTCTTGGAAAATCTGGGAATTGGGTCGGTCACTGTTGAGAAACTTTTGAAAATAAACACAAAAATAGCTTGGTTTTTCCCATTCGCGCCATAGTCACCTTTGCCATGAAAAATTTGTGCAAGATTGCATTCTAAAAGAGTTTTCATGATAAGGTTATCAACACTAAGAAAACCAAGTGAACATATTTTCCCTAGATTATCAACACTAAGCAAACCCAACAAACATATTTTCCCACAAAACAAAACTTTCATACCACAAACCAGATGAAAAATTTCATACCTGATAGTGTGTACTTCATTTTCCTCCACAGACTAGATGAAAATAATTTTCCCTAGGTTACCTCAAAATATCAAGCAATCGAGGGAAGCGAGCATTGATAGCAAACTCTTGCCACAATGAGGTAATTCATTGTCAATTTATAGATTTGTAAATGTTTCCATTGTTTCTTTGAGTTTTAATTTTTAGTTTTTTATTTCTAAATTTAAAAGAAGAAATATAATTTAAATATATATATAGGGACATGCGACTGACAAAACTAAAGAGGAATTGGCTTCCATATTGAGGTTAGATGTAGTGAAAAAATTGGTTAATGTGGACTGGACAACACTTGTCAGATACATAGAAAAACAATCTATTAATGCCCCTTAAACATTGCAAACAAATCAATTGTGTCAAAGGGAATCAATTGATTCCCCAACTAGTCCTAGATTGAGCAAAAGATATAGGAAGAAATTAGTGATAGTAAAATCTAAGAATGTGGAATAGGAAGTAGAGACTTCCACTCCTAGGACACAGAGTTCCACCACGCCATGTTATCAATCTTGCATTGGTAGCTACAATACGAAGATAGAATACAAGGTGGTTTCAGGGGAAGTCCGAATGACGGATGTTGGGAATAAACGTTTGTGAATAGATTGAAGGAATCATACCTTCAATGGTTCAAAGACCATCTACATTTACTATTCTCAAAGATACCCATGCACCTAAAAATAACAGTTATCCCTTACATGGAGACTGATTTTGGCATAGGTTGGTCTATAAAGAATATAAAGCTATGAATGTCTCAAAACTGCAAAAGATTTCGGTGCAACCAAACAAAGAAGATACAAAAAATCCCTCCTTAGCTAAGGCATAAAATAAAGGCCAACGGATGTAAGTTTGAAAGTATGGAGAGAGCTTGTAAAAGCATATGAGAAGTTCGATGTACAGAGGAAGACCAATGAGGAGAGTACATAGGTATTTTAATTTTCTCATAAGATTATATCAAATTTATTAAACGATATTTAAATTTTATTTGTGCATAGTTAAATTGAATTAGTATATGTTTCAGGACAAAGCCTCCAAGGCTAGGCTTGAGAAACTTTGTGCCACGCATCGCAGTGGCTAGAAAGGTTTACATGGATTGATCTATACATTTTTAAGTATATTTAATATGTTAAATGATATTTATTTTTTTTGTTGGAAAAATTAAATGATTGCATATTAATTAGTTTAACTAGTTCATGTGCCATGTTTTGATAGGAGGAGAAATATGGCTTCCATCCAAAGCAATTTGAAAAGAATATGTTACAAAAAAAAAAGTGGAATGATTTTGTAATCTAGATGGAGAACGAGGTATCAATAGTTGAGTTTCAATAACTTAGTTGGATATTGTTGTGTTAATATGTCAATTTGCATCTCTTGTGTTGAGTTGTTTATTGATGCATAGGATGAGTAAATAGAGCTCAAATCTTATGATTACAAGATGACCGTTTATGTGCGTGAATAAATAGTAGAAGGATGTAGATGAACTCAATTCATCTAACTTTATGCCTCTTGGCAGACATTCTTCTTGAATCTCTAATATCAGGTGCTTGAGACTTCCCTATAGCTTTTACCTTCCATTGCCACCTTTCCTCTTCACTATGAGACTCATCTCATTTTTCCTTATATGCATTTATGGCTTTGGCTTCTAATTCATCCCTTGTTTTACCTTCTTCCTATTCATAATCTTCTTCTTCTTCTTCTTCGTCCTCCTCTAACTCCACAAGAGATTCATCTTTTGAACCTTCCTCATATGATTTTGATACCTCTTCTACATTAGAGGTTTCATATCCTTGATCTGACTCTTCTAAATTATCGGAACTAGAATCACTAGCTTCCATATTCAAAAATTCCCAACCAACATCTTCAATAAATTTATCTAGATCATTAGTAATACTCTTCAAAATTGGCTCCCAATTCAAGTTCATTATGCTTTCATAATACTGTATATCCATGGACTTTAGCCATCCCTTGATGCCATCAAAGGAAGATTGAGGAATGGCATCAACGCAAAGTACATCTCGCTTGAAGTCTTTGAAAATAATATCCATATCAAATTCATTTTTCCCAAGTCATACTCTCTCAAGGTTAACAATCTCAATCACACTAATAGCTATTACTAAGAAAGGTAATTCCACCAACTCTACCAAATAGTTTACTGTAGGAACAATAAAACTAGAGGGTTTGAAAGGAACTCCATGAAAACCAAGCTCTCTAAATGGTATATCAAACTCTATTTCAAAATATTTTAGATGAGGATGCTCCCATATAAGCTCTCTTACTCACTTTGACAAATCCTTAAAACTTTGTATTGATTTTATTTTTTCTATTGTTCTCTTGCTGTTCTTCCTCAATTTCATCAAGATCATACATTGACCTTCTTGCCCCTCCTAAATTTTGGACCACATCCATTACCTCCATATAAAACTGTACATCCTTGGTCTTCCTGGCTCCCACACCATGATATGGTTATGCAAATGAAAATGAAGCAAAGTAATCATCTCCTTCTCTGCTGGCTAGAAGAATGCATGCTTAATTTCTTGATACATGATATCAGCTCTCTCTTCTGCTCTCATGGTTGAATACCAAAATCCTGTATGGTGGGCCTCCAGAGTTCTAGTCATCTTTCTTCCTTTTCCACCAAATGCTAGCTTGATCCACATGTCTGCCAGCCTAATTGGCTTTGTTTTTGAAAGCTGAAGTTTCTCCTAAGTCACCAATGTAGCTCTCTCTTCCTTTTCTGACTATTTCATTGCTATAGATTGTCTCTGGGATTTAATCATATGTACCACATGGTTGATGTGCTTTGAATCCTTGCATCTAAAGGAAATTTCCTTAGCATAAATACTGTTAGGGAATTTCAATGTTTCCATAGTAGTTGGCATTAAAGTTGGCACCTGCAACATTTGAAATTATCCTTATATAAGAATTCCCTCCATCTTGTTGGGTTGTAACACTCTTGATGGTGGCAACATGAAATCTGATTTTGATTCCTCTTCTACATTAGAGGGTCCATAGCCTTGATCTGACTCTTCTGAATTATCAAAATCAGAATCACTAGCTTCCATATTCAAAAATTCCCAACCACCATCTTCAAAACATTTATCTAGATCATCAGTAATACTCTTCAAAATTGGCCACTAGTTCAAGTTCAGTTTTCTTTCATAATACTTTATATCCATGAAGTTCAACCATTCCTTGATGCCATCAAGTGAATATTGAGGAATGGCATCAATATGGAGTACATCTTGCTTGAAGTCTTTGAAAATAATAGCCATATCAAATGCCTTTTTCCTGAGTCATACTCTCTCAAGGTTAACAATCTCAATCTCAAGTATTAGCTAGGGAATTTGAAATTTTATTATGGTATTTTCACTTTGATATGATGTAATATGATTATGGTTTTGTCTCATATGTTGTAATATTAGATATATAATAGAAAAATAAATTATTGCATGAAATAAATAATAAATTTTCATTCTAAATGTTTTTCTTTTGCAGAACACAGGTCTTCTAGAAGATCAAGATGATCCTCAACATGATATAGATCCACAAAATATTGGTTAGCCTGTACAAATCACATGGTAGAGGATGATGATGACGTAGATGCAGAATACACTGAGGTCGATGACAATGATGATGACGACGATGACAACGATGATGATGATGATGATCACAATGTTGATGATGAGGATGAGATAGTTGGTGACAATAACTAGTGACATTCATGATCATATAGACTACATCATGGATCATTGTTGATATATTGTTATGATGACTCTTTTCATGGTTACTATCATATGTATCATTTTCACAGCCTACAATACTATATTATTAAGCTGTATCATATTGACATGTATCATTTTCAATTTTTCACTATATCATTTGGACATGTATCATCTTGACTTTTATCAGTTTGAGTTACATAATTTATCAATTTTATTTATATCATTTGTACATGTATCATTTTCACTTATGTCGACTATTGGACATGTATAATTTTGACATGTTTTTGATGTACTGGCATATTTGACTTTCACATGTTTTAGTTATATATTATGATGATCTTATTAGTATTGACTTGTCAATTTATATATATTAAAAGTGGTCAATGATTTTTGGATGGATATTTATTACGTTTGATGATTTTAATTTATTGCTTAGGATGGGTGTTGTCAAATTCAATTAAATTATAGATATTTGACTCACTTGTTTTAATTATAGATGATGATAATGTTAAAATAATAGTTTAGGAAGTGATGAAAGGTAAAATTAATGCTTGGAACCTCCAAAACGTAATTGAAAGTTTTGCAATGAGCCACATTAAAAAAGGTGGTAAAGTGGAAGTGGATGTCTTGTCTAAATGGGCTTTAAATTTTGGTGAAACAAGGGAATTTAGGTTGGAGGATTTTAGAGGTGTTAAGTTAGTAGAAAACACCTTAAATGAACAAGGTGGAAAAGTGAGTGAAGTAGGTTTGACATGACAAGTGAAGGTAGGGGTGGTGGGTGGTGGTGAAGTAGTACTTTATTAATAGAAAGTGTGGCAATCCAAGATGGTGTTAAATGCAAGCCCTCAATTAAGATGTGTTAATTGCATTTGGAAAGGGTCAAGAAAAACTGAGCAACAAAATTTGGTGGCGGCGGCACTGATTGTCAGGAGAAATAGAAGCCAATTTCACCTTTCGGTCATGAAGATCTTTGGGCCCATTTTATGGAGAGGTGTCTAGAAAATGACTGGAGGGCCTTTTCCTTGTTGATGACAAGTGGCTATTGCAGTGCACAAAATGATTTGTGGTAGGTATTTCGGCTCTCTAAAACACAAATACCAAACCAACATGGACATTTACTCCTTAATAGTGGTGTGGGGCTTGGATTTAGGTGAAATAGTGGAAATGGTGAGGATGGTGATGCAGAAAATTGTGCATGAATATTTTCTGGTAGGCATGGAGTCCATTCTCGAATGGGCGGTTCTAGGTGTAGGCTTAGATTATTATGAAGGACTACTAGATGATAAAATTGAGGATCTCTATGGGAGACCAAGGCTCAAACCCTTTAATCATTGGCCCAAAGGAAAATACAACGCTCGTTGCCATGAGGAAGCACAATTGGGATGGAAAGCGCTCAAATTAACTCTCCATCGAACAAGTGAAAAGGAGGCACTAGAAGAAGTCAGGGAAGCGGTGGAAGAAGAAGCCTCTGAAGGAGATAGCCAAGCATCTGTTGGGTTCGGGTGGAGCTTGTTAAGACTGGTTGTGTTTTTCTTTGTTTGATTTTGAATTCTCCCTTCACTTTTGTTGTATTAAAGTGTGTAACTTTGAACACTGTTAATGGTGGTTATTTTTTGTAAGGATTTTACTGGTAAATAGTTATGGGGTTTATTTAATGTTTTACTCTACACATTAAGGTGCCTCTAGTTTTTGTCATTTGCTGTAGAATTTTGGTGCATAATGACACTGAACAATAGATGTACTTTTTTATCTTTACAAGTAATACAAAAATTTCATGGGTAATTGTCTTGTTATTCAATCATATAAGTTAAATAATTAAATTACTTAGTCTATAATCATATGAGTTATTTAAGAGGCATGATATATTTAACTAATTAAATTGAAATTATTTATGAGGCATGATATATTTAACTAATTAAATTGAAATAAAACATATTAAATTAATAAAAGGAAGCAAAATAAGAAGCATTTTTAGAAGCAATAATGGAAGCCAAATTAGAAGCAATCTTGGAAGAAAAACCAGAAGCAAATGTGGAAGCAAAATTGGAAGCAAAATTGGCAGCAAACTTGGAAGAAAAATTGGAAGAAAAAATGGAAGCAAAACTGGAAGCAAAATCGGAAGAAAAACTAGAAGCAAAACTAGAAGCAAACCTGGAAGCAAAACTGGAGGCAAAAATGGAGGAAAAATTGGAAGCAAAACTAGAAGTAAAAATGGAAGCAAAATCAGAAGCAAACCTGGAAGCAAACTTGGAAGCAAAACTAGAAGCAAAAATGGGAGTAGACATAGAAGCAAAATCAGAAGCCTAATTGGGCGCTAATTTAGGCACTATTTCTGACGTTATTTCTTGGAGCTATTTTAGGCATGAATAGAGGTTCTATTTTTGGCACTATTTCTTGGCGCTATTTTAGGCACTAATGGGGGCACTGTGATTTTTCGGCACTAATTATGGCGTTACGCCTAGCACAAAATTCAGCATAAAAGTCAACACCAAGATGACCATGCCTGTTTGTGCTGAGTTTAGCATTGGCCAGCTCGCCCAATTTGTGGACTGAAATACACTAAAATCTAAAACTATTTTAGGTGCTATTTTCTTGTTATGTTGTAGTGTATATTTATTCTTCAAGATCTCCATGCAAAAATGTATTCTTAACATCCATTTTCTCAATCTCCCAATCATAAGCTACAACAATGGATAAGAGAAATCTAATAGAAGTCCATTTAGCAACAGGAGAGAATATCTCACCAAAATCAACTCCCTCTCTTTGGGAGTAGCCCTTGGCTACCATTTTAGCCTTGTACTCCTGCAATGAACCGTCTACTCCAAAATTCTTCTTGAAGATCCACTTACATCCTATGGCCTTTCTTCCTTTAGGAAAATGAACAAGATCCCAGGTGTTATTAGAGTCTAAAGCCATCATCTCCTCCTACATGGCTAATTGCCAAGACTCACTATCATTTGTAGAAATAGCCTCCATGTAGGATCTAGGTTCATCATTAGTACTCAATAAAGAATATGCACAATGGAAATCTAGTGGGCTATACCTGTCAATTGGATTTCTTTGTCTTGTGGATCTCCTCAAGGGTGGAGTAAGAGACTCAATTGGCTGTTCTACATGATCATTTGTACCAACTTCTTCAACAAACTCATCTTCATCAAAACTACTTGAATCTTCATCTTCTTCTTCACCCCTCAATCCATCATTTTATTCTTCTCGAGGTGCATCTTGTTTCTCTAACTCAAAGTGCACTCTCTTTCCATTTTCTTCTTTTTCTTTTGGCTACTTTGGTTTAGAAATAGCTCTAAATTCCCTAAAAATAACATCTCTAGAAAAGATAATCTTGTGGGTTAGTGGATTCCAAAGCTTATAACCTTTAACATTATCACCCTATCCAATGAATGTACACTTTTCTACTTTTGGATCCAACTTAGATTGCTTTTCCTTAGGCACATGAAAAAAAGCCTCATAGCCAAAAACCCTTAAGTGTGAAACTGAAGTTTTCTTACCTATCCACACTTCACAACATGTTGAATTAAGATCCTTACAAGGAGATATGTTTATCAAGTAGCAAGCAGTACACACAACTTCTACCCAAAAACATTTATCCAACTACGAATCACTCAGCATACTTCTGGCTCTTTCCATAATCATTTAGTTCATCCTTTCTGCAACACCATTCTATTGTGGTGTATACGGAGTTGTCTTTTGTCTGATTATGCCTGCATGCTTACAAAACTCATCAAATTCCTTTGAGCATTATTACCCTCCATTGTTAGATCTTAATATTTTAATCTTTAAACTTGATTGGTTCTCTACTAAGACTTTGAAATCCTTAAACTTAGCGAAAACCTCATATTTATGCTTCATAAAATAAATCCATGTAAATCTGGATACATCAATGAAAGTAACAAAATAATGATATTTTTTAATAGATTCAATATCCACAGGCCCAAACACATCTGTATGAATAATTTCTAACTTCTCCTTTTCTCTATTGCTATTAGAAGGAAATAACTTTTTGCTTTGTTTCCTAAACACACAATGCTCACAGAAATCAAAGTGCTCATCAGAATAAGAGAAACCGTCCAACAAATTTTTATTCTTAATAGTTTTTAAAA
Organism: Sequoia sempervirens; assembly: GCA_007258455.2. Classification (NCBI taxonomy): domain Eukaryota; kingdom Viridiplantae; phylum Streptophyta; class Pinopsida; order Cupressales; family Cupressaceae; genus Sequoia; species Sequoia sempervirens. The sequence goes on from VDFB02000017.1 coordinate 532,828,038, forward strand.
CATTATTGCTTGTGTGGCCCAATCTACGGTGCCACAACATACATGCATTTTCAGTACTAGCCTCAGATACATAAGAGGCATTAGAAACTGTAGTGGATTCAAGTTTGAACAGGTTTTCCAATCTCTTCCCCTTCGCTACCACCAAGTTTCCTCTCACTAATCTACAACCATGCTTGTCAAAAGTTACATGCATTCCCAAATCATTCAACTTTGAAACATAAATCAAATTTCTAGCTAATCCAAGAACATGATAAACTTTAGGGATGGTTTTAATCCTTCCATCACTAAAACACAATAATACCTTTCCTTTCCCAACAATTAAATATGAAGAGTTTTCACTAAGGTATATATTACCTCCATCATATTTATCATATGTGGAGAACCATTCTTTATGTGGAGTTATATGAAACGAGCATCTTGATTCAACCAACCAGTGTTCATTAGTAACAACATTACAAGCAAAAATTAAAACATCTTCACTTGCATTTGAGGACTTATAAGAAGCATTCTCCCTCTTGGGGTTTTTGCACTCCTTCTTTACATGTCCCCTTTTATTGCATTTCCAACACTTAACTTTGTTCTTCTTTCTAGGAGTCTTAGAACAACCCTTGGACTTATCCTTAGACCCTTTCTAATTTCCTTTTGGTCCCCTTTCCTTAGACCTTCCCCTAACACTGAGAGCATCCCCTGAACTATCCATATTCTTCTTCCTCGGTTCCTGTGCCGATAAAATTGCAACAAGGGCATCTAACTTTGGATCTGTGATGTTAGCAGCACGATAGCAAGGATAACATTCTCCCATGACTCAGGTAAAGAATAAAGAATCAATATAAATTTAACATCTTCATCTACTTCAACATCTACTGAAGCAAGTTCACTCATCAACCAATTACTTGAATTTAAATGCTCTGCTAGTGATTCACCCTCTTTCATTTTCAAAGAAAATAGTTCTTTAGTTTTAAATAAAGTTTATTTACCATACTCTTGGCTTGGTAGATCTCACCCAAATGATTCCACAACTTGTATGCGGTCTCTTCTTTGGCGACATTCAACAAGACAGAGTCTGAAAGACACAACCGAATGGTTCCTTGTGACTTCTTATCCATTCTATCCCACTCATCTTGAGAAACATCATCAGGTTTCTTCTCTTTTTGAACAACCAACCATTGGTTTCTTTCTTCCAACAAATCTTCCATTTTTAGCTTCCACAACTCATACCTCATGTCGTTGAATTTTTTAATGTCCAAGCGAGAGGTTGATGCAATAGTGGATGTAGCCATAATTTTAACACAAGATCTGCAAAACATATACAACCAAATATCCCACTAGAGCTACAACTTCCACACTACCACCCAAGAATCAAAGTTGTCCAGGCTCTGATACCAAATGTTAGAAATGAAATCACAACTACCCAAATAGAAATTTGATTCAAAGGTGTGTTTTATGATCTTTTAACTGAATATTTAATATGGAGATCACAACAAGTAAATAAACCCACAATACAAAAATAATCCAAAAGTAGAATGAAGTACACAAAATAATGTTTACCCTAGAGAAAACCCTTTTGGGTAAAAAACTCCACCAAGAAAAGAGGCCAAGTTGTATTATCTTCCAAAATAGAGATTACAAATATATGCAATTTCTTTGTTCTTCAACCTTCACTCCGACAGTACCTAGGAACCTGTAAAACTGATATGCATCTCATCTACTATGCCATGGATTTATAGAGTTTACACAGCCTAAAGATGGGTGTACATCTTGTAATATTCACCCATGTAGCATTAAATGACTTCTTACAAGCTCATAACACTTGTCAAGAGTCAACCATACAACCTTGGGCGTCCATAGACAAAGATAGGCTCTTACGGGATCATAAAAGCTATCATGCATGTATCCTACACTTGGAAAAATATTTCCATGCAATCTTGAATGACTAAGGACCAAAAAAAGCCACTTACAACATCTTATGATGCATCATATGTTATCATAAATGTCATAGATTCTTATGACAACTTACAGTTGTCATAGAATCTCTTACACCTTCTTATAGCATCTATGATGCACGTCATAACACTAAAATAGGTGATTCTTCCACATGTACACCTCACTTTGACCAATTACAATTTACCATATAAAATTGCATCCTATAACTACCACCGGTAACTCCAGAACTTACTATGCAGTAACTCTGCAATTACTGTGGACAATAAATAATTTTTACCACTGTCGGTGAAGCTTGTACAACTCCTTATGGGTAATTACTAATAACAAGTAACAAAAGGAATAGATACAATATTGGGATTTACAAGGTTAATGATACCTTATCCCAACACACATTAGATAGATAGGTTTACTTTATGTATGCAAAAGTAACTCTGATTTTAAAATTATGTTACACTCTATTCAATATTCTGCAAATATAGTAGTCTCTATTGGCTTAATTTCAGAAATCTATCTTAATTTTTTTTATTGTGCTTCCTTTTCCATTGCTTCTCTCTAATTTCTTCAAGGTTTGAATGAGTAATTGTTTTGAAGTTGTCTAAAAGGTATAAAAGTGATTCTAGCTGGCACCCTCTTTTTAACCTTGCAAATGGCTTTGTACTTAAGATTTGTATTTGAAAAGTTTGATGTTATATCTAGTATTGTGGATGCCATAATTGACTATTTAAAATGAACAAACTTATGATTAAAGAAGGCCTTGGAAGATGGCATGATTATGATTTTATAATATCAACACTGTTGCTAAAACATAGCAGACACAACAAATCAAAATAGGACTATTCTTGCTCTTTTTTGGTAGAAACTTTGTTTCTCTGCAACTCTTGTTTAATTTTAAGTTTTGATAATTCATTTATAAAAATTCATATATATTTTAATATTTGAACTAGGGGAGAGGACCTAGTAGTTGTGCACCCTAACTTGGTGCTTCTCAAAATCCTACATGGAAATTTCAAATCACTCCCAATTTTTGATAGTAGCGTACTTGACAAGTCCCTTGTTTGTAACTTTCATTTCAAGGTCATATCATCAAATATGATGCCACATCAGCATGTTTTTCATCAAGGTGTCCAAAAAGGCCCCCCAAAAAAGTGAGACCAATACTTGTGCATTCACAACATGGGTAGTTGAGTGCTAATGTGGCATCACATGATTGTTTGCTTTTTAGATCAAAGGAATACATTTTGTTTAATTATGGGTAGTCAAGTCGCAACTACTAGATATTATATAAACAACTATTATCACAACTATTGAAACATGCTCAACTACTGAATTGTCTATGCAACCATCTAATCACCATATTTATTAATTTATTGAAAATCAAAATACAATGCATTTTTTATTTTCAAATAATTAATAAATACAATCAAACGTAATCCATCATTGCCCTCAACTACTGGGTCCTCTTTGATTATCCAGATACCAATTTAATCAATTCAATTTCTAACATTTTAAAAAACCATCATAAAGAATTAAGTTATTACACCGAAGACGTGTCCTATTTGAGAATGACAAGCTAATTAGTGAAATCAACAGTGAAATGATCACTAAAACCAATGCAAGACGGTCATTTAAATCCCCTCCATTGAATGTTTTTTAAAGATTAGTATAACTGTATACGTAAAAAAAAGCAGTGTGGGTTCCCTTATTAAAGCCGTTATTGTAGCGCACCACTTGCATATCTTCAGCTTAACTAGCACATTTTCTCTAGCATTATAGTTGGGAAGCTCTGTACCGAAGAATTTGGCCGCCGGGGATCAGAGGCAGGGCTTAAATTTGATGGTCGACCTTGCCAGTCAACAAATTTTTTAATAACGGTTATCTATTCAAAGGTGCCCTTAAAACATTATGATACAGGTTAGTGTAAGTAAAATTATATATAAATCAAATATATATATCATTATAATTCTATATAAATTTTGACGGTCTATCCAAAATCTCTCCTTTCATCTAATACAATCTTCTTAAAATTTTGATTGTATTTTATGGCAAAAATCTGTAAATACGGTCATACAGCCATCAAATTTAAGCCTTGATCAGAGGCAACAAAAATTTTGATTACAATGGTGAATGGAGTTCCGTTATTTCTTGTTTGCATATTTCCCTTTTAACTACTGCTTGTTTGCATTTTTTTTCTTTCACCGATTTCTTCATAGTTGCAGTCATTTCCAATTTAACTGCTTCTTGGTTTTATTTCCTTTTAGTAACCTCTCCTAGACTCTTCTGAAGATTGTGCAGAATTGATTTTTGTTTATTTGTACTTTTGATTTTCTATTGTAAATCTTGTTTGATTCCCTGAAATTTTTCATTTATTCTAGACACTTCAGCTGTTGTCTCTGCAAGGCTTTCCATTAGTATTGTTTTGATCATATAACCAAGATTTATTAAAAAAAAATTTGGCTAAGAGTAATAAACTTATGTTATAATTTCACAAAAATTATAGAGAGAAATTCCCTACAAGACTATGGGGTTCATGGTCTTCTGCTTACTTCATTTCTACATCACTATTGTTACGCATATAAAATCTATTGGAACTACATAGCACAATTACTATGAAGGACTGTGCTAGCATAAGTACCATATAACACTGTCATACCTACATTCCGAAGTGGCCATAAATCGACGGTCCAAATTCCCAATTCACAAGAGTTCACAAAATTCCTGGAATTGGTGCTTTAGAAAAAATTGAACAAAGAAATACATCCCTCAAAACCCCTCTTCCAAAGATCCTATGGACTCACAAGAATACAATAAACTTCAAGGGCTTCCATAAAACAAGTTGATTCTTCTAAACCTAGAAATAGTACATCATCCTTGATACAGAGTAGGAATGATAAGAATGTACTTGAAAAAAATAAAGTAAATAAAGAGGAAAGAAATAGTATCATTTGTTTTTAATGCCATAAAAATCATCAAGCAGGGTATATTGGGAGTAGGTATCACTTTTTCATTGGTGGTTCTTCAAAGAAAATTGAGTATCTAAGTGGAGGTAGATCTTTAAACTTTGTTGAGAAGATCAATAATATTCTCCTGTTACGTTATTCAACAACTCATAAAGGACTATTAGTTTCTCTTACAAGCCCTTCACCTCATAATCATTGATCTCATTGTCTTCTTCAGGAATCTTGAGATGGCTAATGCTTTCTACTATCCTCAGTCTTATGAATGGTAGAGAGAGAATTCTTTGCATATACTAAACTGCTACAGAGATCACATTCTCCAACAATTAGAAATCTGAAATTATCCTACATAAAAACAAGTTTGGGAGGATGAAAATCACCCTTGTTTAGTACAATTTCCTGTTTCAACGAATAATTTTTCAATATGCTACCACACATAGACCACAAAACATAATGCAAGTTTGTTGGTGAGTCAGATATGTCAAACTAAGTGTCCTAAACAAACTTGAAATCTTGCACCAGCTAATATGGATTTTTCATAGACTCAACCAAAGAGTCGGCTCAAATCTTTTTCTTTAGACTTCGTGAACTAGACATGAATTTAAGAGTTATAGTAGAGGCTAGTAACAAATGACGGTAATGTACTTGAATATTTTTTCTAGAAATGTATGGTATAAGACTTTGGGTTCTCTCAGTAGAATTTTGCAGTGCAAATGTCTTAAGGAATAGATGAAAGGTCACCAACACTGTAGACTACAAAGTTAAAATATCTCAAATTTTATAGAAAATCTATATCAGAAATTATTCTTGAAAGAAAAATATCACTTCTCTTATAGAACTTATATTACCGTGAGTAAATTGGCATATAATTTAACAAATATCCATGCATCTTGAGGTTTCATCTTTGTCATCCTACAGAAGATCCTGCAGCAATCAATGGGGTCACATATACACCTACCCATGTTTTCACAATCTGATAATTAGTTGATTTAGAGCAACACCAGTCACCATTATGGTATTCAGGGAAATTCTTGTGCTTCGAAAGTCATGAGGAATATTCAATGTTTTGCAATTTTTCCTTTGCACCCTCAAAATGAGAAGACTCAGATTGAAGGTTATCCAAAATGGTTGTCTTCCTAGCAAGAAATTGAAAAATGAACACTCAGATCAGAATAACAATGCAAAACATAGCACCATTATGTAAAATGGTCTCAAATTAAGACTCATAAACAATTGAAATGGAGATTCACACCTTGTATCTATGCTCCTATTTGCTTGATTTGAAGGGTAATTTCAATGTCATAGTAGTATCCCCCCATCACTTAGGTTGCATTCAATTCTATACTACATGGCAATATTATTTTAGATAATTCAAAAATTTGAAAGTATAGTTACCAGACTTAGACTCTGCACAGACTTGACAGGCTGATTATGTGCTTTAATCATTTTTTCCAACTATCTTGAAATAAAGAAACACAACAAATCTATTCATTAGTCTATTGTTTCTTGGAAATGCAATTCATTCAAGAACACAACTTCTTTTATGTTCTATAAAAGGAATGACTATTTTTATTGTCTACTTATCTAGATAAGCTGGTTAAATATTGCGAACTGCTGAAAGTGAAATCTTAATAGAAAAAGTTGCACTATGATTCGGCAAGGAGGATTTTAGCCAAGGCAGCAATGAACCACCCCTACATTAATGATCTTGACAAATCTAAAATCTCAATTTTCAGTAATTTGTTTCAGATTTGTACTATTTATGTACTATTCAAATGAGCTTAAAAGCCCCCTATTCAAATTGTAGTTGACTGAGGACTATTAATATGGAAGCAATAGCAATAGCATTGTCAATCCTGAAAGCTGGATCAGGCATGCTCAATAGAAATTTTGAGTTTGGTCTCATTGTAATCAATCCAACATTAAGAGTTGATTCATTTCTAAGAGTTATATTGTTTGTTCCATATTGATGATGGGCTTCCTTAGCTCAATGTTGAAGGCAATAATTATAGATGGAAAACAGTCTATAATGCAAAAATTGTAAAATTACATGACCAGGTGAGTTTTACTCCATGGTTGTGGCAATGAGCAACTCCTTTGCACAACTGATACATGAAACTCTGTAATAACATTGGCACTACGTCGGCTAAAATCCATAAAATTTATCTATAAATCTACTACTCAACTACTTGAAGATGCATCTTTTCTTCTTAACAAACATTGATTTTTTATTTTTAAATAGAAAAAATATTATCAGCATCCCAGAAAATAAAATAGACAAACATTCATTGACAATTCCTTAATTTTCATTCAGCTATATTAATTTTGTTTCCCCATCATTCCAAATTCTTTTTTTATTTATTTATAAAAAAATTTACTTTACTCATTTCAAGATGGCTAACCACAATGAAATACATGATATCATTGAAGTATCTAGCAAGGATACATTGAATAGTAAGCATAGCCCCTATGCTCTTGTTCTTGCACAACACTTTGTAGCATAGTCATGTGCATCTGTTAATCAACCACAATGCCTTCGACTTCATGTCGAACATCTCACTACTACTATCACGAACAATTAGAACATTGTCCACAATTATAAAGATGCATGCCAAATAGCGCTTGAAGTAAAAGATGTGGACATTGAAAAGCTTCAAGATACATTGTCCTTGTTCCAAGAGAGCTACACTAACTTGGAGGGCCTTTGCACTTTTCTTAGAGAAATTTATTATGATCACCTATATGGAAATGACAACACACCCTCTTTAATCTGTGCATATGAGATGTACCTACAAGATATGTGATCAGTTAGATGAACTTTCTACTATGTAACTTATGTACACTTTATGTATACATATCCATGTGCATAATATGTGAATGCTTACCTGTACTTCTCTCGAAAAATGTTATTCCAAATTACAATTCATCTCATTTATGCAAGTGACTTAATAATGAGTAGACCAAAATTATTATCATTTATGAAACAAAAGAGTGACAAAACCCTTGTAACCTAAGCTTATGGCAAACATGTTATTTTAAAATTTATGTATTATAATAGACTTACCTATTACTTTTCCCTGCTTAATAAAGTCAAATATGATTTCCTTACAATTTATTGCCTTTACATTTCAACTTTCTTATATATATGTTTTCCTTGCATATACATCTAGTACATTTAAACCAAGACATCGCAAGCATCATTTCCAAAACATTTTCCTTTTTTTCTCCTTCCCCATGCAATAAACTTGTTTTAAATAATTGATTCACATATTTGAAGTTCAATCGTATTAATGGTTGCAAATATCAAACTATACTTCAAAGTTACTATCCTCACTTTTCTTTGACACCTAATTACCATACTTTTAAGTTGCATGTAGGCCAACCACTTCCACAAATTTCTTGACTCCCCATCATTGAAATGATAGAATTTATTTTGTTGACCAGAGTCAAAGCTTAAACAATCCTATCACTTGATATTTGACCATCTTTGACATCAATTGTCAAACGTGTTTAGTTCAACTAAATCATATTCTTTTACTTCATCAAAGTAATCTTGCACCACTTTCTTAACTAAATAAAAATAGTACTATTAACTATCTTTTGCAAATTTGATTCTCTTTTGGGATAATGACTCAATTATGCTCTACTTTGTCCCACACTTTATCACTTTACTCGATGGGTGGCCGATATTAACAGCATTGAAGGAATTAGAAAATTCAGTAACGTCTCCTTATTAATGTCCCTTAAAGCCCAATTTTTATATATGGTGTGTCTAAGTTTTAAATTTTGTTTATACAGCCATCAAAAAGGCATGGCCATTGGCTATGGCTACGCAGCGTGTACCCACGTGTTTGCAGATTAGATAGAAAACGGCGTACGGAAACGACTATCCTTTTTGATGGCTGTATAATGTAAGCAATTTGCCATCCCCTTGTGTTATCCTATTTATACCTTACCACTGAATCATGGCTGGGCTTAAACATCACACACTAAGCATTGACTTAGTGTGTGATGTCTCATGTGGGCCCTACTTCTTATTTCTATTTCGCTTTGATGACAATTTTGTTCGTCTGAATCCGTTTTAATGTTTATAATTTATCTTATTTCACCGTCAAATCTCCATCTGTTGGTAACTACCCTTTATTCTTTTTTCGCTGATAACCATATTATTTTACCGCGTTTGCAGTTAATGACTATAATATTTAAGATATTTTTAAATTTGAATGCTTAAATTTATTATGTAATTATATTTAATATATTTATATTATAATTCAATGTTTATTAAAAAATATTTATTATTAATGTTTAATAATTATTTTTTTATTAAATTTTAAATATATTATATTTAATAATTACAACTAATATATAATATATTATTTAAATTATCAAGAAATATATAATAATAACAATTAAATATTTTTTAAATGATATTTAATATATTTAAAATATTATTTAATGATTATTAAATCATATTAATAATTACATATTAATATATAGTATATTAATATACAATAATTTTTTAATATTGAATATACAATATATTTAATCATGTAATATATTTAATATTTATAATAATTAATATTAATATTAATATTATTATTATATAATATTAAACATTTTATATGATTATATATGTTATATTTTTAATAATTATCATTAATACATGATTAATCATTTAAATTATATTTAATATATTTAAATTACTATTTGATAATGATTAAATAATAATTCAAATAATAATCATTTAAAATAAATATATATTTTTATAGTTTAAATAATATCTTATATATTAATGATAATTAATAAATATATATTATTATTCAAAGATAATAAATATTATTTGGATCATAATAATTTTTTAATATTGAATATATTATATATCATTATATAAATATATTAATAAATAAAATTTAATAATATTGATCATTAATAGTTAATATTATTTAATAAATATTGAATAGTAATATAAATATATTAAATATAACTAAAAAATAAGTTTAAATATTATAATTATTAAGTGCAAATATTAAAAAAAATTAATATTATTTAAATAATAATAAATTATTAATATTAAATAGATTATATATTATTATATAAATATATTAATAAATATAGTTTTATAATATTTATCATTAATAATTAATATATTCAAATTAAAAAATAATTTAAATATTAGAATTATTAATTGCAAAAAACACAGTAGGTAAAATAATATGGTCATGGGTGAAAAAAAAGGGAATTCACCAACGAATGCAAAAAAAAGGAGATATTTGACACTGAAATAACATTAAAATGGATTCAGACTAATAAGATTGTCATCAAAGCGAAACGAAAACAAGAAGTAGGGCCCACATGAGACAACACACACTAAGTCAATGCTTAGTGTGTGATGTTTAAGCCCAACCCTGAATCATCATTACCACTTCCTTTCATACACTAAAATAACTAGACGCCATCATGTCGCTGCGCTCCCCATCATTTCTTTTCCTCTTCACTTTTATCTATGTTGTGTCATATTCTTTGTTTGATGGAGCCAAGAGTTGCCCAAGAGCTCTTGTTCCGCAGTCGCTCGCTACTCTTCAACTTTGCAGCATGTTACCTAAATTGAGCAGAAATGTAGTGTCCCTCCACTCTCACCTTGGATGTGTAGGTAATCTGGCTAAAGAATCTGAGGAGGAAGATGGAACCAAAAGTTCTGATGGAGCTTTAGTGAGTATGATGAATTACAGGATTAAAAGCCTTGATTCGGGGCGAGCACAAAATTAACTCGGGTACAACGTTGTAAAAAGGAAGTATCTCTGTCACAAGTCCTTCACATTGTTAGGAGTTTTGTAGTGTCATGTGTTGACCTTGTTCTGGCCTTTATTTGATTTAATTTATTTCATTTATGGTTAGTTGTTATTTAATTTAATTTTTATTCTTTTTGGAATTAATTAGTGTTATTTAATTATCATGATTTTATAAGATTAATTAATGTCATTTTTGTTTATTTGATTAATTATGATTTAGTAGGTATTGAATTTTAATTATATGTAATCAAAAGCTATTTAATTACTAAAAGCTTGTTTTAGTTGAATTTTAGAAAAATGTGGTGATAATTAGAAATTATCTTTTTAAAGCTTATTAAATCAGAAAAAGCTGAAGATATTATCTTGTGGGGACATTTTGAGAGTAGAATTAATTCTAAACTTATTTATTTTTATTTTTCTTTTTATTTATTATTATTTTTTTTTTTGGAGAGATAATGAGTGAGCTGTTAAAGCAAAAAGCTAACCAATGCATGGTTTGATTTTTTTTTGTAAAAAAAAGGAAATTAGGGGATCGATCTTTATTTATTAATATTATTGTGTGAAGAAGAGGACGGGGGGGGGAAGAAAAGATAATATAGTTTTCAGAATTGGGAGGAGGCAGGGTTTTGGAGAATGGATCGGGGGTCTGCAAGAAAGGGGCGAAGGAGAGCTAAGGAAAGGTACACTGAAAATATTCTGAAGAAATTATTCCAAAGGTAAGCATCAAATCATTTCATTCGTTGTTACCCTATTGATAAGAATTTGATAGCTTCGAATTTTACACCACGTTTTCTTTGGTAATTGTTCAATGCAATTTCATATCTCTAATTATACATTGACATACATATCATAGTGATTTCGTTTCCACCTACAATTTCTTTGGCTGGTATTCATTAGTTGTGAATTAATGGAGGAATGTTGCATGTAGTTCCTGTTGGTATTCGATGCTCTTTTGTTGTGTCTCATTTCCTAAAAACAATTAGATGTGGATTTCATTATTCTTTTCAATCGTTATTTACCCTATTGTTGGAGTTCCATATTTCTTATTTGTGTAAAAATGACATCCCTCCTATTTGTATCACCAATGCTTACAATCTTCTTTTCCCACTCTTAGCATATACAATCTATGGTATCCATTCAAATGGCAGCAGGGTATCTTTTAGAATACCTCTAGCTTTTCATCAATCTCACTAACATTGAATCACACCACACCTGGCCCCCCTCTGTCTCCCCTGGTTATGTTTGAATGTAATTTTTGTTAGGCTACATTTGGTGAATCAAGTGTTTAGGTCTTTGATGGCCTATGGTAGTGAAACCATGAGTTTAGCATCTGGCATTCAACCTTTTTCTTCAAATCGAAAACTTTGAAAATCCTCTATTTTTTTTGTCATCATCGTTGTTGGTATTCTATTGCCTTGAACGACTATATTTTATAATATTGGGGGTCATTTTGGCCATGCTTTCACACATTGCATACATGATTCTTGTGCGCATTATTATAGAGCAAGTCTATAGTTGGCGGATTGTTTCTTTTAATATCACTGATATTTACCTCATGAACATCACCGCTATTTGTAAATGATGGAAAGGGTTCAAATCTTCTAGAACAATTTCTCTTGCAACAAGCTTGGCATTGAATTAAGGTGCAGCGTGTCTATCAGGACATATTCGCCATGATTATAAACCAAATGCACATGTTAATCTATTTTTATGGTGGCTGATAAATGGTTCTTCCTTCAGATCTTCCCCATCTTTAAGTAAAAGTCTTGACTTTGAGCATACCTTACTGTCTTTTGACACCAAGCCAATTTCTCCAACATTTGCATCTTAGTTTAGTAATTGGTACATCGTCATATGTTGTTAATCATTACCCGATACCAAATTGCTTTGGGGCATTTAAGGTGTCTGTGGAAAGTGCAACAAGTAAACTAGTTGTTCCATTTTGAGTTTATTATATCGTTAGTGAATAAATTGAAGTCATTCTGATTGATTCCAATTCCCTGCATTCTGTGTTAATTCAGTAGAATTTATTGGCTTTGGCTTTCAAATTACATATGCTTAGCTATTTGTGTATAAGAACGTTTATAGTTATATACTTTTACATGTGTTATATTTTGTCCGCACTGGTTATAGAATATATCCACAGGAGGAGTTGTTGACCGATTTTAAGCAATGGCTTGTGCATAGTTGGAGTATGGCGGTTGAGAGTTATAGGTTGGGCATACGCTAGGTTTGAGTAACGTATGGTTTTTGGGTAAAGTTGATTGTTTTGAGTTATATTTTAGAAGTTAACGATTGACATTTTATAGTCATAAACTGGCGTGTTACACTAGATGAGTATTATCAGTAGGCATATTTATATAGATGTGTATTTATACTTATAATTATATTGGAATTAAAGAGGTGAACTCTATATAAAAGATATGGTCACCCCTTGTTTGGATGTTCTACTCTGTAGAGATGTCAATTCAGCATTAGCATATTCAATGTTAGTTAACCTGCATATGTATTTGAGCATAGGTGTGCACATTATATAAATATATGATACTTTTTAGATAAATGCATAATTTTTAATTTATGTTTATTTTAAATTGTATATAGGCAAAAAATTTTATTATGTTAAAATGAAATAATTTTACAGTATAATAGGATACAATATGTTTATTTATATATATACAAGTGTGTATATGCTTTTGGTAAGAAATTTTATAATATGTTATATATGCATAAATTTTGAATATAAGTTGATAAAATATTTTGTTATTAAATGTTTTAATTTTAAGAAATAAATTATGAGATTTTCTTTATATTTAAAATGTAATTATAATTATTAATAATTTCATAAATAGAGTTAGTGAATTATTAACAAGGTTAGTAAAATAGTAAAGTGCTATTATCTATCAAATAATTTAGCCTTCAATTCTTTCATGATTTTAAATAGTAAATTGTTACAATGGTGGTTAAATCATTAATGGTTTCTTTAATCAATTTTATTAAGTATTATTATTTTGTTTATTTATTAGTGATAATTTTATCATTCAATTTTCTCAAAGAAAAAGGGGAGGAAAGGTTGGTTTTACTAAATTATAGTTAAATATTAATATTTTTAATAATTTCCTTCAATGGGGTTTTTGAAATGTTTTTTTTAATTTTCTTGGAAGAGGATACTTTTGATAACTATCCTCAATGTTGAATAATGTTACTATTGCAACCATGCATTGAATTAGTGTATTGGTGGGATTGTAGCCTATTTATGAAATTAGACAGTTAGAAATATAAGTTCACATTGTAATGAAAATTAAATAAATAATGGTAATGTAATCAAGGGGGAAATTTGCTTAATATCTCAATATTAAATATGAGTGGCGTTGTATTCTTTTGTAAATTATTTAATAGTTGAAGCACCAAATTTTGAGAACACTTGTGTTTGTTGTCATGATTGATTCCAATATTGGAGTAGACTATATTTTTTTTATTTTTGCTAGAATATGCTTATCTAGTTCAGCAGTCTTCGACTTCACCTAAGTGGGTGGCAGCCGCCTAAGAAACTGTCTGGGGTGATGGACCCTAGAAAGGGTTGCATACCCACTCTTCTAGTATGTAATTTTGTATGGGTCACATAATGCTTACGTATAGAGGGTTGAGTTTAGCATGTATTTGTGGTGTTGTGTTACTTTGTGTTTGAGTAGATTCCTCCTTGAATGTCTTATGAGTGAACCCTTGGTTGGTCAGTCAATGAGTTGGAGCAGCTCAAGTTGTCGAACTACGGTGCCTCTGCGAATTATATACGTAGGCAAGGCCATCGAGTGATGAGCTCCCGAGGCATTAGGTTAGGCCCCTAGGACTATTCTTCTGAGTCTTGTTCGAGTCTTGTCGTTTATTTTTCGGTAACGTAAAAGCTATCCATTGATTCATATAGCTTCTCGTAGTGATCACGTGCTAACTATCTTTGTTCTGAAGTGTGTGCCAAGTCATGTAGACCTTGCAGGTATAGGCATTGGGAGCAAGGACTTGTTGATAAAATAGAATGTAAGAGGTATGTTAAGCTGACCTAAGTAAGTAGACTCTATTGCCAAGTTAGTAAATCACTTCTATCTTTTCTTGTAGCTTGTGTGATCATTGAGTATAGCTTTAAGTAGTGAATAGTGTTGTTGTTATCTTGTTTCGTTGTTAGTTGTTATGAAGTAACCTCGCATGCCCTAGAGAACTAAGGGTACTAGTGTAATGTAATGTGTTATATGTTTATGGTTAATGTTCTTGTATGTTCAATTGTAATGTTAAAAAAAAAATTTATTTGCTTGGTCTGTGTTCTCTGAGTTGCATGACGAGCGTTACAAGAAAATCCCGCTACTAATAGAATGTCTTGTGTTAGACATCACGAGAGACTTCCGATGGGTGCAATGCGAGCACAGCTCGTACAACTCCTCGACTTTTCGCCCCACCTGCTATAGCTCTGCGACTTGCTCAAAGGCAAGGTCATTCGCTTGTGCCGAAGGCTCTGCGCCTCCCGAGCCTGGCTACACTAATGACACCTGCGTAGTCTGTCTTGCCTAAAAATTTTGACAAGAAAACTCACATAATATTTTTTAAAAATTTATTTGATTAAGCTAATTAACATTTCAAGTATCGAGGTGTGACACTAACATGATGTGAGTTGAACGCTAAGTAGACTAAAGTCTTTAAAGTTGATTTGATTTATCATAATGTAGTTACATATTGACAAGTTTCACTTTGAGATAAAGTCACATATATATATAGCTCTTATCATGATCACTTAGATGTACTAATGAGCTTATCACTTAATTAGACTTTTCACTTTGTGTTTTCTAAGATGTTAAATGTATCTTAACCTAATCCAGATGATTTAATAGATGAATAATGAACTTCATGCATTCAAAATACTTTATTTTATTTTATTTAACCAAATTCACAGTATTATTTAATCTCGACTCGACTTCAATAATATTATTAAATACCAAATTAACAATTGTCATGCCCATAATTTTACACTAAGAAAACCTAATCATTTTTTTTTAGAAAGAAAACACATTAACTTCGTATATAACATAGTGTATGTTCTAAATGTCATTACAAAATTGCATTGCATGGAGAATGTGGTTGGAGCTATATTTGATATGTTAACATAGCTATTCCTTCACACCTAATCTCAATGATAATATTATTATCAAACCTAAACATTTGCATGCTAATATTATTATTATTCCACCAACCCGTCAATAATAATATTTTTTTTACTTAACCAAATAATAATAGTATTCTCTATACTTAATCACAATTCATCAATTAATATTATTATTATTATTATTAGATTCTCACTTAAACATTGATAAGACTGTTATTATGTAATCAACAACTCAACAATAATCCATTTATTTATTTATTTATTGACAACCCAATATTAGAAGCAAGATCATGTTGATGATTAATTGCTAATAAATTTAGGAACCTTATTGTTATTTAAAAAAAACAACAACAACAATAATCCTGAATGAATAATAGTGGTAATATTTAATGGAACTTAAATGCTCAAAAATAATAATTATATTTACTCCCAAGTTACATTATTAATATCACTTTCATTTAACCAAATAATTACTATTATTAAATCTAGCTTCAATATGATATTATTAAATTTCAAATTTATAATATTATTATTAACCTTAAATTGAGTAATATATTATTATTAAAACTCATATGAATATCACTTCTCTTTTTTTTTTATAAATAATAATATTTTATCAATGATAATTATTTAACCAAAATCATAACATTCATTATTTCTACATTAATGATAATAATGATATTATCAATCTATTTATAAATAATAATACTATTATTTTATTGCTAATTAATCCTTAACAAAATATTATAACTGCCTCACCAAAATTGATGTAATTAATTTAAAATATAAGAAACATAATAACAATTGTTTAACCTCCATAGTTAACGATTTTTACTATTTATTTAATAATTAATCATTTGGTTAATTGCATTACATACTTATTGATATATACTACTTCTACTAAATTTATTAACCCAGCCAAACTATTGTAATATCTAGCATACTTCTACTAAATTTATTGACTTCTACTAAACTTATTAACCGAGCTAAACTATTGTCATATCCAGCATACTTCTACTAAATTTATTAACCCAGCCAAACTGTTGTCATATCTAGCATAATAATCTACAGCCATTAATGTTCTTAATTGATGCAAGGCACCATTGCCCATATGGCATTGAACTTAAAATATATATTATATATAAATAGATTAACTCCTCTACTCCACTTTTTAAGAGCCATTAGATCTTGTTTTAAAATCAACGGCGATGATCTCTCCTTGTAAGATTTAGGTTTGTAGAAAATACAGTAGAGGGTAAAAAAAAACAAATCATTCAGCACCGCAGACACAAATTTGGTCTCATCCCTATGCCTCTCGCCATGGTTTGGACATCATGGTATTATAGTCATAGAGTTGTTAGGCTACTAGGGAGGTCATCCATTTTCCCAAACTCTGCTCTACTGAGAATATTTTATTTACATTTCCCTGCAATAATTTTAAATGTTCATAGTTTTACTCTGATTTTCTTTCATTCTTTTTTTTTTCTTTTAATTTTTTCAGTTGGATACTATGTTCTTGAGAAACTATACTCACAATAGTTTCGTGTTTTATTCATTTTTTGCAAGATTCACTCAGATCCAAATATATGTTTGCATAGTTATTTCCTTACAGGATATGCATGTACAATTTTCCCACTTTTTGTATTCAGCAATTTATCGTAAAAATATACAGTTACTCCTGTATATATATTTCCTCTATTTTTATTTTATTTAAAATCTACAAGAACTGATTTCATTTTACTGTTTAACAGTTATGTGTAATAATTTAAATGCAGATTAAAAGATAGTTCCCCGCCATTATATATATATATATCAATCAGACCCGTGTAAATATTTTATTTGTTTATTTATTTTTAGTTACACAGCTGCATATTATTTTCCTTATTAAACTTTAAAACATGAACAATTAATATATTAAATTTATAAAGTATTAATATTTCAATTTTCTATTTCGAATAGAAAATATATAATTTATTATATGTATATTATATTATATTTTATATGAGAAAATGATTTCTTTCAATTAAAAAAAATGATTGCATTTGAGGTATCACATTTATCACACACACACACACACACACACACACACACACACACACACACACACACACATATATAAGAGTAATTAATTGGAAAAGAGCTCTTGCATTTATTAAATGTTATGTTGAAGATGTAAATATACATTTAAAACAAATAAAATAAGGATTAATTAGTTTAATCTTTTGTTTTTTTTTATTTAGTTAAAATATGAGATCTTTTAAAAAAAAATCTCAGCACCTCTTTTAAACAATCCACCAGCTTAAATACCATAATGGTCACAACATTAGAGTTAAACAACAAATGAATTAAAATATGTTATTTCCTAAAACTCTTTTACTCTAAATGAACATCTACACACAAGCATATTTATCTCACAATCTTTTCCCGTTTCAAAAATCTAACTACAAGGATAATATACTTTTCCAATTATAATCTAGCTTTTCATTACATAATACCCGAATTCTACTTATATTTTAATATCAATTCTTTCATTGATACAAAAAAACACTAAACTATATTTCTTATCCAACACTTGCAACTACACATATGAAACCATTTTTGTTAACATAAACTTATCATATTCCTCCCTTTTACAACAAAATATTAGTCTTCCAATTACAAATAATATTTGAGAATACAATGATTAACACACATGAATGAATAAGGCTTTCTTTCCACCCTACCTTAATGGAGTCATAAAGCCTCATGGGCTCTAGCCATACCCCCAAGCACGGAATTCTTTTAGCCCCACAATGATCAGTGGAGTCTTTTCTCCTTTTTACAAAGGAAAAAAACTAACATAGCACAACTTGCATGCATCTACGTCCTCTACTTTATGTTTTCAAGCATGATCCATACAATAGGTCAACTCCTTACTACCAAGAAACAAGGGAAAATGGAAAAGAAATAACTTATCTTTTATTTTAGGTGGAGGGACTAAAATCTTGTATCCATCATTCCTCTCCAAACCAAGCCATTTTCATCAATATCTTGCCAAAGAGATGGACTCCTCTCTTTTTTTCATTCTTTCTACCATCTTCACTCATGTTCTCCAAGAGGAGAAGTGGGCAATGCCCAAATCTTCCATCTTCTTGAGATATATAGGGATCCTCCAAACCTACACTCTTTCCTACAAGTGCTCACACATGTGTGAGTCTTGTGCCAATTCCAAGAACTTTTGGGGAATAGAAGTTTGAGAGTGACAAGTCACTCTTTCCAAGCCCCAACATTTTTTTTTGAATTTGTCACATTCATGAATGTGGACTTTTGAGGGGTCTTTTCACACTCTAAGGACAAGTTCACATGTGTCAAAAAGGTTCCAAACCCATAGGTATAGGTCCTAGGGGCCTATTCTTGTTCAAAAACCAAGGAAATTGATTCAGCAATCCCTTTTTAAAACCCATACAAAAATCCATACGAATTTGGATCTTAACCAAGGGTTCCAACCCCAACCAAAGTCACATCACATGTCCTACAATTGGATTCTACTCAATCACCTAGCCAATAATAAAACCTCAAACCCTTCTAATTCAAATAGGGCTACACTTAGAACTTCCCAAAGATGTATTTGATTTGATGCCAACATTTATCTATCCTCTTATTTCCATATTTGATTCCTGCACATTACCAAGGTCAGCATGATTAGATCATATATCTCTTCATATTATTAGCTAATCCAATTCACATAATTTTCACTCATGAACTATTTACTCATTAATACATCAAATGAACCTAATGATTCAATTTTCATTATAATCAAAGGAAATACACACTTACTCCAATACAAGAATATTGTCAATGAAATAGTCACACCATCATTTTGTTTACCACCTTAGTAATTCATTTTAAACTCCTATAACATTAATGATGAACCATTTACCAAAATTTAATATGCCAAATAACCCAACACTGTCAAGTTATATCCAACAATTCACATGTGCATCTATCATAATTAAATCAAGGTTAATTCCCATGAATCCTAAAAAGATATTTATCATTCATTTCATCATATGTAATTATCATCTAACTACTTGTTCGATTGAAATAAAATGGGGGGGTATGAAATGGGGTCTTACATTCGCAGTAGCATAAGCAAGAATATTATCAAATAATCACACTATTTTTCATCCATAATACATCTTACCATCTATTTAGGATCACATAAAACATGTTAGGGCTTTACTAATCACATGCAAGGTGGGGCCTTACATAGTCTTTCCTTATAACTTTGTCATATGACTAGCAACATGCAATGATTTGGGGCAAGACTTGGTGGATCTCTCTTCCACCGGCGGCAATAATCCAAGGTCCAAAGTCACAGTGCCCCTCTTCATCTTCTCATATGCTTCATCCTTTCTTTTGAAAGGACTTGCCCAGTGAATCACTAGTATGGCAGGATTGAGTAGGAGCAGCATTACTCTACCAACTTAGTTGTCCGCCGTTTTTAGTTTCAATCGCAAATTTAGTATTTATCTCCTATCTGGCAATGCACACGGTGTTATTTTCTTCAACAATGGCCCCTATGTCCTCCTTCTGAGGAAAGGCGTCTCTTAAGGACTCACTCACACTCCTCTTGTTAAGAACTCGGAGCTCCCAAATGAGTACTTTATTACTATGAAAGCCATCCAAGTGGGTGAAAGGAACATCGTTGTCGACTCTGCCAAACTAAAGATTGACAACAAGGGCAAGGGTGGCACCAAGCTAAGCACCATGGTTCCCTACACCACTATTGCAACACCCTTCTACACTATCATTTGTGATGCTTTTGTAAAAGAAGTAGATGCTAGGAATATTTCTCGCGTGGCTGCTGTGAAGCCATTTGATGCATGCTTTGATGCCAAGACTGTGTCTTCCAAGAGAGTTGGCCTAGGTGTACCCACCATTAGATTAGTGTTGCAAAATAGTAATACAATTTGGAGAATTATGGGAGAAAATTCCATGGTGCAGGTGAGCGAGGGATTGTTGTGTCTTGGATTTGTGGATGGAGGGAAGCATCCGACTACCACAATAGTTATTAGGGGTTATTGAATAGAAAGTAACCTTGTGTAGTTCGATCTGGCTACATCTGATCGGTTGGGATTCTACTCCACATTGCTGGGCCAGCAGACTACCTACTCCAACTTCAATTTCACCTCCACAATTTAATCCTAGTACCCTTCCATTATATTATTTCATTTATAAATTATCAATTTGCAGAGAGATTCAATTATTTCTCCCAATAAAGAATTAGTTCAGAGAGTCTTAATTTTAAATAAATAAATGATCTTGCAAGGTGATTGTATCACTGCACTAAAAATCTTAGTCAAGATCTTTTTTGGTTGCTAGTATTACTATTATATGTCATATATGCTTCAATACACTAAATTCTATTATTTTATTTTATTTTGTTTATGTAGTATTTAATTTTAATTGTTTAGTAAAAAAATTTGTAGAGCTCTAATCAATATTTGTCTAATACATATGTAAGTGTGAAAAAGTAAAAAGTAAAAAAGACAACTTAAACACTTCTTAATAAGACATTAGATCAAGATTAACATGAATTAAGCTAATTTAAAACACTGAAAAGCCTAAAGACATCTCATTGTCTCCTATCTCCAAATATTTATCAAGTTATAGAATCTCTTAGATTTGTAAGCACCGTAACTGTTTAAAATGCCTATCTAGAGAATGAAATAGATTCTAAATGCAATGATGTGATGATTAAGAATGATTTCTAAGTGATATGAAGCTCTTGTAAACTATCCTGATGAAAACTAATAAAAGGAAGCTGCAGTAAAAACTAATGATGTTGTTGTGATATGAAATCTAAATTGATACCATGATGTTGTGATGCTTATTTCTAATGCTAATGCTATGGTTCATTCTTGTTTTATTGCTATGAATTTCTATTCTTGCAGAGTAATTTTGCATAAATTAGGATTTCTTGGATCCTTTTCATGCTTCATAAATTTGTATATATAGATTTCTAGCAACAGTTTTGCACAGGGGTAACACAACAGAGGTTGAGATTCAATTTGGAGATTTAAATGGTAAGAGATGAGAAGGTGAAGTTGATTATGGGTATTGTTCCTCCCCATGAAAACGCCAGGCAAGTTGAGAGGAAAGATTTGTGGAAGAAGATTGAGACGATTGCTTACAGGTTTGTCCCTGAGGCTTTTCCCATGAATGCCAGTTGAATTAATTAGATTTCAAAAATCTAATTTTATTGGTGAGTGAATAGAGGAATATTTGATTTATTCCTTTAATTGAATATATTTGATTTATTCAAATTTAGCAAAAAGGGAGATAAATAATTTAATTAAATAAACTATAGAAGTTTGTTTATTAAATTAAATAGAAGAAGTATGATAATTAAACAATAAAGTATAAATCTTTATTTATTTAATTAAGATTGAATATGATGTAATAATTAAATAATGACAACTATTAAGTTGTTTATTTAATTAAAACTAAAGAAATAGAAGAATTTATAATGTGAAATATTTAAATAAATATTTAATTTATTTAATAGTAGATGAATTTGAATATAATTTTTAAATAAAATTTGTTTATTTAAATAAGATGAAAATAATTGAATCAAGATTGAAGAATTATGATGAATTATTTAATTAAATACTTCCTATTTATTTACTAGTAGAGGATTTAAGGATTAATTAATTAAATAAGTCGTATTTAATTAATCAGATTTCTCTAGACCATTTTTAGGTGTATACATTTTTCCCCTCTTTGAAGTGATGTGTTTATGCATTGCTTCAAAGAAAATTTTGTGCTACTGCTGCTAGTATCAATGAAAAAAAATTAGTCTGTGAGACATGATTTTCAGGTGATTGATGGATATATATGCCCCCTCGGGAGATAAATTGATGAATTTTTTATTTTTTTGAATTTTTCAAAAAAAATTCAAAGTTTTATGATTTTTTGATGATTTGATGATGATTTGATGAAGAGTTGATGAAATAATTTATCTCTTGATAATTGATGTAGAAAGTGCCTCTGAATGAAGTTTGAATTAAGGCTCCTTGTGTTTGATGATTTTCGATCATGTCGGCCTTTGATTCAATATTGATTGATGCTCTTGATCAAGTAGATGATGTTTGACCTCACTATAGGCAAGGTTTGATGATAAATTGTTGACAAATATCCTCATAATAGGAGAAGAATAATTATAGTTTGATTGACGAACCTCATGATAGGAGAGATTGATTTGATGTATTGACCTCATGATAGGCGAGGTTGATTTGATGTATTGACCTCATGATAGGCGAGGTTGATTTGATGTATTGACCTCACATGATAGGTGAAGATCAATAATAGGTTGATGATTGTCCTCATGATAGTCGAGAATCAAAGATAGGTTGATGATTGATTGACCTCATGATAGGCGAGGTTCAATGATAGTCACTCATGAGATTTGATCAAAGTATCACTGGAACCGAATAGATTGATAGGTTGATTGATTTTTGATTGAATGATAATATTGCTGATTTGCAATATGTTATGATCATAGGAGGATTTTAAAGTTCTTCCCAAAGACATGGGACATGATTTTGCATCTGGTGCAAGTTGATATAGATATCATCAGTCGATGTGGAAAATCTATAATAAAGATGCAAAACTAATATGAATGCAATCTAATTTAACCATGAAAATCTACATATGCAAGCATTGGCATCTTAATAGTCCATTTATTGTGCTTTTTATCATCATTGAGCTTTTAAAATTTTGAAAGTGAGTACAAGCATCGATGGTATAATTTAGACCATGATGACCTGAGCACTACTTCCATAGTTTTTGATATTGCAAGCGAACACAAGCATCAAGGTATAATTAAACCAAGATGACCTAAGCATTTCTTGCGTAAACAGACAAGAATTAACCACTTTCCTATGTGAATTGGAATGTCATCAGTGATACTTCGTAGAGCATGTCTCACAAAAATTCACACAATAATGATGATTAACTCACAAACAACAGACAAAGAAAATACCATACTTCTTCTTGGCTTCTCTAATTCAATACATCATCGAGTTCCTCCAAAGAAATGATAACAATGATCAAAGTACAACATATCTAAATTTTTCTTAAAGAATTGCAATCATTATTCAAATTGGATCATCCATCCTAATTTTGTGATGTTTTTGTATTTTCGAGATTTTGGATCAAACCTAACCTAAAGACCTGTCCTAGGGGCCTCAGGGGTTGATCAATGATTAGCCTTGCCTATGTTATACATGTAGAGATCACGTAGTTCGACTAACTCAAACTCCTATTTTTGGATTTTTCGATACTAACTTTTTGACTTTTTTTTTTTGGATTTTTCGATGGGATATGGATGTTTGATGTGTTTCTAATGGTGTTTTATGTTTATGTTGGGTTGTATTTCAAACATTGTTTTTGTTTCCTTTGTTTTTCCGTTGTTTTCCTATTTGTTCTAGCTTGATGTTATATTGCCCCCAATGATGTCAGATGTTTCCCCCATGCCAGTGGTGAGACATGACCACACATGATATGATATATACATGAGGGTTCCTTGCACTTTTCTAGATTTTATGATTTTTTTTTTATTTTTTTTGGAATGATATGATATGACCAATTTAAGGAACAAGATGCCCCACAATAGGGGTAATGAAACCATGGATAAATGATAGATCAAAATGAAAGATGCACTGCAAAACCTGTCACACAAACAACATATTTCTTGCCCAAAGATGATAATGGTTGATTGATTAAGATGCCAAGAATGATTGATTCCATAAGGCATGATGATGATAATTACTTAGGATCACTGATTCCCCTAAGTATGATATGATTGATGATTGTTGATGATTGATTGACAAGATATATGAGGATTGGATAATTTTTTGTAGCTAGGCTCAAATATGATGTGCATGATAAGATTCAAGGTTGCAAAGGGACATCGTGACACAGATTTTGATAAGCTAGGAGATATGGAATGGAAGAAAGCAAGGATAAAGATAATGAATGGTGATGATCAATATCAACTAGATAAGATACAAACACAAGGCCCAAGTATTTTTCCCCTATTCCTCATCAAGACCAAGGAAAGGAAGAAAGGATGTATTTAGTAAGAATGATGGAATATGGATAAGATGAAAGATATGGTATGGAAGACATGGATAAAGTGTATAGGATAAGATATATGACATTCAAGAAGATCCTTAACCTTGTCAAGATCGAAGGTGGAAATGTAAGGAATGAGCATAGAAAGGATAATGACCATGAACGATAAGATGGATGAAACTTGTCCCTAAGTGTAGAGTGCAAGAGGAGTATGGAAGATAGGATATGGATGATAGGCAGATGGAGGAAGGACTTAAGCATCAAGTTTCACAACCAAATATCCTTCTAATAAACCATGGCAATGTGAATTAGATTCCTAAATGTTGGAAGATTAATGATATGATGGAAGAATCTAAGGACTTATGCAAAGGTTTGGATTAAAGGAAAATGATGGGGAATGAATGTTGGATAATGGATAGGAGGTTGGAAGGATTGTTTATGGATAGATGGAAAGGATGGAAAGATCGACATTGGCACACACCTTGAAGGGTGGTGGAGTGATGGAGGAAAAATGGATTTGGAAGGTGATAGGTTATTTGATGGAAAATTGGAGGAAGGTTTTGAATTAGCAAATTTGGAAGCCAATTTAGATTTTATTGCTTCCATGAGACTTTTAGGAATCCACATGACTTTTTACTTTGATTTTTTCTTTGTGGGCCTTTGTGACCTTTGACATTTTTCTTTTTGATCTATGGACCTTTGTGGTCTTTGAAAATTGCCTTTTCTCTTTGATGGGCCTTTGTGGCCTTTTATATTTTTCTTTTGATTTTGGATCAAATTTTCTTTTATTTTTGCATGTCTGTTTGAGGAGATATGTTGATCCTTTGATACATGTGGATTTTGATATAGAAGCTTTTGATATTTGGCACCCAAATTGCTTCCAAGAGCAATGGGAGGGGTGGATTGAGATGAATGATATGGATGTATTATGGATGAGTTAATGTGGGTATAATTTTAAAAGGGCATCAAGGATGTGTGCCTTTGTTGTTCTTGAGAAAAAGGATATGGACCTAGGATAGAGGGAAGGTTTTATGGACTAGGATGAGGACCTAGGATAGATGGAATGTTTGGTGGATTAGGATGAGGAGCTAAGATAGATAGTAGGTTTGATGGACTAGGACACTTAGGTGTATAACCAAGGCCATGGTGATATGGGTTTCTCTAAAAAAAAAGGGGTTCTAGGATACCTTGCTCATGAAGGCCTAATCCTTTTCCTTTGTAATTCATACTTTGACACATTCATTTACCAATGGGATATGTATTGTTTGTGAAACAAGATGCGAGTCCATTTTGAGGATATGATATGGATAAGAGGATAAGTGTTGGAAGTAAACCAGAATGGATAAAGGTGGAGGATCTCAATTTATAGGTGTGGGGTTCATGGATAGCTTGAATAGGTGTGATAGGATTTTGACTTGGGGATGATGGGGTGTTTTGATATTGACTTGGAAAAGGATTATGAAGTGGTATGAAAGGAATATATTGATCATGAGAAGGATAATCATCTTCATGGGATGAAAGGGTATCCTTGAATGGAAGCATATCTTGATCTTGATGAGTAAGGGAATCATGAGATTTTGTAGAAAGCATGCCTTGATCATTAGTTGGTAAGACATCATTAGATAGTATGGAAGAAATATCATTCTCTTGTGATGCAATAGAATAATGAGATGGTATGGATTGATTAGATGATGTGGAAGAATAACTTGGAAAGATACTTGTCCCTTGAGATGGAAGGGAATTATTTCAGATGAAAAGTGAAAGGAGGGGATCATCATAAGATTCTTGAGAAATGGGATCTTGATCAAATATTGGAATATTTTGTGGAATTTTGATATCATTGGATGGAGTGGAAAGAATATTTTTATCTTGATGTGTAGTGGAGTCTATGCTAGCATGCTTTGGATTGAGAGATTGCCAAGAATCATTGGATGTTGAAGATGTAATAAAAGAGGATGATTGGATGGAATTGTTAACTTGATTGAAATAATCTTGAGGTTTATTTTGGCTTATGGTGGATGAAGATAAATGCATGACATGACAATATTTCTCAATATCATTTGTGTTTGAGTATTTAGATTTGGGCTTGTTGAACTTTTGCAAAAATTCAACGACATTGAACTTGGATGAGGTAGTTTTGGGTGAAGGTCTCATGTTCATTGTTTGGTCAAGAGGATATGGGTAGGTGTCTAGAAACACATATCTTTCTGTGGTTTCTCTTTTTATGTCTTGGAATTGTTGTTGAAGGTTTTCCATCTATTGAGTTAAAGCATTCAATTGATCCTTATTTATTTCAGCCATGGTGGTCTGATTTTCAATTTCCTGTTCTTTGGATTTTTAGTATTCATGACCTTATTAAAATGGACATATGAACATTATTGTTTTCAATAAAATTTTGATCTTAGTCTGGTATAGTGTCAAGGATATTAACTCAAGTCAAATAGAAAGATATATTCTATTGATTAGACTAAGTTGATAAGTTTGATTATACGGTTTCGTTTCTTTGATTTAGGATGATTGATCCTAAAACTTAACTTACTAATAAAATGTGTTTGATTGAGACACTTTTGGATGGTAGATATTGGTTTGATTTGAAAAAATTCAATTGTAAATTCTAGTTTATGTAGGTTTAAGACTATGTTTTGATTTAGGAAATTTTATGTTTTGATAAAAATCCAAATTTTGATGTTAATTATTTGACAGGGGTTTCCAATAGCTTTCTATTTTCTTATTTTCTTTGTGTTTTTGAGGATGATCTTATCTGAATTAATCTTTTGAGAACATAGCAAGCAATTGTAGAACAATTATTTTTAAGAGCTATAATCTAAATAGATAGTGTATGTTCAAAAAGAACCACACCTGGTCCTATTTTCATTGGTTTGATAACAATAAAGCACTTCAGACAGACTCACTCTTAATAGTCAAAAGGTCATCATTATACTCAACAACCCACATCTTAAAATTGCATTGAATCACACAGTCGTGTCACCCCCTAGAGGGTGCCCGTGTTTTTTTCTTTTCCAGGTGTGTACTCAAGGTTAGATTTCTCGATCCTTTAAGCAAATAGTCATTGGAAATTATATGATGAGTGTCTTGAGGGAAAGTTATTCCCTCCCCTTGCATTGCGAATATTACAATGTCTAGTTATTGACTCGGCTAGATACTACACTAGGTTCTTAGAAAGGGTTTCCGTTTAGAGCAACAAGTAATAAACTCCCTCAGGAGACCTCCCAACCTTTAGAACAAAGGTTTTTGGGATGGTTATCTTGCACACTTCCAGAAAAAGTGGGTTTCCCCAAATTTGCTTTAAATTTTATAGTGGGGTAGAAAAACCTGGCTTTGGTTTGAACCCACTTAGGTCATTCCCGTAGGGTAAGTACTTTTTCCCACTATGGCAGGCCTTCTACAAGATTTAATAAAGCTTGAAAATGCATGAAATAAAGGATGTGTTTGGCTTTTTGATCACCTAGTTAAGGGGAGAGCATATTCCCATCACCACTCAAACACAAAAATCAATTTGTTCAATTTTTAGAGCCCAGACTACAATTTTATATCTAGATGTGAAGATGTTGATTCACAAAAAGACATGGTGTTCATTTTTAATTCCAAATTGAATTGTTTGATGACTACCCTAGATTGATAAATTTTAAACCAAATTGAAGAAGTGACTATCCTAGGATTGGTTCATTTTAATCCAAATCCAAAAACCAACGAGTTTCTAATGTTATTTTTAACCAAATTTGACAAAGATTGTGTAGATAGTAAATTTAAATCCCAAATTAATTCTAGTTGGTCCTAAAGCATGAATAAAAAATAACATATGATGGGTTATTTTCCCATGAGTGTTTGAAAACACTATTACAATGGATATATCAAATGTTTTTTTATTTCAATTCAATGCTCCATGTTACTCTTAAAACCTACAATAAATGCTCAAAATGTTAGATGAGATCAAGAAATAAGAAGATATAAAGGTTATATGAATGATTAAGCATAAAAATCCTAAAATTTAGACCAAGTTACAATATGATTTGACTTTAAATATAAAATTGAAACTTTTAACTCTAAAAAAAGTGAGAAATACCTGCACCATTACATAGCTTATGAAATTTTACCCCATTTCAAATTTTTTTTTTTTGAAAAAGACCTTTATATGACCAAGATATGACCATTTTAAGATTGACTGCAAAGCGCTAAAACAAAGGTTAGAAGCACTACAGAATTTGGCAAAAGTGTTGCAGAATTTGGCAAAAGTGCTAAAATTTTTGGTGGAAGCACTAAAACAATATTGAACCTGGAAGCGCTAAAACAGAGTGTAGAAGTGTTATTGTTTCTGTCATAAGCACTAAACTATCAGAAGCGCTAAAACTTTTGGTGGAAGTGCTACATAAACCCTCAATCGTACTAAAAGAAAACACGCTTGTATCTTGTATGAAAAAATTTTCAGAAAAAATTGTTAAAACATGGGGTTAGTGCCCCACAATGGGTGCCAAAATGTAAGTGTGTAAAAGTAAAAAGTAAAAGAACAACTAAAAAAATTCTTAATAAGACATTAGATCAAGATTAACATGAATTAAACTAATTTAAAACACTGAAAAGCCTAAAGATGTCTCATTGTCTCCTATCTCCAAAGATTTATCAGGTTACAAAAGCTCTCAAATTTGTAAGCACTATAACTATTTAAAATTCCTATCTAGAGAACGGAATGGATGTTAAATGCAATGATGTGATGATTAAGAATGATTTCTAAGTGATAAGAAGCTACTGTAAACTATCCTAATGAAAACTGCTAAAAGGAAGCTACAGTAAAAACTAATGATGCTATCATGATATGAAATCTATTGATACCATGATGTTGTGATGGTTATTTCTAATGCTAATGCTAATTTTATTGTTGATTTATTGCTTGATTGCTATGAATGTATATTCTTGCAAAGTAATTTTGGATAAATTGGGATTTCTTTGATCCTTTTCATGCTTCAAAAATTTGTATATATAGATTTTTGGTAGTAGTTTTGCACAGGGGTAACACAGCAGAGGATGAGATTTAATCTAGAGATTTCAATGGTAAGAGATGAGAAGGTGGAGTTGATTATGGGGATTGTTCCTCCTGATGAAAACACTTGGTAAGATGAGAGGAAAGATTTGAGGAAGAAGATTGAGAGGATTGCTTGCAGGTTTGTCCCCGAGGCTTTTCCCATGAATGCCAGTTAAATTAATTAGATTTGAAAAATCTAATTTTATTGGTGAGTGAATAGAGGAATATTTGATTTATGCCTTTATTTGAATATATTTAATTTATTCAAATTTAGCAAAAAGGGAGATAAATAATTTAATTAAATAAACTATAGAAGTTTGTTTATTAAATTAAATGGAAGAAGTATGATAATTAAACAATAAAGTATAAATATTTATTTATTTAATTAAGATTGAATATGATGTAATAATTAAATAATGCCAAATATAAAGTTGTTTATTTAATTAAAACTGAAGAAATAGAAGAATTTAGAATGCAAACTATTTAAATAAATATTTAATTTATTTCATCTAGTAGATGAATTTGAACATGATTTTTAAATAAAATTTGTTTTTTTAAATAAGATGAAAATAATTGAATCAAGATTGAAGAATTATGACGAATTATTTAAAAAAATATTTCCTATTTATTTAATAGTAGAGGATTTAAGGATTAATTAATTAAATAAGTTGTATTTAATTAATCAGATTTCTCTAGACCATTTTTAGGTGTATACAATATATTATAATCTTTTTCAAATAGGAGCATTGAGTATATGTTTTTGAGTTAGTTTTCTAAGGAAAAATTATTAAAATATAATCTAAATGTTGTATTTTAATTGGTTGAACACAATTAATGAGGATGGTGGTATATTCTTTGATCATGTCACCTATCATGGTTCAAATCTCTTAGACTTAAAATTGGACCAAGTTCAACCCATGGAAGACTTTGATGAACTAAATCCCTCTAATTGTGACAAAAAGAGGGCTATGATAGTTATATTATAATTTAATTGCATTTTTTTTTAGTCAAAATTATTGGCTCGTATTTCACGAGTAGTGGTTCACATGAACCCATCTCCCATGAGAATGAATATTGAAATGCATGCTCCCTCATAAAATTATATTGATATCGAGTTATTTTGATTAAAAAATATTATTCAAGAGTTAATTATGCATTTATCTTGCTAATACTTTGTCATTAATATTCTCAAAATTGATGTCATTAATTATTATTGTCCCATAATATACATACAAAGCATTTGGAAAAATGATGATTTGGTAGGAGCAAATTTGAATTCATCTTCTACTAATAATAATGGGGTAAAACCAATTGAAGATTTTATAAAAGTTCAAAATTATGAAAACCATGATGAAGGGGAAATTAAGCACACAAAATGAGTTTAGCACTACTTGTAGTTTCATTGAGTAAACTTCCAAATCCAACATCTTCACCTTTCCAAATGTGACGATTCATCCACAAGATCAATTCCTAAAAGTGTGGTGGTTAGTTCAACATCCCTCCTCCATGTATTCCAACCACTTGGCTAAATCACAAGGATACAAATTGGCAAGTTGTAATTAAGATTCAAGTCTAATTTGTGGATCTTTATAAAGGAATGTAGTTGCTATAATTCTTATCAATGGGTGAATGAATAGATTTTTAGCAAGGTATGTTGGTATGTGGTGACTGATCATGCTATATTGTACACTCTTCATGTATCCTCGCATTTTCCTCCTACTTTTTTGTGTTGTAATCGAAAAAAGAAAAATCAATGAAAAAAAGAAAAAAAATGACTTTGTAGAACCCTAATCTGGAAGCTTCTAAGCTTGTTAAAAGGGGTTCAGATGGGATTATAGTATGATGAAAAATGCGATTATTCACAATATTGTAATAGTTTTTTTGCACTGGATAATAAAATCATTGAATGGCTACGGTTTGGTGGATGTAGCCTAGATTAGGTGAACCACATTAAATTCTTTGTGTTATAATTTATTCTGTGTGTGTTTTAGTTTCTTTGTTTATTAATTAAATTTATATTTAATTGTTAGATATTTTCCTTCTAACCCTAACAAGTGGTATCAGAGTGGGCTGTGTTTCAATTATCATCTGTAGGAAGGTCTCACAATTGAGTGGGAGTCTCACAGTTGAGTGGGAGTAATGGCAGATGAGGGTAAGAATTTTGAGAAGTTCAATGGGTAGAACTATCAATTATGGAAGATGCAAACAGAGGACTACCTCTATTAGAAGGATTTATGGCGGCCATTGGAAGGGAAAACCAAGAAACCCTTAGTAATGTTTGATGAGGACTGGGATATTTTGGATAGAAAGGCTCTTGGCAATATTCGTTTATGCCTGGCACAATCGACAGAATTCAATATTACAACAACAAAGACAACTCAAGAGTTGATGGAAACCCTGGTGAAGTTATATGAAAATCTTTCCGCTTCGAATAAGGTATTTCTTATGAAGCGTTTATTTAATATGAAAATGGTAGAAGGTGGGTCAGTTACTGATCATTTAAATGAGTTTAATATGGTCACTAGTCAATTAACTTCTGTAAAATTAAACTTTGATGAAGAAGTTAGGGCTCTTTTTATTTTGTGTTCTTTTCCTAAAAGTTGGAATAGCTTGGTAATGATTGTTAGCAATTCTATTTTTGGTTCGAATACATTTAAATTTGATGATGTTGTTGGGGTTATTTTGAGCAAGGAAATTCATAGGAAAAGCTCAAGTGGAACATCCACATCATGTAGTGTTTTCAATGCATAAAGTAGGTGCAGAACAAAGGACAGAGAAGAAAATTATGGAAATCGTGGGAAGTCACGAGAAAAATCAAAGGACAAAAGGTCTCAATCTAGAGACAAGAGGGATTGTTGGTACTGTGGTAAGCTAGGTCATTTAAAGAAAGATTGTTGGTCTTGGAGAAATAAAGAAGGAGACAAAAAGGAAGGAATTAAAGAGGAAAATGTGGTAATTAAAAAATTTTATGAGGATGCTTTGATTCTTTCCCTTGATATTGTTGATGATTCTTGGGTGTTAGATTCAGGGGCTTCATTTCATGCTACCCCCCATAGAAGTTATTTTCTCTATTATGTCCAAGAGGATTTTGGGTTGGTTTATTTAGGAGATAAAGAACCCTATCAGATTGTTGGAAAGGGAAGAATCAAGATTAAGTTGCAGAATGGGAATCATTGGCTACTACATGAGGTAAGACATGTTCCAAAGTTAAGCATAAATTTAATTTCAGTAGGGCAACTAGATGATGAAGGTTGTGTTGTTACATTTAGTGATAAAAATTGGAAGGTCAAAAATGGTTCCTTAGTGGTAGAAAAAAGGTGTGAAATTAGGCACCTTATATCTTTGTACAGGTCATACTATTACTTCTACTTTAATTGTTATGGAAAAAGGTCAATGTTCAGGAATAATTGTTGCAGTTCAACAGGTAGAAGATCATACAATTGTTGTGGACTCTGAATCAGCACTGTGGCATAATAGACTTTGGCATATGAGTGCAAAAGCTACGAAATTACTTCATTCAAAGAATGTTTTACTAGGTCTAAAATGTGTTAATATGGATTTCTGTGAAATTTTTCTCAAGGATGGGAAGGAAAAGAAAGATGATCAATTGGAGTTTGTGCATATGAATATATGGGGACTATCTTAGGTATCTCCTCTCAGTGGCTCTCAGTATTATGTTACATTAATTGGTGATGCAACTAGGAAGGTATGGATTTATTTGCTTAGGTAGAAATTTGATGTATTTGAAACTTTTAAAAAATGGAGAAGCTTGGTTGAGAATGAGATGGGTAAAAGGCTAAAATTTCTCATATCTGATAATGGTGGTGAGTATTGTAGCAAAGAGTTTGAAGATTATTGTTCCTCTAATGTTATTCGTAGGTAGAAAATAGTTCCATGGACTCAATAGGAAAATGGAGTGGTTGAGCACATGAATAAAACAATAATGGAGTGTGCACGGACTATGAGATTGCATGCTAGGATGCCTTTAAAAATGTGGGCAGAGACTATAAAAAATGTTGTTTATTTAATTAATAGAGGTCCCTCTAATCCTTTGGGTTGTCATATTCTAGAGGAAGTATGGAAAGGTAAGAAGGTGAGTTATTATTTTCTCAAAACCTTCGGTTGTGAAGCATTTGCACATGTAGATTCTAAAAATAGAACCAAGCTTAATGCAAAATCAAAGAAATATATATTTGTTGGATAGGGCATTAATGAATTTGGTTATCTTAGGCTTTGGGATTTTGAAAATCAAAAAATGTGAAAAGCAGGTATTTCATATTCAATGAGAAAGTGTTGTACAAAGATTAGTTTTTGCGGCATGAGAAGAAAGAAAATGATTATGCAGTGTTGGATGATACTCAAAAAAATGATGTTTCAGTGGTTCTTCATGCTCTACAACAACAACAACAATAAATACTGCAAACTTCAGTGAATGTTAGATGATCTTCAAGGATAAGTAGACCTCCAGAAAAATTCTTTCCCTTTTTGTATACTATTTTGTTAACTGATGTTGGTGAACTAGAATATTATAATGAAGCTATGCAGGTGGATACCAAGGTCCAATGGGAGCATGAAATGGAAGAAGAAATAGACTCCTTGTTGAAAAATAAGACTTGGGAATTATGCAAGTTGCCTATAGGTAAAAAGGATTTACCAAAAAAATATGTTTATAGGCTAAAAGAGGAAGATGGAGGTAAGAAGAGATTTAAAGCTAGATTGTTGTAAAGGGATTTGCATAGAAAAAGGGTATTGATTTTGATGAGATTTTTTCTCCAATTGTTAAAATGACCTCTATTCGTACTATTTTAAGTATTGTGGCTATTGAAGATTTGCATTTAGAGCAGCTTGATGTTAAGCAACCTTTCTCCATGGTGATTTGGAAGAGGAAATATTTATGGAACAACCACAAGGATTTGAAGTCAAAGGTAAGGAGAAACTAGTGTGTAGATTGAAGAAAATTTTATATGGCTTGAAGCAAGCACCTCGACAATGGTACTTTAAATTTGATAGTTTTATGGCTGACCAAGGCTACAACAGGTGTAATTCTAACCATTGTGTTTATTTTAAGAGGTTGGATAATGACAGCTACATTATTTTATGTTTATATGTTGATGACATGCTTGTAGTGGGGTCTAACATGGATCACATAAGTGAGCTAAAACAATAGTTAGCAAAATATTTTTCCATGAAGGATTTGGGGGCAACAAAACAAATCCTTGGTATGAAAATTTGTAGAGATAGGAAACACAATTTTATTTTATTTTTATCTCAGGATGATTATGTTGAAAATCTATTGCAGAGATTTCATATGGAGAATGCAAAAGCTATCAGCACACCTTTTCCTAGTCATGTCAAATTGACTAAGGATATGTGTCCAAAGACACAAGAGGAGGAAGAAAAAATTCCCAAGATACCATATGCTTCAGTTGTAGGTAGTTTAATTTACGCCATGGTATGCACGAGACCATATATTGCACATTCTGTAGGAGTTGTTAGCAGGTATTTGAGTCATCCCAGAGTTGAGCATTGGAATGCGGTAAAATAGATTCTCAGGTACTTGACAGGTACATCCAATAAATGTTTATGTTTTGGGGGCTCTAATACTAATTTAAAAGGATATGTTGACTCAGATTTGGCAGGGGATATAGATACCAAGTAGAGTACCACAAGTTATGTATTTACAGTTGGTGGGACAACAGTGAGTTGGATTTCTCGATTGCAAAAGGTGGTTGCTTTATCCACCACAGAGGCATAGTATGTTGCTGAAACATAGGTGACAAAGGAGATGATATGGCTACAAATTTTCATGAAAGAGTTGGGAAAACAACATGCTAGAAATTACTTGTTTATAGACAACTAGAGTGCTATACATCTTGCAAATAATTATGACTTGCATTCTAAAACAAAACACATACAGTTGAGATATCAATTCATTTGGCCAGTGTTGGAGGATGGAAAGGTCAAGCTTGAAAAGATACATACAAATGACAATCTAGCGGATATGTTTATGAAGGCGGTGACAAGGGAGAATTTGAGCTCCTCTTTAGCTTCAGTTGGCCTTCAAGGTTGAATTCAGGTATAATAGAGCAGTAGGGTCCAAGGTACTTATTTCTAGTGGGAGCTATAAGTGCAGGAGTGTCATCCAGGATCAGTCTCCAAGTGGGAGATTATGTTGGTGTGAAGCCTGATTAGTCTCCAAGTGGCAGATTTTTGGTATGTGGCGACTGATCATGCTATACTATACACTCTTCATGTATCCTTGTTGGGAGATTGTTGGTATGTGGTGATTTATTTTCCTCCTACTTTTTTGCGTCGTCACCAAAAAAGGAAAAATCAATGAAAAAAGGAAAAAAATTGACTTTATAGAACCCTAATCTGGAAGCTTCTAAGCTTGTTAAAAGGGGTTCAGATGGGGGTTATAGTATGATGAAAAACACAATTATTTGCAATATTATAATAGGTTTTTTTTCACTAGATAATAAAATCATTGGATGGCTACGGTTTGGTGGATGTAGCACAAATTGGGTGAACCACGTTAAATTTTCTATGTTATAATTTATTCTATGCGTGTTTTAGTTTCTCTGATTATTAATTAAATTTGCATTTAATTGTTAGATATCTACCTTCTAACCCTAACAAGGTACTTGTTGAGTTAATTTGTACCCCTTCATTGATCATGATTTTGTAGATTTGACATTTTTCCAAAATCTACAAGTATTAATGAACTTACAAAGTAACATTTTTAACTATATTCAAAGTGGCAATTACTCCACAAGATAAACTATTAGAGGTGTTTCCCTAAACATAATTCAAGAGCATTGAGTCAATTTTGGATCTTTGATACCCCATGTAGATTTCCTACTACACTAAATCTTGGAGGTGTAAATGAATTCCAAATTGAGGTCTTCACCTATATCTAAATTAACATTGATCTAGAAATTCAACTATTCAAAATACAACAATAAATCTAACAAATTTCCTCTAAAATTTTACCTATGTAAATCTATACAAACTTTCATTTTTCTTCTCTATAACCATTTTCTTCTTGAAAGGAAATTTAGGTTTTGTGGAAGCACTGCATAGCCATTTTCTTCTTGCATAAAGAAAATATAGGTTTCATCGAAGCAATGTATAAATATAGGATAGAGCAACTAGCACTTTCATCGAGCAAATTTGTACAAATTCATATGGCTTTCCCTTTAGTACCCAATTTCCCATGTTGTAGGGTGATCCCACAAAGCTGGTTTACAATTTCAGGGAGATTTTGA
Source organism: Sequoia sempervirens (assembly GCA_007258455.2). Taxonomy (NCBI): domain Eukaryota; kingdom Viridiplantae; phylum Streptophyta; class Pinopsida; order Cupressales; family Cupressaceae; genus Sequoia; species Sequoia sempervirens. The sequence goes on from VDFB02000017.1 coordinate 532,865,294, forward strand.
TTTTTGTTGAAATCACATATTTTTAGAAAATATAATGATTTAATCTTTAAAAAGTTCCATTTAAAGCATTCCAATTGAAGAGGGTTTGGTCAAACTACCTTAGATCAAACCCCCTTTAATAGAACCCCACTAGTTTTAAACCATACCTATAACATAGTCTCCTTTACACCTATCAAAATATTAATAAAAAACCACTTTTGATTTACCTTTTGGGGGATCAAATGAATTCATTTAAAATTTATTTTTTGTAAGTATGTAGTTATTATTATAAGCTTCCCAAAAAGTATAATTTTAAATAAATTTAATTTTATTATTATATTTATTTTTTATTTCTTGTGAATGTAGGGTTTTCATCAAAAATCAAGCTCTTTGTTCTGCACATGTGGAAAAATAGAAGATTATCAACAACAAAAAATGAAAAATATGAGTGCACCAAATATTGAAGTCCTTGATACAACAAAAAAAAATTGATACATACAAAAAAAGTTGTGTTATATAGTCTACCTATGTCTAAATTGTAATTGGTTTGACTTTCAAACTTGATTAATGAAAAAATATTCAATAGAACACTATGAAACCAATTTGAAGCACTAGATATTGTAATTAAATTCAAAAAACTTAGAATTTTATCCTTCATGGAAAAAAATTATGTGTTGTATGGTGAGCATCACTTCTTAAAAATAGTGTTTACTAAAAAAACTAGTTTTCAAAGGAGATGGAAAAAGAAGTGCAATATGATTTCAAAAATTTGGAAAAAAAATATATTTAGAATCTACAGACAAAATGTCACAAATCACTAGTTTACATCATCTTCAAATTCCTCATGGTTTAGCCGCTATAGGTGCCTAAAAGTGAAGATTTAGATAGAAAATATCAGTTTAGTGTCTAGTTTGGCCAAAATTGTAAACCAGTATTGTGGGATCACCCTGCAATAAGAAAAAGGAAATGGCTATGCAACCATTAAAAAAACATGAGCATGCCTGCATCTGATGGCAATGACCCATGCAACCCAACCCTACAACTAACGATATTGTAGGTTCATTCTTTTGTATCCCATCACCTCCTCTACAACATTTCCAAACAACAAGTCAAAATCATGTGAACAAAATGTATGAAGAAATCTCTTAACAATCTTCCTACCGGCTATTATATACTAAAACATTTAATAAAAATGGACACGAAAAATTTATTAAGCAACTACCACCCACCTGCCCTTGACTTGCCTAAATCTCTTGCATTTTTGGTGTAATTTTTAAAATTACATTACCATTTTGAGGGTTGCAAACCTAGTTTAGTTGTGTTCAGTTGCAAAGATCATGAAGCATCTAGGTAGATATAGAAGTACAAGAAAAGATTTAGGAAACTTCCAAGAAAACTTGTTCCAGAGACTACTTCAACAGGGATATCCTTAGAACTATTAGTCAATGCAAGTAAGTTAGACTTGATTTTATCACTTTTTGAATAATTTATTTCAAGTTTCTTTATAGGCACTTTGGGAAAGTTGGCAGTAGTTGGTTAATAAATTTACCGTGTCCAATTAATTAATGTTGTAAACAATGAAGATTGGCAAGAGATAACGATAGAGATTTTTGCTAACATGATTTTGACCTAGTGTTCTTGCAGTGTAGTAGAGGAAGCAATGGGCATACAAAGGAATAAACTTGCAATACCATTAGCTACAGAGTTGGGTTGCATAGGAAGACCATTGTCATTAGATGCATGCATGCACATTCTTTCCTTTTGTATGGTTGCATAGCCATTTCTGAGATCATGAAGCAGTCGGGTATATATAGAAGTGAAACAAAGAAAAATGGGTTGTGTGATCCAAGATGGATTAACCAAATGGATGCACCCTATTCTTCCTATTTCATTCAATTATGAGGATAATAATGAATACATGAATATCAAAAATCAAACCTAACCAATATAAAAATCAAAAGGAAAGTTTTAAGAGAGTCAAATGTTGTGTACCTATTGTAAAAAGTGTTTCTCCAGGCCTCACTAAGGACTCATTCACCCAATGGAAAATCGGTCCTAGCTAGTGTTGTAGAAAATTAACTTTTGGGTTCTATTCTTCAATGTCTACACTTCCTGATTCTAGGGGTTTAGTTCTCAAAATTTAGAAATGAATTCTATAGAAGACTTTTGTAAGGTAGGGGGACCAACCACACTAAGGCTCTAGGTCATGAAGAGTCAAGAGCTTAGGGCTGCCCTATCTTACCTCAAGCTAATCAGGTGTCTAGGTCAAGGATAGAGAATGCAAAGCACTCTCAAGTGATTTTTTCACTCTTCTAATCTGACTATTTGAATGAGGCTAGATGAGCTAGTTTCCAGAATTTGAAATGCATCTCAGGAAACACTCTACTCGATGATGACAACATTGTTAGGATTTAGGTGTCATCAACCTTGTAAATCCTTTATTTTATTATTCTCCTAAAGTGTTTTGTACATTTACCCATAAGAGGTGAAACTGTTTGACCAACAGTGGTGAAAGAGACTATATAAATGCAGTGTTACCATTACCGTTTATCCTTATGGAAAAGGACAAATTAGCTAGGTGTCCCACCTTGGAATCTTCTAAAATAAGGTTGTGGGTCAAAATAGGGTGTTGTAAGAGCATCTATGACATGCATGCAAGTTGTCATAAGATGCTATGATAGTATGACAGATTCCCTATGACAGAATATGCTATTTTTAGACCCCAAGTGCCCATGCATAAAAGATGCCTTATGACAGTTGTAAGAGCATCTGTAAGAGGCTATTTTTGGTATTTTTGACCATTTCAAGGAGGAAGGCGTGGGTTTTTCTAGGTGGTATTTCTGCCTATTGTTTAGTGAAACCATGGTGGTTTTCATCCTCACAAATCTCTATAAATTGGGGCCTTGAGCTAGTGTTATTAGAATTCAGTTTTGCAGGGTAACAGGGTGCTGCTGGATTTACAGGGAATGATAAGAGAAGTCTATTGCTGCATGTAATATTGAATATAATCAGTAATATACTTTCCTCTCTTTCGGTGGTGGAGTTTTTTCCCTTCGGGGTTTCTCCACGTAAATCTGTTGTTGCATGTGTTATATTGTTCTATCTCTCTCTCTCATTCTTTCTTCACACTAAGGCTAAGGTTAATCTACATATTTCAGATTTGCATTCACACATTTAAGTTCATATTGCAAGCTTTCTTCACCTTGTTTTTCAACAAACATGGATCTAAGATGATAGCGCGACACATTGGAATCTCTCTAGTGAGTTGGCATTCATACGGAAAAAATAGAAAAGTGTAATATGAACTCAAAGAAACCTACTAATAGCCTATTAAATAATATTTAATGAACTAAAAAAAATAATGAGGTAAGATAAATGACTTTAAAAATGATAAAGGAGATAGATAAAACAAAGGTGAGAAGGTTCAACTCACTGGAATTCCAGTTCTCCAGCAAGCTCCATGCATGTATGCACCTACACATAGCCAAGAGAGGAAAAATTTTGGGTTTGTATAGGGGTTTTCCTTAGTCAACCCTTGCTTTCTTGTTTCCACCTCCATGGACAACTAAGAAAACCACGAAGTAGAAAATTTGATTTAAAGGAAATAGAAAGAAGAGTATTGAACACGATGAAAAACATAATGCTACTCTATCAAAACACAACAAAAGAATGATTCAAAGCAATACCACCTCCACCCAAAGGAACTCAAGGCCAATGAAGGGAGAATGAAAGACTACAAGCTTGGCCAAGTCGACATGACTATAATGGTGACAAAGGAGGTCTCGTAAGACACCAAACTCGCAAATTCTGTGGTAGCACAACATATTCTAAGTGAAATTGATGGAGAAACAAGCTACTATGTAATGATTAAGAGAGTGTATGAAGTGCTAAAAAGATCACGTGAATTTCTATAATTGTGAAGAAGATGAAGTGATAGTGAAAATTATGCATTTAAACAGAGATTAGGAGGGAAAGATTCATTTTTGGGTTAGTTGGTTAGCACAGAGGCATTAAGTTTCACACCCAGTGGAGAACATAACATCCCTATGGATTCCAGAGGTAGGAATCTATCAAGGATGACAACATGTCACTTAGATGTCCATGTGTTGCGCTCATGTCCCCGATGAAAATTCCACCACTAGCACAAAATATAGGCGCCGAGTGGATGAAAGGCAGATGGGTGATATGGAATTTTGCATTCGGGTTTGATTTTCTAAGGCAAGGGGATGCAAAAAGGGGAATTTACACAAGGGGTCTAAATTCACTCCCATACATTTTTCCCCCACTTTAGCAAGCACGATCATCAATGAGTGTTTGATAAAGTAGATCAAATAGTTTAAAAATGTATACCTAAACCATTGAGGAAGCAAACTGCAATTTGGCAAGCTTGAAAGTGTAAGGAAGGAAAATAATTCCACAGGTTTTCTCTCCTTAGGAGGTTTGGACAAAGGACTTCGTAGGTCCTCAGAACTATAGTGTTGAACAAAGTACACTGAAGACTCGTAGACCAATGATGGAAAAATCCCATAGGATGCAAGCACTTCATAGGCCCTCGAACCTGCAAAGAAGGTGCCCACATGTACTCTCTCTTGAAGGAATCCTAGTGTAAAGGGACTCCACAAAGTCAAACTAGAAAGCAACTTCACAAGTGCACATGCAAAGCAACATATTAATCCATAGATAAAACATGTTAGAAAACAAAAAGTAACCACACAGGTAGACAAGCAGAAAGTCACGTAGATAGTAAAAAATTGAAGGAATAACTTTCAAAGGGGTCCCTTGGGAACCCTTCAAAAGAAAAGGGGTCCACTCAAGGGACATGTTTTAAAGTGCAAGAATGTTTTTCATAAATCAATTCAACATCAAGAGATCCTTTCGAAAGATGTTTAGTTCATCAAGGAATTTGAAAGGAAGAAAATTTCCCCTCACAAGAGCAAGATCGAGGCTTCTCCTGTAGGAAAATTTTCTCCCTCCTCAAAGGAAAGCTCTTCAAGTCCTTTCTTTACGAACCCAGGATGAAGGAAATATGTTCCTCTAGGGGTCCTTGTTGAGAACGCGAATTTTGAAAAAGAATGCTTTGAAAATATTTTCTAGAAAATATTCATTGGCCATCAAATATGTTTTCTATGAATTGAAGTGACATGATAGCCCCCCCTTAGGATGGTGTGTACTGAACACAAGGCACATGGCATCCTAAGGAGAGAAAATTAAGAATGAAAAAGTGATGTTGTGGTCCGTGGAACATAGTGAGATGTCACTGTGGTAATGTTGTCACACATGTGAGGGACAATACATGAACACCACAACATCACAAAGAAAGCAAAGAAGAGATAAAGATAACAACACTATAAAAAGAGACAAGAACATCACAAACAAGGGACATAGGGGTGATCTAATATTTTAGGGTCAAAGTTGCTCACAAATATATATGTATAACAATAGTATATAGATGAACTATCATCAGCCCCCTACTATATTAGAACATGTGAAGAATGCACAAGCAAACAAAAAAATAAAAAAAATTGGGTCAACATGGAAGGGAAGCCTAAATGCCCCCAACACTTTGCATCATCCCAAATTGGAAAAATCAATACACATAATAGAGGAAGAATGATGAAACAAATAGAGGAAGTTGTATGACACATAACACTCTTATATCCAAGCACTTATGAGGGTGACAAGGGTCATTTAGAAACACATAATGCAAGCACGGGGGAACACAAACACACACCCAATCTACACTATAAATAAAGAAGAGGTGCCCCCTAACACTCATCAACCAAGAGGTCATTGGTCTCCCAATCTAGATCATTATACGAGGAAGGTGAATGAGCCTACAATGGAAGAATGTCAAAGGGGGAAGCCTCCAACCCCCCCACAACAAGAGCCAAGGAAGAAGGCCCCGTGAGGTCTTCTCCACTCATCTCTTATGGGGTAAAGGTCAGCAACTTCACAAAGATTGTTGAAAGTGTTGGGACCTTATCCAAATAATTAAACATGCACTTCATAGGAGTGCCATGTATTACCTCATCAGATGAGGGAGGCAACACTCAAGATTCACTACTAGGTTCACTAAGTGCTTTGAGATTAGTGACGAACTTTGGGGATGTCCAAACTTCTTCCATCACAAGGATGGCACATGCTAACGTACAACCACCTTCTAAAAAAGATGGGGTCCTCTTTCACCCCTCCTTGCTAGTAGTTCCATCCTCCATCTTCCACTTCGTCCTATGATGTGAGATCCCCACAGATGAGGAAAAAGGTGCAGAGGAGGAGATAACCACAACGGGCAACACCAAGGTGTTTGGCATGTCCACAAGCTTTGAGAATGATGGGATGTCCAATAGGGACATCAAGAGAGGCTGCTTAAGTGAAGGAGCAATAAACACCTATATCTTTTTAGGGTTAGGGGTGTTTACTCTCACAACAAGAGTTGGAAGCAGCATTGAGGCTGATTGAACCGAAGCAAAGGAGACGGGAGAGGAGGACACATTAGCAGGCCCTAAAATAGGGGTAGTTGAACCCCCTTCCTTTCTCTACAAAGTGGCTTGCTCAACAAACAAATCCTTTCATCGACACTTGCGCTCGCATGCAAGGCAGTTCCTACGACTCCAGGAGCTAGAGGCCCTAGGAGCTAGGATGGAATAGAAGGCTCTTGCTCAACCATAGGAGTGTCCTTCATGTCCATTTATGGAAGAAAGAGAGACTCCCGGACGGGAGGAGGAGGGAGAGACTAAGAAGAGGTTTGAGCAACAAAAGGGGGAGTTAGCCCTAATGCCTCAATAGTGGTCCTCTTCCTAGTTACTTCCTTGGGGGTAGGATTAGTAGGATGCTGCAGAGGCCAAGACATAGAGGACTCCCCATGGGGACCCTTCCCCTTACCATACCAAATGGGCCTAGGCATCATGGATAAAATGGGAAGTTCAAATGTCGAATGCTTGGGTTTTTGCCAAGAGGGCACCAAAGGATTCTCCATCAATCGCCTATGAGCAGAATTTGATGATGTCATAGCGAGGCAAGAGGAAGCGATAAGCAAGATAATAACAATAGAAGAAGAAGATTGTCAAGCATGCTTCTCCTTTTCTCTCTTCTAAGCAAGGAAACATAGCTATCAGCCTTCAAGCAAGCCCTATGTGAGACAACAGAGGGAGATGGAGGGTATCTCACTTTAGGCGTTAAGAGCCCAGTGTTGTATTTTGCATAGGTTTGATACAAGAGGTGTGTCCTAGGAGGAAGCAAACCAATGGGTGCAAGCCAAAATTGATCCAAAAAATAGCTACCACATGCAACCGGTGGTTTATAGTTGATGTCATGGACTACAGGCACTATACCCTCATGGATGAAATTCAGACATTTATGCACCATTGAGGGAACTACATTCATAATGACCAACTAGGGGATACCTAGTTTCACCCTTAAGAGTTCAAACCCTGGGATTATGTCAAAAATTAAGTTCATCGATTTAGGTTTGACTAAAATGAATAAGGTGATGCAACCAAGAGGAGGTATGAAAAATTTCATTGTGTGTATGAATGGTACTCTCAAATGCATGTCATACCCATCTTTGTGCAAGAAACTAATCAACATAATCTCCTCAATTATGACATTCACTCGACCTGTGCAGTCAACAAGAACACCTGTCATAGTATTTCTATTGATTCTTCCAAGGATGTATAAGGGATATGGCTCTCTATCGTAACCCATTGGCATGTCCTGCGAGGTGAAGGTTATACCAAGGGAACTACTTGTAGGTTGTGTGGATGGGATAGGAAGATGTAAAAGGAGGCCATCACGCACAGTATATGAAACTTTCATAGAGCCCTCAAAGGTTTTGCAACTGGACAGTGAACCAACCCAAGTTTCATTTCGCAATGCCCACAAAACCTTCCAGCTATGCCACTAGGGGTCACAGGTTGGTTTGCAAGGAAAAATGCCTCACAACACACACCCAGAATGCTCCAAGGATATGAGGAAAGGTCCTTTTAGCATGGATAGATGGAACCCAAAATGGTTCACATCAGGTTCACCAAAATGTAAGGTAGGGGAGCCAACAACACCAAGGATCTAGGTCACAAAGAGTTGAGAGAATAGGGCTTCCCTATCTTACCTCAAACTAAGCGGTTGTTTAGGTGAAGGATAGAGAATGAAGAGCACTCTCAAGTGATTTTGTCACTCTTATGATCTGACTATTTGAATGAGGCTAGATGAGCTAGTTTCCAAAATCTGAAATATAGCTCAAGCAACTCTCTGCCTAAGGACGATAGCGCAGATCTGGGATGACAATGCGGCATGTTGGCATCTCTCTAGTGCATTGGCGTCCATACAGATGGAAAATGGAAAAGTGCAGCATGAACTCAAAGAAACCTACTAAAAACCTTGTAAATAATATTTAACGAAATAAGCAGAATAATAAAGTACAATAAATGACTACAAAAATAATAAAGGAGAGAGAAAACCAAGGTGACAAGGTTCAACTCATTGGAATTCCAATTCACAAGCAAGCTCCACACATGCATGGACCTACACACAACCAAGAGAGAAATTTTTTTGGGGCTATATAGGGGTTTTCCTTAGTCAAACCTCTACTTTGGTTTTTCCACCTCCACGAATAGCTAGGAAAGCCACAAAGTAGAAAATGTGATAAAGGAAATAGAAAGAAGAGTATTGAACACTACAAAAAACACAATGCTACTTTATCAAATGACAAAAAAAGAAGGATAGTGAAGAAATACCACCTCCACCCAAAGGTACTCAAGGCCAATGAAGGGAGAATGCAAGATTACAAACTTGGAAAAGTTGACATGGTCACAGTAGTGGCGAAGGTCTCGCAAGAGACCAAACTTGTAGGTTCTATAGTAGCACAACACATCATAAGTGAAGTTGATGGAGCAAAAAAATTTTGTGTAATACTCAAGATAGTGTATAAACTAATAAAAATATCAAGTGAATGTTTAGTATTGAGAAGAAGATGAAGTGACAGTGAAATTTATGCATTTGAAGGGAGATTAGGATGGAAAGAGTCATTTTCAGGCTGGTTGGTTGACATAGAGGCATTACAATTCATTCCCAATGGAGAATGTAACATCCCTACAGATTCTAGAGGCATGAATCTACCAGAGATGGCAAAACATTGTATAGACGTCTACACGCCGCACTCACATCCTTGACAAAAATTTCCCCACCACCACAAAAGACACACCAAGTGGATGTCAGGAAAATGAGTGATGTGGAATTTTCCATTCAAGTTTGATTTTCTAAGGTAGAGGGATGCAAAAGGGGAATTTACACAAGGGGTGCAAATTCCTCCTATACAACTTTTTGTGATTTTACAAGAAAGATGACAACTTTGAAAACTTTGTAGCTTTCTCCAATTTTTCTCTCTACTTTATCTTCAACCTAAAACCTACAATCACACATCAAAGAGGAGAAAAATGTTGTTTTGTTAGGGAATAGGGGTTTACCTTGGTCAAACTCTATTTTGGAAATTAAACCTTGAAATAAAACAATGATATGTGAAAAGTGGGTCCTAGGACCTAGTGAGGACCCATTTGCTAGGTGACGAAGGGGTCCTAGGTCACTAACCTAGGACACATACCTTGTAAAATTAATTTTTGTATAATATTATTTATGAATTTTGGGTTTTATCCCTCAAAATTTATAATTAATTAGGTTGGGATTTGAATGAAAGGGTCCAATTAACCTCAATTAATTAATAAAGCCCTAGATTAATGTGAAAGTGTAAAGATACACTTTACAACAACCTAAATAAGGCATCATTAAGTCCATTTAGTTAAGAAAGGTCCTAAACTTAATGTGAATGTGTAAAACACATTACAACACTAAATCAAGGCATAATTAAGTTCATTTTAAAATTAATTATTCCCAAATTAAGTGTGAAAAAGGGTTACTTTTTTCTACACTACATTTTCCCCCCACTTTAGTGAGAGTATGAACCCATGTCAAACTCACACTAAAGTAGACATTCAAGACACTTATGTATGTAGCAATCACAAAGATTCATACACTATCAGAGCCTAAGAAGAAAAGGAAGGTGGATCAAGCCTCGACTGTCCAACGTGATGTGGAACACATCTCAACTATTTGTCCAAGAAAGGGGAAGGATCAAGCCTCAACTTTCCAACACGATGTGGAACACGTTTCATCTACTTTTCCAAAGAACGTTCACAAGTAGGAATCAATGTTCATTATACAAACATCGCACACACTCATTCTAGGGTGGTGGAACCTCAAGCTATCCACTAGGTGACTATCCCAAAAGGGTGGAAAATGAGAGAATCATATTAGGCTCCCATACCATATCAAATTTATTCTCCTAAAAAATTCAATAAGGCACCACAATGCTAGGCAAGGCTCCATAGTCAAGAAAAGTGTGTTATGCTAGGTGGCCTTTATTAGGGTTATGTTAAAGCTTCATAAGATCATCAAATTGTGTTATGCCAAACACTTATGAACGTTCTGTATTATAGGTTTTTTTTCAAAGGGATATTTCTTCATTCATGTAAGGCCCTCTTCTTAGGAATAATTGTGCCTAATGTCTCCAAGAGAGTACAAATCAAGAGTATTAGATTGCAACTTAGGGGATGCCTTGTGTCGCATCAAGCCACTAAGAGAAAGTTGTATGCTAAGAAATATCACACTCTTGGAGGACATCAATCTCAATGACACCACCAAGAAAAGGACGCATTGCAAGAAAAGGAAAATAACACCATGAAACATGCAAAATGTTGAAAGATATCATCAATGTATGCCCCCACTTTAAAGGGGTTGATAACACCATTACTGTGAGCAAAAATTTTAAAGTAGCCAATGTTTACTCCTAATACATGAGAGCTTTCCTCGAAAAACCCTATGAATAGTCATATGTTTTTGAAATAAATCTACACCATGAGAAAGGAAGAAGGGGTTGCCCCAAAAAATACATAAGGGATCTATGGATTCAAGGTCAGTATGTATGTGCTACAATGTTGTTTAAGAATGCAAAAATTTTATCATTCCCCAAATACTCATAGAACTGGAAGAATGACACATATAGAGCAAAAAAAAAGAAAAATCCTATTGGGTCAATATAGAAGAGACCTAAATGTCTCAACGCCTTGCATCATTCCTGAAAGGAAAACACACTGACAAGCGAAAAAAAAGATAAAATGTTTACAACATATAGAAGAATGTAGGTACATATACAGGAACACACAAAAAGAGAGAGAGATACGTCAAATGAAATAGCACAAGGGATCAAATTATGCACATGCATTCATATAAAAGAAAATGAGAAAGAAAACTAAGAAAAAGACTAGTAAGGCATGTGCGAGTCAACCTATAGCAAGTCATCCCAATCTCAGTTGGTATATACAAAAAGCGGACAACTAGCCAAAGGGACAACAACAAGTGTCAAGCTAGGGGAAGCATCAAGTCCAACACTCTTATTAGTAGATTTTTTATTTAATTTCATTGAAGAGGAAAACAATGAATTCAACTTGTTATGCACTTTTTCATGTCAACCTTAGCAATTTCAATGTCATCATCTAGATTAATCACAACAAGAAGTTGATTGATAATGTCCATAGGGGGTTCTTATTTACATCTTGGTGAGGGTATGGAATCATTATACATTGCTTCAGGTAAGCTTGAATTTTGATTTTTTGTGTTGTTATTTTCTTCTTTATCTTATAACAAACAAGCAATAACATGATGTCTATACCTATGCTCTCTAACATTCTGATTTCATTTCAATCTGTTGTCAATTTGTGTTTGTGTAGGAGCAAGTTTATCAACCATAGGTTTTTTTTCTTCCCTCAGTGAAGGAATGAAAGGAACAATAGGAGGTTGTTCAACCAATTTCTCTTTAGCTTTATAAACTTTTTTTAACTTTAGGAGGCACAATGGGATTGTTTTGATTGTCTCGTGAAGAAATAGTAGGAGGATTTTCCATTGGTTATTCTTGGATATTTTGAAGGGATTTTTGTTCAATCATTGGTTCATCATGGATAGGTGACTCAATCATGAGTTGAGGCATATTTCTAAGGGATAATTTTGCTATGTGTTTTTCCTTAAACTTTTGATATGATTTAAAAAATTAGTCCTCATGAGGTCTAATAGGTTCAATAGGCTCGGTCCAAAATAAATCCAATAAAAAGTTCCCCCAAGAAGACACAAGATTAAGCCACTATGATTAACAGTAAATATTTCATTGCTAAACAGAAAATTTAAACATTTATGCACAACTGATTGAATGGCATTCATGGAGCGAAGCCATGGATAGCCTAAATTCACACAAAATTAGTTTGTGATGGGATGATGCTGAATGAGACACTTAATATTTTCAGTCCAACTTTTAAGAGGGGATTTATTGAGCCCATCGTAGGAAAAGAAAAACCATTATGTGTTTTTGTCAAACCCCAATCCAAATACCTGCAAAACACAATAAATAAACACATTAGAAGATCATATGCAAGTAAGAACAAGGATTTTCCATGAAATCCATTAAAAAAACTTAAAATAGGAATGAGAAGAAGAAAATGATGAAAGAAAAAGAAAGTAGATCAAATCCTATTGAAATTAATGCAAACTCTTGAACCCATAGGGGAATTGGTGCCAATTTGATGTGAAAATTGGACATTTCCCAACTCCAATGATGTGATGAAGATGCTTGATGAAGGATGAATGCTTGTAGTGATGACTTCAATGGAGCTCCATGTTGAAAATCTGCAAAAAGCCTAACTATGCTTGGATGAAATTGATGATAAGTTGCTATCGATTTGAGTATAATAACATTGCTCAAATTGTGGATGATAAATATGAAGGATGAGCTCTCTATTTATAGAAAGAAAGAGTTGAAGATTGAAGGATAGGATGAATTTGGGACAAAAGATGAACCAATGGCATTGTGCCACTTGTCAACATGTGAATGGAGGAAGCTTGAGCACATTTTGATCAATGTGCAAGTTTGAAACTTGAATTTGATGAAATGATATGTTTAGGAGGGATGAAAGATGAGAGTTAAATGCCACTTGGCTCAAGGACATGTAAGAGGCATTGAATGCCTTGTTGGATGTACATGTCTATTTGGGGGGAGATTTCAAATTTGAAGAATATTCCCACTTGGATGCCTTTTTTGAATGAAAATAGATGATTTATAAATCAATTAAATTGATTTTCATGTGCAAGTTTCCAAATATAGAGGATTTGAGTGATTAGGATTAACATTAATCATGATTTGATTCATTTAAATGATGTTAGTTGATTTGACCACTTTGACTTAGATTTTAGGATTTAAATAACTCAAAATGAGAAAAGAATGATTTAGACTTAGTTAAATAAATATTTTTAATTTATTTAACCAAAGGGGGTGATGTTAGATTAAATTAGATAAATGTTTGATTTATTTAATTTAATTAGATGAACTTTAGAGATTTAATCAAATAATATAGATTATTTAATTAAATAAAGATAGGAAGATGAAACGACCTAGCTAATTACACAGAGACAATGATTTAATTAAATTAAGGGATTTATTTAATTAAAAGGAGAATTATGATGACTTTAATCAAATAAGTCTATTCAATTAAATGGTTAGATAGAGGGATAATTCAGGGTGAAATAATGTTAGTAGATTAGGATTGAGTGTGCAATATCAACCTATATATTTTCTATGTCTACAGTTTTGATCCATGCTTTCAGTTTTTCATATGTATCTTGATAGATTTCATGCACAAATAGGAATTATTTAGTAATCATATTCTCTACACAGACGAGATTAATTAATATCTCATTAGTACGCTTGTCATTGATTCTTCTAGCTATGTAAAGAGGACCATTGAGTGCATGTTTAAGTATGTCTTTTTGTGAGAAATCAATATATGAAGAGGCATCTTGGTTGAGCCTTTACAAGGTTTGGATTCAATAATTGTTATTATTTCAATTGGTTCATATACATTTTCATCTTTTATGTTTTCCTCATCCGTGTCAACATTCATCACATCATTCTTTATTTGACTATCTTTGACAAATGAAATAGTGTATTTTGGCATGGGATTTGTAAATATTTGTAAGTTTTGGTTAAGAGGAACTACAAACTTATTACCTTGATCATTCACACCTCGAATTAGAAGATGATTAGAATCAATGAGGTCTTGCAAAATATTTTTAAGACACTTACAATTTACTGTGTATCATGTCCATTTTGTCAGTGGTAATGGCAATAAGAATTTAGTCTTAAGCCTACAGGTTATGGTTTATTAGGATCAAGAGCTCTAGCAGGAGGTAAGGAAAGAATATTATTTTCCACAAGCTATAGCATGATATTGTGAAGGGTGTCGTGTAGAGGAGTAAATTGGCTTCTTTATTCTCTAATTGGTCTTGTTTTGCATCCACAAGCCTTATTAATTGCATATTTCCATGGATTATCCCAACACTTATCAAATAACCAATCATAATCTAGTGTTTTTGGTCATGTGTTCTAGATTTAGTGATCTGGTACTCATATGCCACCTTGGGCATATGAGTCCCACCTAGGTCTTGGGACCTAATTTTGAATTTGACATTAAACAAGATTTGTCTAGAGTTTTTGCTCTAGTTTTGAGCCACTAGGACTCATACACCACCTTGGGTGTATGAGTCCCACTCTAATCAAGACCCATTTTGAATTCAATTCTTGGTGACATTTTATCCTCCTAGATCTGATGTTGGCTTGTAGCGTTGTAATTTCAAGAATTTGGCATAAACAAGTATAAATACAAGGTTATTTCACTTAATTTCACTTAAGCTATCCTAGAACTTAATAAGTAATCAAGAGCACTTTCACAAGAGTTGAAAAGAGCATTAAAGAACATTCAAGAGCATCTCAAGAGCATTGAAAGGAAGATTTGAAGAAGATTCTTGTAGCAATTCAACATCCATCATCATAATGCATCAAGCATGTTGTTGAGCTAGTGTTGTGATGTAGCATTCAAGATCCAAGTTAAGCATTATTCCACATCCAAATTCAAGATCAAGATCTACATTCCTTATGCCCACTTCATGCTAGATTGTTGATTTTTAATCCAAGACTTCAAGGTCAAGGTATCATTATTTCATATTTCATGTTTTATGTTCATGTTTCATTATTTCATCATAAGGTTTAATTACTGATGAGCGTGCTAACCTGAGACTGAAAAAATCATGCACCACATAGAGAAAATTATTTTATTCATAAATAGGGAAATATTACATGCAGAGGATCTCAAATCCTCTAGCTTAGCAATACATGCAAGTTACAGAATTACAAAAATTCCCCCTTTTGCAATATGCGATCTTTTCCCAAAAAGCTACCCAAAAATTTGAAAACTAACTCGTAAATAGCCCCCATTTATGGTTTGGAGCCAAAATAACATTCTGGAAGTTTGGCACCGAAAATTATAATTTAGAATTCAAAATTGAGTCCTAATTCAAAAATTGGAAATTTTCAAAAATTGACCAACTTCCGGAAGCCATAACTTTTGATCTGGGGCTCCATTTTTCGAACTGTTTGAACAGTTGGAAAGGTATCAGAGTGAAGAGCACAATAAGAACTCACTTCATTGGTTCCAATGATTTCTAGGCCCGTACGGGATCATTTACACTAAAAATTATGCTGGTATACTGCCCCCTCGAGAGATCGAGTGGAAATACTAATTTCTGATTGAGAAAATGATAAAATGTGAGAGGAGTGGTTCTACTAATTAGAGGATGAAAGATAATTATTTAGAAAGATAAGATATTTGACGTAGAAAATTTTGATGATGTATAGATAGTCATCGACCATGGGTAGCCTCATGTATATTTTGATATATATTACACACAATTGATCCTGATTTGTACCATGATAGCTACACTATTGGTGATATAAATGAGATGATTATGATGTTTGGATGATATGATGATGCATGGATGATATGGATGCACATGATATGATATGATGATGCTTTTATGATTATAAAAATAGATGATAAATGTATGGTTTATGAGATGTTTAGAATAACCAATCTATATTATGCAATGATGGGGATGAATGCATGTGGTATGATTACTGCTTTCTATATGATATGATATGCATTATGCAGTATGCTGACGGTTTGTGGATGCAAGATAGATACAATGGTGATGATTTATGATTAATTGTCATGGTACCATGTTAGCACAAATGAGGTGTTCCTAGCTATTATGAAAAATACTTGTGCATGTCTTCGACTAATCATCCTACAAGAAATGGATTAGTAGTTTAGTTCACCGGTCTTTGCCAAAAAAAAGATGCAACTAGATTCAAAACAATCACAAACACAAACAACACAAGTAAGCACATTAGTGATAAACTAGTAAAAATTTGAAATTTTGAAATAAGAACTGCAAGTGAATTGTTACCAACAGGTTTTCCTATGAACAAAGTAGAGCCGCCCTTGAAGAAGCACAACCACCTGTCAAGAAAATTTGATTATGAAGAAGTTAGGTCCACCTATCAAGGACTCATGTCCACCTCTAAAGAAGTTAGAACCACCTATGAAGAACTCAAACATGTGTCTATCTACAAGTCCACCCGTGTAGAAGTCGTGTCTTCCTCTGAAGAAGTCACATCCACCTCAGAAGGAGTAAGTATTCCTTTGAAGCAATTTATTTCTAGAGGAGGTTGGAGCCGAAGCACATCCACCCCTTAAGGACTCACACCCACCTTTGAGGTAGGAAGATTTTCCCATGCAATAGATCTACCCCTGAAGCTAAAACCTGCAAATTCTCAAAATTAAAAACTATAAAAATAAATTAAAAAACCCATAATATGGGACCCACCAAGTGTGCCAGAAATGTTTGCAGTGATTTTACAACTGAAAATGCAAGGAAATTTTCTAAAACCAATCCAATGTAAAACCAAAACCAACACTCAAGATAAGGGCCAAGATTAAGCTCAAACATGCACCAAATTAAACAAAAATAGAGTCCAAGAAGAGCTTGTTGTCACGATTGCCCCATTGATGTAGTTGGATGTGTTCTCATGATTGAAATCAGTAGCATAACACCTTAGATTTACTTATATTTGGTTACAAGATGGTAATATGGCATGGAATCATGAATGTATGAGTGTTGAGTGTTGTAAAAATGATTGTGTAGTCATTTAGCAAGGGGAGAGAGAAGTTGATGGATAGGATTCAGGGGAAGAAAAGATCAAGGGTTGAGATGCCTTGAGGCATCTCAACCTCCATTGTGAGGACACTTGTCATCATGTGGATGTGAAGTGTCAAAAAATGTTGTTGCTTACATTTTCACTCTTGATGTGAGAACTATTAATGATAAATTGGACTTAATGTCACCTTGGTCTAGTGTTGTAAGGTGTTTTACACATCCACATTAGGTGTTGGGCCCCTTTTAAGCTAAATTAACTTAACATTTCCTTAATTTAATGTTGTAAAGTGTATTTATTAACACCTTCACATTAAATTTACGAGGCTTGTAAACTAAAGTGGACCTAATCTAGTGTTGTAATGTGTTTTACACATTCACATGGGATTTAGGGCCCTTCTAAGATAGGTAGACCCTATTTTTTGCCTTAATTTAGTGTTGCAAAGTGTATTTATTTACACCTTCACATTGAATTTTGGGCTCTTTGGCATTTATTACCTTTATATCATCATTAATAAGCCCCTAAGACCCTATATTATGCATCCCAAGGAAAATTTCAATTAAAAAACCCAACAATATCAACATATAAACTTAATTTACACAATCCTTGACACTTTAACAAGCAAAATAGGCCCTATGGGACCCATTCACCACTTTGGGCGAATGAGTCCCATCCAAGTGGGACCCATTTGTCCAACTTGGTGAATGAGTCCCATTTGGCCTATTTTCAAGGTTTTGAGCGGGAAAATTGGGTTTTAAGTTCAAATTTTATGTATGTCAGCATTTTGGATCGAATACATAGGATATTAGTTGGATTGCTTATAAAAATGAGCTTTCAAATCATTATTTCATCAATCCTACATGATATCAAACCAAGAAAGAAAGAGTTAAGCATTCCAAGACTTTACAAGATCATCAAGATAACATTCAAGATCAGTTTTTAGGCATTCAAGGGTAAATTCTTCATCAATTGTTGCAGCAATTAAGGATCCATCATCATGTCAAAGGTTATCAAGCATCAAACATGTTATTAATCTAGTGTTTTTTTTTTTGAGAAGGTGTTGAGATGATTTAGCATTGTTGTCGTTGATGTCAAAACCTAGGATTTGGAAGGTTATGCTCCAGATGATATACAAAAATGATCTATCTTATTGAGTGCTATGTTGTTTCGTAGTGTGGATGCTATCCTTGATCCAGATATGATAGTACTTCTTTTGGGACTTTTGTGGAAGTCAGTTAATGCAGGATAATGAAGACTAATGCTATTCTCAAAGCTTATTTTGAGTATCCTTTCTATCTAGACATTCATGTGGTATGATATAAGTTTTGGTATGTCTAATTGTGTTTCTTTGATTAGTACTAAAATTGATAAGAATCAAGATGTGTTCTTGGTTGTGGCATTCCCATCAGCTCCAGAATATATTTCATGTAATTCAAAGTTTTCTATCTTCTGGTAATTATGCTATCTTATGTATGACCTATTTATAGGTCCCATGGTAACGTGGTAAGGAGATATTTATGTGCGACCTATCCTTTGGATCTTGTGCTAGCATGCCAAGCTTTATTGAATATTTCAAGGTTGTTCTTCAAGTCGACATGTTTTTCTAGGCCAACTTATTTTGTTCTACCTGCATATATATATATATAGAGAGAGAGAGAGAGAGAAAATCTTCTTGGTTCTAAATGAGAAGTGTGCAAGAATTTTTATGTGTGTGAATAGATAAAAGGGTGCAAAGGATTATGCAAAGAAGGAAGTTGAAGGAAAGTGTTAGGAAGAAGTAATCTATATTGTAGAGGTTGTGCAAGGAATTTGGGCATAAGATTCTTGACCAGATCTATTGCAAAAAAATATTGTGCTCTTAATTGGAACTAACTTCATGCAAATGTAGATGCAACTTCATCAACTCATTTTTTTCAATGATACTTTTTGTAATCATATGTTTTTGTATTAATCAGGCAATGAGCTCACTGGTAGTGAGCCTTACCTATAGTGAGCATTTTGTAAATCATCCTTTGTAAAAATCACCTTAACCAGTGTCACCTTAATTAGTGTTCTATTTTTGAGAATTATAATTTTCTGTCGTTTTTCCCTTCTTGGGTTTCCACGTAAATTTTGGTGTTCATTATGCATGGTGTTGTGTGCTTTCATGTTCATATTTTTTTGATTATTTTCTAATTGACATAAGCTTGCTTCAAATTAATTAAAGTCAAGAAAACTATTTTATAATAACTTATTAACCCCCCCCCTCTCAATTATCTAGACTGTTCAACAATTGGTATCAAATATTGGTCCCTTAGAGTTAAAGCTTAACTGCTTAAGGGAGATCTTGGTAGCTTGAAGAAGATGGTAGGAGATTATTACTTTGAGGAGGAACTGAAGAAAATATTAGATGATATGGAAATCATGAAATTTGAAAATGAAGAATTGAAAGAAAACCTCAAGGAGGCAAATGCTTGTATCTCAAAGCTAAGGGAGAAAATCCATAAATTCAAAGCAAGACACAGAGAAGTTAGCCAAGAATTAAAGTAGTCAAAGGAAAGTGTTATGGATCTAAAGCTACGGTTGGATGAATGCAAGAAAACTGAAGAAATTATCAAAGATACCATCAAATAAAAAATGGAAGAATGGAAGAAGACTAAAGAAAATGTGAAGGATACCATCAAACAAAAAATAGAAGAAAATGAGAAGTTAGATCAAGAGTTAAGAAGGCTGAAATAAGAAGAAAGAGTATGTGAAAGTAGCATAATTCTGGATCAATTCTTGTCCCTGCAAAAATGTCACAAGGATAAGGGAGGACTTGGCTTCTCAAGTGAAAGCTCAAATCAGAACACTAAGGGTGAAGACAAAGCAATTGAAGTTGAAGAGAGATTAGTTGTAACAAGCAAGGTTTGGAACTCTATAACACCTACAAAATGACCTATGTCCAGCAACCAAATGCTCAAAGGTACTTATCATTTAATGGCTATTGTTTTATATGCAAAAAATTTGGACATAAGACTGTAGAGTGTTGAAGTAAGAAGGAATTGAGTATTCAATGATTTAACTATCACAAGTTTGGTCACAAAGCAAGTCATTGCAGAAGTGAATTATCTAATTTAGTTTGAAGGAATAGAATGAATAATATCTTTCAAGTTTATTGCTATATATGCCATGGTTATGGTCACAAAGCTAATCAGTGCAGATCTAGGGTTCACTTAGCTATGTCAGAACAAAGATGTTACAAGTGTGGTCAACCCAGACATTATGCTAACACATGCAGATATGCTGCTCTGAAAGAGCCTAAAAATAAAAAGAAGGTTGCATAATCAAATGAATCTAAGAAGAAGACAGCCATGGTTTGGAAGAAAAAGGAAATAAATGTGAAGAACTCTTTTGTGGCACCGGATCTCAGTACAAGGCCTACCAGAATCTAAGCCAAACTGCCTTAGCTTAGGGGGAGTTTTGCAATGCATATTTTGACTATTACCCCTTTCCAAAGTAATATTGATGTGGTCTCAACATGACTAAGCTCAATCTAGTTGATGATGTATGATGAAGTTTAATACAACTAATTGAAAAATGAAGTACATTTATTGGCATCATCAATGTGCATCTTTGGTGGTGAAATCATCATGAGCAATTAAGGTTAGAAGGTGCAGTTTTAAATCATTTCTCATAGTTCGTAAAGGAGATGAGGTTTTTTCTAAGCAATATAATAATTGAAGAAGCTAAACGCGATGATGGAATCTGTCTTGGTTAACAGTGAATTCAGTGGTAGTATCCCGCTAAGTCTAAAGGGAGTAGAATTGGACAAATTTGATCATCGAAAGATGTAAGATTCTATCTTGTTCCTGTTGAGTCAATTCAAGGATGGCAATATCATTTTGGAAAAACCCTATCTAATCACTAAGGAATTCATTGAAGCTATTATTGGATTGTGCAAAGCTAGTGACCTCCCTGGGAAGAAATCAACAAAATACAAGGATGTGGAGGAACTTATTGGTATCGACAAAGACCCCTGAGCTCTACTGATAAATACCATTATCGATCCTACAATAAGGTACATGTTGCTTATGGTATTACTTACAAAATCTATTTTAGAAATTGTGAAGGTTCTACTTTGGCTATTGTTGTGTATTTTTCACATAAGATGGTGAAGGAAAATAAACAGTTTGACCTGTGTAGCCTAATAATGGAAAACCTAATTGAGAATGTCAAAATGTCTTTGGTTGAGAGTTATCCCTTCTAGTTTGGGTCTCTTCTCATATTTTTAGTATTCTACTTTAAGAGTTCGCTACATGCAAAGGAGAATGTTAAGTGGAAGTCCAACATCCCTGTCAAGAAGGAAGTTTACAGATATTTGGAATGTATGGAAGACAAAGAAAGTGCATGCAAAGTCTATTTCTCATCCTTGCAGATGGATCTATGCTTTGGTGTGATAGTATCTAATGCTATGCTTATTAGTCAGCTTGAGGAGGGTTCCTCATTTAGTAAGAAGGAATTAGAGGTTTCCATTGGTGGTTCCCCTTCGGAACCTAAAAGGAGGAAAGTTAACACAAAAGATGTCATCACTATCTTAGAAGAGGAGAAGAAAGAAGAGTCTTTTCCTGGATCTGACTCTTTCGATCTAGATAAAATTTTTTCAGTGTTGGATGAAGGTGATATGAAAAATATTGGTGAAATGTGGTATGCCTACTCTCCAAACAGAAGGCTTGGAATTGAAGATGCTCTTGTTAATTATCTACTCAAAAAGGATATTACTATTTCAGATGTTTCTGATTTATTATTGAATGATCTGGTAGAAGTTGTTGAAGAAAGGATGTTGTAGGAAGGATCTGAAGGTCATAAGATTTAATCTATGATTGAGATAAGGTGTTTCAAATCCAAACAAAAACTATCCAAACACATTGGTGATACAAGAGAATGCATTAAGGAGATGCCTGACATCTATATGTATTGTCTCCAACGGCCTGATGTTGATAATTTTAGAAGCAAAATTGAACCATTGAATCTAAAATGAATGATATTAGAAAGTGTTTTTACTTCTTCAAAGATAAATATGGAAAAAAAAGAATAAGAGTTGGAGAGTTACAAGTTGAGTTATTTTATATTAAGAGAGAGGGAAGATTTGGTTAGAAATTTTTGGTTGGTCAAAGAAATTGTTGAGGTTTGGTTGGATCATCTCTCTACGATACTTTCTGAAGTAGAGAATTGTGAAAAATATTGCATGTCTTTGGATTGGTCATCTTCATTTATGATGTTGTCTCTATTGGATAGTATGTGTGCAAAAATGGTTTATGCAGTACATGCTTGGAAGAAGATTCTTCCAATTGGAGAGAAAGGTACAAGAAAAAATTTCATGTGAGAAGTGTCATTTTTATTTGATCTCCTGAATATTTATATTTGGCCCTTTTCCTTTGATGGAAAAAGTGCGAAAAAATGAAGAAGAAAACAAAATCAAAAAGAGGAATTGAATTGCTTGTCAAAGGGGGAGTTTGAAGTCTTTTGTGTTTTTGAGTTTTTTGTTTTTTTGCCATCAATGCCAAAGGAGGAGATTGTTGAGAAGGTGTTGAAATGATTTAGATTTATTGTCATTAATGTCAAAACCTAGGATCTATAAGGTTGTGCTCTAGATGATATACAAAAATGATCTATCCTATCGAGTGCTATGTTGTTGTGTAGTGTGGATGTTATCCTTGATCCGAATATGGAAGTACTTCTTTTGGGACTTTTGTGGAAGTCAGTTAATGTAGGATAATGAAGACTAATATTGTGCTCAAATATTATTCTAGGTATCCTTGCTATCTTGACATTCATGTGGCATGATATAATTTTTGGTATGTCTAATTTTGTTTCTCTAGTTGGTACTAAAATTGATAAGAATCAAAATGTGGTCTTGGTTGCAGCATTCCCATTGGCTCAAGAATATATTTCATGTAATTCAAAGTTTTCTATCTTTTGGTAACTATGCTATCTTATGTATGACCTATTTATGGGTCCCATGGTAATGTGGTAAGGAGATATTTATGTGTGACCTATCCTTTGGGTCCAATGTTAGCGTGCCAAGATTTATTGAATATTTCAAGGTTGTTCTTCATGCCGACATGTTTTGCTAGGCTGACTTATTTTGTTCTACTGACATAT
Source organism: Sequoia sempervirens (assembly GCA_007258455.2). Classification (NCBI taxonomy): domain Eukaryota; kingdom Viridiplantae; phylum Streptophyta; class Pinopsida; order Cupressales; family Cupressaceae; genus Sequoia; species Sequoia sempervirens. The sequence goes on from VDFB02000017.1 coordinate 532,888,539, forward strand.
ATATATACATATATATACATATATATATATACATATAAATACATATATATATATACATATATATATATAGAACATCTTCTTAGTTTTGAATGAGAAGTGTGCAAGAAGTATGATGTATGTGAACAGATAAAAGGGCGTGAAGGATTATACAAAGAAGGAAGCTAAAGGAAAGTGTTAGGAAGAAGTAATCTGTATTGAAGAGTTTGTGCAAGGAAGTTGGGTAGAAGATTCTTGGCTGGATTTGCTGTAGAGAGATATTGTGCTCTTAACTAGAACTGACTTCATGCATATGTAGATGTAGCTTCATTAGTTCATTTTTTTAGTGAGATTTTTTGTAATCGGATGTTTTTGTATTAATTGGGTAGTGAGCCTTACCTACAGTGAGCATTTTGGTAGTGATTCTTTGTAAAAATCACCTTAACTGGTGTTTTATATTTGAGAATTAGCATTATTTGTGGTTTTTCCCTTCTTCGGTTTCCACATAAATTCTAGTATTCATTGTGCATGGTGTTGTTGTGTGCTTCCATGTTCATATTTGTTTGATTATTTTATGATTGACATAAGCTTGCTTCAAATTAATTAAAGTCAAGAAAATTATTTTATAATAACTGATTCGCCTGCCCCCTCTTAGTTATCTGGATTGTTCAACAGTTGTGATGTAGCATTGAAGATCCAAGATCAAGCATTTCTCTACTCTTATTTTCAAGATCAAGATCTACATCCTTCATGGCCATTTCATGTTGAGTTGCAAACTTAGAAGACATCATTTACAAGGCATCATTCAAGGTATCATTGTCCATGATTCATGTTCTTTGTTTCATGTTTCATGCCTTCATTTCATTGTCTCATCATTTGGTTTAATTACCTACAAGGGGTTTGACCAAGGAAAACCCCTATTCCCTAACAATCAACACTTTCTCTCTCTCTCTCTCTCTCTCTCTCTCTCTCTCTCTGTGATTGCATATCTAGGTGCTTTGAAGACTTGAAGATCATTGAAGATTAGGTTACAAGATTGGAGAAAATTGTTGAAGTTGTCTCCCCATTTGCAAGGTCATAATCTTCACCAAAAGGTCACCTACACCTTTGAAATCAGAGTTTCAGATCTGAAAACCTAGAGAAGTAGATTGAGAAGACTGACAAGAATAGATTCAGACTTTGAAGTTCCAAAAAATCCAAACTGGACTCATTCACCATATGTGGCAAATGAGTCCCACTGTAGGTTTTTTCAAACATTTTTATAAATTCAGATACCCTTTTGTCTGAAACTTGCTCCTGTGCAAAAGTCCAAAATTAGAATGATTCACATAGAATGGTGAATGAGTACCACTAGGTCAAAAAGTAAGAATTTCCAACTTTCCAGGACTCCTTCCAGTCATCTTCAAGTTTCCAGGTGCACACATTTCATCTTATAGTTGTTATTCTATTTTATATGCATTTCTAGGTCATTCATTTAAGTTTCATGCATCACTAGGTTTAGACATTACAACTTGCATTTAATTTTTTTTCCAAGCCTTAGCTTGGTGGTGAACCCCTCATTAGTCATTAATCATACCCTAGGATACCCTTCTACTAGATCTCTTGCCTCTATTCCACTCTTGGGGTGAGATCTCAAGGGCATCCTTGAATGTTAGTTGGAGAAAAGTGATGTTTCTTAAACCATAAAGCATCCATGTTTCAACTAATCAAGATGCATGAAAGAATAGGGGAGATACTTTACAAGTACCTAGGAGCATGGGAAAGATCTCCCTCATAAAGGGATTTCTTGTCCAATTTCCCCAAATCATGGGAGGGATGTGACAAAGGGAGTTAAAAATTCCCTTATAATCCACATGGGAAAATCCAAAGGAATTAAAAATTCCTTGGAGACCATTGAAAGAATAAAATGAAATTAAAATTCCATGTGGGCATGGGTATTGCTTCTCCAAAAGGAGAAAGCAATTCAAATTCCATGTAGGCATGCATAATAGTAGTATTTTCTCAATGTTGATGTGGTTGTAGGATGATCTCAAAGTTGTATGTGTGTTTAATGGTTGAATGCATGAATTGTGAAAAATGACTAAGTGTAGTCATTACAAAGGGGATGGAGAAAATCAATGGTTGTGATTAGATCTTAGAAAATGGAGGGTTGAGATCTTTTGAGACATATCAACCTACATGGTGATGACAAGTGTCATCATGAGAGGAGATGAGAGGAAAGAGTGTACTTTGAAAGTACCATGGGAGTATGGGAAATTTCTCCCTCATAAAGAGATTTCTTGTCCAATCTTCTCAAATAATTGGGAAGATGCGACAAGAGGAATTAAAAATTCATTTTAGTATACATGGGGGAAATAAAAATTTGAGGCATAGCTAACATTAGTCTAGGGACTTTGGTTTAATTTTATATTCATATAGTTTGGTGTTTTAGGCATGGCTAATGTTGAGATTTTGGGTTATGGATATTATCATTTATAAATATGGACATAATGTTTGATATGCATGTGTAGACATTTATTTGCTTATAAATGATATAATATATTAATTTAATAAATTATTTTGATCTTAGAGTGTTTTGGTTAAATGTTTAATTTCCACAAAAATAAATATCTTTAATTGTTATAATAGATCTTATAATTATGTGATGTTAGAAAGTTTCAATGTTAATATTTAATGATTTGATTATAATTTCTAGGTTGTACTAATGCTTCTAATGAGATGATGCAAGTTGGCAGTCTAGATTCGTTTAGTATTGGAGACAAAGTTCAAATGCTACATGTTTATTATTAAATTTTAATTTGGTCAAGGGAGTTTAATGTTGGAGTGCAATTTTATTTTTATATTTATTTGTGAAGGGAAATTTGTTTTCATTCGAAATATCTTTTTATTTGGATATCGTATTGAGGGAAATTGAAGAGTTGGGAGTTATTTTATTTTAAAGTGGAAATTTGAATGGTTGGGGGGGAAGAGGAAATGAAAGTGTTGTAAATTATTCTCTTTCTAATTTATGTTTCTTCTAGGAGGTTGGGAGGATGACTAGAAGGAGATTGGTTGTAGGATGGTATTGGCTAGGAAAAAGGACTCTGTAATCTTGGACAGGTTGTTTGGGTTGATCTTAACTTCGACAGCCAAGGTATGCTTGAATTGTATTGGTAGTTTTTGTGTTATTGTATTCTTGATAGATGATTGAAGGAATAATTGTTGTTACTGTTTTATGTAATGGAGGGTTTGGGTGTGTATAAGGAGTGGATCTTGCTTGAGGGCTAAGGGCCTTCTTTGTTTGGGGTTGAGGAGGGTGCAGAGCCTCTCTTGGGGAATATGATCAAATATGAATTGTAAGGAGTTGTGTATGATATCAGAGAGCTGTGAATGGCAGCTTGGGTTATTGTATGGAGGGTGGTGGTTGGGTGTTGAGAAAGGCAGATGGATGGTGATGGTTGTGTATGAAGAATGTCAGATGGATGGTGGTGGATGTGTGTTGAAAATGAAGTTGTTTGTTGAAAGCTATGAATAAATATTTGTTCCTCAAGAGGGAAGGGAATCCCCCTTCTCCCCCTTTAAAAGAATTCTCTAATCGAATTCTTTGTGTGTGAGTCAATTTTTGTGATTTTTTGTTCTTTCATCTATGTTGTGCATATGGAATTTATCTCCCGCTCTGGGGTGGACTTTACAGTCCTATGGTTGGGTGAAGAGGAGGATTGGGCTTCTCTTTTCAATGTTTGCAGGTTTATATGGCATCCTCTGGGTTTGCTGAAGAAGATTTGATATATGAATCTTTACTATATTAATGACACCTTTGCAGTTTAGAGTAGAGATTCTATTGAATCTTTGTAATTTCCAGATATTAATAAAATCTACTCATTGTAATCAATTGAATTAATTTGTGAAATGTTTGATACTACTCTTATTTATGTGATAGCGATAGACTGCAAACTAATGTATTTGGTTTAATTTGCAATAGAAAACTATCAGATGAAGCTGTTGTTATTTTTACTATGTGAACAATTTGTGGAATTTAGATGTATTCATTATTGGAATATGAATTCTTTGAGTAAAACTTTGATGCCTAATTATTTTATTTTACTCTTTCGATGCCTATGAAATATTTTATTGTGAATGATATTTTTGCCAAACTTAATGTAATTATAACGATTTCATTACAAGCGTATAGCTCAGGGAGATTATCTTTTCCATGATTTCTTTTATGTGTTTGGCCGGTTAAGGTCAATAAATACCAATGTAGTCTTCTTGCTCCTTTGTTTTTCCATTTGCACAACAATGTGCAAACGTCAATAGTCGTTGTTGTTAGTTACTTTGTTTCATGCATTTCTTGGTAATGTTTCCTTTCACATCACCTTAAGTTCTCATAACATGCAATAAATGTCATTAATGAACTTGTTTTTATCGAAATCCATCTTCAAAACTTTGAGTAAAATATACCGAAGGTTCGTTGTATTCTACTTTCCATTTGCTCCTAAATGGAAACGCAACTCACCTACGCATGAAATCGACCTTAAAACTGTGATGAACTTGTGTAGTCTCAGTTGTTACAATATTAAAACTGTGTTGTCTTAACCTTTGCTCCAAGTGTACTACTTGGAAAGATAAACTCTCATTAGTTTTTCTGGATAATACTCTTAATTTAGTGCAGCGATTTGAGTTTCTTTATTTACATGTATAAATGCTTATATATATAAAAAATTTTATCTCCCAAGTCTAGTTAGCAAACAACCATGATAATTCTACTATCATAGAGCGGTTGTGTAAGCTATGGTTTCCTATATCTATTAAGCATCAAAGCAGCATTAAATAGATATTAGGAAAGCATATGCTTCCATCCATCTCAATGGCATATGGCAAATTCATCGCTAGCAATTCATTGGTGGAAAATTCACTGCCAACAATTCTTCATCATGGAAAATTCATTGCCAAGTAAAATTCACCCTCAACAATTTCGCATTAATATTTTTAATAAAATCAATTTTTTTGAAACATATAGTAAAATATATTAATGCAGTTAATTTTTGGCCTCACACGATGAATTTTCCATGTCGGTGAATTGCTGGCAGTGATTTTCCCGTCGGTGAATTGCTAGTGGTGAGTTTTCCTAGAGCCCATCTCAATCACACTAAAGCGTCCAAGACATGGGCCTCCATTTATGAATTTCATTTTAGGTAAAGACCATGGGAGTGTAATGCTTGATCATCATATCATTCAATGTGTTAACACAAGCAATGTTTGAACTACTTATGATTATGTATCATTTTCATCTACCCATCTACACGGTGCTATAAAGAAAGTATTGTTTCATACTTGATGCATACTTCTCTTGCATGGATAATTATAGCATAGTAAACTTTAGTGGTGAAATTTGGTAGTCGTCCTCCTCGTAAATGGGTTAAGATGTAGCAAGCCTTCAGGTAAATGCATACTCTTAAATTCTTGTATTTACAATCTATCAATTAATTCTTGTATTTGTGAGTGGCTTCTAGCTGGTAACTTGCTTTCAAGGGTCACAAAAAAATTTGAGCCACTTGAGGTATATTTACTTCTATTTCATTTAATTATTTCTTAAATATCATTAATTTGTTGTATAATATAGTTTAAGCTTGGGGTGGGCATTACAATGGGAGTATGGGAAATATCTCCCTCATAAAGGGATTTCTTGTCCAATATTCTCAAATAATTGGGAAGATGTGACAAGAGGAATTAAAAATTCATTTTAGTGTACATGGGAAATAAAAAGAATTAAAAATTCCTTAAGGGATGCCTAGGGATAATAAAGGGGAATTAAAAATTCCTCAAACATATGGGATGGCTTCTCCAAAAGAAGAAAGCATTAATGATAAGAGGACAAGGGATAGGTGCCATAAATGGTAATTAGATTAGGTTCTTCTAACCAAAAGATTTGGATTGTGCAAGTGGTTAAATAGGGCGATTAGGTGAGGGATTCAGGTAATGAGCATGATTAGAAGTCACTTGCAAAAGTTGGAGGATGTGACACCCCCTAATCATGGATTAGGAATACACACATCTCTAATGATGAGATTAGAGAGTGAATTAGGATTAAAGATAGAATTATGGAGAATGTGATTGAGACACAAAAAGGAAGGGAGTTAAATATTTAATTTTATGGGATATATGACTAAATTAAATAAAAATTGGTATATTTATTTAATTTAGAGAAGGGTTTAAAGTGATAAAGTATTTAATTAATTAAATACCTTAGGAATTTAGGAGGCTTTAGGGGAATTGATGATATTAATTAAATACTAACAATATTATTTAATTAACATGGATAGGAAGGGATGATAGACAAAAAAGGGGATAAATTTGACCAAATTCAAGTGCTCAAATTTAGGTGTCTATACCATCTTCAATTGGCATTCAACCTAATAAATTCAAATTCTAGTTTGGTATGTTGCCACATGTTTACACTCTATTAATTTTTTAAGTCAAAAAAATCTTGTGTTTTTTAATATTTATTATGGTTATATAACTTTTCCAATGTGGAGCTTAAGATATTATTTTCAAATGTGGGGCTAAGTTATTAAGCTATTAGAGTTCTTTATGGCAAATATATTGTAATATACCAAGCAAATAATCTAAAGTTTCATAAAGTGTTATGCATATATATGTCCAACGATTTTTATATTAAGTTTTATAAGTACTATTATGCTACCAAAATTTTCTCTTGATAGATCTTATTTTTGATATTCATGTAAAGGCTTAGAGTTTGTAAGTGTACTATAACTTTTTTATTGCTATATAATACATTGATTTGCTTTGGAGTGTGATATTTTTCCCCATATACATATCAATATGTACTATGGTATACTACTTTTGAGTGTTCTTCCTTTTAACCATATGATGAATTTATTTTTTACGCATACCTCTTCTCATATATTAGGGTAGGAAGTGTATACTACACCTTTTCTTTCTTTCAATACAAACCTACAATGACATACCTACAATTATGTGGTTGTGATTTGTCCTCCAAAAGAATTATAATTGAGAACATAGTACTAGTGGACTAAGATAAGAATTTATACCACAACACAACATCTAGAACTCAGTACAACCTACCATATAAATAATCAATAATTTTCTACCAATATATAGATAAACTAGGTTCATGACCTCTTTATGTGAATAAAACACCTTATTTCCAATAATGTCACATCAAGAAATATAGCATTGAAGAAAATGGTATCATTGAGTGTCTACTACTCCCATTTGGTTTATGAAACACGCTTACAACCTTCATGAGACTCATGAATGTGTTATTATTTATTTGGATGATACACTATTTTTTAGTAGAACATGTGAGGAGTGCCTAGAGCAGCTCAAGAAATTACTAAAAGTCTAAATAGAGGACAAGTTTCTATTAAAATGTTTGAAATGAAAATTTGCATGACCATAATTGGTATATTTGACATAGTAGAAAAACAAGTGTTATTTCAACATGCCTTTCAAAGGTGGAAGACATATTGAAATGGCCTATGCTAAAAAATGTTATTGAAATAAGGAGATCTATTGTAGTAATTCGATACTTGAGAAGGTTTGTAAAATATTTCTTATCCATAGAAGTAGCTCTTCATGCTATAATAGGTGATGAGAAATCACACAAATATAGAAAAGTGTACCAAAAAATGTTTGATGAGTTGAATCATAGAACAATGTTAACCCAATGGAAGAGCTTAGGTGCACCCATATCTATTCATTGAACAAAGTAGGAATTTATTCAAATATTAAAGAAAAAATGTTGTGTTCACAGTGATATTGGTAGCTTGAATAAATGCATATTCCTATTTGGTTAAGTCATCATGAATAATTTCACCCTTAAAGGAGGGAGTATTAGATATATGATTTATGATATCTTTAATGATGTAGTCAATACCTAAATCTTTATACTATGAAGACCCATAAGATGTAAAATATGATATAATTATATATTGTTAATCCATGAGAGGCCCTGGACACACATGCACATGTGTGTGTGTAAACACACGTGCACGCACAAACACACACACTTACACACACACACACACATGTCCATCCATTAATTGAATTAGAAACCCTTACAATGATGAGGAAAAACTTTCAATCACAACAATATAATATTGATAATTTGAATTAAATCTCATCCATCTTTGATTATAGTGAAGGAAGTGATTATTAATTTTCTTTGATGAATGTATATATTCCCTTGTGCACTAATCAACTAGTATATTGAAGGAAGTGACACTCCCCAAGTTTGTTATTTCCTGTGTAAGGGAAATTCATTGATAATTATACAATAAAATTTAATATTATATTTTAATGCCAAAAAAAGCATTACTATGCTCTTTTCTCTTATATTTTTGTCCATAATTTATATGTTTTCTTCAATTAATTAAATAATATGTAAGATGATCTTTAATTTTCATGGAAGTTATCAAATAACCTCGCCACATTCTTGTAAGGAGGCCATATTGCTTAAGATATTATTTTCAAATGTGGGGCTAAGTTAGTAAGCTATTAGAGTTCTTTATGGCAAATAGATTATCATATACCAAGCAAATAATCTAAAGTTTCATAAAGTGTTATGCATATATATGTCCAATGATTTTTATATTAAGTTTTATAGGTACTATTATGCTACCAAAATTTTCTCTTGATCTCTTATTTTTGATAATCGTGTAAAGGCTTATAATTTGTAAGTGTGCTATAACTTTTTTTTATTGGTGAACACTTTTGACTGGAGTTTTGAACCAATGAGGCCACAAATGGGGAACCTCATCCCCGAATCCTGACAAACCAAACCCATAAGCATGAAAGCCAAGTAAGGAATAATCCCAAAGGAGAGAAAGACCCATGTGGGTCTGACACAAAGTCCGTGAGCAACACACACCAAGAAACTAGATATGCGAGCAACACTCTCCACTGTGGGTCTAGCATAAGTCCGTGAGAACTCCAACCTAGTGAGGGTCTAGCATAGTCAACCACCTCCTGGGAACCACCAGCTCCTCCTAACAACCTCCCTCCATCCTCCACCGCCTTACACGTGCTAACCGCCTATGTACGCAACCTCCAACATATCCAACAAGGTGGGCTCAAACTAGTGTACACTAATTTGGGTTAGGAAAGGATTTGAACCTTGGTTGCACCAATAGTAGTGCAACCACTTCATCACTACACCACAAGGTGATCCCCAAGTGTACTATAACTTTTTTATTACTATAGAATACATTTTTTTTCTTTGGAGTGTGATATTTTTGTTGGTGTGAATAAATGTCTTGTACTTAGCTAATTCATTCACTCGGTAATTAGGGGACATATTCACATGTTAAGTTTACTTAGGATATAAGATTATTTCTAGAAGTCTTAGTTGGATTTTCTAGAACTTATCTTATCTAGCTAGGATTGCTTGATTCCTAGGTAGTTAGTTTCTTAGTTGTCACATGTCATAGGATTAAGACACTTGTCATGATCTTGTCTAATCCTACATCTCTACCTTGTCTTTATAAGCAAGGCATCTCTTGTACATTTACATTCAATCAATTCAAGATTATTCAAGCATATTCAACCATTAATCAATCTTACATTGTGAAGCAAGCATCTTTTCCATTCTCTGTCTTGTGGAAGTGGTTTTGGTCTAGCAACTATTCCTAGGGGTGTTGGGGAGTCACCATTTACTCCCACATGGTATCAGAGCTCTCCAAGTTTTGTAGATTCCTTCCCAGATATGAGGGTTTCATGTTGGATTGAATATTTTTGTTGGATGCAGATTGGGGTTTCAAGGACCTCACAATTGAGATCAAGTGGTCGTGTAGAAAATTTTTGACTGTAAACTCATCCATTTTGGGTAAAATTAATTTTGAGGCAAAAAAAATTGATAGGACAACCTCCCGAGTGGTATGATTTTTTATTTTCGCAAAAAAAATATTTTAGAAAAATATTTTCTGTAGCATTATTCTAAAAATTTTAGGGCAAATTTTTTGGTTTTATCGAGCATATATTGTGCAAATTATAGGAGAAAGATAACTCCTAGAAAAAAAGCACTTATGTATGTAACATTCTAACATAACATGCCATCCCCCATCCCACGCATTGGACAAAACACACGGATGAAAAGATAAAATGGAAAGACAAAATGAATTAACGGAAAGAGGTGACTGATGGACGATGGATTCTACCACAAAAGTTAGCTTGACAAACATTTACAATTTCCATCAAATTTTGAATTTTGAAAGTACATGGAGATAGAGATGGAGAAAGTACATAGACTCGAGAGTTTTAAAAATGAGCGAGACATTGATATTTATTGCAATTTTTAAAAAAGAGTGAGATTTTGTATAGTGGGAGTTGCGTTCAAAATCAAATACACAAAAATTTGCAGTAGAGAATGGTTGTATTCATCTAATTTCAAGGCATCATTGAAAAACTCGATGTATCAGGATTTTTTCATTGGAGTTGGTGATATACATTGGAAGTTCTCATAATTTTTTAAAAAGGTGCATATGATCTAATTGTATGTGCATTCTTCATCTTGCATTTCATTTCAAAAAGAACTTTCTTTTTTCGTTTTCCATGCAGAAAAAGTTTTTGTCCTCTTTCTATGTGGGGATACTTTGATTCGGTAAAGATGGTGTCATAGCCAAGCCCGAAGACTTGAGCATGTTGCAAGGGCTCCTCCTGGCCAACACACCTAACACAATATTTATTTCCCCTGGGGTTTGTTGTGGTGTAATGTTGGAGTTGGCATAGTGTATTAGGGCATCTACCACAACCCCTGGCAATTTTGCACAGGTAGCATAACAATTTCGAGTATTTTTTCTAAGCCTTTCCAACAAATCCCTATCATTCATTTTCCTGCAATCATTGCATTATGATTTGATTCCTCTATTGGAAAATGCTCAACACTCCCCTTGGGATTCATGACATGGACTAACCACCTCCCGTGGATTCGTTAACTCTGGTGGTTGTATCGAACATTGGCAGGTCAATCTTTTGGTGTAATAGCAACCGTGGGGCCAAAAATTGGTATTAGAGCCAAAGGTTCTTAGTTTGAATCCCCTCAGGTAATGCTAAGGAGGATATTTTTGGAAAATGGTCAGTTCTCCCCTTGGGATTCGTGACATGGACTAACCGCCTCTCATGGATCTATTAACTTTGGCAGCTGTATCAAACATTGATAGGTCGATCTTTTGGTGTAAGAGAAACTATGGGACCAACAACCTCTTTGATTTATATTGTCAATAGTTCATGTGCCTTTTTCCATGATTCCAAGTATTGTATACATGTCTTTATACACATTTCCAATAGAGGCAAGAGGCTAAGGATGTTGAATTTTGCATTACACCTCTTAAATTCATTTGCGTGAAATTTTATAAATTATTTTTAGTAGATCCTTTTTGTTCATATTCCTCTAATCACTGCATTCCTTGGGTTGAATCTCTTGAAGTTATTCTATCAAACAATTCAAGTACCTTTTCTATGTTTCCATAGGTAGTTACCACTACAACATCTATCAATACTTGTATCTTTTCAATTTTAATGGATGTCTATACCTTTGTCCAAAGCTCCATTGCATACTGTCAAGGAGGATGCTAATGAAGGTTGAGGAGCCTAGCCTTATAACCACAAATTTCATTTTCTTAGAAGCTTCTATGGCCTTTCTAATAAGCCCATTTTGAGCATACCCTATAGTTTTATATTCCATGAGACCACATTTATTTAGGGAATTTTGGAAAAAATTTCATGTGCCTTAACTATGTTTTGATATTTTGGATGCATGTTTACTAGGGAACTTGCAACAAATTTGTTTAATGAAATTCCTCTTTTCTTTATGTTATGATTTTTTTTTTATAAATTATTGGTTTGGGGTTTCTTTTTATTGAATTTTAGGAAATATTGATGGTTATTTAATTCGGTAGAAGATTATCTTTCGGATATGGTAAAATGAAATATTATACATTCCAATTTGTGAATGTAGTTGTAAATTATAGACAGAATTGTATGTGTATATCATTACATTTGTATGAAAGTTCTAAACCTTTCCAACAAATCTATGTTTAAATCTCACAACCATTATAATCCATGTAGAAATGCATGAGATATTGTCAAACAATCCTCGTGCTTTGCTTATGATTCTACATTTTAGATATATATCTACTAGAACATTTTGAACTATAATACTTGCCAAAAATTTGACTTCCAATATTCTTTGAAGGATTTCCCTACCCTGTTCCAAAGTTGTGCAAGTTGGTAGGATGTTGGCCAAGGTTGGGAGTATGGCATTAGATCTAACAATCATTTTTGCTAAAAGTTTCAGAGAAAAAATTCATAAGCAATCCATGGTTAATTAACTCTTAAACCTAATTATTTTCATCTTTTTTCTTATATTTTCAGTTTATGATTTTAATCTTTGGAGTAAGCCAAAAAATATTGATGTTGATCAATGAAACATTTTTCAGCTCAACAATAGTTTTTATATTCAACATTTTCTAAATAAAATAATTAGTTTGGAAAAGGGAAAGGTGTTGGGAGAGCATTTGGTTAAGAAAAAATTGAAAAGAAAATTGGTAGTTTTGCTTAATGTGTTTGTGACATTGTGGCATATCCTTATTGATTTTGGATTTGTGAATTTAAAGTCTAAACAACAAGAAATTGGCATTAATAAATTTAAATTCAAGTGTGTAAGGTTGGGGTCCCATGGATAGGAGCTTTCTAAGAAAACTTATTAGGTGTTGCTGATTTTTTTTAGGAATATTTTAAAGCTGGTGGTCCCATGAATTTAGTAGTGCAGTTCAAATTAAAAGTTTAAGTTGGTGGACTCTTTATCATCTGATTTCAGTTCAAATCTATCCACATTGTTGCAAAAGAGTGGAGGGAAAGACATTTCTATTTTGGATTTATAGGGGAAATTTGGAGAGTATGGTTTCTATCTTAGATCTGATTGATATTTTTTATTGTTTTAATGTAGTTTTCAAATCATGCCATCGGAGGTGGCTATCAATTTCTTCATGAATGACTTCAAAATTGTAGGTTTAATCACCAAGGCATAGGCATACAATTTTTGTAGAGCTTACCAAAGAAAAGGAAAATGTTGTGGTATGTTTTGCATGAAGACAATTTAAATAATATTTGGATAACATTTGGGCTTTGTTAGCAACCTAATCAGAGTGTTGGTTTTATTTATTTATTCTCTTAGATGATCAATCTTAATGTCAACTAGTTATTGGTTCCTTGGCTCACATTGTTTTGGTGGAGTGGTATTGTACATATTGTGTTAAATAGTTTGTGATGTTTGTGATTTTCACTTAATAAAATATATTGGAAGTAAAGATCTTCTAACATATTATAGTAAAGGAGGGGAAAAAAAGTTAAAAAAATCAAAGTTTATGCTTGGTATTTATCTTGTGAAAAATAGGTTTTCATTCTCTTATAGAGATTTAACAAGCTCTACCTTTTTTCTAGAATAATATGTTGTCTGACCTTTTCATTTTTCAAGCTTTGCAGTTTATGAAAAGGAAAGGACAATTTCGTGGTGTTTGGTGTTTATAAAGGAAGCCTTGCCTAGATTTGGGAAGAAAATGAGAGCTCTGAAAATGTTGAACTCATTGAAACTATTGTAAATGCTTAATATCTCATTGTAGAGAATGAATCACTATCATTTAGGGTTCTTTTTCCCTATTAGAGGAATATCTTCCTCATCTCTATAATCTTGAATTGTATAAAATCTTTAGGGATGACAACCCTTTTATGTAGCATCTTTTACATCTAATCTATGTAAAATTGATGTTATCAATAAATAAAATTTCTTCGTGTGTACAAACTAAAAACATTTCATAAGGAAATAACTGACAAGGGATAGTGTGTTCTACAACACTACAAATAATATAAGAATTTTTTGTTCCAATCATATGAAAAATTTGTAAACTGCCATTTTCACTTTATTAAAGATTTGTTCTAAAATTTAAAGGTGGACTTCATTACATTCTTGGTGCATAGAAAAAAAATCATAAGGAAATAACTAGCACAGGATAGCGTGTTTTACAACACTGGAAATAATGTGAGAATTTTTCATAAGGAAATAATTGACAAGGGACAGTGTGTTTTCCAACACTAGAAATAATGTGAGCATTTTTTTTGTTCCAATCAAATGAAGAAAGTGAAATGCCATTTTTACTGTACCAAATAGTTGTTCTCAAATTTTAAGGTGGACTTCACTACATTCTTGGTGTGTACAAATAAAAAAAAAAAAGGAAATATCTAACAAGGGACAGTGTGTTTTCTAACACTGCAATAACATGTGAGCATTTTTCATAAGGAAATAATTGACAGAGGACAACGTGTTTTCCAACACTAGAAATAATTTGATCATTTTTCATAAGGAAATAATTGATAAGGGACAGTGTGTTTTTCAACACTGCAAGTAATGTGAGCACTTTTTTGTTCCAATTAGATAAAGAAGGCTCTGTGAAATTCCATTTTTACTATACCAAAGAGTTTTGAAATTTGAAGGTAGACCTCATTACATTCTTGGTGTGTACAAAACAAAAACTTTTTAGAAGGAAATAATGCATAGGGCACAGTGTGTTTTCCAACACTGCAAATAATGTGAGCATTTTTTTGTTCCAATCAGATGAAGAAAGTAAAATATCATTTTTTACTATACCAAAGAGTTGCTCTAAAATTTTAAGGTGGACTTCATTACATTTTTGGTGCATACAAAACAAAAAAAATTCATAAAGAAATAATTGAGAGGGGACAGTGTGTTTTCCGACACTGCAAATAATGTGAGCATTTTTTTTTCCAGTCATATGAAGAAAGTGAAATGTCATTTTTACCATTACCAGAGTTGTTCAAAAATTTGAATGTGGACTTCATTATATTCTTCGTGCATATGAAACAAAAAAATTTCATAAGGAAATAACTAAAAAAGGATAGCGTGTTTTCCAACATTGCAAATAATGTGAGCATATTTTTGTTCCAATCATATCAAGAAAGTGAAATGTCATTTTTTCTTTACCAAAGAGTTGTTCTAAAATTTAAAGGTGGACTTCATTACATTTTTGGTGCATAAAAAAGAAAAAAAATTCATAGGGAAATAACTGACAAGGTATAGTGTGTTTTCCAACATTACAAATAATGTGAGCATTTTTTTGTACCAATCAAATGAAGAAAATGAAATGCCATTTTTACTATACCAAAGAGTTGTTCTAAAATTTGAAGGTGGATTTCATTACATTCTTGGTGCATACAAAATAAAAACATTTCATAATGAAATAACTGATAAGGGATAGTGTGTTTTCCAACACTGCAATAATGTGAGCATTTTTCATAATAAAATAATTGACAAGGGATAGTGTGTTTTCCAATGCTGGAAATAATGTGAGAATTTTTCATAAGGAAATAATTGACAAGGGACAGTGTGTTTTCCAACACTACAAATAATGTGAGCACTTTTTTGTTCCAATCAAATGAAGAAAATGAAATGCCAGTTTTACTATACCAAATAGTTGCTCTAAAATTTTAAGGTGGACTTCATTATATTGTTGGTGTGTATGAATCAAACACATTTCATAAGAAAATATCTGACAAGGGACAGTGTGTTTTCCAACACTACAATATTGTCAGCTTTTTCATTAGGAAATAATTGACAGGGGACTGTGTGTTTTCCAACATTGGAAATAATGTGAGCAATTTTCATAAGGAAATAATTGACAAGGGATAGTGTGTTTTCCAACACTACAAATAGTGTGAGCATTTTTTTTGTTTCGATCAAATGTAGAAAGTGAAATGCCAATTTTACTATACCAAATAGTTTTTGTAAAATTTTAAGGTGGACTTCATTATATTGTTGGTGTGTACGAATCAAAAAAAATTCATAAGGAAATATTTGACAAGTGATAGTGTGTTTTCCAACACTGCAATAAAGTGATCATTTTTTATAAGGAAATAATTGACAAGTGACAATGTGTTTTCCAACACTAGAAATAATGTGAGCATTTTTCATAGGGAAATGATTGGCAAGGGATAGTGTGTTTTCCAAAACTACAAATAATGTGAGCATTTTTTTGTTCCAATCAAATGAAGAAAGTGAAATGTCATTTTTACTGTACCAAATAGTTGTTCTAAAATTTTAAGGTGAACTTCACTACATTGTTGGTGTGTATGAATTAAAAACTTTTCATAAGGAAATATCTAACAAGGGATAGTGTGTTTTTCAACACTGCAATAATGTGAGCATTTTTCATAAGGAAATAATTGACAGGGGACAGTGTGTTTTCCAACAATGAAAATAATGTGAACATTTTTCATAAGGAAATAATTGACAAGGGACAATGTTTTTTCCAACACTGCAAATAATGTGAGCATTTTTTGTTTCACTAAATGAAGAAAGTGAAATGTCATTTTTACTTTACCAAATAGTTGTTCTAAAATTTTAAGGTGGACTTCATTACATTGTTGGTGTGTATGAATCAAAAACTTTTCATAAGGAAATATCTGACAAGTGACAGTGTGTTTTCCAATACTACAATAATGTGAGCATTTTTCATAAGGAAATAATTTACAGTGGACATGTTTTTTTCCAACACTGGAAATAATGTGAGAATTTTTCATAAGGAAATAATTAACAAGGGACAGTGTGTTTTCCAACTCAAAAATTAATGTGAGAATATTTTTGTTCCAATCAAATGAAGAAAGTGAAATGTCATTTTTACTGTACCAAATAGTTGTTCTTAAATTTTAAGGTGAAGTTCATTACATTGTTGGTGTGTATGAATCAAAAACTTTTCATAAGGAAATATCTAACAAGGGACAGTGTGTTTTCCAACATTGCAATAATGTGAGCATTTTTTACAAGGAAATAATTGACAAGGGATAGTGTGTTTTCCAACACTAAAAATAATGTGAGCATTTTTCATAAGGAAATAATTGACAGGTGACAGTGTGTTTTCCAACACTAGAAATAATGTGAGAATTTTTCATAAGGAAATAATTGACAAGGATCGGTGTGTTTTGAAACACTACAAATAATATGAGCATTTTATGTTCCAATCAAATGAAGAAAGTGAAATGCCATTTTTACTATACCAAATAGTTTTTCTAAAATTTTTAGGTGGACTTCATTACATTTTTGGTGTATGAATAAAAAAAAATCATAAGGAAATATCTAATAAGGGACAGTGTGTTTTCCAACACTGCAATAATATGAGCATTTTTCATAAGGAAATTATTGACAAGGGACAGTGTGTTTTGATGCAAAGCTACAAAGATTCAACAACACATCTCACAAAACTTCAACAATAATTCAAAGCAATCTTTGTAACCACTTTGATGTAGAGGTGGGAAGATTCAACAACACATCTCACAAACCTTCAACAATGATTCAAATAAATCTTTGTATAACACATGCTATTATGCATTCTATATCACATAGGAAACATAGCCATGGAAGCCCACAATTTAATGCAATAAAAAGGCATTAATAAATTCCAAAAAACACATAATGAATCCAATCTCAAGTGAGATTGAATAAAACATAGATATAGATGTTTCCTCCAATTTTTAGGAAGATCCAATAGTGGAAATGAAAGTTATTTCATTTTTCCTAAAACTGCAAACCCTAGGTAGGGTTCAAACCTGTCCTCACTAAAATGGTCATAACTTATTCAAATCTTAATGAAATTTGATGAGACTTGAATAAAATGAAATTAGATTCACATGGAAAAAAAATTCAAGTGGTTTCAAATCCAAAATATAGACTTTACAATCCATACCATCACATTTTTCAGACTGCAAATTCTGCACAATATTGTTAGAATAGGGAAGTCTCACCAAAATAGTCATATCTCCCACAAAACACAATACAATTCAATGAGACAAAAATAATTGGAAACTATAAATAGATATGTTTCCATCCATATATGATACTCCATTATTTGAGTCCATGCCAGGTCGTACAAAGCACAACTTCAGTCTGGAAACAATGTAAAAATCAAAAAATGCACACAAAACTTGAGGTTGCTATTCATCAAACTTCAAAAATAATGTCTCCAACCCCCAATTCGAGTTTTGGAGGGTGTATCTATACATTTACAACAAAAAACAACTATATTTAACCACATTTTTTAATGATGGCGCAGCCCAAGACTTAGAAAATAACCCACAAACAAGAGAATAATTTCATTATTCAAAAAATGGAGCTTCTTACATGCAGAGAATCTCAAATCCCCAAGTTCTACAACACATGCAAGTTACAGAGAACTATAGAATCACCCTTTCGCAATATGCGAGCTTCTCCCCAAAAAGTTACCCAAAAATTAGAAACCCGCCCATAAATAGAGCTTCTCTTTAGTTTGGAGCCAAAACAACATTCAAATTTGAGTTTAGGCGGTTTCGCGCCAAAAAATTACAACTTGAAGTTCAAATTTCTAAAGAACATTTGCAATTGTATCTTCTAGAATGTGCGCCAACTTCCCACGGCCATAACTTTTGATTCTGGACTTCGATTCGTGAACCGTTTGAACTATTGGAAAGGTTTCAAAGTCAATAACGCGCTCAAAAATTTGCTATGCCAATTTTAGCAAGTTTCGGGGCCAATCCGGGAACTCTAAGTGCCTCAAATCTAACTCAGAAGATTTTCAGGTGCAAATCTGGGAAACTAAAACTACAATATCTTTCAACCGAGGAATAGAAAATAAAAACCATAAATTGGAAATTTCATTATGACGAAAAGGGTATCCAAAAATGTAAAAAAAAATCTAAAAACTGATAAACTTGAAATTTAACTATTTTTGGGTGATGCAAGATTGCCCTTACACCACTGGATGCTCCTGCATCAGACACCTAGGGTAATTTGAGAAGTGACCCTGTCACATCTCAAATGGTGGAGGAAAACCCAAACGGTCAACCTTTGCCTTAGGCAACCAGGATGAATCTTCAATAGGCATTCCTTTCCATTTCACCAGATATTCTTCATACTGCCTATTCTTGGTACTCCTTCCCACATAACTATCCAGGATTTCTTCAATCTCCTCCTTTTCTGAAGTAGGTGCTAGAATCCCACACTGTTCCATCGTTGGTACTTCCTCTGTGCCACCTTCATGATACTCTATCAAATCTGAAATGTTCAACACATGGGAAATGTTGAATCCATCTGTCAACTCTACCTCATATGCATTCCCTGAATCATGCCTCTTCAAAATTTTACAGAGACAACTTTTTCATCTTCAATTTGTTATATGTTCCCACTGGAAACCTTTCTTTCCTCAAGTGGACCATCACTTCATCACCAATCTGAAACTCCTTATACCTCCTCTTCTGATCTGTCTTAGCCTTATACTGCATATTCATCTTGTTAATATGTTCTCTTTACCTTCTCATGTATATCCTTGATGTGTTCTACAAAATATTTGGCTTCAACACTTATTTTCTTCTCTTGGTCCATCTTCCTCAATTCTAGAGCTGTTCTGGTTACCTCCATACACAATCTAGGAATGGTGATCTACCAAGTGCTTCGTTGATAGAATTATTCTGTAAGAAAATTCTGCAGGGTAAGATCAAGTCCCATCCCTTGGGTTTATCTCCTACCAAACATCTCAAAAGAGGGTTGCCCAGACTTCAGCATCAACCTCTCGGTCACTTCCATCCGGTTGTGGATGGTGTAGAATTGAACTTCAACTCTATCTCAGCTTCTTCCATTGGGTCCTCCAAAGTACCCTCTACAAATTTGGTGTCACGCTTCGAAACAATACTCGCAAACCATGTAGCCTCACCACTCCTTTGAAGAACAAGTCAGCAATGTGGATCGTGATCACGCGTCTTCCGACATGGAATGAAATGCGCTCTATATTTGAAAACCTATCAACCACCACAAAGACTGAATCATTCCCTCGTTGTGTCCTTGGCAAATCAAGAACAAATTCCATACTTATATCCTCCCACAGCCTCTCTGGTACAGGTAAGGGCTGATATAAGCCTCTATTCTGGCTCACTCCTTTAGCCATCTAACATACCCCGAGCTTTGTACAAACTTCACACTTCAAGTGACAACCGAGAGGCAATTAATAATGCTCAATCGAGCAATGGCAATGGTCTTATCCCACCAAAAATGCCATGCTATTCCTCCACTATGCTTCTCCTTTATCAGGTTCTCCCTCATGGAACTCCTCGGAATACACAATTGACTTCCCTTAAATAACATGCCATCCTGGATTATGAAATCCAGCCACCTTGTCCTATCCACTATAATAGGTTCCTTGCAAGCTTCTCTCCAAGCCTCCTAGAAAAATCAGATCTTCTCGTGATATAGTGTCTTGAGTTCATTGAATCCAACCAATTTCCACCGTGATTCTTTGTCATCAATGTATGCCTCCTACTTACAGACCGGTGAACCCTATTCACTCTAATTCTATGTTCCAAAACAAAGGTATAACTCTGCAAAAACTCTACCCATTTCATATGCCTCTGATTTAATTTTCCCTGACTATTTAGGTACTACAAGGCCTGATGATTATATATAGAACAAATTCCTTAGGCAACAAATAATGTCTCCATTTCTTTAATGCTTGAACTATTGCATAAAATTCCTGATCATATACAAAAATACTTTCTCTTGGCATCATTTAACTTTTCATTGAAATAGGCAATGGGTTTACCTTCTTGGCTCAACACTGCTCCAATGGCACAACCACTGGCATCACAATCCACCTAAAACACCTTGTTGAAATCTGGGAGGGCTAGAACAAGTTGCTCTGTCACCTTCTGCTTCAACAGTTCAAAACTTTTTGCTGCTCTAGTGCTCCACTTGAATTCTTTTCTATCCCCTCTCATTGTTTCAATCAGGGGTCCACAAATACTATTAAAGTTTCTAATGAACTTTCTATAAAAACTAGCCAAACCATGGAAAGATCTTACCTTGGTTGTAGTTCTTGGGGTAGGCCATTCCAGAATAGCCTTTACCTTCTCTGGGTCCATCTTGAGACCTTCTACTGAGACAACAAACCCCAAGTACACTAACTCCCTCTTCACAAAACTGTACTTCTTCAGATTAATCAACAGTTTCTCTTCTCTTAACTTCTCAAAGGCTCTCCGAATATGTATCAGATGCTCATCCAACGACTTACTGAAAATCAAAATATCATCTAAATACACAATAACAAAACTTCATAGAAATTCCTTTAGTACCTCGTTCATGAGCCACATAAATGTGCTCGGTGCATTGGTTAGCCCAAAAGGCATGACTAACCACTCGTACAGGCCCTCTTTGGTCTTGAAGGCAGTCTTCCATTCATCTCCCTCTCGAATCTAGATCTGGTGATATCCACTGTTCAGATCAATCTTTATGAACTATTGAGCTCCACTCAAACAGTCCATCAAGTCAACCATCCTTGGCAGGGGAAATCTGTACTTGATTGTTATCTTGTTTATGGCTCGGGAATCTGTACACATCCTCCACTCCCCATCCTTCTTTGGTGCTAGTAATGTAGGTACTGCACATGGACTCAAACTCTCTCGTATCAAACCCTTTCTCAACAACTCTTGAACTTGTCTGTTCAACTCCTCATTTTCTATCGGAGTCATTCTATGAGCTGCCTTATTTGGCAAACTGGCTCCAAGAATCAAGTCAATCTGATGACTGATCTTCCTTATTGGTGGTAAACCCTCAAGTACATTATCATAAACAATATCCTGAAACTCATCCAACATCCCAAAAACTTCTTCTGGAACCTTCTCACTATCCTCCTTACTCACTCTAGGAATCAATGCATAACACACACGCTCATGCTTCATACCTTCTAACAATTTGCTTCCATCTACATAACAAATTCTAGCACTACTACATACTTTTTCTTCGGTCTCCTTTAGGGGTTTCAACTTGTGACGAACCCCATCTTTTGTCAAGGAATAAGTGTTTGCATGACCATCATGTATAGCTCACCTATCAAACTGCCACGGCCTCCCCAACAACATGTAACATGCATCCATGGGGATGATATCACAGAGTACCTCATCATGGTAGCTCCCAATCTTGAACTTTACTAGGCACTACTCATTGACCATAACTTTGTGGTCTTTCTGCAACTAGGCAATCTGATACGAATGCGGGTGCCTTTCCCTCTTCAGCTTCAACTTTGTGACCATCTCTTCTGACACCAAATTATCGATGCTCCCACCATCAATAATGACATCACAACATTTTCCTTCATAGTTGCACCTTGTGCAAAATAGATTCTTCCTCTATTCTGGTTCCTTTTCCTCAGTCACCAGGGCTCTCCTAATCACTAGGGCTTCTACCCTTTCAGCATCATCTGAATGTTCAGATTGGGCCTCCTCATCTACATGCACAACCCTTCCATGACCTTCTGGCCTTTTGTCTGCCCTTCCTTGGTGTTGTGGACATTCATAGGCTCGATGCCCTTCTTCACCACACTGGAAACACGTTCCTTTGAAACCACCTCTTCCAGATCCTTGTCCATATCTCCCTCGCCCTCTACCTCTTTGATCACCACTGTTTGATCACGAGGGCGGTAGAAGTTGTCATTCCTTTGGCTTCGGCTGGTACTTCTTTTCATCATTTTTCGGCCCTAGGTCTTCCACTACCCTTCCACTTTGACCTCATCCTTTTTGCTTGCCATCAAATCTTTTGTTCAACTTCTCTTCCACCTTCAGAGCAAACTGATACACATCCTCAATGGTGGTCATTCTGACTAGGCTTAACTCCTCCTGAATGCTTGGTCGTAACCCATTAAGATATCGGGCTACCTTCTCCTTATTGGCCTCTGTGTGGCCCATTCTAATGATTATCTTGTGAAAATCTTTAGTATATTCTTTCACAGATCTGCTTCCTTGCTTCAACCCTTGCAATTTCTTCAATACATCTAACTCGTAGTCCACTAGTATGAACTGCTTCTTTAGTTTCTCTACCATGCGATCCCATTTGGTGATATTTCCTTTTCCTCATCGATTTATTTTCAACTGGACCTCTTTCCACCAAATACTAGCATGGCCCTTCAGATTCAGTTTCGTAAACATAACCTGATCTGGGTCCTCTATTTCCTCGTACTAAAAATATTCTTCTAGCTCGTTGATCTAGTTGATCAACTCTTCTGGGTTCAGACTTCCAGAATAACTAGGGACTTCTACTCTAGGTCTTTTCCCAATCTTCGAAATGGCCCTTATTAGCCGCATTTGGTCTTGATCAATTGCTTCTTCTTCCTCTCCTTCATTTGAACCTTCTTCCCTCAGGTTTAACCCTCTTCTCAACTGCTCTTGTAACGCATCAATCTGTCTTTGGAGGGCTGCCAGTGCATCTCTTCCACAAAAATTTTTGCCATCTCGACCACCTCTAGCACCACCACGCCTACCAGGAATCACTCTTAGAGGCATCTTTCTTGGCCTCGACCCACAACCACGGTCCTGGTGCAAACTGCCTCATGATCGACAATCTGTCCACACACTCAAGAAAGCTCGCTCTGATACCACTTGATGAGGGCACATCCCAAGACTTTGAAAACAACCCATAA
The DNA here is from genome assembly GCA_007258455.2 of Sequoia sempervirens. Lineage (NCBI taxonomy): Eukaryota > Viridiplantae > Streptophyta > Pinopsida > Cupressales > Cupressaceae > Sequoia > Sequoia sempervirens. The sequence continues at coordinate 532,912,034 of VDFB02000017.1, forward strand.
ACAAGAGAATAATTTTATTATTCAGAAAATGGAGCTTCTTACATGCAGAGGATCTCAAATCCCCAAGTTCTACAACACATGCAAGTTATAGAGAACTACAAAATCACCCTTTCGCGATATGCAAGCTTGTCCCCAAAAAGTTAACCAAAAATTAGAAACTCGCCCATAAATAGAGCTTCTCTTTAGTTTGGAGCCAAAACAACATTCAAATTTGAGTTTAGGCGGTTTCGCGCCAAAAAATTACAACTTGAAGTTCAAATTTCTAAAGAACATTTGCAATTGTATCTTCTAGAATGTGCACCAACTTCCCAGGGCCATAACTTTTGATTCTGGACTTCGATTCGTGAACCGTTTGAACTATTGGAAAGGTTTCAAAGTCAATAACGCGCTCAAAATTTGCTATGCCAATTTCAGCAAGTTTCGGGGCCAATCCGGGAACTCTAAGTGCCTCAAATCTAACTTAGAAGATTTTCAGGTGCAAATCTGGGAAACTAAAACTGCAATATCTTTCAACCGAGGAATAGAAAATAAAAACCGTAAATTGGAAATTTCATTATGACGAAAAGGGTATCCAAAAATGTAAAAAAAATCTAAAAATCGATAAACTTGAAATTTAACTATTTTTGGGTGATGCAAGATTGCCCTTACACCACTGGATGCTCCTACATCATTTTGATTGGTTTGTTGACAAAACACCTTAATGACACTTCAACTACCTAATTTTTCACTTTTGACAATTTTTACAATATGAAACAACTTTAAACATTATTTGAAAAATGACTTAAAATATGACTTCCTAAGACTCAAACACCTCCAAAATGGTTTGGTAAACCTTATTATAAGACCCAAAAATGGCCTCATGGAGGAAAGAAATCAAATAGGTGCTCTTGCACCATGTTTTCCAACACTGCAAATAATATGGGCATTTTTTGTTCCAATCAAATGAAGAAAGTGAAATGCCATTTTTACTGTACCAAATAGTTCTAAAATTTTAAGGTGCACTTCATTAAATTGTTGGTGTGTACGAATCAAAAAAAAATCATAAGGAAATATCTGACAAGGGACAATGTGTTTTCTAACATTGCAATAATGTGAGCATTTTTCATAAGGAAATAATTGATAAGGTCAGTGTGTTTTCCAACACTGGAAATAATGTGAGCATTTTTCATAAGGAAATAATTGACAAAGGACAGTGTGTTTTCCAACACTACAAATAATGTGAGCATTTTTTGTTCCAATCAAATGAAGAAAGTTAAATCCCATTTTTACTGTACCAAATAGTTGTTCTAAAATTTTTAGGTGGACTTCATTACATTGTTGGTGTGTATGAATAAAAAAAAATTCATAAGGAAATACCTGACAAGGGACAGTGTGTTTTCCAACACTGTAATAATGTGAACATTTTTCATAAGGAAATAATTGATAGGGGAAAGTGTGTTTTCCAACACTAGAAATAATGTGAGCATTTTTCATAAGGAAATAATTGACAAGGGACAGTGTGTGTTCCAACACTACAAATAATGTGAGCATTTTTTTGTTCCAATCAAATGAAGAAAGTGAAATGCCATTTTTACTGTACCAAATAGTTCTAAAATTTTAAGTGGACTTCATTACTTTGTTGGTGTGTACAAATCAAAAAAATTTCATAAGGAAATATCTGACAAGGGACAATGTGTTTTCCAACACTCTAATAATGTGAGCATTTTTCATAAGGAAATAATTGATAGGGGACAGTGTGTTTTCCAACACTGGAAATAATAACATATTTCATAAGGAAATAATTGACAAGGGACAGTGTGTTTTCCAACACTACAAATAATGTGAGTATTTTTTGTTCCAATCAAATGAAGAAAGTGAAATTCCATTTTTACTATACCAAAGATTTGTTCTCAAATTTGAAGGTGGACTTCATTACATTTTTGGTGCATATGGAACACAATATTTTCATAAGGAAATAATTGATCGGGGATATTGTGTTTTCCAACACTACAAATAATGTGAACATTTTGTGTTCCAATCAGATGAAGAAATTGAAATGCCATTTTTACTATACCAAAGAGTTGTTCTAAAATTTTAAGGTGGACTTCATTACATTCTTCGTGTGTATGAAACAAAAAAATTCTCATAAGGAAATAAATGACAGGGGACAATGTGTTTTCCAAGACTACAAATAATGTGAGTAGTCAAAAAGTTAAATATTTTCTCTTTGGAAATCCTACAAAGATCTCCCCTTTCTTTGTCCAATCCATAACATTAGCCACCCTTTCCAATAAACTTCCTCTTAACACTTGGTTATTTCCTCTTTCTTGATATCTCATATATAAAAACTCACAATTGTAGAAATAACATAAGGTACTAGTAAGTGAGAAATATTTGTTAAAATTTAAGATAGGTACATATCATGAGGAAGTATTGCATCCGGTTAAAGGATACATGTCATTTATTTTTGGGAATCTTGGTCATGATAGTACAAGAATAAATTCATACATTTGTATAAAAATAATACTTACACTATGATGAAGGAAAAAAAGAAACATACTCTAGGGATGGATGATTTGATAAATTATTTGAGTGTCATAAACTATTTTACCAAGATGTAGATTTGAAAATATTTATGACTAGATCATAATAGAGGGATGGAGAGAGGGAGGGAGAGAGAGAGAGAGAGAGAGGAAAGGAGGGAGATAGGAAGTGGTAGTCTGGGAGGGATATGAGGGAGAGAAAGAGGTAATAAGAGAGATAAGAATAGGTATAGAGAGTGGTAGGCTGGGAGGGATAGAGGGAAAGAGGGAGATAAGGAGTGGTAGGGTGGGAAGGATAGGTATAGAGAGAGTTAGGGGGGAGGGAAGGAGTGGTAGGCAGAGAGAGAGGGGGAAAGATGGAGATAAGAAGTGGTAGGGTGGGAGGGATAGAGGGAGGGAGAGAAAGAGGAAAGGAGGGAGATAGGAATTGGTAGGTTGGGAGGCATAGAAGGACCCAAAATGGATGTAGTAGTAGGGAGAGATGTATTGGTGGGTTGTGGGAAATTTAGGCACCCAAAATGGATTTCACAAGACCAATATTTTATAGAAAATAATTAGTAGGAATTTCATAGGGTATCCTTCATAGTACACACTTCACATTGTACATATTGCTTCATATAAGAAATTTCCCAATGTCAAAAACCAACATTTTCTCATTATGTAGAAGAATACCAAAGTGTGTGTTGCTTAATATAAGAAAATCCCTTATAGCAAGTACTAGAATGTATGAAATGAAAAAGGAATCTTCTCTAAAAGCACTTGAAAAGTAATAAAGGAATTAGTCTATAGGATCTCATTTGTAGATAAGAAAACAAATGGAGTAGGTCAAATACATTCTTCTAAATCTATTCCATGTATACTATTTTTTGTAACCACACATTTAGGATGATAGCATCCCCTACTTACAACATTACTTCATTGTAGTTATTCATAGTTCTACATTTCATAGTTCTTTTAAACATTTCTTAGGTTCCCATCTAATACACAACACTTAATTCTTGAAGGTGTGTGTCCTAGGTTAGTGACCTAGGACCCATTTGCCACCAGGAGAATGGGTCCTCACTAGGTCATAGGACCCTATTTTCACATAATATTACACATTGTTTGAAGTGTGTCCTAGCTAAGTGAGCTAGGACCCATCCGCCGCATGGTGAATAGTTCCTCAATTAGACCTAGGACCCCCCATTGGGATATGTTTTTGGTGGTATTTTTACAATTTCAAATCTTAGATTTGATGTCAACTTGTGATATTTGAATTTTGAGATATAATGTTATGTATAAATACAAGGCTATTTCACTAAGTTTCATCTAAGCAATCCTAGAATTTATATGCAAGCATCCTAATAGTAAGTATATGAGAGAGAGAGGGGTAAGGAGAGATATAGTGAGTGGTAAGGTAGGAGGGATAGAGGTACATATAGAGAGAGGGTGGGAGAGGTATTTATATAGAGAGTAAGAAAGAGGGAAGGAGGGACAAAGGGACAAATAATGTGAGGGGTAGGTGGAGAGAGGTTGTGTGTGTGTGAGGGAGAGAGAGGGAGTGAGTGAGTGAGTGATAAAGGGATGGATAGGTGGAAAGAGGAGAGGGGAATGAAGGAAAAAAAGAGGGAGAGGAAGGTTAGGAGGGATGGTGAGAGATGAGAGATAAAGGGAAGTATAGAGGGATAGGGGGAGGGAGAGGTCTAGCACTACAATAATGTGAACATTTTTTTATGTTTTCCAGTAGTGTTAAGTCTGCTTGGTGTTGTGCATATGCCCCTATTTGTGGTGAAATTAGTGGTTATAATTAGGTTGGACATAGATCAAACCCCTCTATCTCTATTCAAGGGGATATATTTCTTGTAAATCTTACCAAAGAAAAGGAAAATGTTGTGGTTTTTTTTTTATGTAGACAATTTAAACTCATCATAACTTATATGCTAAATTATACTTGGATAAAATTTGGGCTTTGTTAGCAATCTAATTCGATAGGTGTAGGTAGAGAGAGGCGAGGTACAATGAATAAAGATATATGTAGGTAAAGCTACATACAAAGGTAGGGTGGGAGAGGTATAAAGAGAGAGATATATAGTGTGTGTGAGAGAGAGAGGGGTGAGGGAGAGGTAGAGAGAGGTATTATTATTGAATACAACCCATGTATATATTGCAATTGTTACTATATAGTTTTATCATGTTTCTATCAAATGTTTTAATTTTTTTAATAGGATTAAAATGATAATTCTACCCTATTGGTTGTAACATATTTGTGCAAATCTATAAAAATTGAAAGATCTAATTATATCTCCAATATTTGAAATTTACATAAAGTTATACAAGTTTATCCCATGATTTTGGATGGAGTGGTAAGCATTTTCTTATCTTTTTTTGACACAAAATAAAATCAATTGAATTGAAAATCTGAAAATATACTTCATATTAATAAGATTGAGGAGGGATAAGGATGATGTTTTTTGGTTGGTATGATGGAAGGGGATGTTGAGAAATGGTTTAGAAGATGGATAATAGATAACTGATTGACTTAAGATATTATTCCCCCTCTTGAGAATTTGAGGAAGGAGCATTGCACTATGTGTAATGGGAAAATGGAAATGTAGAAGTGGAGGCAACAGGTACTAGAATGTATGAAATGAAAAAGTAATTTTCTCTAAAACCCATGAAAAGAATTATACCAAAGTGATTTTTGTATATTTGGAGAGGAGGATCACATCTACCAAACAAAGACCAAGAAAAGGTTTTTAAAGAGGATTGCATCCACCAAACAAACCTTGTGTAATATTTATTTTTTGTATATTTCTCCTTCTATCCATCCTAACCTACCACTCCCTATCTTTTATTATCCATCACTCCAAAACCTCTTGATTTTATCCACTTCTACATATCCATTTTCCCATTACCGATAGTGCACGTGTTCCTTCATCAAATTTTGAAGAGTAGGAAGAATATCTTCAATAAATGATTAGGTGAGGATTATGGAATAGATTGGAAATGTGGATGAGGGATGGTATAAAATAAAAATATAGGGATTAAGGTATGGGGGATTATGAATGTAAAAGTTAAATTCATGACAATTGTGAGAATGTCTATAAGATGATAGGAGCTACCAAAAAGGTATACTCATTTAGAATTATAATTTAATTTTCCTCTCCTTGTAGTAATGATTAATAAAATTCTATAGGATAGTAACTAAATCATGCAAATCATGGACACATCAAGGGATTTCAATGGTATTGGGTGAAAATTTTATTTAGTTTTTAATATCATTTTAGTCTAACCTAGATGGTTTATTAATATGGCTAGTAATTAAATTAATTTGAATATCTTTTTTCTTCAAGAATCTTTGAGTTCATTTGTTCAACTTCACTTATAGAATCATCTCTTACTTTCTTTTCTTGCACAATTTCATAAGTAGTAAAAAACCTCTTGACTTTATTCACTTTTGTATTTCCATTTTCCCATTGCACATAATACACACACACCTTCCTCAACTTCTCAAGAGTAGTAAGAATTTCTTCAATCAATATATTATCTATTTCATTCAATTTATTCATTATAAGGTCTTTTAACACCATATTTATGTCTCTCTTTGGATTAATCCATCATCATCATTCTATAAATCCATTAGGTTAAACCTTAAACCCTAAACCTAATATCCATCATCATTTTATTAATCCATTAGGTTTATTTTAGGCTAATATAAATTTATTAATCTTATAATTTTTCATCCATCATATTCCTTTCATTATCCATGCATCTTTCCATCCTAATCATTAAATATCTCCCAACCCATTAACCTTTGATCTCCCCATGCTTATATTCCTATCCACCATCCATCACTCTATCCTACAACCTCATCCAATCATTCCATATTCCCTTGTCATTGGTACCTAGCTATAGGCTACTCCTTCCAATCCAAAATTGTAATAAAATAATAATCCATGCAATCTGATTATGTAAGGCTCCATTTGATATAGTCTCTCATATGCTTGATTGAATATTATGAATGGTATGTGGATTTGTCTTTAAACCAACATATTGTTGGTATAGTTGGATGATTTTTAATAGAAAAATGGTAGCACATAGCTACTAGAAAAATTTCAATGATAATGAAGGGTAAAGGGTTCTATTTGCAAACTCTTATTGTGAGGGATGATGCAATTCAAGGATCAAAGGTTATAGTAGCACTTTCCATAGATGATAATATTTGAGAACTTAAGAATTTCATGGAACAAAAACAATTGAAAATAGATGATAAGGAAAAGGTAAAATCAGATCTAAGTATAGAAAAAAGAATCAGTTGGGTGGAGACATGAAAGTCTTATCTAAAAAGGTAGAAAAGTCTTGTAAATAACTTGTTAAAAGAAACATTTTCATTCTCTAATCATAAATAAACTCTCAAAGATGAGAAAAAGGGGGCTTAAAGATAAATAAATTGGAAATATAATGTTATGGCATGGTGCAATTAATTAAGTAATTAAAATAATTAGTCAACGTGGTGATGTTAAAAGGAATTGACTAGGATGAATCAATGTGTAGTATTAAAGATTAAATATGGTGGAATTAGTGTGTGTACAACATGCTACAAAGTGTTTCTAGACATCTTAGATTTCCTACCATTGAATAATTTCTAGTTTCTAATTTCTAGCACACATCCCAATCCTAATAGGTCTACACATGAGGTATACCCCTGGAAACCTCTTAACATAGTCATTGCATGATATACATTTCTTAATTCATAAGACTAGAATTGGGATGAATAAAATTTATTTTATGTCTTTCCAAATAAAGAGGGAGAGAGGGGTATTGATAAAGAACTAGTACAAACGAGAAGTATCTTTATAAATATATACAAGAATAAATATAAGTATGCTTAGAATATCCAAATCAATAAATTCAAGCATTTGTATAAAGAGAATACTTACACTATGATGAAGGACAAAAAAACATACTCTAGGGAGATAGAGAGAGAGAGGGAAGGGGGGAGATAGGGAATGGTAGGGTGGGAGGGACAGAAGGACCCAAAATGGACTTATTATGAGGGGGAGATGTGTTGGTGGATTGTAGGACATAGGGACCCAAAAACACTTGAATCAACAAGACTACATCTCAATCATCAAATAAATCAACAATGGAATATCAAACATGCATTGAATCTATAACATTATCTTAAAGAATATTCTTGGCATCACAAGGAGGATCATCAACAATAATTGATTAACACAATTTCATTTGTATCATCTAGCAAAAATTCCATAATTGGAGTATAACAAGCATTTGACACCTCCCTAGTAACTAGCTCAAACAAAGGATTTATGACATATGAAACATGTTTGGACATTTTTTAAATCAAGTGGGAAGAACCATGAGTATGATGACCACAAGAATAACATGGGTGTAAGTCAAAACTAGAAATTATCTATCTCTTCAGTCAATACATTATCAATCTCATTCACTTTGGTCTGGTTCTTTTCATGTGTTTTAAAAGAGTGTTTCTTCTTCATTTCATAAATTATAGTACCTGTTGCCTCCAATTCTACATTTCCATTTTCCCATTGCACATAGTGCACATGCTCCTTCTACAACTTCTCAAGAGTAGGAAGAATATCTTCAGACAATACATTATCTATCTCATTCATTTTGGTCTACTTCCTTTCAACTGTTTTAAGAGTAGACTCCTTTTTCATTTCATACATTCTAGTACCTATTTCCTCTAGTTTTTCAATTCCATTTTCCCATTGCACATACTGCACATGCTCCTTCATCAACTTCTCAAGAGTAGGAAGAGTTACAAAAAAATATTTCAATATAGTTTGGAAGAACTTATTTATCTACAATAATGTGTAAGTAGAGGACCCTATCTCCAATAAAATGGGTGTAATACTTTTCACAAAAGAGTATTTAATTTAAGAAATCCATGGAACAAATACAATTGGAAATAGATGATAAGGAAAAGGTAAAATAAAATTTAATTATAGAAAAAGATAATCAATTGGGTGGAGACATGAAAGTCTTATTGGAAAAGGTAGACAAGTCTTGTAAAGATGTAATACCCCTCGTGTTGTTGATACTCTTTGATACTCTTATGTGTTGGTTTGATACTTGGTTTGTGATGGTGATTAGTTCACTGACTTGGTTGTGTGTGGATTCATAGTTTGATTGGTTTGTTTCACTTGACATTACTATGATGATTGATGATACATTATGCGGTGGTTATATTATCTGGTTATGCCATGGTTTTCTTTAATATTATATGTGATGATGTTGTGATTGTATGTTGCTATTGTTTATGATTTGTTTGTTAGTTAGTCTTGGTGAAAGGATGGAGTAGCATCACTTGCTTGTGAGTGCTTTGCTACCCCATGATTTCCTTTCACGGTGTGTCTGGAATGGAGATTTACATGTTACTTGACATTTGTTTGTATGCAGGAATTGTAGGAATAAAGTCTTGATTCCACCTGCCTTAGTAGGACAGGGCAAGCATTAAATTAACCCAACGGGTACGATGTTGAAAAAGGGAGCTAATAAGGAAAAGGAAGTGTCCCCGTCCCAAGCCCGTCACCTCATTGTGAGTCTTGTTGTGTCTTGGGTTTGGCTTTGTACTTGTCTTTGTATTGGTTGTTGTTGTTTATTTATTTTAATTGTGGTTAGTTGCCATTTAATTTATCTTTATTTTATATGCGATTAATTGATGTTATTTTATGGATATGATTATTTGTAGGTAATCGTAATTTAGTTAAATTTTAGATTTAAATATTATACATTCAAATTATTTAATTAAAAGGTGTAAGTAATTAATTTAAATAAATAATGTTGGTGATAATTATAAATTGTAAGGAAAGCTAGATGTAGAAACAACTCTCCTAATGTCAAAACCTTAGGGAAGAACACAGAGACACTTTTAAATTTTACAATTACAATCAAATGAAGATGCACATGAAAGCAATAATAGAAACAGAGTATTTGAAAAATACAGATGAACACCAAATTTACGTGGGAAAACCCTTACAGGAGAAAAACCCACCACACCAAGAGAAATCACTTTGTATTACAGTAATGGAGATTACATACAAATATCAGACTTATCTTTCTGATGTCATATTACAGCAGCATTCACCATGAACAACCTTGTTATAGAAAATTCACGTTATAGTCTTCACATAATAGAATTCATCCACTGATCATACACTGAACTATTCATCTAACTATTGATCGAACCAACTAAACCATCAAGCATCTGCAACTACAAACTATACTCATTTTGTTCCCTGACTGTTGAAATTCCTCACAGAACTCCCACAACAAACTAACTTCTAACAGTTCCCATTTGGCTCCTCTGATTGGTCGAACACCAGCCATGTAGATGGTCATCTCTCAGTCAAAATAGTTCACACTGTATCGACATGTCGGTGAGACACAAGAAGTGTCTCCCTGATGCCCAAAGGCTTCATATCAATATCGACCTAGATACAAATAGTCGGCAAGATGATATACAGAATGTCACAAGTCATATCAAAACCACTAAAATCCATTTCAATCCTATCGGCAAGATATTTCTCATCGGCAAGACTCATACCGATGCTCACAATTCACAATGACTTCAGTTTTCCATTGGTAATACTTTCACTCTTCGTCAAGACCTTCCACCAAGATCTTCATGTTAATCCACATGCATCCACCAATAGGTGAGGCTCATCACTTTTGCAGGACATCCCACCAAAGTTCACTAAGTATCCAAAGTGTTCAACAATTGGAAAGAATATCATCCTTCACAGAGAGGTCATACTGAGTCATTAAGGGTTAAATTGAAGCATTCAACATTCGGTAAGACATACTACTCTTGCTAAGACGTTACTTTGAATAATCACAAGTCATACCGAGCACCAAGCAACAGTCGATAAGACTTCTATCCATCGCTAAGACTTCATAGCGAACCCTTAGTGTTACCCCGATGCCTCCAAGTGTGTCCCCATTGGCGAGACCTTCATTGGTCACTGGACTTCTTCCCGAGACCTTTGAGTTACCCCGAGTGAATACGGTCGATGTGACATTCCCACATCGGTAAGACTTATTACCGATTGTATTTCTTTCGGCCAAGTCTCCCCAATGACTTCAAACCAAACGTTGTCAGTGAGACATTAACACATTGTTGAGAGCTCATAGCAAACATCCAAGAATCTCCCTGATATCTGATAGAATGGCCTGTTGGCCAAAGATTTTCATGGGTGATAAGAGGTCACACTGAATGCTTCTTGTCACAGCGATAGGCTCTTCGATGAGATAGAAACAAGGTCACAATGACTTGTACAATTTCAACAAGGTTACTACTGCTAGTCGGCCAGACATGATGGATGTCACACTGACTTTGCTCCAGTAGAGGTTACATCCTGTGATGATTTAGGCATATATTTCCAACAATCTCCCACTTGATGAAGATCACACAAGTACCTCCAGAGCACAACAAAACTTACTAAAAATCATGGGCCTTAAGGCCTATTGAACTAGCACACCACCTAAACTTGTCTATGCTCACCGGATTCGTCAATGCATCTGCAACATTCTCCAGAGTATCAACCTTTTCCAAACTGACCTTTCCATCCTCCATATCTCATACAAAGTGGTATTGTACATCTATATATTTCATCCTAGCATGGAAAGTAGGATTATTTGCTAGAAAAATTGCACTCTAACTGTCACAGAAAATAGTTATTTCCCCTACATCAAAACCAATGTTAGAACAAAAATGTTTTAACCAAAATGCTTCTTTACAAGCATGAGTAGATGCCATGTATTCAGCCTCTATAGTGCACAAAGCGACTACAGCTTGTTGCTTACTCATCCAACTCACTGCACCACCATTCAACATGAAAATGTATCCACTGGTAGACCTTCTATTGTCAATGTCCCCTACCCAATCAGAATCCACATAGCCACGAATACTGAGAGTCCTCTATGATTCAACCAAGTTCCAATGGTAACACAAAGAAAAATATGAAGTGCCCTTCAAATATCTGAAAACTCTTTTCACAGCATCCCAATGTGTCCTTCCAGGATTAGCCATAAACCGACTAAGAACTCCCACTACTTGAGCAATGTCTAGCCTTGTACAGACCATTGCATACATAACACTTCCTACAACACTAGCATAGGGTACATTGGTCATGTCCTCCATCTCAATAGGGGTTTTTGGACAATCTTCAACAGATAGCTTCATTCCCTGCAAGACTAGAACAACTAGCTGCTTGCAATCATTCATGCAAAATCTCTCTAGAACAGTCCTAATATACTTACTCTGACTGAGCCAAATTTTTCTACTATTCCTATCCCTGGTTATCTCCATCCCTAGAATATACCTTGCTGTACCAAGATCTTTCATTTCGAACTTAGCAGACAACTAAGACTTAAGATCAGAAATCATTAGCTTACTATTTCCTATGACTAGCATATCATCAACATAGAGAGCAATATTAAGAAATCAATCACTTTCATCTTTATAATTGACACATTGATCAGATTTTGATCTCACAAATCCCAAAGACAATACAAAAGTATCAAATTTCTGGTACCACATTCTAGGTGACTGCTTTAACCCATACAAAAACTTTTTTAGCTTGCAAACTAGTTTCTCTTTACCTTTCTCAACAAAGTGCTCAGGCTAGGACATGTAAATCTCTTCTTCAAGATCACCATGAAGAAATTTTGTCTTCACATCCATCTATTCGACCTCTAAGTCATATGCTGCTGCAAGTGACAAAAGAAATCTGATAGATGTCAGCTTTGCTACAGGAGAAAAAATCTCCCCATAATCAATTCCCTCAACCTAGGAATAACCCTTTGCAACCAACCTCTTCTTGTACATTTCCACACTGCCATCCAAACCAATCTTCTTTTTAAATACCCATTTGCAGCCAACAACTTTTCTACCTTTAGGCAAGGGCACCAAACTCTAGGTTTCATTCTTTTCTAATGATGCCATCTCTTCATTCATGGCTTCCAACCAAGAGTCTGAATCAAACATTCTAAATGCCTCTTTTATAGTCCTAGGCTCATCAGTGCTAGAAATCAAAGCATAGGCACAAGTAGAATCAATCAAAGAGAACCCATACCTATCAGGTTGTTTTCTTTCACGAGTTGACCTCCTCACTTGTTGAGGCTAAGGTTCTTCTTTTTCTTCAGAACTTTCAGAACTGCTTGAGCTCTCCTGAGTTTCAGGTACATTTTGAATTTTCAATTCCTCTTTCTCTAGTGTAGGAGGAATTACAACTACATCCTTATTATTTTCTGACTTTGTCTCTGACTGTAGATCCAAGGTAGAAGGTTTCAACTCATGAAAGATTACACTTTTGTTGTATACAACCTTCTCTATATCAGGATTCCAAAGCTTGTATCCATTTATGCCAGCACTATAGCCAATAAAAATACATTTGACAGCCTTGTTCTCCAAATTAGATCTTTTCTTATTTGGCACATATGCATATGCTTCACATCTAGAGACTCGAATATGTCTAAGAGAGGGCTTCTTACCAGACCACACTTTCAAAGGTGTTTTCTCAACAAGAGCAGAGTTTGGAGAACGATTTATTAGGTAACATGTAGTAGATATAGCCTTAGCCCAGAACTTCTCCTCCAAGCCAGCACTACTCAACATACTTCTTGCTCTCTCCATCACTATCCTATTGAACCTTTCTGCAACTCCATTTTGCTGTGGATTATAAGGTGTAGTCTTATGTCTTTTAATCCCATGGTCTTTGCAATAGCTCTCGAATTCATCAGAACAAAATTCACCACCATTATCATTCCTTAAGAATTTTATTTTTCTTCCAGTCTGATTTTCTACAAGGTTCATAAATTCCTTAAATCAACTGAACACTTCTAATTTGATTTTCATAAAATATACAAATGCTCTTCTAGAATAATCATCAATAAATGACACATAGTATCTTGATTTAGACAAAGAAGGAACATTCACTGGACCAAATACATAAAAATGAATATAATCTAGTAAACCAAAAGATTTATGAGGACTTGAGTAAAAAGAAACACGGTGCTACTTTCCATATATACAATGCTCACAGAATTCAAATTTGAGATTACAATATTCAAGCCCCTCAACCAGCTTTTTAAACCTTTTTCTCCTATGTGGCCTAGCCTATGATGCCAGAGCATAGTCTTCTCTATTGGAAGTTTTACTTCCATAGAGTTTACATAATTAGGGATATTTGCCTCTTTACCTCCATGAGTAGCTTTCTGTGACTTTACAAAGACACTGTTACATTGAACAACATGTGCATCCAGCTTGTACAAAGTACCAATACGAGTACCCCTCGCTAGCACCATTGAGCCTCTAGTCATCTTGCAGCCATTTTCAGAGAACATGACTTGTAATCCAATATCATTCAACTTACTAACAAAAAGTAGATTTTGAGCTGGACCTGGTATATGCATCACATCCTTGATTCCCTTCACTCTGCCATTAGGGAATTAGATTCTGACTCTTCCACGGCCAACAATTTCCAAAGTTGAATCACTTGCCAAGTATACCTTTTCACCATCGTATTCTTCATACTTTGTGAACTAGTCTCTATGAGATTTCATATGGAAAGATGCTCCAGAATCAATCAGCTAGACATCATCTGATGCCTGTGTAGCCAAGGCTGTAATGAAGGCGTCTGCATCACTATGAGAAGAATCATTATCAGAAGAGCACTTCTTCTTCTTTTTCTCCTCTTTACAATCCTTTCGGAAATGACCAGGTTGCCCACAGTTCCAACACTTCACCTTAGACTTCTTGCTAGGAGACTTTGATCTCCCCTCTGATTTTGATTTGGACTTCTTGTCCTTCTTCTTGACTTTCTCTTTTGACCTTCGTCTAACAACAAGAGCTTCCTTTTCCATCTCAGAAGATTTCCTTCTCATCTCTTCTAATATTAATGAACCAACAACATCTTCCATCTTGAAACTGGATGTTATACTCCCAATAGCCATCACTAGATGATCCCAAGATTCTGGCAAAGAACACAATAATAGCATACATCGATCCTCTTCTTCAATTTTTACACCAATAGATGTTAATTGACCAATCAACATATTAAATGTGTTCAAATGATCAGCTACAGACCCTCCTTCCTGCATTCTCAAAGAGTACAAGTTCTTCCTCGGGAACAGTTTATTCACCAAAGACTTCCCCTAATAAATAGACGCCAGTCTCTTCCACAAGGAAGATGCAATCTTCTCTTCATGCACATTCAAAAGAACAAATTCTGCCAAACAGAGCCTTATCAGCCCCTTAAAATTTCTATCTGCAAGGTCCCAATCTTCTTGCTTCATGCCTGTAGGTTAAGTTCTAGACACAATAATCGAAATATCACGATCAACCAATAGATCTTCCATCTTAAGTTTCCACAACTCAAAATTGATTCCATTGAATTTTTCTATTTCAATCTTTCCTAATGTGCTAGCCATCTCAATCTGTAATTCAAATTGACAAACTCTACAAGACTCCCACTAAACAGAAATGACACAAAAAACCCAATGTACCCACAAGGATAACACAATTGGCTAGGCTCTGATACCACTTGTAAGGAAAGCTAGATGTAGAAACAAATCTCCTAACGTCAAAACCTCAGGGAAGAATGTAGAGACACTTTTAAATTTTACAATTATAGTTGAATTAAGATGCACATGAAAGCAATAATAGAAATAGAGTATTTGACAAATATAGATGAACACCATATTTATGTGGGAAAACCCTTATGAGAGAAAAACCCACCACACTAAGAGAAATCATTTTGTATTCCAGTAATGAGATTACATACAAATATCAAACTTATCTTTCTGATGTCATATTATAGCAACATTCACCATGAACAACCTTGTTACAAAACATTCACGTTACAGTCTTCACAGAATAGAATTCATCCACTGATCATACACTGAATTTTTCATCTAACTGTTGATCGAACCAACTGAACCATCGAGCATCTACAACTACAAACTATATTCATGTTGTTCTTTGTCTATCAAAATTCTTCACTGAACTGCTACAACGAACTAACTTCCAATGGTTCCCATTCGGCTCCTCTGATTGGTCGAACACCAACCACGTAGATGGTCATCACTTGGTCAAAAGAGTTCACACTGTATCAACATGTTGGTGAGACACAAGAAGTGTCTCCCCCATGCCCAAAGGCTTCATATCGATATCGGTGTAGATACAAATAGTGGACAAGATGATATACAAAATACCACAAGTCATATCAAAACCACCGATATCCATTTCAATCCTATCAGCAAGAGATTTCTCATCAGCAAGACTCATACCGATGCTCACAAGTCACAACGACTTCAGTTTTCCATTAGCAAGAATTTCACTCTTCGCCGAGACCTTCCACCAAGCTCTTCATGTTAATCTGAGTGCATCCACCAGTCGGTGAGACTCATCACTTTCACCAAGACGTTCACTAAGTATCCAAAGTGTTCAACAATTGGCAAGACTATTGTCCTTCGTGGAGAGGTCATACCGAGTCATTAAGGGATATACCAAAGCATTCAACATTCGACAAGACATACTACTCTCACTGAGATGTTACTCTGAATAATCACAAGTCATATTGAGCACCAAGCAACAGTCGATAAGACTTCTATCCATCGCTAAGACTTCATAGCGAACCCTTAGTGTTACCTTGATGCCTCCAAGTGTGTCCCCATCGGTGAGACCTTCGTCAACTTCTTCCTGAGACCTTTGAGTTACCCCGAGTGAATACGGTTGGTGTGACATTCCCACATCGGTAAGACTTATTACCGATTGTATTTCTTTTGTCCAAGCCTCCTCAATGAGTTCAAACTAAACATTTTTGGCGAGACATTAACACATTGTTGAGAGCTCATAGCAAACATCCAAGACTCTCCCCGATATCCAATAGAATGGCCTATCGGCTAGAGATCTCGATGAGCGATAAGAGGTCACACCGAATACTTTTTGTCACAGCAATAGGCTCCTTCGATGAGACAGAAATAAGGTCACAACAACCTGTACACTTTCAACAAGGTTACTACTGCTAGTCAGCCAGACATGATGGATGTCACACTGACTTTGCTCTAGTAGAGGTTACAGCCTGTGATGATTTAGGCATATATTTGCAACATAAATTATGTTTTTCAAGCTATTAAAATTAAAAAATTAGAAGAGAATATATTGTGAGGATAATATCATGTGAAAATAATGAATTTTTAATTAAATGAGTGAGATAAGTGTGAGCTTTTAAAAGCAATAAAAAAAACCAATGGATGGGTTGGATTTTTGAGAAAAAAAATAGCTTTACTTATTTTATGGTGAAGAAGGAAGTTTGGCTACACACACAAATTGGGTTTTGGTTTTGGTCTAGAAAAGAAAAAAAATATGTTTTTGTGCTTCTCTGTTAAAATGATTCTTGGAAGGAAAAATATAATATTGATCTAGAAGTCAACTGAAAGAAGGAATTGGAGAAGGAACGACAGAGGAAATCTGGTTTCGAAAGAGGAAGAAGGACTGCAATGTTTGGAATTTGACATCAAACGAAGGACTCTAGGTTCTTTTAAATTTATTATTTATTTTGATTTATTAATTCATTGTTCTATAAATGAAATGAAAATCATGTCTGCCATGTTTGAAATTGATAATCATGTTTAAAAGAAGATTTTGTTGTTGAAATTCGTTTGTGTTAACTTTTAAATCTTTTATGGAAAATGATTGTGAAATCTTCTGATCTTGCTTCAACAAAACTAGTTGTGAAATTTTGATTGGAAAAGAAAACAAAATTTTTTTGGGCTTAAATTATGCATACCCAAATTTGCAATTTGTTTGAAAAGAAATCATATTGATATTTATTGTAATTTATTTTAATTTATATTAATTTATATTAGTTTTCCAAAAATATGTGTATATATATTTGTTGGGGTTAAATCTTGTATGCCCAAGTTTATTCTATGTTTAAAAGAAAAGGGGGACTGTTGATTCATTATATTATTTATTTTATAATTTATAGGCATATATATATATACCTATACCTAGGCATATATTATCTTATGTCCTTTTTAAAAAAAATATGTATATTTTTTTAATACAATTCAAGTTTCGTGCCTTGGTTTTGGGTAAAAAAAGGGAATTTTTTTATTGGGGTGGTGGTCGGCCGAAGCCGTACCACCCACAGCCCCTATGGCTACATGCAACCAGTGGGGACTACGGCCTCCCCACGGGGAGGTACGTAGTACCCACTATGTTTTGTCCTTTTCTTTTTAAAATTCCTTTTTTGTATATTTTTTAAAGGTGTATGTATATATATATATGTGTGTGTGTGTGTATGTATATATATAAAAAAAATATATCTGTGGGTAAATTTACAGTGAATTATTCTATTAATTTTTTTTATAATATGGATTAAATGCATGATTTTAATATATATATATATATATTATTTGTATGTAAATATGCATACATGTATATATGCGAAAAAACGTATATATATGAATATGCATATATATAAATAAAGGTGGTTGTTTATGCTGTGATTGTGGAATAATTAGATAATGTTAAATTTACAATGTTGTAATGTAATCAAGGAAATTAGAAATAAATTGTGTGAATTAAATTAAGTTGAATATTCTTGAGTAAACTAATTTATTTATTTTCTTGGTGAAATTATTTTGTGACAAAATATGTTATATTGTGTTGTTTTGTGTGATTGTTTACTCTTGAAATTATTCATTGAATCAATTGTGTTTTCTCTTATTTGGATTTATGTTGTGTGGGAAAACCCTTGAGTTAGCTTATCCTTCTGTAGGAGCTTAAGTTGTTGGTTAGGGACTTCTAAAGGTGGGGAAACTGATGTTTATATTTGATCTTGTAATTTGATATTTGGCCTATGTTTTGAGTTTACACATGGATTGTACCATTTTATGGATGTGTTTCATATGATTTTGGTGAGATGGATTTTCCTCACAGATGTTCCATTTGTTGGTTCAGTGTTATTGTGGTACAACTCCTTGGTGTTAGATTTTTATGTTTTGGGTTCTAGGGAGAGTGGCTCTACATTGGGGCTGGTGCACAAAGGGGTTGTTAGGGTAACCCCCGTTAGAGTTAGAAGAATAAGTGATAACCTAAGTAATTAATTAGGGGATGGGTAGTTAAACATTAATAAGATAATTATGGATTCCTCATCCACCTGTTAGTGCTATCATAGACTAAAGGTGGGCTAAGAAGTCTGTGGTTGGGATGATTATTGCCTCGTCCTCACGAAAGGTTAATGATTCCACATGAGTAACCCTATGGAGCGGTGCCTTTAGATAGGTTGTCAGGATAACCATAGATGGAGGTGACACCTTGTGATAGGTTTTCTGGATAATCCATGTGAGGCCATGCGATGACACACTCCTCTAGCATTCCTTTTGAGATGTTTTTATTGAAATCCTCTGGAAGTGGTCTATTATTATGTTTTGGAAATTTATTGATGTTATGAGATATTTCTTTGTGTTCTCTTTCTTTTCGTGTCTAGCATTTAGTCTTTTCTTACTGTTTGGATGTGCTTGGTCCTGGATCCTTCCTTGTTTACTCCCAGCATGGGGGTGATTGGGTGGAACGTGTTATGCACCTCGTTGGGTCCCCTTGGATGTAGTTGTACCATTCAGTGAAAATTTTTGCAAATGCAATTGATCCAGGATTCATATGCTACCAGGTGTATATTTTTACTCCAGATGTATTTTGTATATTGATGTATCATTCCCACGTGTGTTGGGAAGACTTATGATGTAATTTTGTATATGTGTCATTGAGATGTACTATTAGACTAATGTAATGGATTATCCCACCATGTGATTCTTTCTTGTACTACTACTTGTACATACTGTGAATATTATGTTGTATCTGTGGAAATATGAACTTAATATCTTCATGATTAATTTATTTGTCATTTTCATGTATGGTTTTATATGGGTTATTCATATTCATTTGGATATCGTTAATGAATGTTTTAAATGATGATATGGGAATGAATGGATATGTGATTGGTAACTTCATGTTCATCTGTTAATTTTGTTATGGGATAGTTTAGTAATGTCACCTCGTGTACCCCAAGGGACTTTGATATGCAAATTGAAAAATGGAATACTTAAAGTGCATTCCTTATGTTTTTTAAAAAAAATTGTTGTGTTTTTTGTTGTTGCTTTGGGGTTTGTGTGACAGGGTGTTACAACTTGGTATCAGAGCCAAGGTTGCTAATGTTGGGTTCTCTGGGTAGTTTGTGTCCATTAGGAAACCTTTGCATTAACTCTTGATATTACATAACTCTAATTGTTGTGCAGGATCACATCTTGAGGTAGAGGTCATGGCCAAGGTGGTGGCCGTGGAGCCAACTGCCAAAGTCCATCACCACCGAGTTCCCATAGTTCAAAGCATGAGGAACGATAGAGTCCTCAACACAATCTATCAAGTGGTGGTCAGAATCTGGAACAACCTAGTTTAGATGGACAGTTGTAGCACCTTCTGGGGGAGATTCTTGATTGGTTGGGACCCAGGTCAAAGGAGGAGGAGCGGGTTGAGAGAGAAAAGGAAAGGTTGCAGAGGTGGAGGGAAGTAATGGAAAATCAGGATGCAGTGCTAGCTAGTCATATGAGAGACTTGATGAGAACATAGTCGCCTACATTCAATGGTTCTAGAGGAGGTTTGGAAGCAAAAACATGGTTAATAGATTTGGATCAATGCTTCGCGATGCACCCCTATGGTAGCAATAATAAATCTCGGTGCACAGTCACGCATCTACGAGGCTTCGCATCCACTTGGTGGTGGCTAGAAGAGAAAAAGTTGCATCTCGATATCAGCATGGTCAAATGGGAGCTATTTTTGGATAGGTTCAGGGCTCGCTTCCTTTCAAATCATTAGAGGCAATGCAGGGCAAATGAGTTTCATGACCTTAAGAAAATGTCAATGTATGTTGAACAATATGAGCTGCAATTCTATGAATTGAAGAAATATGTAGGAATCAATCATGATGAGGGAATGCTGGTTCAAAATTTCATTCGGGGCTTAAACGCTCGAATCAGTGGTGGAGTTAGAGTCTTCGAGTCAAAGACAACAGAGGTAGTGGTTGAGAAAGCTCGGCTATTAGAAGAAAATTTTGAAATGGCATTGGGAGGACACACTGGAGTTCAGATTAGTAGTGTCCCAGCATTAGGTTTTGGTTCTAGAGGTGGGTAGCCTCAAGTTGTAGGGCCTTCCAGGAATTTTCAAGCACCCTCTAAGGGTGGTCCACAACAACAGCAGCAATCACAATGCAAACAAAATAAATCATAGTCTCAGTAGGGAGACAAATATCATAACAGGAAGAACCAAAGTTGGCAATGTAATAGACTGGATCATTTTGTGCACCCTACACAATCGACACCTTCACAAGGAATTTTTTAGAAGTTGAGTTTACCGTCTGGTGTTAAAGGATTTGGGCGAGGCACAGGCTATTTCTCATGTGGGTAGCAGGGACATATTGCTAGACAATGTCCACAAAGGAGTACTTTAAGTTTTAGCCAGAGACCAACTACTTTTGAGCTGACAGTGGGCAATGTGGGTAGAGCACATCAGGTGTTTGCGGCAGTGGGCAATCATCAAGAAAAATATTAGTGCACTGTGATCGAGACATCAGGTGTGTTGCATGACACTAGTGTTTC
This sequence comes from Sequoia sempervirens, assembly GCA_007258455.2. Taxonomy (NCBI): domain Eukaryota; kingdom Viridiplantae; phylum Streptophyta; class Pinopsida; order Cupressales; family Cupressaceae; genus Sequoia; species Sequoia sempervirens. The sequence continues at coordinate 532,933,240 of VDFB02000017.1, forward strand.
CATACTCTTTGATTCTGGTGCATCTGAATCTTTTATATCTACTTCAGTAGTAGAGCGATGTAGATTGGTGGCATCTAGGCAAATTATAAAATGGTAGGTTGAATTGGCCTTAGGCTCAAAGGTTGTAGTAGAGAATCTTGTTTAGGGTTGTAGTCTGGATATAGAGGCATTAACAACTAAGGTGGATCTTCAGATCCTACCACTTGGCTCATATGATGTCGTCTTGGGAATGGATTGGTTGAGTACACACCATGCCATGATAGATTCTCACTATAAAGCAGTGTGGTGCGTTGATGATTCCAGAAAGGAGGTGGAGATCATGGGTATTCAAAGGCCCATTTCATTGTGAATGATCTCTGCCATGCAACTAAAAAGGGTTTTTCAGTAGGGTTGTCAATTTTTTGTAGTATTAGCGGGTGATATTGAGTCATAGGATAGTCGAGGGGTGTCATTGGATGGTTAACCACTCCTTAAGGGGTTTTCTAAGTGAGATACCAATTATGCCCCCAAAGTAGGATATAGATTTCAGGATTGATCTGGTACATGGAGCTGAGCCTATATCTTGGGCTCTATACCAGATGACAACGCAGGACCTTCAAGAACTTCGTTTGCAATTGGAGGAGCTATTAGCTAAGGGGTTTATCCACCCAAGTGTTTCCCATTGGGGAGCACATGTAATTTTTGCAAAGAAGAAGGATGGTTATCTCTATTTATGTACTAATTACAGGTAGTTGAACAAAGTAACGGTGAATAACCGATATCCCTTGCCTAGAATTGATGATCTTTTCAATCAGATAAAAGGAGTGAATATATTTTCTAAGATTGATCTCAAATCAGGGTATCATCAGTTGTGGATTGCGGAACCAGATATTCATCAAACAACATTTCGCACTCGATAGAGACATTACAAGTTCACTGTGATGTCATTCAGGCTGACAAATGCACGTTTAGTCTTCATGAGATTAATGAATGGGGTGTTATGAATGTATTTGGATAGATTCATCCTTGTGTTTCTCAATGACATTCTGATTTATTCCAAATCTATGGAGGAACATGAGGAACATCTAAGACAAGTGTTAATATGCTTAAGGGACAACCAGTTGTATGCCAACCTAGAAAAGTGTGAATTATATAAGACTAAAGTTCAATATTTGGGTCATGTCATTTCAGGTGAGGGAATTTTCATGAATCTTGCAAAGATTCAGGCCATTGTGGATTGGCCCACACCCACAAATGTCTCAGAATTTTGAAGTTTCATGGGACTAGTAGGCTAGTATCAGTGGTTCATCCAAGGTTTTTCTAGGATTGCACATCCCATTACCTCTCTCTAGACGAAGGGGAAGAAATTTTTTTGGTCAAATCAATGTCAGTTATCATTTCAGACTCTTAAGGAAAAGCTAACCAGTGCACCAATTTTGGTAGTACTAGATCCTACGAGGGAGTTTTTTGTATGTACAGATGCTTCCTTGGAAGGTTTAGGGGCCATTTTGATGCAAGAAGGGTGAGTGATTGCGTATGAATCCCGAAAATTTAAGGATCATGACCTAAAATACCCCACACATGATCTTGAGTTGGCCACTATGGTTCATGCTCTGGTAAGATGGATACATTTTCTTTTAGGGCATCAATTCGAGTTGCATACAGATCATCATGTCTACAATACATCTTCATGCAGCCAAACCTAAATGCAAGACAAAGAAGGTGGATGGAATTCTTGTGTGAATATGATTTTGAAGTAAAGTATATCTAGGGAAAAGAGAATGTGGTGGTAGATACTTTGAGCCAACGTAGACATGAGATTTCTGCAATGGCTCTCAAGGTTGATTTGAGGAGTCAGATCTTCACTGCTCTCTCCTCGGACAATTGGTATCAAGAGGTGAAATCTAAAATCGAGTCAGGAAAAACTATGGAAGGAAAATTTGTTGGATACTCACTGGATTTTGATGGTGTCTTGTGCTATGCAGGCCAAATGTATGTACCTCATCCAGAGGGTCTTCGCACCCTAATCTTTACTGAAGCCCATTAGGCACCTTATTTGGCACATCCTAGAGTTAAGAAAATGTATGCAGGTTTGCGCTCACTATATTTTTGGGCAGGATTGAAGCGTGATATCATTGATTTTGTGGCTAGATGTCTAGAATGTCAGTGGGTTAAGGTTTAGCATCATCATCTGAAAGGTTTTTGCAGCATCATCTTGTTTCAAAATGGAAGTGGGACATTATCTCTATGGATTTCATTGTCGGCTTGCCTATGTCTTCTAAGCGGTGCGATGCTATTATGGTCACTATGGACAGACTGACCAAGTTACCCCATTTCTCTCCTATCGGATCTTCCTATACTACTTCTTTCATGGCCAAGGTGTTCATGGAAGACATTGTTCAATTGCATGGGATACCGCAAAGAATCATTTCTAATAGAGACCCAGTATTCACATCTGTGCTATGGACATCTTTGCAGCGGTCCTTAGGGACTCAATTGAACTTTAGTTCTGCCTACAATCCAAAGAGAGATGGTCAAATTGAGAGATTCAATCAGGTGCTCGAGGATATGCTCTGCATGTAGGTCATGGAGCAACAATCACATTGGAAAGATTATATGCACTTGGTTGAGTTTTCCTATAACAATGGTTACCATAGTTCAATCGACATGGCTCCTTTTCAGGCTTTATACGGTCATCTTTGTTATACCCCTTTGAGCAAGGATCAGTTAGAGGACAAGGTTCTTCTTGGACCCAAAATGCTTTGAGATATGGAACAGCGAGTAACTCGCATCTAAGAGCATCTTGTAGCAGCTCAAGATAGGCAGAAGAAGTATGTTGATGCACATAGAGTTGATTAGTAGTTTGTAGTTGGTGAACAAGTGTTTCTTTGAGTACATCCGCGGAAGATCCCTATTCATTATGGAAAGGGTTCTAAGCTTGCGCCCCACTTTGTAGGGTTGTTTGAGGTGTTAGAAAGAATTGGTCATGTTTCCTACCGCCTAGCCTTGCCACCCAATTTGTCATGGATTCATGATATTTTTCATGTTTCTGTGCTTAGACCATATTTTCCTGATGTTACTCACATACTTGATTGGAATGTTCTACAAGTCGAGGACGGGAAGCTAGCTCTCAAGCCCATGGTCATGCTACAACATCGAATATTTTCCCTCAGGTGCGATTTTAGTGGGACCTGAATGATGAGACTTCCACAGCATGGGAGGATGTGTCCCATATTAGAGAGGCTTACCCATATTTATTTACTAGCTTCCAAGAGTAAGCCATGTTCTAGGGGGGAGGATGTAATACCCCTCATGTTGATGATACTCTTTGATACTCTTATATGTTGGTTTGATACTTGGTTTGTGATGGTGATTAGTTCACCGACTTGGTTGTGTGTCGATTCATAGTTTGATTGTTTTGATGCACTTGACATTACTATGATGATTGATGATACATTATGTGGTGGTTATATTATCTAGTTATGCCATGTTTTTCTTTAATATTATATGTGTTGATGTTGTGATTCTATGTTGCTATGGTTTCTGATGTGTTTTCTAGTGAGTCTTGGTGAAAGGACGAAGTAGCATCACTCACTTGTGAGCGCCCTGCTACCCCGCAATTTCCTTTCACGATGTGTCTGCAATGGATATTTACATGTTACTTGACGTTTGTTTGTATGCAAGAATTGCAAGAATAAAGTCTCGATTCCACCTACCTTGGCAGGACAGGGTGAGCATTAAATTAACCCAATGGGTACGATGTTGAAAAAGGGAGCTAATAAGGAAGTGTCCCCGTCCCAAGTCCATCACCTCATTGTGAGTCTAATTGTGTCTTAGGTTTGGCTATGTACTTGTCTTTGTATTGGTTGTTGTTGTTTATTTATTTTAATTGTGGTTAGTTGTCATTTAATTTATCTTTATTTTATATTGGATTAATTGATGTTATTTTGTGGATATGATTATTTGTATGTAATTGTAATTCAGTTAAATGTTAGATTTAAATATTATAAATTTAAATTATTTAATTAAAAGGTGTAAGTAATTAATTTAACTAAATAATGTTGGTTATAATTATAAATTATCTTTTTCAAGATATTAAAATTAGAAAATCAAAAGAGAATATCTTGTGAGAATAATATCATGTGAAAATAAAGAATTTTTAATTAAATTAGTGAGATAAGTGTGAGCTTTTAAAAGCAAGAAAAAGAACCAATGGATGGGTTGTATTTTTGAGAAAAAAAGAAGAGAGCTTTATTTATTTTATGGCATGAAGAAGGAAGTTTGGCTACACACACAGAGATTGGGTTTTGGTTTTGGTCTAGAAAAGAAAAAAATATAGGTTTTTGTGCTTCTCTGTTAAAATCATTCTTGGAAGGAAAAATATAATATTGATCTAGAATTCAACTGAAAGAAGGATTGGAGAAGGAACAACAGAGGAAATATGGTTTCGAAAGAGGAATAAGGACTGCAGTTTTTGGAATTCGACATCAAATGAAGGACTCCAGGTTATTTTAAATTATTATTTCTTTTGATTTATTAATTCATTGTTATAAGGGAAATGAAAATCATGTCTACCATGTTTGAAATTGATAATTATGTTTAAAAGAATATTTTGTTGTTGAAATTAGTTTGTGTCAACTTTTAAATCTTCTATGGAAAATGATTGTGAAATCTTTTGATCTTGCTTCAACAAAACTAGTTCTGATAATTTGATTGGAAAAGAAAACAAAATTATTCTAGGGTTAAATTATGCATACCCAAATTTGCAATTTGTCTGAAAAGAAATCAAATTGATATTTATTGTAATTTCTTTTAATTTATATTAATTTATATTAGTTTTCCAAAAATATGTATATATATATATATGTGTGTTGGGGTTAAATCTTGTATGCCCAAGTTTATTTTGTGTTTAAAAAGAAAAAGGGGACTGTTGATTCATTATATTATTTATTTTGTAATTTATAGGCAAATATATATATGGCATAAGACAAATTCATCGCCAGCAATTTACCGATCGAAAATTCACCGCCAGCAATTCATCGCCATGGAAAATTTACCGCCACAGAAAATTCACCGCCAAATAAAATTTAAAAACATTTGTCGGTGAATTTTTCATGGCAGTGAATTGCTAGCAGTGAATTTTCCATCGGTGAATTTTCTATGGGGGTGAATTGCTGGTAGTGAATTTTCCATCAGTGAATTGTTGGTGATGAATTTTCCTAGAGCCTATATATACCTGGGCATATATTATCTTATGTCCTTTCTAAAAAAAAATGTGTATTTTTTTATAGAATTCGAGTTTTGTGCCTTGGTTTTGGGTAAAAAAATAAAATTATAAAAATAAAAAAAGGAATTTTTTGATTGGGGGTGGTGGTCGGCCGAAGCCATACCACCCACAGCCCCTATGGCTGTAGGCAGTCATCATTGATTGTGCGCAATAGTCATACGCTACTGTATGCAACCAATGGGGAATGTGGCCTCCCCACAAGCAGGTGCACAGTACCCACTACATTTTGTCCTTTCCTTTTTAAAATTCATTTTTTATAGTTTTTGTAAAGGTATATATATTATATATATTAATATATATGTATATATATGTGTGTGTGTGTATTAATATATATATATGTATATATATAAATAAATATATATCTATGGGTAAATCTACTATGAATTATTTTGTTATTTATTTTTATAATATGGATTAAATACGTAATTTTAATATATATATATATATATATATATATATATATATTATTTGTATGAATATATGCATACATGTATATACGTGAAAAAACATATATATATATGAATATGCATATATATAAATAAAGGTGTTTGTTTATGCTATGATTGTGGAATAATTGGATAATGTTAAATTTACAATGTTGTAATGTAATCAAGGAAATTAGAAATAAATTGTGTGAATTAAATTAAGTTGAATATTCTTGTGTAAACTAATTTATTTATTTTCTTGGTGAAATTATTTTGTGACAAAATATGTTATATGGTGTTGTTTTGTTTGATTGTTTACTCTTGAAATTATTTCTTGAATCAATTGTGGTTTTCTCTTATTTGGATTTATGTCGTGTGGGAAAACCCTTGAGTTAGCTTATCCTTGTATAGGAGCTTAAGTTATTGGCCAGGGACCTCTAGAGATGGGGATACTGATGTTTATATTTGATCTTGTAATTTGATATTTGACCTATGTTTTGACTATGGTTGTTATTTGAGTTTACACATGGATTGTACCATTTTATGGATGTGTTTCATATGAATTTGGCGAGATGGTTTTTCCTTGTGGATGTTCCATTTGTTGGTTCATTTTTCTTGTTGTACAACTCCTTGGTGTGGGATTTTTATGTTTTGGGTTCTAGGGAGAGTGGCTCTACGTGGGGGCTGCTGCACAAAGGGGTTGTCAAGGTAACCCATGTTAGAGTTAGAGTAATAAGTGATAACCTAAGTAATTAATTAGGGGTGGGTAGTTAAACAATAATAAGATAATTATGGATGCCTCGTTCGCCTGTTAGTGCTATCATAGACTAAAGGTGGGATGAGAAGGCCATAGTTGGCATGATCATTGCCTTGTCCTCATGAGAGGTTAATGATTCTGCATGAGTAGCCCTATGGACTGGTGCCTTGAGATAGGTTGTTAAGATAACCATAGATGGAGGTGGCACCTTATGATAGGTTGTCAGGATAATCCATGTGAGGCCATGCGATGACACTCTCCTCTAGCATTCCTTTTGAGATGTTTTTTATTGAAATCCTCTAGAAGTGGTCTATTGTTATGTTTTGGAAATTTATTGACGTTATGAGATATTTCTTTGTGTTCTCTTTCTTTTCATGTATGGAGTTTAGTCTTGTCTTATTGTTTGGATGTGCTTGGTCATGGATCCTTCCTTGTTTACTCCTAGTGGCACGGGGGTGGTTGGGTGGAACATGTTATGCACCTCGTTAGGTCCCCTTGGATGCAATTAATATAGGATTCATATGTTACCAGGTGTATATTTCTACTCTAGAGATATTATGTATATTGATGTATCATTCCCACGTGTGTTGGGAAGACTTATGATGTAATTGTGTATATGTGTTCATTGAGATGTACTATTAGACTAATGTAATAGATTATCACACCATGTGATTCTTTCTTGTACTACTACTTGTAAATACTGTGAATGTTATGTTGTATCTATGGAAATATGTACTTAATATCTGCATGATTAATTTATTTTTCATTTGGATATCTTTAATGAATGTTTTAAATGATGATATGGGAATGAATGGATACGTGATTGGTAACTTAATGTTCATCTATTAATTTTGTTATGGGATAGTTTACTAATGTCACCTCATGTACCCCAAGGGACTTTGATGTGCAACTTGAAACATTAGTTATGTTGGAATACTTAAAGTGTGTTCCTTATGTTTTAAAAAAAAATTGTTACATTTTTGTTGTTCTTTTGGGGTTTGCATGATGGGGGGTTACAAAAGAACCTATTAAAAGAAACATTTGCATTCTCTAATCATAAAGACAAGTTAGAATATCATGAAAAGGAATAGTATGAGATGTTAATAGGTAAGAGTAGTGGGGATGAGGAAAATGTGTCATGATCAACTTGTAGATGAAAAAGAAATAGTTGGAAGTGTTGAAATTGTAGCAAAACAATAGACAACTAAAATTAACCACTTAGAAAAAGGAAGTAAAAGATAAGAATAAGATTTTATCATCAAAATAAAAGGAGCTTAAGGCTATTGAGAGAGAGATGCGACCTAAAAGACATGAAGTTGAGAAAATAAAGAAAACAATGGAAGGTGTTGCTTATGAAGGACACATGGATACATTAGAAAAATAGAATTTACAAGAATTCAAGGTAGTTTAGAGTTGAAGGTTGATATCAAGCACCTTGAGGCTCAAGTAGGAAATGTTCAATTTACTTATAATAATCATGTGAATCATTTTGATAGATTGAAAATAAAAGGTGTTGTTGCACAACTCCTAAAATTTTAAACTACATTAATGGTAAATTTTGAAGGTTCCTTTCATTATACTCATGATATTTAAATAACAAAAGGTTTTAATTACATTAATAATATTTTCTAAAATTGTAGGTTGGAAAACATTGGGTGTTATGAAACCTAAAACCCACATATTGTTGGAAAACCCTCTACACATAACAACCCAATTGTTTAGTCACCCCCCAAGTCAATTTGGTTAGTTTTATGTATCCCCAACTTGTAACTCCTCCCCAAGCGAGCTCCACCCTTGAGCTTTAAACAAGCACAACATTTGAAATAAATCACAACCCAATTTGGTTAGTTTTATCTATACATAGCTCTCCCACCCTACTAAGTCCTATAATAAATAATTTTAGAGAACATCAAGATCAAATAGAAGCTATGAAATATTAAAGAATAAAGTGATAGAGCAACTAGGTCAATTTGATTAGTTTTAGTGCAAGAGAAAGTACATAAGGAGCTCATGGTGAAGATGAATGCAATATAAAAATAAATAAACTTAAATAAAGTAAGTTGTTCGATTGATAGAACTAACTACTACATATGTACTCATAATGGTTGAAGGTACTCTCATTGGTCCTCATATCTTACCTATCTACATGTGCTCCCTAGGTTGCCAAATATGAAATGTATTTTCAATTTTCTTATTCAATTGATTTTATTTTGTGTGAAATAAAGATATGAAGATCCCTATCACTCCATCCAAAATCATGTGATAAACTTATAACTTTATGTAAATTTCAAATATTGGAGATATAATTAGATCTTTTAGTTTTCATAAATTACCATAAATATGTTACAACCAATAAGGTATAACTATAATTTTAATCCTACAAAAAAAAAAGAACATTTGATATAAACATGATAAAAAACTATATAGTAATAATTATAAATGGGAAATGGTATGGAAATAGAAAAAAATAATATCTTAGACTTAGTAGGAGGGGAAGATGTGATGGTGGATTATGGGACATAGGCACCCAAATTGGATTTATAGCATCAAGGAGGGATAGGGATAATGTTTTTGGGCTATTATAATGGAGGGGGATGGTGAAAAATGGTTTGGAAGAATGATAACACATAATGTATTGAATTAAGATATTATTCCTTCTCTTGAGAAGTTGAAATGGAAAAGTGATGAGGGCGCAGCCTGAGACTTAGAAAATAACCCACAAACAAGAGAATAATTTTATTATTCAGAAAACGGAGCTTCTTACATGCAGAGGATCTCAAATCCCCAAGTTCTACAACACATGCAAGTTACAGAAAGCTACAGAATAACCCTTTCGCAATATGCGAGCTTGTCCCCAAAAATTACCCAAAAATTAGAAACCCGCCCATAAATAGAGCTCCTCTTTAGTTTGGAGCCAAAACAACATTCAAATTTGAGTTTAGGCGGTTTCGTGCTGAAAATTTACAACATGTAGTTCAAATTTCAAAAGAGCATTTGCAATTGTATCTTCTAGAAAGTGCGCCAACTTCCTGGGGCCATAACTTTTGATCCGGGACTCCGATTCGCGAACCATTTGAACCGTTGGAAAGGTCACAAAGTCAATAACATGCTAGAAATCCGCTATGCTGATTTTGGAAAGATTTGAGGCCGATCTTGGAACTCTAAGTGCCGAAAATCTAACTTAGAAGATTTTCAGGTGCAAATCTGGGAAACTAAAATTGTAATATCTTTCCACCCAGGAATAGAAAATAAAAACCATGAATTGGGAATTTCATTATGATAAAAAGGGTATCCAAAAATGTAAAAACATCTAAAAACCAAGAAACTTGAAATTCAACTATTTTTGGGTGTTGCAAGATTGCCCTTACACCACTAGATGCTCCTGCATTAGACACCCAGGGTAATTTTAGAAGTGACCCCGTCACGTCTCAAATGGTGGAGGAAAAACCCAAACGGTCAACCTCTGCCTTAGGCAACTAGGATGAATCTTTAACAGGCCTTCCTTTCCATTTCACCAGATATTCTTCATACTGTCTATTCCTGGTACTCCTCCCCACACGACTATCTAGGATTTCTTCAATCTCCTCCTTTTTTGAAGTAGGTGCTAGAATCCCACACTGTTCCATCATTGGTACTTCCTCTGTGCCACCTTCATGATACTCTATCAAATCTAAAATGTTGAACACAGGGGAAATGTTGAATCCATCAGGCAACTCTACCTCATATGCATTCTCTGAATCATGCCTCTTCAAAATTTCACAGGGACCGAACTTCTTCATCTTCAATTTGTTATATGTTCCCACTGGAAACCTTTCTTTCCTCAAGTGGACCATCACTTCATCACCAATCTGAAACTCCTTATACCTCCTCTTCTGATCTGCCTTAGCCTTATACTGCATATTCATCTTGTTAATATGTTCTCTTACCTTCTCATGTATATCCTTGATGTGTTCTACAAAATATTTGGCTTCAACACTTATTTTCTTCTCTTGGTCCATCTTCCTCAATTCTGGAGTTGTTTTGGGGCTACCTCCATACACAATTTGGAATGGTGATCTACCAGTGCTTCGTTGACAAAATTGTTGTAAGAAAATTCTGCATTGGTAAGATCAAGTCCCATCCCTTGGATTTATCTCCTACCAAACATCTCGTAGGTTACCCAGGACTCCATTTAACAACCTTCTACCCATCTATTTGTGGATGGTGTGGTGAACTTCAACTCTATCTTCAACTTCTTCCACAAGGTCCTCCAAAGTACCCCACAAATTTGGTGTCATGATCTGAAACAATACTCTTTGGCACCATGTAGCCTCACCACCTCTTTGAAGAAGAAGTCAACAATGTGGACTGCATCATGGGTTTTCTGACATGGAATGAAATGTGTCATCTTCGAAACCTATCAACCACCACAAAGACTGAATCATTCCCTCTTTGTGTCCTTGGCAAACCAAGAACAAAGTCCATACTTATATCCTCGCCATGGCCTTTCCGGGTAGTGGGGCTGATATAAGCTTATTCGCTCACTCCTTTAGCCATCCGACATACCGTAGCTCGTACAAAATTCTTCACATCTACGTGAGGCCAATAATATTGCTCACTGATAATGGCAATGGTCTTATCACGACCAAAATGTCCTGCCATTCCTCCACTATGCTTCTCCTTTATCAGGTTCTCCCTCATGGAACTCCTCGGGATACACAATTGACTTCCCTTAAATAACATGCCATCCTGGATTATGAAGTCCAACCACCTTGTCCTATCCACTATAACAGGTTCCTTGCAAGCTTTCCAAGCCTCTGCAAAATCAGGATCTTCTGCATACAGTGTCTTAAGTTCATTGAACCCAACCACTTCAATCTTGCATCTTTGTCATCAATGTATGCCTCCTACTTAAGGCATCTGCAACCCTATTTGACTTCCCACTCCTATGTTTCAAAACAAAGGTATAACTCTACAAAAATCTACCCATTTCATATGCCTCTGATTTAATTTTCCCTAACTATTTAGATACGCAAGTCCTGATGATCGTATATAGAACAAATTCCTTTAACAAATAATGTCTCCATTTCTTTAATGCTTGAACTATTGCATAAAATTCCTGATCATATACATAATACTTTCTCTTGGCATCATTTAACTTTTCACTGAAATAGGCAATGGGCTTACCTTCTTGGCTCAACACTGCTCCAATGGCACAACCACTGGCATCACAATCCACCTGAAACACCTTGTTGAAATTTTGGAGGGCTAGAACAAGTTGCTCTGTTACCTTCTGCTTCAACAGTTCAAAACTCTTTGCTGCTCTAGTGCTCCACTTGAATTCTTTTCTATCCCCTCTCATTATTTCAGTCAGGGGTCTACAAATACTACTGAGACAACAAACCCCAGGGGTCCACAAATACTACTTGAATTCTTGGGGTAGGCCATTCCAAAATAGCCTTCACCTTCTCTAGGTCCATCTTGAGACCTTCTACTAAGACAACAAACCCCATGTACACTAACTCCCTCTTCACAAAACTGCACTTCTTTAGATTAATCAACAGTTTCTCTTCTCTTAACTTCTCAAAGGCTCTCCGAATATGCATCAAGTGCTCATCGAGTGTCTTACTAAATATCAAAATATCATCTAAATACACAATAACAAAACTTCCTTGAAATTCTTATAGTACCTCGTTCATGAACCGCATGAATGTGCTCAGTGCATTGGTTAGCCCAAAAGGCATGACTAACCACTCGTACAAGCCCTCTTTGATCTTGAAGGTAGTCTTCCATTTATCTCCCTCTCGAATCCAGATATGGTGATATCCACTCTTCAGATCAATCTTTGTGAACTACTGAGCTCCACTCAAACAGTCCATCAGGTCATCCATGCTTGGCAGGGGAAATCTGTACTTGATTGTTATCCTTTTTATGGCTCAAGAATTTGTACACATCCTCCACTCCGCATCCTTCTTTGGTGCTAGTACTGTAGGTACTGCACATGGACTCAAACTCTCCCGTATCAAACCCTTTCTCAACAACTCTTGAACTTGTCTATTCAACTCCTCATTTTCTGCTAGAGTCATTCTATGAGCTGCCTTATTTGGAAAACTGGCTCCAGGAATCAAGTCAATCTGATGACTGATCTTCCTTATTGGTGGTAAACCCTCAGGTACATTATCAGAAACAATATCCTGAAACTCACCCAACATCCCAGAAACTTTTTCTGGAACCTTCTCACTATCCTCCTTACTCACTCTAGGAATCAATGCATAACACACACGCTCATGCTTTTTACCTTCTAAAAATTTTCTTCCATCTACATAACAAATTCTAGCGCTACTGAATACCTTTTCTTTGGTCTCCTTTAGGGGTTTCAACTTGTGACGAACCCCATCCTTTGTCAAGGAATAAGTGTTTTCATGGCCATCATATATAGCTCGCCTATCGAACTACCACGGCCTCCCAAACAACATGTGACATGCATCCATGGGGATGATATCATAGAGTACCTCATAATGGTAACTCCCGATCTTGAACTTTACTAGGCACTGCTCATTGACCAAAACTTTGTGGTCTTTTTGCAACCAGACAATCCGATTCAGGTGCAGGTGCCTTTCCCTCTTCAACTTTAACTCTGTGACTATCTCTTCTGACACCAAATTATCAATGCTCGCACCCTCAATAATGACATCACAACATTTTTCTTCACACTTGCACCTTGTGCGAAATAGATTCTTCCTCTATTCTAGTTCCTTTTCCTCAGTCACCAGGGCTCTCCTAATCACTAGGGCTTCTACCCTTTCAGCATCATCTGAATGTTCAGATTGGGCCTCCTCATCTGCATGCGCAACCCTTCTAGGACCTTTTGGCCTTTTGTCTACCCTTCCTTGGTGTTGTGGACATTCATAGGCTCGATGCCCTTCTTCACCACACTGGAAACATGTTCCATTGAAACCACCTCTTCCAGATCCTTGTCTATATCTCCCTCGTCCTCTACCTCTTTGATCACCACTATTTTGATCATGAGGGTGGTAGAAGTTGTCATTCCTTTGGCTTCGGATGGTACCCACATCTTCACTTTTCTTTTCATCATCATTTTGGCTTCTTGAATGTCTTCCACTACCCCTTCCACTTTGACTTCCTAGTCCTTTTTGCTTGCCATCAAATCTTTTCTTAAGTTTCTCTTCCACCTTCAGAGCAAACTAATACACATCCTCAATGGTGGTCATTCTGAGTAGGCTTAACTCCTCCTGAATGCTCAGTCATAACCCATTAAGATATTGGGCTACCTTCTTCTTATTGGCCTCTGTGTGGCCTGTTCTGATGATTATCTTGTGAAAATATTTAGTATATTCTTTCATAGATTTGCTTCCTTGCTTCAACCCTTGCAATTTCTTCAACAGATCTAACTCATAGTCCACTGGTATGAATTGATTCTTCAGTTTCTCTACCATGCAATCCCATCTGGTGATATTTCCTTTTCCTCTTCGATTTCTTTCCAACTGGACCTCTTTCCACCAAATACTGGCATGGCCCTTCAGCTTCATTTTTGCAAACTTAACCCAATCCGGGTCCTCTATTTCCTCATACTCAAAATATTCTTCTAACTCATTGATCCAGTCAATCAACTCTTCTGGGTTCAAACTTCCAGAATAACTGGGGACTTCTACTCTGGGTCTTTTCCTGATCTTTGAAATGGCCCTTATTAGCCACATTTGGTCTTGATCAATTGCTTCTTCTTCTTCTTCTACATTTGAACCTTCTTCCTCTCCTTCATCCTCACTTTCCTCCATCAAGTTTAACCCTCTTCTCAACTGCTCTTGTAATGCATCAATCTATCTTTGGAGGGCTGCTAGTGCATCTCTTCCACTAGCATTTTTTCTGCCTCAACCACATCTGGCACCACCATGCCTACCAGGCATCACTCTTGGAGGAATCATTCTTGACCTCAACCCATAATCACAGTCCTGGTGTGAACTGCCTCACGATCGACGATCTGTCCACACGCTCAAGAAAACCTAGCTCTGATACCACTTGATGAGGGCGTTGCCTGAGAGTTAGAAAATAACCCACAAATAAGAGAATAATTTTATTGTTCAGAAAATGGAGCTTCTTACATGCAGAGGGTCTCAAATCCCCAAGTTCTACAACACATGCAAGTTACAAAAAGCTACAAAATAACCCTTTCGCAATATGCGAGCTTGTCCCCGAAAAGTTACCCAAAAATTAGAAAACCACCCATAAATAGAGCTCCTCTTTAGTTTGGAGCCAAAACAACATTCAAATTTGAGTTTAGGTGGTTTGGCTCCGAAAATTTACAACATGAAGTTCAAATTTCAAAAGAGCTTTTGCAATTGTATCTTCTAGAAAGTGCGCCAACTTCTCGGGGCCATAACTTTTGATCCAGGACTCCGATTCGCGAACCGTTTGAACCATTGGAAAGGTCACAAAGTCAATAACGTGCTAGAAATCTGCTACGCCAATTTTGGAAAGTTTTGGGGCCGATCTAGGAACTATAAATGCCTCAAATCTAACTCAAAAGATTTTCAGGTGCAAATCTAGGAAACTAAAAATGCAATATCTTTCCATCGAGGAATAGAAAATAAAAACCGTAAATTGGGAATTTCATTATGCCAAAAAGGGTATCCAAAAATGTTAAAACATCTAAAAACCAAGAAACTTGAAATTTAACTATTTTTGAGTGATGCAAGATTGCCCTTACACCACTGGATGCTCCTGCATCAAAAAGGAATTTGGAGAAGCATACCAAAGTGAATGAGATAGATAGTGTATTGACTGAAGATATTCTTCCCACTCTTGAGAATTTGAGGGAGGTGCATGTGTAGTATGTGCAATGGGAAAATGGAAATTTAGAAGTGGATAAAGTCAAGAGGTTTTGCATTGTATATGAATTTGTGCAAGTAAAGAATGTGAAAGATGATACTATATGTGGAATTGAACAAATGACCTCAAATATTCTTGAACTTAAGAATTCCATGGAACAAATACAATTTGAAATAGATGACAAGGAAAAGGAAAAATCATATCTAAGTGCAAAAAAAGAGAATCAGTTGGGTGGAGACATGAAAGTCTTACGTAAAAAGGTAGACAAGTCTTGTAAAGAACTTGTTAAAAGAAACATCTACATTCTATAATCATAAGGACACTCTCAAAGCTAAGAAAAAGGTGGCTAAAAAGCTACATAAAAGTATTCAAGACATTGAAAACTATATCCAAGAAAGGGATGTTTCTATCCCAAGGGTTGATGAGGGAGTGGCTGATCTAAAGATTCAAGTAAAAGATATGAAAAAAAACATTAGAAGATCATGACAATGAATAGTAGGGGGTGTTAACAAGTAAGAGAAATGTAGATGAGGAAAACTTTGTGTTGCATCTTTTCCTCACTTTCTCTACCTACCTCTCCCTCTATTCCTTCAACCTTACCTCTCTCTACCTACCTCTCTATGTCTCCCTTATTTCCTCTCTCTCCCTTTATCTAATATTTCCTTTTCCTTATCATATAAAACCAAAATTTTCACCACTCCCTATCTCCCTCCTTCTCTCCTCTCCCTCCCTCTATCCCTTTACCCTACCACTCCCTATCTCCCTCCTTTCCTTTTTTATCTCCCTCCCTCTCTCCCTCACACACACACACAACCTCTCTCCACCTACCCCTCCCTCCCTAACTATCTCTATACCCCTCCCTCCCAGCCTACCACTCCCTATATCCCTCCTCTCCCTCCCTCTATCCCTCCCACCCTACCACTCTCTATCTCCCTCCTTCCCTCTCTCTTCCTCCCTCTATCCCTCCTACCCTACCACTTCCTATCTCACTCCTTCCCCCTCTCTCTCCCTCCCTCTCTCCACCTACCCCTCCCTTCATCCCTCCATAACTCTCTTTGTACCTATCCCTCTCACCCTACCACTCCCTATCTCCCTCCTTCTATCCCTCCCACCCTACCAATCCCTATCTCCCTCCTCTCTTTCTGCCCCTCGCTCTATCCCTCCCACCCTACTACTTCCTAACTCCCTCCTTCCTCCTCTCTCTCTCCCTTACACACACACACAACCTCTCTCTCTCTATACCTATCCCTCCCACCCATCCACTCCCTAGATCCATCCTTTCCTCCATAGATTTAGGGCATTGTTGAAGGCTCAACTTAGTGGATATTGGTAAAGGAATATGGATGGGATTATCATTGTGCATGTTGATGTTAGAAATATATGCCTCAATCCCATAGGATGAAACCTCTAAGAGAGCCAAGTCGGTGTGACATCTTTTGTCTCTGGCCAACTAGCAGTTGAAACCTGGTTGAAATGATTCAGTTCGCTGTGACCTTGCTTCAGTCTCACTGAAGGAGCCTATCACTATGACATTTCGTTTGGTATAATCTCTCACCACCCGTGGAGATCTCTTATCGACTATTGGTGTTTATCAGATATCGAGGAGAGTCTTGGGTGTTCGGTAAGAAGTCTTACCGATATGAATGTTCGCCAGCAATAGTTGGTGTGTCTCACTGACTGTATACACTCAAAGTAGCACAAAGGTCTTGGTGTGAAGTCTTAGCGATGGAGAGAAGTCTCACCGACTGTTGTTTGGTGCTCAGTATGACTTGTGAGCATTCAGATTAACGTCTCAGTGATAGTGGTTCGTCTTGTTGACTGTTGAATGTTTTAGTATAACACATAATGACTTGACATGATCTCTCAACAAAGGATGATAGTCTTGCCAACTGTTGAACACTTTGGAATACTTAGTGAACATCAGTGTGATGTCTTGGAAAAAGATGATTGTCTCATTGAATGGAATACTAACATCTATGTGACTTTGAAGCTTCGGTATGATGTTTCACTGATAGTGATAAGTCTTGGTGATAGCGATACAAGTGATGAACTTTGGTATGAGGTCTTGGCGACACAAAAAAGTCAAAGTGATAGCTTTCTAGACTCGATGTAACATCTTGCCGATAAGGATGACTCTTGGCAACATCAATGGTTAAAAGTCTTGTGGGATCAGGGAGACACAGTTAGTGTCTCACTGACATGCCAACATAGGTTGATCGCTTTGACCAAGTGAAGACTATCCTATGTGGCTTGTATTCAATCAATCAAAGAAGCTGAATGGGAACTGCTAGCAGTTAGACTGTTGTAGCTATTACTGAGAGGAATTTTGAAAGACTAAAGTGACATGGATTTACTTTGTTGTTGTAGATGTTGCCTGGTTCAATCGATAGACTGTAGATGAATTGTTCAATGTGTATCAATGTGAATTCTATTCTGAGAAGGTTGTAACTTGAATGTTTCCTGTACAAGGTTGATCATAGTGAATGCTATTGTAAACTGACATCAGAAAGATAAGTCTGATCTCTGTATGTAATCTTTATTACTGTAATACAAAGTGACTTCTCTTGGTGTGGTGGGTTTTTCTTCCATAGGGGTTTTCCCACATAAATCGGTGTTCATATGTTTTTTTCTAATTCTTTGTTTCTATTAACTCTTTCAAGTGCATCTTAATTGGACTATAATTGTAAAATTTAAAAGAGTCTTTGCATTCTTCCCTGAGGTTTTGACATTAGGAGAGTTGTTTCTACACCTTGGCTTTCCTTACAAGTGGTATCAAAGCCTGGCCAGTTGTGTTATCATTGTGGGTACGTTGGGTTTTTTGTGTCAATTCTATTCATTGGGAGTCCTATAGAAGTTTGTTAATTTGAATTATAGATTGAGATGGCTAGCATGTCAGGAAAGATTGAAATAGAGAAGTTCAATGGCAGGAATTTTGAGTTGTGGAAACTCAAAATGGAGGATCTCTTAGTGGATCCTGATCTGTGGCATGTTGTGTCTGGAACGAAACCTACAGGCATGAAGCAAGAGGATTAGGACCTTGCAGATAGAAAGTCTAAAGGGCTGATAAGGCTCTATTTGGAAGACTCCGTAATTTTGAATGTGCATGAAGAGAAGACTGCATATTCCTTGTGGAAGAGATTGGCATCTATTTATTAGGGGAAGTCCTTGGTGAATAAATTTTTCCTAAGGAAGAAGTTGTACACTTTGAGAATGCAGGAAGGAGGGTCTATAGCTGATCATTTGAACACATTCAACATGTTGATTGCACACTTAACATATGTTGGTGTGAAGACTGATGAAGAGGAATGTTGTATACTTTTATTGTGTTCTTTTCCAGACTCTTTGGATCACTTAGTGATGGCTATTGGGAGTACAACATCAAATTTCAAGATGGAAGATGTTGTTGCTTCTTTGTTATCAGAAGAGATGAGAATGAATTCTTCTGAGATGGCGAAGGAGGATCTTGTTGTTAGAGGAAGATCGAAAGAGAAAGGCAAGAAGAAGGACAAGAAATCTAAATCGAAATAAGAGGGGAGATCAAAGTCTCCTGGCAAGAAGTCCAAGGTGAAGTGTTGGAATTGTAGGTAACCTAGTCATGTTTGAAAGGATTGTAAAGAGGAGAAAAGAAGAAGAAGAGCTCTTCCAGTAATGATTCTTCTTAGGGTGATGTAGATGCCTTCTTTGTAGCCTTAGCTACATAGGCATCAGATGATGTTTGGCTAATTGATTTAGGAGCATCTTTTCACATGACATCTCATAGAGACTGGTTCACGAAGTATGAAGAATACGATGGTGGAAAGGTGTACTTGGAAAGTGATTCATCTTTAGAGATTGTTGGCCGTGGAAGAGTGAAGGGAATCAAGGATGTGATGCATATACCAGGTCTGGCTTGAAATCTATTGTCTGTCAATAAATTGAATGATATTGGAGTGTAAGTCATGTTCTCTGGAAATTGTTGCAGGATGACTAGAGGATCAATGGTGCTAGCAAGGGGTGCCTGTATTGGTACCCTGTACAAGCTGGATGCACATGCTTTTCAATGTAATAGTGTCTCTGTAAAGTCATAGAAAGCTACTCATGGAGGAAAAGAGGGAAATGTTCCTAATTGTGTAAACTCTATGGAAGTTAAACTTCTAGAAGAAAAGACTATGCTCTAGCATCATAGGCCAGGTTACATTGGAGAGAAAGGTTTCAAAATTTTGAAGAATAAAAACTTGGTTGAGGGCCTTGATGATTGTAACCTTGAATTTGAATTTTGTGAGCATTGTATATATGGAAAGCAGCATCGTGTTTCTTTTTATTCTAGTCCTCTTAAATCTTTTGGTTTGCTAGATTATATTCATTCTAATGTATTTGGTCTTGTGAATGTTCCTTCTTTGTCTAATTCAAGGTACTATGTATTGTTTATTGATGATTATTCAAGAAGAGCATTTGTTTATTTTTTGAAAAGTAAATCAAAAGTGTTTAGTTAGTTTAAGGAATTTAAGAACCTCTTAGAAAATCAGATTGGAAGGAAAATTAAATGCTTAAGGACTAATAATGGCGATGAATTTTGTTTTGATGAATTCGAGAGGTACTGCAAAGACGATGGGATTAAAAGACATAAGACTACACCTTATACCCCACAGCAAAATCGAGTTGCAGAAAGGTTAAATAGGATAGTGATGGAGAGAGCACGAAGTATGTTGAGTAGTCCTACCTTGGAGGAGAAGTTCTGGGCTGAGGCTGTTGCTACTGCATGTTACCTAATAAATCATTCTCCAAATTCTACTCTTGTTGAGAAAACACCTTTGGAAGGGTGGTCTAGTAAGAAGCCCTCTCTGAGACATATTTTTGTTTTTGGCTATGAGGCATATGCATATGTGTCGAATAAGAAAAGATCTAAGTTGGAGAACAAGGTTGTCAAATGTATTTTTATTGGCTATAGTGCTGCCATAAAAGGATACAAGCTTTGGAATCCTAATACACAGAAGGTTCTATATAGTAGAAGTGTAATATTTCATGAGCTGAAGCCTCCTACCTTGGATCTACAGTCAAAGACAAAGTCAAAAAACAAGAAGGATGTAGTTGTAATTCCTCCAACTCCAGAGAAAGAGGAATTGAAAATTCAAAATGTACCTGAAACTAAGGAGAGCTCAAGTAGTTCTAAAAGTTCAGAAGAAGAAGAATAACCTCAGCCTCAGCCAGTGAGGAGGTCAACCCATGAAAGAAAACAACCTGATAGGTATGGGTTCTCTTTGATAGATTCTACTTGGGCCTATGCTTTGATTTCTAGCACTGATGAGCCTAGGACTATAAACAAGGCAATGTTTAAAATGTCTGATTCAGACTCTTGGTTGGAATCCATGAACAAAGAAATGGCATCATTAGAAAAGAATGATACCTGAATTTTGGTGCCCTTTCTTGAAGGTAGAAAAGTTGTGGGCTGCAAATGGGTATTTAAGAAGAAAATAGGTCTGGATGGCAGTGTGGAAAATTACAAGGCGAGGTTGGTTGTGAAGGGTTATTCCCAGGTAGAGGGAATTGATTATGGGGATATTTTTTCTCCTGTAGCTAAGCTAACATCCATTGGATTTATTTTGTCACTTGCAGTAGCGTATGACTTATAGATCAAATAGATGGATGTGAAGACAAAATTTCTTCATGGTGATCTTGAAGAAGAAATCTATATTTCCCAGGCTGAGCACTTTATTGAGAAAGGTAAAGAAAAACTGGTTTGCAAGTTAAAGAAGTCTTTGTATGGGTTAAAGCAGTCACCTAGAATGTGGTACTAGAAGTTTGATAATTTTGTATTGTCTTTGGGATTTGTAAGATCAAAATATGATCATTGTGTGTATTATAAAGTTGAAAGTAATTGAGTGCTTATTATTGCTCTCTATGTTGATGATATGTTGTTCATAGGCAATAGTAAGCTAATGATTTCTGATCTTAAGTCTCAGTTGTCTGCTAAGTTCGAAATGAAAGATCTTGGTGCAGTAAGGTATATTCTAGGGATGGAGATAACCAGGGACATGAAGAATAGAAAAATTTGGCTCAGTTAGAGTAAGTATATCAAGACTATTCTAGAGAGATTTTGTATGAATGACTGCAAGCAGCTAGTTATTCTAGTTTTGTAGGGAACAAAGCTATCTGTTGAAGATTGTCCAAAATCCCCTACTGAGATGGAGGACATGACTAGTATACCCTATGCTAGTACGGTTAGAAGTCTTATGTATGCAATGGTCTATACAAGGCCATACATTGCCCAAGCAGTGGGAGTTCTTAGTTGGTTTATGGCTAATCCTGGAAGAACACATTGGGATGTTGTGAAGAGAGTGTTTAGATATTTGAAGGGGATTTCAGAATATGCTTTGTGTTACCATGGGAACTTGGTTGAATCACGGAGGACTCTTAGCATTCAAGGTTATGTGGATTCTAATTGGGCAGGGGACATTGATAGTAGGAGGTCCACCAGTGGATACATTTTCATGATGAATGGTGGTGCAGTGAGTTGGATGAGTAAGCGGCAGGCTGTGGTTGCTTTGTCAACTACAAAGGCTGAACACATGGTAGCTACACATGCTTGTAAAGAGCTAGTTTGGTTAAAAAATTTGTGTTCTAACATTGGTTTTGATGTAGGAAAAATAACTATTTTCTGTGATAGTCAGAGTGCAATTTGTCTGGCAAAAAATCCTACTTTCCATGCTAGGACGAAACATATAGATGTACAGTACCATTCTGTATGGGATATGGTGGAGGCTAGAAAGTTCATTTTGGAAAAATTTGATACCCTAGAGAATGTTGTAGATGCATTAACAAAGCCAGTGAGCACAAACAATTTCAAATGGTGTGCCGATTCGATGGGCCTTAGTGCCTATGAAATTCAGTAGTTTTTTTGTGCTCTGGAGGTGTCTGTGTGATCTTTGTCAAGTGGGAGATTTTTAGAAATACATGTATCAATCCCATAGGCTGAAACCTCTAAGAGATCCAAGTCGGTGTGGCATCTTTTGTGTCTGGCCGACTAGCAGTTGAAACCTTGTTGAAATGATTTAGGCCACTGTGACCTTGCTTCAGTCTCACCGAAGGAGCCTATCACTGTGACATTTCATTCGGTATAATCTCTCACTGCCCATGGAGATCTCTTATCGACTATTGGTGTTTATCAGATATCGAGGAGAGTCTTGGGTGTTCAGTAAGAAGTCTTACCGATATGAGTGTCTCATCGATAACATTTTCTTTTGAAGTCTTCGGGGAGAGTCTTGGGTGTTCAGTAAGAAGTCTTACCAATATCGATATGTCACCGAAAAATTTATCCTAGAGACATTAGGGTGACTTGAACACTCAGGAAGTACTCTTGGTGATAGTTGGTGTGTCTCACCAGCTGTATACACTCAGAGTAGCACAAAGGTCTCAGTGTGAAGTCTTAGCGATGGAGAGAAGTCTTGCCAATTGTTGTTTGGTGCTCGATATGACTTGTGAGCATTCAGAGTAATGTCTCAGGGATAGTGGTCTGTTCTACCAACTATTGAACATTTTGGTATAACACATAATGCTTTGGTATGATCTCTCAGCGAAGGACGATAGTCTTTCCGACTGTTGAACACTTTGGAATACTTAGTGAGCATCAGTGTGATGTCTTGGTGAAAGATGATTATCTCACCAAATGGAATACTCACGTCTATGTGACTTTGAAGCTTTGGTATGATGTTTCACCGATAGCAATAAGTCTTGGCGATAGCGATACAAGTGATGAACTTCAGTATTAGGTCTTGGCAACATAGCAAAGTCTGAGTGATAGCTTTTTGGACTTAATGTAACATCTTGCCGATAAGGATGAGTCTTGGCGACATCAATGGTTAAGTCTTGTGGGATCGAGGAGACACAGTTAGTTTCTCACTGACATGCCAACATAGGTTGATCGCTTTGACCGAGTGAAGACTATCCTATGTGGCTTGTATTCGACCAATCAGAGAAGCCGAATGGGAACCACTAGCAATTGGACTGTTGTGGCCATTATTGAGAGGAATTTTGACAAACTGGAAGTGACATGGATTTACTCTATTGTTTCAAATGTTGTCTAGGTCGATCGATAAACTATAGATGAATTGTTTGATGTGTATCAGTGTGAATTCTATTATGAGAAGATTGTAACTTGAATGTTTCCTATACATGGTTGATCATAGTGAATGTTGTTGTAAAATGACATGAGAAAGATAATTTTAATCTCTGTATGTAATCTTTATTATGATAATACAAAGTGACTTCTCTTGGTGTGGTGGTTTTTTCTCCCGTAAGGGTTTTCCCATGTAAATTTGGTGTTCATATGTGTTTGTCTAATTCTCTATTTCTGTTAACTCTTTCAAGTGCATCTTAATTGGACTGTAATTATAAAATATAAAAGAGTCTCTGCATTCTTCCCTGAGGTTTTGACATTAGGAGAGTTGTTTCTACACCTTAGCTTTCCTTATAGTTGAACCACTATAGAATAGTCTCAAGATACTTCCTCTAGTTTAACCATAGCTTCTTTATGTACATCGTAGTGTAAGTATTCTCTTTATACAAATGTATGAATTTATTCTCATACTACCATGGCCAATATTCCCAAAAATAAATGGCATATATCCTTTAACTTGATGCAATACTTCCTCATGATATGTGTGTATCTTAAATGTTAACAAACATTGGTCACTTACTAGCACCTTATGTTATTTCTACATTTGTGTTTGTTTTTATATTGATTTGGATATTCTAAAGATACTTATATTTATTCTTGTATATATTTGTAAGATCCCCTTTGTACTAGTTCTTTATCAATACCATCATTGTTTAACAAAAGTCTTTTCATGATCAATGACTTACCTCTCTTTAATTTATTTATTGGGATTTTTCATCTGCTTGACTCTTCATAAGCATTGTAACTCTTGTGAAACCTTTATGTCTTCTATCAATACTCCATTTTCTTTTGAAACATTCAAATACTCTATGTCCTTCTATTCCACATCTAAAATGTGATCATATGAAGGTTGTTTCACTACATCTGCCATATCATCCTCCATCTATCTAATATTCATCTATAATTTCATTTCATTATGAACTACTACTTCCTCTTTGTTCAATTTCTTCATTATAAGGCCTTTCAACACTATCTTTATGTCTCTTTTTGAGTTAATCCATCATCATTTTTGCATTAATCCATTAGGTTAAACCTTAAATCCTAAACCCTAAACCTAATATCTATCATCATTGCATGAAACTATAAATGATTAATGTTATCCATATTTACACTATAATTGATTAATTGAATAATTGAAGAAGGCTCACTTTTACCATGTAATTGATGCAATCATCATAATTAACCATTCAAAATTTTCCTGAAATGTGTTTATAAGGCATGTGGATGAGAGTTTCAAATATTCAAATTCCTTATAGAAGCTATGAATTATTAAATCCATTTTGGTGCCTATTTCCCACAATCCACTATCACATCTCCCCCTCCTACTAAGTCCATTTTGGGTCCTTCTATCCCTCCCACCCTACAACTTCTTATCTCCCTCCTTCCCTCTTTCTCCCCCTTCCTCTATCCCTCCCACCTACCACTTCCTATCTCCCTCCTTCCCCCCCTCTCTCCCTCGTAAACACACACACAACCTCTCTCCACCTACCCCTCCTTCCCTCCCTCACTAACTCTCTCTATACCTACCCCTTCCACCCTACTAGTCCTTATCTCCCTCCTTCCATCTATCCCTACCACTCTCTATACCTATCCCTATCTCTCTCCTTCCATCTTTCTCTCCCTCCTATCCCTCCTACCCTACCACTTCCTATCTCCCTCCTCCCCTCTCTCCCCCCCTCTCTTCTTAACTCTCTCTATACCTACCTCACATACCCTACATCTCTCTATAATGGAAATGCAGGACTAGAGGTAGAAGGTACTATAATGTATAATATCAAAAAGGAATCTACTCTAAAAACACTTAAAAAGAAGCAAACCAAAGTGAATTATATAAATAATGTATTTTCTAAAGAGATTCTTCCTTCTCTTGAGAAGTTGAGGAAGGTGTGTGTGTAGTATGTGTAGTGGGAAAATGGAAATAAAAAAGTGGATAAATTCAAGAGGTTTTGTATTAAATATTAAGTTTTTCAAGAAAATAAAATGAGATATGATGCTATAAGTGGATTTGAAAAAATGAGGTCAAAGATTCTTGAACTTAAGAATTCCATGGAATAAATACAATTGGAAATACTTCTATCTATATCTCATCTCTCACTATCCCTCCTAACCTTCCTCTTCCTCCCTTTTTCCTTCTTTACCCCATCTATCTCTTTCCATCTACCCCTCCCTTTATTGTTCACTCCCTCCTTCCCTATATCCCTTACCAAATTTGAGTGATATGGGTGATATCATTGTCCCTCTTTCCCCCATCTCTCTCTTACCAAATTTATCATAATTTTGTAACTAAAATGACAAGGTATAATTTTTGTAACTCAAATGACCATCTAGGAGTACCCCTCTAGATGCTTCTCACTCTTTGTACATCTATTACAGCACCATTATGAGGATAGGAATAAAGGAAATTATTGCCATATAGAGGTTAGCATATTTCTTCAGTAGAGAAATCAAGATGATAAAGAGGATGATGTGTCTAACAATAACCACATTATTTCCCATTGCACATAGTGCACATGCTTACCTTCAATTCTACATTTCCATTTTCCTATTGCACATAATGCACATGCTCCATCCTCAACTTCTCAAGAGCAGGAATAATCTCTTAAGTGCAAGAAATTATTTTTAATTATAATGTAATGTGAAACAAGCATTTGTATGTAGAGAATTAAATGGAAAGATTCTTAAAACTCGAGGTAGCAATTTCTATAATGTATGAAATGAAATAATAATCTTCTCTAAGAACATTTAAAAAGAAGCATCTACCAAAGTGAATTAGATCATAAAATTTGTGCAAGCCAAGAAAGTGAGAGATGATGCTATAAGTGGATTTCAACAAATGAAGTCAAAGATTCTTGAACTTAGGAATTCCATGGAACAAATACAATTGGAAATAATTCTCTCTATCTCTCATCTCTCACTATCCCTCCTAAAGTGATGAAAGGAACTTTCAAAATTTACCACAACTATTACTTAGAGTAAAAATTGTTTTTCATTTTCCTTATATGATGGAAAAAGAAATGAAAAAAATAATTGTAGGTTGGGAAACATAGTGGGTTGTAAGTGATTGCATTCTTCTTTTTCTAAGTTCAAGGGTGGAGAGCTTGAGGAGGATTTCTAGGTGGGTGATACATAAAGCTAATCAATTGGGTTGTTACATGTAGAGGTTTTTACAACAATATGTGGGTTGCATGTTTCATAACACCCAGTGTTTTCCAACCTACAATTGTTTCAATGAAAAACTTTTCTTATTTAGAGAGTACAAATGTAATGAAAGGTACTTTCAAAATTTACCACAATTGTTACTTAGATTAATAAAATGCATTTCAATTTCCTCATATGATGGAAAAAGAAATGCACAAAATAATCATAGGTTAGAAAACATATTGGGTTGTGAGTGATTGCATTCTACTTGTTTTAATCTGAAGGGTGGAGAGCTTGGATAGGATTTTTACGTGGGGGATACACAAAAATAATCAAATTGACTTGAGGGAAGACTAACCAATTGGGTTGTTATGTGTAGAGGGTTTTACAATAGTATGTGGGCTGCAAATTTCATATCACGCAGTGTTTTCCAACCTACAATTGTTGTAATGAAAACCTTTTCTTATGTAGAGAGTACAAATGTAATGAAAGACATTTTCAAAGTTTATCACAACTATTACTTATAGTAAAAATTTTGTTTCAATTTCCTCATATGATGGAAAAATAAATACATAAAATAATTGTAGGTTAGAAAACACAGTGAGTTGTGAGTGATTATACTATCCATGTATAATTATAGGTTCGAAAAGAGTGGATGTTATGAAACCTGCAACCCAGATTCTATTCTAAAACCCTCTAACCTAAAAACCTAATTGGTTAGTCACCCCTCAAGTCAATTTGGTTAGTTTTATGTGGGTTGCAAGATGAATATAACCCCCTTAAACATTATGATTATGAGTCTATGAATTATTAGTCATAAATATTTTCCATGAATTATGAGTATATGAATTACTAGTTCAACAACAAATGTGAAGTTGATAGACTAATGTTTAGAAAGAACTATGCAATGAAGAACTATGAATAACTACAATGAAGTAATGTTGTAAGTAGGGGATGTTATCATCCTAAATGTGTGGTTGCACAACATAGTATACATGAAATAGATTTACAAGAATGTATTTGACCTCCTCCATTTATTTTCTTATCTACAAATGAAAGCCTATAGACTAATTCCTTTATGTATTTAACATGGTCTGTAATTTGTTTTCTTTTCTATAAATACATGGTATAATTGTAGGTTGAAAAACATGGTGTGTTTGAGTATATGGTTTATGAAACTTGAAACCAATACGTTATCTATCTCATTCACTTTGGTCTACATCTTTTGTAGGTTTTTTAGAGTAAATTCATTTTTCATTTCATATATTCTGGTACTTGCAAAAAATAATTGCATGTTGGAAAACACAATGTCAGTCTATTATTTCATTTTATATGTTCAAAGTTAAACAGTGGAGAGAATGGGGGAGTTATATTTTAGGGATACATAAAAATAACCTAATTCATACAGCATACATGGTGGCTACTTTAATCCATACAAAGACCCTTATCTAGTTTAAAATCCAAATATTTTATACCTCTTATTTGAAATTATGTACCCTTTTAAGCCATCTCTTATTTTTGTAATACCCCCATGTTGTTGATACTCTTTGCTACTATTTGTTACTCTTATGTGTTGGTTTGATACCTGGTTTGAGATGGTGATTAGTTCACTTACTTGGTTGTGTGTGGATTCATAGTTTGGTTGGTTTGCTGCACTTGACATTATTATGATGATTTATGATACATTATGTGGTGGTTAAATTATTTTCCTATGCTATAGTTTTCTTTAATAATATATGTGGTGATGTTGTTATTTTATGATGCTATGTTTTCTGATGTGTGGATAAGTGAGTCTTGGTGAAAGGATAGAGTAGCATCACTCGCTTGCGAGTGCCCTGCTACCCCGTGATTTCCCTTTTACGATGTGTATGCAATGGAGATTTACATGTTACTTGAAATTTGTATGTATGCAGGAATTGCGGGAATAAAAGTCTTGATTCCACCTGCTTCGGCAGGATTGGGCGGGCATTAAATTAACCCAACGGGTACAATGTTGAAAAAGGGAGTTGATAAGGAACTGTCCCCATCTCAAGTTCATCATTTCGTTGTGAGTCGTGTTGTGTCTTGGTTTTGGCTTTGTCCTTGTCTCTATATTGTTGTTGTTTATTTATCTTAATTATGGTTGTTGTCATTTAATTTATCTTTATTTTATGTTGGATAAATTAATGATATTTTGTGAATATGATTAATTGTGAGTAATTGTAATTTTGGAATTAAATATTGTAAATTAAAAATTTATTTAATTAATTAAAAGTGTAAGTAATTAATTTAAATAAATGATGATGGTGATAATTATATATTATCTTTTTCTAGATATTAAATTAGAAAATCAGAAGAAAATATCTTGTGAGGATAATATCATGAGAAAATAATTAATTTTTAATTAAATTTGAGAGATAAGTGTTGTGCTTTTAAAAGCAAGAAAAGAACCAATGAATGTAGAGGATTTTTGGGGAAAAAGAAGAAGAGCTTCATTTATTTTGATTTATTTTAATTGTGAGAAATTTTTTATAGACAAAAGGGTTTTCTTGTTTTTGTCTGAAAAAGAAAAATATAGGTTTTTTGTGCTTCTTGGCAAAAATTGTTCTGTAAGAAAAAAAGAAAGGAGTGGTTCAGAAGTAAGCTGAAGAAAGGAAATTGAGAAGAAGCTACAGAGGGGATACTACTTTCGAAAAAGGAAGAAGGCTACTGTGTTTGGATTCTACATCGAACGAAGGACTCTAGGTTCTTTTAAATTATTATTTCTTTAGATTTAATATTCTGTGAACAAAATCTTGTCTACCATGTTTGAAAATCAATTTCTCTATGTTCTGAAAAAAGGTTTTCTATGATTGAAAATTTGTGTTGTTAGACCTTTGAATTTTTCTATTGAAAACTATAATGAAACCTTCTGAAATTCTTCAAAAAAATTTACTTGAGAAAATATTGTTTTGGAAATGAAAATCATTTTTATTATGAGTTGAATTTACATGCCCAAATTTATATTGGATTGATGAAAAAACCAATGTATTTATATACTTGTTTGAGTCTCTTGATAAATATATATATATATATATATATATAATTATGTTTTGGTTATTTAAAAAAAAAACCAATATGGTGTGCTAGGTTGTTTTTCATTTTCTGTGAGATGAATAAAATAAATTTATAAAAAAAAAATGTGTTTTCAAATTTCGTGTTTTTTTTGTTTGGAAACGATTTTAAAAAATAAAAATAAAAAAATTGTTAAGGGCAGTGAGTGGTCGGTGATGGTCGTAGCACCCCCGATCCCCATCATGTTGTATGCAACACCACCGGCTAAGCACAACAACTGAGGGTTGTTGTACACAACCATGTGGGGTTGTGACCTACCCACCCTGTGGTACGCAGTACCACAAGCTATGTGGGGGGCGTAAATATTATTAAATGTTTTTTTTTAAAATTCATTTTTTAAAAATATATATATATATATATATATGTGTGTGTGTGTGTGTGTGTGTGTGTGTGTATTAATATATATGTATATTTTATAAATATATATATATATATGTATATATTATTATATATGTGTATATATATGTGTGTGGATAAATTTTATTATGTGCTTTGAATATATGATTTTATTATATAAATGTATTATATATATATGTATATATGTATATATGCATAAAAAGCGTATATATATGTGTGCATATGTATATATATATATAGAGGTGGCTTTATATGTTGTGAGTATGAGGTTATTGATAATTTTACAAGCTGCAATGTTAGAAGTATTAGTTTTCTTTGGGGTTGCGTGGCAGGGCATTACAATTTATAAAACTAATTTTATTGTATGAAACATAATTTAAGTCAAGGATCTTGTATATCCCCTTAATCCATCCTATTAGGACCCCTTATTTCATTGTCTTAGCTATCCTCAATTCATCCTCATGAAAAATATAGGCACAAAACAATTGTAGTTTGGAAAACATAGTGGGTGTCCTAAATTCAACTTCTCAAGAACATGAAGAATATATTTAGTCAATAAATTATCTATCTCATAGTCCAACTCAACTAGATGATAACTTGATCTACTCTTGGGAGTTACTCCACCCAATCAAAGTATTATGTCTATTCTTTACTAGCATTCCATCCAATATTGGTGTCTAGATAAGTGAAAAAATTGTTAGATCTTATAAAACACAAAAAATAATAAAATTTATAAATATAAACCTATTTTATATGCTAGATTACTAAACAGTCCAATTCTTCAAACTATGGGGTGATAATTTCAAACCCTAATGATACTCAAGAATTATATGTTTGGTATTAATGACATGCAATCTAGGTTTTAAAATTTGAATTGACGGGTCTATTTTTCTAATCATTTGTATTTTTTTTTTCTATTTATCCCACAACCTCATCCTCCTCTTGATCTTGAGCTACTCAATTGATTTCACATGCAAATTTTAGATTTTTCTCTTATTCCCTATTTTTTCTCTTCTTTTCAATAAGATTTTCAACAAAAATTATCCAAAATGTGGAAGCATAGACTAGGCACGTGAACTATTTGACAGGATGCCTCAAAGAAATGTGATCTAGTGGAATGCCATGATTACAAGATATACACAATGCATACTTAAAAAGGATTTGGAAACTTTCAGTCAAATGTAATTGGCAGGTGTAAAGCCACATTCCACAATCTCTACCAACATCCTCCCTACCTGTGCCAAAGTTAGAGTTTTAGCCCAGGGTGTGGGCATCAATCTTGAAATGAAGGAAAGATGAATTGTATCAGATGTACCTGCAATTGACCTGGTAGAAATGTATGAAAAATGTGGAAGCATAGACGAGGCATGTGAACTTTTGTAACCTTTTCTTTTAGCCTTCTTGCCAATGCCAAAATGAGAGCTTTGTAAAGTATGGACATCCATCGAAGCATAAAGGATAGAGGAACTTTGTCAAATATTATAGTCACAACTACCCTAGTAGACATGCATTCAAAAAGTAGAAGCATTAACAAGGCACACAAACTGTTTGACAAAATGCCTCAAAGAAATGTATTTTAATGGAATGCCTTAATTGTAGGACATTCACAAAATGGATCTATTGAAAAGGTTTTAGAAACTTTCAAGAAAATGCAATTGGCAGGTGTAAATCCAAATTCCGCAACCTTCACCTTATCCTCCCTGCCTATGCCAAAATGAGAGCTTTGGAATAGGGTATGTGTAATACCCCTCATGTTGTTGTTGGACTTGTTATTTTTCTATTTTTTTGCTTGATACTTTGAGACTTTAATAGTTACTATTTATTGGTTGGATTGGTGGATTGGATAGTTTAGACTACTTGATGATTATGCTACTTTAGTTGATGACATGGTGATCCAAGAGGATCCAAAAACCTCAAAAAAAAGTCATAGTCTCAAAATATCTTAGAACCGACATCATTGTGTAGAGCTCGCTGACACAATCCCAATGCAACCTGAATCACATCAAAAGGAGGTCGTATGCAAGAGTTATGCTTGGTCAAAGGTTTGGTCAAACAAGCAAATCAGGTGTCCAAAAAGGTGAAAAATTGATTGTCTAAAATCCAAGCAAAAATGACACCAAGTCGTAGTGCTCGTCATGCTGATTCTGAAACTATCTTCAGTTTCAAAAATAGAGTCTATATGAGAAAAATAGAGCTAGTAAAAGTTTTAGTCAAAATGATGATGTTAGAATGTGACATGGTAATTGACTAGATGGTGATGTCGAAATTGCAGGTGATGTGGCAAAAATAAAAAAAAAAATCAAGTACCATGCTTTACTTTTGAAAATAAACTGTGGAGGCTTATTTTATCTTACAAAAATCCATCGGAATTTGTGGGATCCCAACCGGATTTCGTGGGATCCAAATCTCCTAAAAAAATCAATGAAATTAACTCATATGAAAAAATACAAAACCTCCTAAAATAACATTAAATTGTTATTTTCATTTTAAACTAAACCCCCTAAACTAAAATAGCCTATGAATATAATAAGACAAGGGCTTAAAAAACAAATTTCAAATGTTTTATTAAGGGGTTGTTTAATGTTTTATTTTTAAAATGGGGAAGTTATTTTTTTTTATAAATGGGTTAGTGTGTTTTTTTAAAAGGCTTATAATTATAAAAGCCAAAGGATGAGGTTAATTTGTTATTTAATTTATTATGGTGGTTTTTAACCCCATATGAAAAATTTATGTATAAAAGGAGGTGATGTGATAGAGTTTTTATGCATTTTGTGGAGAAATAATTCAGATGTTTTTGAGAGAAAATTTTATACTCTTTTGAGGAATTTTTGGGAGAGAAATTACAAGGTGTTGTTACACCAAGAATTGTAAAATTGTAAGAGAGATATTGTGAGTGATTAAAGCTTGGATATTGTAAGAAGGCTATTGAAGCTTGGCAATATCAATAAAGCAGTCCAACATTGGGAATCAGACCCGGAGACGTAGCTCAATTGAGTGAACTCCATTATCAAGTGTGATCTCTCTATTTCTTCTTTGTCTCATTATTCTTTCAGTATTTTGATTCTTTGAGTTTTCTTAGCTTATGTCTCTGGAATATGGATAGAGTATAAGTGAACTTTATTTTTCATAATTTCAATAGTTAAGATCCATAATCATGCATTACTATTGGATTAGGAATTAAATTTGTAATTGGATTAAGTTTTGAAAAACTTTAACATCCTAGTTTACAGATCAAGTTGGTATCAGAGTAGTTTAACAAGAAAATTGCAAGTGGTGAATATGTTAACTAGGTTGAAACTGAAGCAAGGTGAAGGCGCACTTACAGAGTTCAACCTAGAGATTGGAAAACGAAGGATTTTTTCATGATCAAAGATGGCAGCTAAAAAATGTTCTATAGAGCTCAATGAGAAAGATTTCTAGAAAGCTTTTCTAGAAATGAAGTCTATCGTGGAAGTTCTTATCCAAGAAAGGAAAGAGCGACAAAAGAAAAAGGAAGACAAGAATAGAAAGAAGGGGGAAAATGAAACTACTTTGAAAGAAAACAAAGGTAGAGGAGTAGGAGGTGGTGGTGACCCTCCTGAACCTCCACCCCCATCCTCTTCATCTTCTTCATCATCTTCTTCTTTGTTTAACTCTTCTAAAAAGAAACAAGTTATGCAAACACCTTTGTTAAAATTGGATGTTAAATTTGAGTTGCCTATATATAATGGTGAATTGGATGCAAAAAAACTCGATAGTTGGATTAAGCAGATCAAAGTGTATTGCAGGGTTCAACAAATCTTGGATGATTCTTCCAAAATCCAGCTAGCTACCCTTAGAATGGGAGGCACTGCATTGGTTTGGTGAGAGAGTAATATTTAAGATGATCTTGCTACACATGGTAAAATCATTTCATCTTGGTATGAATTTACTTTTGCTTTAAAGAAATAGTTTTATCCTTCGGGTTATATGCAACAAGTTGTTATGGACTAGAAAAATATGAGATAGGGTAAAGGACAAACTGTGCAAGAGTATACATAGGTGTTTAGGAAGAAATCACTCACTCTTGGAATTCCTCTTTATACACAAGAAACTTTATTAAAGTATATAAGTGGTTTGCATACACATTTGAAACATATAATCTTGATGTTTAATCCATCTAACTTTGATGAAGTGTGTGTAGAAGCAACCCATATTGAAGCAGGTGGAAGGAACATAAGTTTCAATTCAAAGAAGGAATTTGTTCCTCCAACTGAAGGCAATCAAAAGGGAAAGGAGAAGAAAGTAGCCACCGTGAAGAAACAGGAAGGTGAAAAACCTACTTGTTCACATTGTCAGAAGAATGGGCACACAGATGTGAAGTGTTGGAAATTGCATCCAGAATTGAAGCCAAACTGGTTTAAGGATCATAAAGGAAAGCAAATGGCCACAACTATCATTCAGGATCTTGGATCAGATTCTGATGATGAAACAAAGATAACAGTTGTTGGTTTGAAAGGTAAAGCTTTTGTTGGTAATGATTCTTCCACTAATGTTTCGTGTGCTTCTACTTCTAAAAGTCATGTTGTTCTTGAAGATAGCAAAAGATGTGAATTGTTTCATATAAGGGTGATTTCTAAGAACACTAAAATTGATGCACTGATAGATAGTGGGTCCCAAGTTAATCTAATTTCAGAAGAAGTTGTTAAATAGTTGAGATTGAAAACAAAGCCACATAAGAAACATTATCCATTAGGTTGGGTGTGCAATGATAACAAATTGCAAATAACATGACAATGCAATTTAAGATTTGCAATAACATCTAAGTTTATAGATGAGGTTGAATTTGATGTGGTTCCACTTGATATTTGTGGGCTTGTGTTGGGTAGCCCATCCTTATATGATAGAAAAGAAATCTTCTATAGGGAACACAATCAGTATCATTTATTTAAGGAAGGAATTGAATACATTGTGCATTCTCATCCAATTAAGATTGATAAATCTTTTGTGACAATGGGGCAATTGAAAAGGGTAGTTAATGCAAGCAATAATTTGGCACTTATGTCTGTACCACAAGAAGTTTCATTTCCTGGGGTTGTTCCAGTTATGAAAGACAAGCATGATGTTGGTACATTATTTTTCTCATCTGCAAATTTAGTTTTATTATTCAACCTTCTACTTCTTAGCAGTGTATGGTTGGTAGCGGCAACACTGAATGTGGATGTGTATATGGCTAATGTACTTAACAATATCAGTGCAATTTTGATTATTGTTGTGATAAGTTAGATGCACAGGTTCCAAGAAGGAAGGAAAGATGATATTGGGCAAGTGAGGCAAAAATTCCCTCACTTAAATTGTAAATAAAAAAAGATCGTTTGGAGGTCCAAAAGCTTCTCAATGAGGAGGAATGATCCAGGAGGATCCAAAAACCTAAAAAAAAAGCATAGTCTCAAAATCTCTCAAAACTGGCATCATTGTGTAGAGTTCGCCAACACAATCCCAATGCAACCTAAATCACATCAAAAGGAGGTTGTATGCAAGAGTTATGCTTGGTCAAAGGTTTGGTCAAACAAGCAAATCAGGTGTCCAAAAAGGTGAAAAATTGATTGTCTCAAATCCAAGAAAAAATGACACCAAGTCGTAGTGCTCGTCATGCTGATTCTGAAACTATCTTTAATTTCAAAAATAGAGTCTGTATGAGAAAAATAGAGCCAGTCAAAGTTTTAGTCAAAATGATGATGTCAACATGTGACATGGCAATTGACTAGATGGTGACGTGGAAATTGTAGGTGATGTGGAAAAAATCTCAAAAAAAATCACATACCATGCTTTACTTTTTAAAATAAAGTGTGGAGGCTTATTTTATCTCACAAAAATCCATCGGATTTTGTGGGATCCCAACTGGATTTGGTGGGATCCAAATCTCCTAAAAAAACAACGAAATTAACTCATATGAAAAAAAAACAAAACCTCCTAAAATAACATTAAATTGTTATTTTAATTTTAAACTAAACCCCCTAAACTAAAATAGCCTGTGAATATAATAAGACAAGGGCTTAAAAAATAAATTCAAATGTTTTATTAAGGGGTTGTTTAATGTTTTATTTTTAAAATGGGGAAGTTATTTTTTTTAATAAACGGGTTAGTGTGTTTTTTTGTAAGGCTTATAATTATAAAATCCAAAGGATGAGGTTAATTTGTTATTTAATTTATTATGGTGGTTTTTAACCCCATATGAAAAAATTATGTATAAAAGGAGGTGATGTGATAGAGTTTTTATGCATTTTGTGGAGAAATAATTAAGATGTTTTTGAGAGAAAATTTTATACTCTTTTGAGGAATTTTTGGGAGAGAAATTACAAGGTGTTGTTACACCAAGAATTGTAAAATTGTAAGAGAGATATTGTGAGTGATTAAAGCATGGATATTGTAAGAAGGCTATTGAAGCTTGGCGATATCAATAAAGCAATCCAACATTGAGAATTAGACCTAGAGACATAGCTCAATTGAGTGAACTCCATTATCAAGTGTGATCTCTCTATTTCTTATTTGTCTCATTATTCTTTAAGTGTTTTGATTATTTGATTTTTCTTAGCTTATGTCTCTAGAATCTGGATAGAGTATAAGTGAACTTTATTTTTCATAATTTCAACGGTTAAGATACATAATCATGCATTACTATTGGATCAGGAATTAAATCTATAATTGGATTAAGTTTTGGAAAACTCTAACATCCTAGTTTACAGATCACATGAATATTATGATATGACATTATGGTTACATTTGGTTTGATGATGTTTAATTTGATTTTAGTAGTATATTGTGATACAATGAATTAGTAATCATTTTGTGATGATTTGATGAGATCAGTTAGTTCAACAATGTTACTTTATATTTAATGTTGTAATTGTTCGCATAGTTTTGGTGAGAGGACAGTGTAGCACCACTCATTTACGAGTGCCCTACTACACTGCAATTCCTTCTCATGATGTGATGTTTTGATTATATATATATGTCACTGTACACAACCTTGTTTGTATGCAGGAATTGTGCAGGAACAGAGTCTCGATTCCACCTGCTTTGGTAGGATAGTGTGAGCATCAATTTAACCCAACGGGCATGAAATTGAAATAGAGATGACAAGGAAGTCACCCCGTCCCATGTTTGTCAAACCGTCTTATGTTTAGTGCTATTGTGCATCTTTGACCTTTGTCATTTTGCATTTTATTATAGTAGTTTTGTGTGAGTGTACTTTTGATATTTATTTTACGTTGGTGTTTTCTATGATCTGTAATTTAAATAATTAAATGATGTTAATAAATTTTGATAAGAATATTGGAATAGTTTGTATTAAAATATAAAAGTCTTATATTAAAAGCCATATAATTTATTAAAGATAAATAAATGGAAATGTGTAAATTAAATTATTTAAAATTGATATTTTGATAATTTAATAAAAATAGTATGTTGAGGATAATTAATGAAACAAATTAATGAAATAAATTAAATTGTGTGAATTGCAAGTAAAACTTGCAAAATCAAAATTAAAACCAAAAGTGTTGTTAAATAGAAAAAAATAATAAAAGAAAGAAAAGAGGAAAAGGACCAATGAATGTTGAGTTTTGGCTGAAAAGCTAGCAATGAAATTAGAAAATTTCTTTTAATTTTGATTTATAGAGTTTTCAAAAAGAAGAATATATCTTTTATTTAATAGCAAAATTGTGAGATTTTCATTCATGGGAAAATTGACAGAAGCTACACAAAAATATTGAGTTCTGGAAATTGGATCCTCTCTTGTTTTCTCTATAGAATTTATTTAGTTTTCATTGTTCTAGAAGAGAGCTTGTTCCGAATTAAAATTTTAGATTAGAGAATTTAGCAAGGAAATTTGGAGGAGAAGTTTTGAAGAAAGGGGAGCTCTTCGAAAATGCTATTTGAAATTCAAGAAAGGCTTTGTTAATTCTTCAACAAGTGAAGGACTTCAGGTTCCATTCTATTTCTTTTAGTTTCTCTAAATCTATAAAAATAAATATGTTTACTCTGTAAAAGAAAAGAAAAACTTTGTTTGAAATTTAATAGTTATTGGATAGCAAACCAACAAAAAGAAAATTACTCGGGTCTCTGAAAATGTCCATTATTTCTATGATTTGTTATGAAAAAATTATTCCCCTCTGAAATAAATATTTTTTTGTTAATATATATATATATATATATTTATATATATACTGTGAGTATACTACTGAAAACATTATGTATTGTTGACATATATATATACAAGGTATATATATATAATATATATATAATATATATATAATATATATATATTAATATTTTATTTATTTTGAATTCCTGTTTCAGCCGACTGTGTTTAAATTCTGGGCCGAATCATTAAAAAATGGCATTGGTTGTATTTTTTTTTAAATTAAATAAAAAAATAAAGATTTTTTTTAGATGGGTAAAGGGAAGGGACGGTGAATGTCATACCCTCCCCCTTCTCCCCGTCGTTGTGGATGGCTACCCATAGCAGTCTGTAGACTGCCAAGTGCAGCAATCCTACGAACTATTGTGCGTAGTCCTCTATGTGCGTGGGCAGTTGAAAACTATGTTTAATGTTTTATTTTGTTTTTTTTTTTTTTACGATATAATTACATTCATTTTAAAATATATTTATATATATATATGTATGATATATATTTTATATATATGTACAGATTGTGCAAAAGATTAGCCAGTTTAGATTTTTAAATTTTTTTGAATAAAATAGAAAGGTAAATGTATATGTATATATGTTTATATATGAAATTATTTGTATATATATAAATATATATATATATATATAATATAAATGTTAAGATTTATTGATTCTAGTTTGACTGTGAAACTATGAAATCTAATTATGTTGTTTAATTAAAAACGAAAAAGATTAAATATTTATGTCAAAGTATTATTGAATTTTATTTCAAAATTGTATCGAGGAAAATGGAGATTGTAAATGAAATTAAACAAGTTTTTTATTTTAGAGTTGCAAAAACATTGTGCAAAAATAAAAATGGTATCCTGAGTTATGAGATCATATGTTTTTGTTTGTTTTTCCATTTTATTATTTTTTTCGCTTTTCTTTCGATGTGGGAACCCTGTTGTATTTGTGAACCTATTTATGGATGTTGTGAACCTTAGGCTTCCAGAGGCGTGATTTTATTATTGGATGTTTATCCTTATTTTATGTGCTCTTGATGTAGCAAGATATTGGTATCATTATTTTGAAAGGGTTGTACATGGTGTTTGTTGAGACTCTGATTATGTGTTTAAGCGAGATGTATAATGCCTTGAATTTCATTGGTTGAGATTTAATGCTTTGTTCTTTATGGTACAACCCTTGATTTTGATTATGTTTTAGGGTCTTCAGGGAGAGTGGCTCTTCATGGGGGTTGGCACCTCAAAAGGAGGAAGGGCTCAGGATAACCCACTTAAGAGTTAGATTAACAAGTGAAAACCTAATAATAGAACTTAAGGGGATAGGTAGTAAAAACATAATAAGACAATCTTGGATACCTTGTCTATCCATTAGGGCTATCACAAACTAATGGTAGACTAAGAAGGCCGTGATAAGAAAATTCATTACCTCGTCCTCAGGATGGGTTACCAGCTCTGCATGAGTCACCCTATGGGTCTAGCACCTCAAGTAGGGAGGAAGGGCCAAGATAACCATAGATGGGTGCCAGCTCCTCATGTTGGAGGAAGGGTCAGGATAACCCATGTAGGCTATGCGATGACACTCTCCATTTGTTTTCGTTGTGCTTTGCTTTCTTCGTTGCCTCTAGAAGTGTGTTATTATTGTTGTTTTGGATTTACTTGGCAAGTGATTATGGTTGTTGCCTTTGATTATTTATGATGAGTTTTATGGATTTATGTTTATTATGCTTGATTCTTGGTTGTTGTCATTTATGACCTATGTAATCCTTTGATGTTGCTATTGGAGTTATTGTACTATGTTTTCTTATTGGAGTTAGTCTTATGGAATTCATGGTTGTGGTTACTTCCTTGTCACCTCTAAGCACAGCGGGTGGGTTTTTTCTAAAACCCACATGGCCGGGTGGAATGTGCTCCACACCCATTGGGTTCCCCATCAACATTCATTCTTCACAATATTCTTCAGATGGAGTTCATACCAAATATTCATTTTGTATTTCAAACATTATTTGTACTATGTACTTATCCCACATGTATGGGAGGATTTATTGTATTTCATTTATGGAGAACATGTAATGTATTAAATGATGATGTATTGTTTATGAACCTTTGTAACTATTCATAATTTATGAGGTTTATTATGGTTGTATCTTGTGATGTAATTATACTCTTACTTATGGATACATGGATGCTACCTTTGTAAATGAATATTATAATGGTTTTGATCAATGTAAGATTAGTTAAGTTATTTAGCCTTATGTTTATTTGTTGTTATGAGTTGTTTTTGCGATGTGACCTTGTGTGCCCCAAAGGACTCGATGTTTATGATGTTAATGTGTAAGGTAATTATGTTTAAATGGTTCATTATGTGTTTACTTTGTATTATTTTTTTTTAAAAAGTGTGCATTGTTTTGTCCTTTGGGGTTTGCATGACGGACATTACAACTTGGTATTAGAGCCAAGGTTTGCAAACGTTGGGGTCTCTGGGTAGTTTTTTCATTAGGAAACCTTTGCATTTGACTCTTGAGCTCACTTATACCTTTATCTTGTTGCGTAGAAATATGCCTCGAGGTAGAGGATGTGGTCAAGGAAGAGGTTGTGGTGCTGGTCGTAAAGAAAACTGGCGAAGTCCATCAACTCCTAGTTCTCATGGTTCAGAGCATGAGGAATGACAGAGTCCTCAAAGCAACCCATCAGGCGATGGTCAGAACCTGGAACATCCTAGTTTAGACAGACAGTTGCAGCACATTCTGGAAGAGATTCTTTATCAGTTGGGACCCAGGCTAGAGGAGGAGGAGCTGGTTGAGAGAGAATGGGAAAGGTTGCTAAGGTGGAGGGAAATAATGACAGATCAGGATGTAGTGATAGCTGGTCATATGAGAGATTTGATAAGAGAACACCCGCCTACATTCGATGGTTTTGGAGGAGGTTTGAAAGTGGAAACATGGTTAATTGATTTGGATCGATGCTTCGCAATGCACCCCTATGGTAGCAATACCAAAGCTCAGTGCGTAGTCATGCATCTGTGAGGCTTCCCATCCACTTGGTGGTGGCTGGAAGAGAAAAAGTTACATCTGGATATCAGCATGGTCACATGGGAGTTATTTCTAGACAGGTTCAGGGCACGCTTCCTTTCAGATCATTGGAGGCAACACAGGGCAGATGACTTTCATGACCTTAAGTAGATGTTGATGTTCGTGGAATAGTATGGGTGGCACTTCTATGAATTGAAGCAGTATGCAGGGATCAACCATGATGAAGGGATGTTAGTGCAAAATTTTGTTTGGGACTTAATTCCTGAATTAGTGGTGGCATGTGAGTTTTCAAACTAAAGACGATGGAAATTGTGGTTGAGAAGGCTCGTTTGGTAGAAGAGAATTTGGCCATGGCTTTGGGTGTTCACATTGGAGTACAAATTGGTAGTGTTCCTACACCTGGTTTTAGCACTCATGGAGGTCAATCACAAGCTACAGGATCTTCTAGATATAGGTATACACCCTCTAAGGGGGGTTAGCAACATTATCATCAGTAGTAGCAGTTACAGCCGAAGCATAAAAACTCTCATTCTCAGTAGGGTGGCAATTCTCAGTTTTGTAGGGATCAAAATTGGAACCGAGCTCATCAGGAGCATTTTGAGCATCCTGCACCTAATTTTTAGTCAACGTCAAGTCGAGGGAGCTTTCAGCAATCAAATGCTCCATCAGGGGATAAAGGATTTGGCAGAGGTATTGATTGCTAGTCATGTGGGAAGCAAGGTCATATTGCTAGATTGTGTCCACAAAAGAGTGCCTTAGGATTTAATCAGAGACCAGCTGGGTCAAAGTCAATAGTGGGTGACACAAGGAGAGCTCATTATGTCTTTGTGACAGTGGATAATCGACAGGAAGACCACCAAAGTACCATTGTTGAGATATCAGGTGTGTTGCATAACACTAGCATTTCTATACTCTTTGATTCTAGTACGTCTAATTATTTTATATCTGCTTCAGTAGTTGAGCGATGTAGACTGGTGGCAACTATTCAAGGCATAAAATGGCAGGTTGAATTGACCTCTGGGTCAAAGGTTGTTGTAGAGAAGCTTGTGCAGGGTTGTAGTTTGAGTATAGGGGCATTGACAACTAAAGTGGATCTTTGAATCCTACCACTTGGTTCATATGATGTTGTCTTGAGTATGGATTGGTTGAGTGCACACCATACTATGATATACTATCACTGTAAAGCATGCAGTGCATTGATGATTCTAGAAAGGAGGTGGAGGTTGCGGGTATTCAAAATCCCATTTCATTGCAAATGATCTCTTCCATGCATTTAAAAAGGTATTTCTGACAGGGTTGTCAACTTTTTGCAGTATCTATGAATGATTTGGAGTCAGAGGATAGTCGAGGGGTGTCATTAGATGATTACCCTCTCCTTAAGGAGTTTTATAATGTGTTTTCAAGTGAGATACTTGGTATGCAACCAAAATGGGATATAGATTTCAGGATTGATCTAGTACCTGGAGCTAAGCCAATATCTCGAGTTCCATATCGAATGACAACATAGGAACTTCAGGAACTCCGTCTGCAATTGGAAGAGTTGTTGGCTAAGGGGTTTATCTGCCCAAGCGTTTCCCCTTGGGGAGCACTTGTGATATTTGTAAAGAAGAAGGATGGTTCTCTTCGCTTGTGTATTGATTACATGTAGTTGAACAAAGTAACGGTGAAGGTGTGAAGGTGTTTTCTAAGATCGATCTCAAATCAAGATACCATCAGTTGTAGATTGTAAATGCATACATTCATAAAACATCATTCTGCACTCGATACGGACATTACGAATTCACTATGATGTCATTTGGATTAACAAATGCACCTTTAGTCTTCATAAGCTTAATGAATGGAGTGTTCTGAATGTACTTACATAGATTCATCCTTGTGTTTCTTGATGACATTTTGATCTATTCCAGGTCTATGGAAGAACATGAGGAGCATCTAAAATAGGTTTTTCAATGCTTAAGGGACAATCAATTGTTTTCCAACCTCGCAAAGTGTGACTTCTATAAGACTGAAGTTCAATATTTGGTCCATGTGATTTCAGGTGAGGGAATTTCAGTTGATCCTGCAAAGATTCAAGCCATTCTATATTGGCATGTACCCACAAATGTCTCAGAAA
Source organism: Sequoia sempervirens (assembly GCA_007258455.2). Classification (NCBI taxonomy): domain Eukaryota; kingdom Viridiplantae; phylum Streptophyta; class Pinopsida; order Cupressales; family Cupressaceae; genus Sequoia; species Sequoia sempervirens. Next base: position 532,976,550 of record VDFB02000017.1, read on the forward strand.
TTCATAGTTTCATGGGACTAGTAGGCTATTATCGGCGGTTTGTCCAAGGCTTTTCAAGGATGGCACATCCTATCACCTCTCTCCAAAGGAAGGGAAATAAATTTCTTTTCTCCAATCAATTTCAATTAGCATTCCAAGCTCTTAAGGAAAAGTCAACTAGTGCACCAATCTTAGCAGTACCGGATCCGACAGGAGACTTTTTTGTTTGTACGGATGCTTCTTTGGAAGGCTTAGGGGCTGTTTTGATGCAAGAAGGGCGAGTGATTGCTTATGAATCATGGAAACTTAAGGATCATGAACTAAAATACCCCACACATGACCTTGAGTTGGCCGTAGTTGTACATGCTTTGGTTAGATGGAGGCATTTCCTTTTAGGGCATCAGTTCAAGTTGCATACAAATCATCATAGTTTGCAATACATCTTCACGCAGCCAATCTGAATGCAAGATAGAGAAGGTCGATGGAATTCTTGTGCGAATATGATTTTGAAGTGAAGTATATTCAGGGCAAAGAGAATGTGGTGGTAGATGCATTGAGTCGATGCAAGCATGAGATTTCTGCTATGGCTCTTGATGTTGATTTGAGGAGTTAGATCTTGTAGTACCCCTCCATTCTCACCTGGGATGTGCAGGTAGTCTGGCTAAGGAATTAGAAGAGGAAGATGGGACAAGAGATTCTAATGGTATTTTTGTTAGTATGATATTACATTATGATTTCATTTAATTGGTGATTCTTTTATATAGATGCAGTGAATTAGTAATTGTTCATGATGATATGATATGATTTGTTAGTTTAGAAATGATTAATTTATCGGTTATATTATATTGTTTGGATAGATGTGATGAAGGACAATGTAGCACCACTTGTTCGCGGGTGCCCTGCTACGCTGTGATTCCTTCTCACAATACAATGCTTTGATTTTATATACGTATGCACATGTACACAACTTCGTTTGTATGCAGGGATTGCAGGTACATAGTCTCGATTCCACCTGCTTCGGTAGGACAGGGTGAGCACCTATAATCCAACGGTATAATGTTGAAACAGAGATGACTTGGAAGTCATCCCGTCCCATGATGCTAGACCATCTTGTTTGATTAGTATTGTATGTTTTTGTAGTTGTCGTTATTGTGGTTTGTGGTTGTGTTATGTCGTACATTATTTATGTTGGTATTTTATAAGCTGTGTTTTATTTTAATGTTAGATTAAATTGTATTTAAATATTTAAATGTTTTATTTATTTTTAAAAAGTCATGTATTTTATTAAATGTTAATTAAATATTAAATGGTGTTTATTATTTTAATTAATTATCTTGTTGAGGATAATTGTTAGAATAAATTATTTAAATTAATTAGATAATGTGCTTTGCAAGTAAAGTTGTAAAAACGGAAATTAAAACAAAAAGTATTGAAAATAGAAAAATAAATAAATAAAATAATGAAAAAGTTGTGAGAATGAATGAGAACTCATATCTAACTGAAAAGCTTGCTTTTAAAAATATAATTTCTTTTATTTATGATTTTTAGAGCTTTTGGAAGAAAATGGTAATATCATTTATTTAATTGAAATTTTTGAGAGGTTTATTGAGACAGAGGTTGCACAAGTTAATGGTTATGTATTTTTGAATCTTCTAAAGTTTGGGAAAAAGATAATTTCATTATTTTGCTTGCTATATTTTGAGGAGAGTTTTAGAAAGGGATTGTCAATCTTTTGTTGGTGTTATTCTGAGAGTCTTTTGAACAAAGAATCGGATTCGAGTTCAAGCACGAAATTCTGTAGAGGAGATTTCGAAGCCGGAACGAGAAGCTCTGCGTAGAGGCCATCAGATTCAAGTAGGCACCATCAGTTTCTCAATAAAGCACAGGACACCAGGTTTCACTTGTTTCCTTCTCCATCTTCCTATTCAGAGAAAAAAAAAATAGTTAAATATGACTCATGTGAGAAAAGAAAACTTTAGATTGAATTTAAAACTAATGAAAGGGATTAAATTGGCTTTTGAAAGTTTATTGTTATTTTCAAAAATACATCTGTTGGATTGTCTAATTTGTCTATGGATAGTAGGAAAGAAAACATTTTTTAAACCCTCTGAAAACAGATGAAGTTTTGGTTTTATATTCTAGTTTATATTTTATATATATATATGTGTGTATTTTGTTGTTGAGCTTAGAGAATATATATATATATATATATTAAATTTTGTACATTTTTATCTTTTTTTAAACACTCTGTAAAATCGATTTTGGAACCGAAATGGCGTCAGCGTCCGTACCAGTGAAAGGATGGACACATTAATTTTAATAAAATAAAGTTATGTTTCTTATTTAAATTTAATTCTGTGTTTTTATAAAAATAAATAATTTTTTTAAAAAATATGGCAATCAAAATTTTATATTGTTGTTTTTATTGGGTTTGGGGGGGGGGTCGGCTGGGCCATACCCTACCCCCTACCCCCTGTGGCACGAACTGCCACAGCAGTCCTTACGGACTACTGCGTACAGCAGCCCGTGGGGACTATGCAGCGGTCCCCACTTGGTCCCCTATATATTCTTTTAAATCCATTTTTTATATATATTTATATATATAAATATATATATTTATATATAAATATATATATATATTTTTATTATTGTTTGTTTTATTTATATATATAATTATTGTGTTATTTAAAAAAAATATATAGAAATAAAGAAATGTAATTTTTTAGAAATAAAATATTAATGATTTTTATTATAATAAAATTTAATGTATTATTGTAGATATATATATATCTGATGTTTTTTTTTTTTTTTTTAAGAATTAAATATTCTGATATAGAATTATGGTTTGATTATAGGCAACAAATTATATAAAATTTGTTGAACATATTGTGTATTTCTTTATATTGATTCAAAATTGAAGTGTTTTATGCAATTGAGTGAATCGTTTTCCTTAAGCTATGAAATTGTGTGGTCTTGTTATCGTTTTCCATTTAATGGTTGTAAATTTTACTCTTAGATGTGGGAACTTGGTGAAACCTTGTTCTAGAGGTATGTTGATTTTTGAATGTTATCCTCATCTTGGTTACACTTTTGGAGTTGAAACTTATTGGTTTTATGATAGAAGGGTTGTACGAGTTGTTGAATTTTGTTATGAATTATCGCGAGATGAGTTATGCCTCACGTGGCTTGGTTTTGAGTTATGTGCTTTATCTGTTGAGTTTAACCCTTGCCTAGATTTGTTTTATGTTAGGGGTCTTAGGGAGAGTGGCTCTTCGTGGGGGCCGATGCCTCAATTGGAGGAAGGGCCAGTAGATCCCATGAGAGCTATGCGATGACACTCTCCACTAGACACCCTTGTACTTGGTTTTTGGTTGCCTCTGGAATAGTAAACTTTATGTTGTATCTGATTCTTGTGAATTTGATTTATGGTTGTTATTTAGTTACTTGTTTAATTGATAATGCTTTACTTAATTGTGGTGAGTTTCATAGCTTTATCTTGTTATGATTGATTCGTGAACGTAGATGGTTATTTTATTGTATACCTTGAGTTTGTATTTGTACTATGTTGTTCTTGGAGTCGGTTTGACATTCATGGTTGGGTTCTCTTCCTTGTCACCTCTGAGCACGGGGGTGAGTTATTTATAATTCACATGGTTGGGTGGAACGTGCTCCTCACCCATTGGGTTCCCCATCAGCAGTCTATCTTCTCAGCATTTCTACAGTTGGTGTTGCACTAGTGTTCCTTTGTAATTCATATTTCATTGTATTTATATTATCCCACACGTTTGGGAAATTTGATGTAATTATTAATCAAGAGATCGTAATGTAATATTAAAATGATGATGTAATAGTTAGGATCAATTGTAACTTGTTAAAAGAGATTCATTACGATTGTATTATGTGATGTATTAATATTCTCGCTCTTGGTTATTGGATGTATTCTTATTCATGGTTTATAATATTAATAGTTATGTTGTTATCTTTTACTTTCATTGTTAGTTGTTTGTGAAGTAACCTTGCGTGCCCCAGAGAGCTAAGCGTAATAGTGTAATGTAATGTGTTATGTGATTATGGTTAATGTTTCTTACATGATTAATTATATTGTTTTAAAAAAAAAATTATTTGCTATGTGTGTGTTCTCTGGGGTTTGCACGACGAGCGTTACAGATCCTCGCAACTCTTCCTTCAGATAATTGGTATCAAGTGATGAAATCTAAGATTGAGTCAGGTAGAACTCTGGAAGGAAATTTTTTTGGATACTCATTGGATTCTAATGATGTTTTACACTATGCAGGCCAAATGTATGTACCTCCTGTAGAGGGTCTTCATACCCTAATCTTGATTGAAGCCCATCGAGCTCCTTATTCGGCACATCTTGGAGTTAAGAAAATGTATGCATATCTATGCTCACTATATTTTTTGGAAGGATTGAAGCATGATGTCGCTAATTTTGTGGTTAGATGTCTAGAATGTCAAAGGGTTAAAGTTGAGCATCATCATTTGGAAGGTTTGTTGCAACCTCATCTTGTTCCTGAATGGAAGTGGGACATTATCTCTATGGATTTCATTGTCGGCTTGCCTATGTCTTCCAGGCAGCACGATGCTATCATGGTCACTGTTGACAGGCCGACCAAGGTAGCCCATTTATCTTCTATTTGATCTTCCTATACTACTTTTGTGGTGGCCAGGGTGCTCATGAAAGATATTTTTTGATTGCATGGGATACCATGAAGAATCATTTTTGATAGAGATCCGGTATTCACATATGTGTTATGGACATCCTTGCAGTAGTCCTTAGGGACTAAATTAAACTTTAGCTTTGCCTCCCATCCTGAGACAGATGGTCAAACTGAGAGAGTCAAGCAAGTGCTTGAGGATATGCTTTGCATGTATTTCATGGACCAACAATCACGTTGGGAATATTATCTACACTTGGTCGAGTTTTCCTATAACAATCGTTATCATAGTTATATCGACATGGCTCCTTTTCAGGCTTTGTACAGTAGTCCTTGTCATACTCCTTTGAGCTAGGATCAATTAGAGGACAGGGTTCTTCTTGGACCATAAATGCTTTGATATATGGAGCAGCAGGTAGCTCACATCCGAGAGCATCTTGTAGTAGCTCAAGACAGGCAGAAGAAGTATGTTGATGCACACATAATTGATCAGGAGTTTGCAGTTGGAGATCAAGTGTTTCTTTGAGTGCATCCATGGAAGAGCCCTATTAATTATGGAAAGGGTTCTAAACTTGTGCCCCACTTTGTTGGACCGTTTGAGGTGTTAGAAATAATTGGTCATGTTTCCTACCACCTAGCCTTGCCACCCAGTCTCTCACGGATTCACGATGTTTTTCATGGTTCAGTCCTTAGACCATATTTTCCTGATGCTACTCACATACTTGATTGGAATGCTCTACAGGTCAAGGATAGGAAACTAGCTCTCGAGCCCGTGGTTGTGTTGTAGCATAGGAGACTTGCCCTCAGAGGCAGGGATATTGAGCAGGTGCGGGTCTAGTGGGATCCCAATGATGAGACTTCAGCAACATGGGAGGATGCCTCCCATATTAAGGAATCATATCCTTACCTATTTACTAGCTTCCAGGAGTAAGCCGAATTCATGGGGGGGATGATGTAATACTACTCATGTTGTTGTTGGATTTGTTATTTTTCTATTTTTTTGCTTGATACTTTGAGACTTTGATAGTTACTGTTTATTAGTTAGATTGGTGGATTGCATAGTTTAGACTGCTTGATGATTATGCTACTACAGTTGATGATATGGATATTATGATATGACATTATGGTTACATTTGGTTTGATGATGTTTAATTTGATTTCAATAGTATATTGTGATACAATGAATTAGTAATCATTTTATGATGATTTGATGAGATCAGTTAGTTCAACAATGTTACTTTATATTTAATGTTGTAATTGTTAGTATAGTTTTGGTGAGAGGACAATATAGCACCACTCGTTTACGAGTGACCTACCACGCTACAATTCCTTCTCACGATGTGATGTTTTGATTATATATATATATATATATATATATATATATATATATATATATATATATATATATATATATATATATGTTGTACACAACCTTGTTTGTATGCAGGAATTGCAGGAAAATAGTCTCGATTCCACCTGCTTCGGCAGGACAGGGCAAGCATCAATTTAACCCAATGGGCATGAAGTTGAAATAGAGATGACAAGGAAGTCACCCTGTCCCATGTTTGTCAAACCGTCTTAAGTTTAGTGGTACTGTGCGTCTTTGACCTTTGCCATTTTGGATTTTATTATAGTGGTTTTGTGTGAGTGTACTTTTGATATTTATTTTATGTTGGTGTTTTGTATGATGTAATTTAAATAATTAAATAATGTTAATAAATGTTGATAATAGTATTGGAATAGTTTGTATTAAAATATAAAAGTCTTATATTAAAAGCCATATAATTTATTAAAGATAAATAAATGGAAATGTATAAATTAAATTATTTAAAATTGATATTTTGATAATTTAATAAAAATAGCATGTTGAGGATAATTAATGAAATAAATTAATTAAATAAATTAAATTGTGTGAATTACAAGTAAAACTTGCAAAATCAAAATTAAAACAAAACTTGTGTTGTTAAATAGAAAAAATTAAGAAAAGAAATATAAGAGGAAAAGGACCAATGAATGTTGAGTTTTGGTTGAAAAACTGACAATGAAATTAGAAAACTTCTTTTAATTTTGATTGATGGAGTTTTCAAAGAGAAGAAGATATCTTTTATTTAATAGCAAAATTGTGAGATTTTCATTCACAAGAAAATTGACAAAAGCTACCCAAAAATATTGAGTTCTGGAAATTGGATCCTCTCTTGTTTTCTCTATAAAATTTATTTAGTTTTAATTGTTCTAGAAGAGAGGCTGTTCTGGATTAAAATTTTAGATTAGAGAATTTAGCAAGGAAATCTAGAGGAGAAGTTCTAAAGAAAGGGGAGCTCTTCGAAAAGGCTATTTGAAATTCAAGAAAGGCTTCGTCAATTCTTCAGCAAGTGTAGGACTTCAGGTTCCATTCTATTTCTTTTAGATTCTCTGAATTTGTAAAAATAAATATGTTTACTCTGTAAAAGAAAAGAAAAATTTTGTTTGAAATTTAATAGTTATTGGATAGCAAACCAACAAAAAGAAAATTACTGGGGTCTCTGAAAATGTCCAGTATTTCTATGATTTGTTATGGAAAAATTATTCCCCCTCTGAAATAAATATTTTTTTTAACATATATATATATATATATTTATATATATACTGTGAGTATATTGCTGAAAAGATTATGTATTGTTGACATATATATGTATATATATATACAAGGTATACATATAAATATGTATATATATATACATATATATTTTAATATTTTATTTATTTTGAATTCCTATTTCGATCAACTGTGTTTAAATTCTAGGCCGAATCATTAAAAAACAACATTGGTTGTATTTAAAAATTAAAAATAAAATGAAAATAAAGAGTTTTTTTATATGGGTGAAGGGAAGGGACGGAAAAGGTTGTACCCTCCCCCTTCTCCCCATCACTGCGGACGATTGTCCACAGCAGTCCATAGACTACCGCATGCAGTAGTCCTACGGACTACTATGCACAGTCCTCTCTATGTGTGGGCAGTTGAGAACTGCGTTTAATGTTTTATTTTATTTTACTTTTTTATGATATAATTACATTTGTTTTTAAATATATTTATATATATATATATATATATGTATGATATATATTTTATATATATGTACAGATTGACCAAAAGATTAGCCAATTTAGATTTTTTTTAAAAATTGAATAAAACAGAAAGGTAAATATATATGTATATTTTATATGTATATATATTTATAAATGCAATTATTTGTATATATATAATATAAATGTTAAGATTTATTGATTCTAGTTTGACTGTGAAACTATGAAATTTGATTATGTTGGTTAATTAAAAAGGAAAACAAATTAAATATTTATTTCAAAGTATTATTGAACTTTATTTCAAAATTGTATCAAGGAAAATGGAGATTGTAAATGCAATTAAACTAGTTGTTTATTTTGGAGTTGTGAAAACATTGTGAAAATTAAAATGGTATCTCGAGTTATGAGATCATATGTTTTTGTTTGTTTTGCCATTTTATTATTGTTTTCGCTTTTCTTTCGATGTGGGAACCCTATTGTATTTGTGAACCTGTTTATGGATGTTGTGAACCTTAGGCTTCCAGAGGGATGATTTTATTATTGGATGTTTATCCTTATTTTATGTGCTCTTGATGTAGCAAGATATTGGTATCATTATTTTGAAAGGGTTGTATGAATTGCTTGTTCAGACTCTGATTGTGTGTTTTAGTGAGATGGGTAATGCCTCGCATGTCATTGGTTGAGATTTAATGCTTTGTTCTTTATGGTACAACCCTTGATTTTGATTATGTTTCGGGATCTTCAAGGAGACTGGCTCTTCGTGGGGGTCAGCGCCTCAAAAGGAGGAAGGGCTCAAGATAACCCACGTAAGAGTTAGATTAACAAGTGAAAACCTAATAATAGAACTTAGGGGGATGGGTAGTAAAAACATAATAAGATAATCTTGGATACCTCATTTATCCATTAGGGCTATCGTAGACTAATGGTAGACTGAGAAGCCCATGGTAGGAAAAGTCGTTACCTATTCCTCAGGAGGGGTTAATGGCTCTGCATGAGTCACCCTATGGGGTCAGCACCTCAAGTAGGAGGAAGGGCCAGGATAACCATAGATGGGGGTCGACACCTCATGTTGGAGGAAGGGCTAGGATAACCCATGTAGGCTATGTGATGACACTCTCCATTTGTTGCCCTTATGCTTTGCTTTCTTGGTTGCCTCTAGAAGTGTGTTATGATTGTTGTTTCAGATTTACTTGGCAAGTGATTATGGTTTTTGCCTTTGATTATCTATGATGAGTTTTATGGCTTTATGTTTATTATGCTTGATTCTTGGTTGTTTTCGTTTATGACTTGTGTAATCCTTTGATGTTGCTATTGGAGTTATTGTACTATGTTTTCTTATTTGAGTAAGTCTTATGGCATTCATGGTCATGGTTACTTCCTTGTCACCTCTGAGCACAGGGGGTGGGTTTTTTCTAAAACCCACGTGGTTGGGTGGAACGTGCTCCACACCCATTGGGTTCCCCATCAACATTTGTTCTTCACAGTATTCTTCAGATGGAGCTTGTACCAGATATTCATCTTGTATTTCAGACATTATTTGTACTATGTACTTATCCCACATGTATGGGAGGATTTATTGTATTTCATTTATGGAGAATATGTAATGTATTAAATCATGATGTATTGTTTATGAACCTTTGTAACCATTCATAATTTATGAGGTTTATTATGGTTGTATCTTGTGATGTAATTATAGTTTTACTTATGGATACATGGATGTTACCTTTGTAAATGAAAATTGTAATGGTTTTGATCAATGTAAGATTAGTTAAGTTATTTAGCCTTGTGTTTATTTTTTGTTATGAGTTGTATTTTCTATGTGACCTTGTGTGCCCCAAGGACTCAATGTTTATGATGTTAATGTGTAAGGTAATTATGTTTAAATGGTTCATTATGTGTTTACTTTGTATTAATTTTTTTTAAAAAAAGTGTGCATTGTTTTGTCCTTTTGGGTTTGCATAGTGAGCATTACAGTATGTACATCCATCAAATCATAAAGGATAGAGGAATTTCATTAGGTTTTGTACATGGAACTTCCCTAGTAGAAATGTATGCAAAATGTGGAAGCATTGACAAGGCATGTGAACTGTTTAATAGAATGCCTTCTAGAATTGTTTGACAGAATACCTCAAAGAGAATAGAAAAGAATGTTTCATAAAATGGCATTTGCATCTACGAATCATCTCTCCATGTCTCCTAACATACTCCCTGTCGATGCCAAAATGGGTGTCTGGAACAACAAAGAATGTTTCGGCTCAACCAATACTTAGATGGACCCAACTCCATTTCTCACAAATAGTTGGTCGAACCCCTCTCACAGTCAGTTGAGTGAGAGAAGCAATAGATGGACAATCAATATAAGTAGATGCACTTTGGATAGATAAATAGATCACTTGGGTCAGATGAGAAGAGCTATGATACGCCTTTGGTCAGAGAGAAGAAGGGAATGAGGTTGATTCCACCTACTCAAGTGAATTTTCTAAGAAGAAGGTGCAACTCATGCCACTCACGCAAGGAGCTGGTGCTTTCAATGATCTCTTTACAACATCACACATTATTCAGATGATGTTACAAATCTTTTTCACCCTTCCCATCAACAAAGTAGGAAGAAACTAAACCAAAGTAGTATATTCTCTCAGTAAAACCAAACATATCACCCAACGCCTTCTTCAAAGGTTCGATCTGGTTTTTAGTTTTTTTTTAAGCCAAACGGTCTCTGCAATGTACATGGCTATTCAACTTACAAAATTGGAGTTTAAAAACTCCCGCTTATTTTTTAAAACTGTTTGTGCAAGTTGTAGAAATAACATCATGTATCTCCATTTAGCCTCTAGTGACTTTCATGTTGGGCCCCACACTACTACATGCCATCATGTTATGCATGTTTTTTTATGTATGTTTTAATCCATTTTTGTATGTACATAGGTGCTTTTTGTCTAGGAGTTAGCCAGCTCCTAAAAACTAACTCCTACACAAAAAGCACCTATGTATGTAACATTATAACATAAGACCCCATCCCCATGCCACACTTGAGACAAAATGCACTCACAGTAACTATGAATGGAAACAGAGATAAATGGTAATGACAGACAAAGACGAAGACAAACGGTAACGACGGATCGAGACAAACATGGACATTTCAATTTTTTTTTAAAAGAGTGGGATTTTAAAAGTGTAAGATTTGAAATGAGTCTGTTCATGCTTAAACTCCAAATCTGCAAAATTGCACCACATATTTCATGAAAGAGGTCATAAAACCAGGAGGAATTTTTGGTGATTTTCTATTTCGATTATTATATTGATGGCTGCCAGCAATTCTCCACCACTTGCTACAACATTTGTGTTGGGAGACACAAGCAAATATGGTCTCAAAAGGCCTGCTATAGACCTCTCAAGCTCAAGAACAAGTGTAGGAAAACGCCTGTGCCGGAGTTTGCAACTCTCCCCAAAATTAAAGGTATATGATGCAGGGGCATCTTTCTTCCATCGCAATTTTGGTTTATTTTCTTGGTTTCTATTTTGATTTGTTAATATATTGACCAATGATTGATGTTTCGATTTATCTTAGCAGGGGATGTGTACAGGCCAAACTTTGGAGGCCTTTTGATGTGTAATCTGACGCCACTGTTGTAAGAATGGCACACTGATTTTGGTCAGTGAGCAAGTCGACTGTAACCATCAGGTCATTGCGAAATAAAGTCTCCCCTTTTTGATTCTCCTGTCTTTGAATATGATGAACATAGTTCTAATCTCATGTTTCCAAATTTTAAACTTGAACTCCTCCAAATTTGTGATAGCTTGCTTGGGTATGGAGTCTCAGTGAGTTTGGTTTGTTCGATGATCAGTGTAAGCCATATACTGTGAGTTCTCTAAGCCTCTGTAAATGTATGGAATGCTGAACTGAGACCCTTTTGCTTGATACCATCGGAGCGTTGAGAAAAATAACTGCCTTTGTGTTCTTCTGTCGTTGGTTTGAAAATGATTGTCTAATTTTTTTTGCTTTGGAAACAATTGTTTCAATTTTTTGTTAAATACCATAATAGATAGGTTTATATATTTATGCTCATTTTAATGTAGAATGCAGTTACGAGGTAAAAATATATTAAAAAGTGTATCATATATGGTACCAGCTTCACCACAAAAGATGAAAGAATTGTGGAGTGGAGGGACTTTCTCATGCATATGGTTGGAGCAATTGATGCCCAGATAGTTGAGTTTTGGCCTTCAGTCATTTGGTACATTATTTGTGCCTTGTATTTTCAAGTTTTTACTTATTTTCTGCCTTAACAGAGATATTTTCCTATTTTGTGCAGAGATGCTAGATTAGAAAATGCGGGTGAAGTGAAAAAATTGGTGGTAAAACTCTTCTCTATGTTGTCTGAGAGCCTTGAAATTCCTAGTATTTTAGCAAGCTAAATAATTTCTAGTTGGTGGTTTTAATCCTGAACATCATAAGCTACCTGTATTTTTGTTAAAATTTTATTGTTGTTTGTTGTGTTAATTATATTTTGAAATTGGTAAATACTGTGAAATTAATGTAGTTTATTAAGTAGCCGGATATTTGCATTCATCAAATTAACTTCTCACCACTCTCGTACATTGATATTATTATCTATGTAATGTGCATTGTGAATTATCTATGCAATGTGTTGTAAATGTCAATATAATTGAAGTATCATCATTCATTTTTAGATTGCTTAGGGTTTGGATGCTACTAAGGCTATTTCCTGTGAGAATTGTCATTTCATCAAGACAAATGCTTAATAATTCAGTACAATACAAGTGATGGGGAGAACTCCCAAACATAATGGGATAAAGTGTATTTGATTCCTTTTTTGGGAAAACATGTTTCCTCCCACTATTACTATGTTGGGCATGCTATAGGAAAACTCAAGCATTAAAATAAAAAGCTACTTTTATGTAATTGTTCTTTGTGAGGAATGTTTTTTTTGTCTAGTTTAATATTTGTACATCAAGAAGGCTACGAAATTATGAATTATTTTTTCATCATCATATTATCTATTGCATATAGTATCAAATCTATATTTATGGGTAATTTAACATTCACAAAATACTTTGATTTTATATTGATGGTGTGGGGAGGTTAGTGGAAATATGCTCTACCAAAGAAGACATGGCAACACTTTGTTTTTTAGATATGTGAAAGGAATTTGTCCAAGATCTTTGTAGAATCTCAAAAAAAATTGGATTCACATCAAAGTGCTTAGATTTTGATGCTTTCCCTCCTATGCTCCTCCTACAATAGTGTTGGTGACACTTATAGTAACATGTTGGGTCACCGAGAGCATATTCAGGCTCATTTCATACATTTCTAATAAATTTGTAATAGTATTCTCATCACAACATAATTCTCATTGTAAATACATTTGTCTCTCAATCATTATTTCAACATATTAAATGTTCTAAGATGAAGACTCTATTTTGTAGCACCACATGTTATTTCTAAAGTAGAATAATTTATTTACAAAACATTAAAATACATCATAGATCATTGTAGTTTGATTTTACATTAATGTGATTTGATTCCTCAAATCTCTCCATTGTCCAATAATGTTCCTTGTACAAAAACTACTAAACAAGACAGATCAAACTATGCAACAAATATCCAAGCTTTGTGCCAGCATTTAAATATATATCCAATATCATTGGTCCCAAACATATTCATGGTTGTAACCTCATTTATTTTCATTGTATCTTACAACTCACTTCATTCATCCCAAATGGGCCTATCTACAAATTTCATGTGAATAGAACATTGCATTACCTTGCTAATTGGTACAATTCAAATTAGTTTCTTGCACTCTCTATATAAATGTCATTGGTCATCACTCAAAGGTGTTTTTTTTTTTAATCTCCAAAAGATGTTTTTTTTGTTAATATTGGAAAATTTTTGTAGCATTGTGAAGAGCATTGTATTACTTATCAACTCAAAATATTATAATTTATACATTGGTTGTGTTTGTGATTAAAGTTATGATTAAGAAATTTAAAGAAAAATAAGTAATCTAGAGAATGCACTCTTTATCGAACAAGTTGTGGATAAACAAGAAGAGGAATATATAATTCTTTCAAAGATATTGAAAACTATTTCAAAAAATTATAAGGAACTTAAAATTTGGTGCAGCAAAAATGACATTTCACTTTCTTTGTTTGATTGGAACAAAAAAATGCTCACATTATTTGCAGTGTTGGAAAACACACTGTCCCTTGTAAATTATTTCCCTATGATTTTTTTTTGTTTCATACACACCAACAATCTAATGAAGTCCACCTTCAAATTTTAGAACAACTCTTTGGTACAATAAAAAAGGCATTTCGCTTTGTTCATTTGATTGGAACAAAAAAATGCACATTATTTGCAGTGTTGGAAAATACACTATCCCTTGTCAATTATTTCATTATGAATTTGCAATGTTGGAAAACACATTGTCCCTTGTCTGTTATGTAATGAATTCCACCTTCAAATTTTAGAACAACATTGGAAATAACTAATAGGGGATAGTATGTTTTCTAACAAGGAACAAAAAAAATGCTCACATTTTTTGTAGTGTTGGAAAATGCACTATCCCTTGTCAATTATTTCCTTATGAATTTGCAGTGTTGGAAAACACAATGTCCCCTGTGTAGGAAATAATTGACAAGGGACAATGTGTTTTCCAACATTGCAAATAATTTGAGCTTTTTTTGTTCCCTGTTGGAAAACACACTATCCCCTATTAGTTTTTTCCAATGTTGGAAAACATAATGTCCCCTGTTAGTTTTTTTCAATGTTGGAAAACACATTGTCCCTTGTTGGAAAACACATTGTCCCTTGTTAGTTATTTACCTTGTTGGAAAATAAATTGTCCCCTATTAGAATTTTCCAATGTTGGAAAACACATTGTTCCTTGTTGGAAAACACATTGTCCCCTGTTAGTTATTTCCCCTATTGGAAAACACATTGTCCCTTGTTAGTTATTTCTAGACATCTTACATTCTAATGATGTCCCCTATCCACTTTTCCTACATAGGGGATAGTGTGTTTTCCAACATTGTAAACAATGTGAGCATTTTTTTGTTCCAATCATATCAAGAAAGTGAAAAACACACTGTCCCCTGTTAGTTATTTCCAATGTTGGAAAACACACTATCCCCTATTAGTTATTTCCAATGTTGGAAAGTGGAAACCACACTGTACCCTATTGGTTATTTCTAGACATCTTACATTCTAATAATGTCCCCTGTCCACTTTTTCTACATAGGGGACAATGTGTTTTCCAACACTGCAACAATGTGAGCATTTTTTTGTTCCAATCATATTTCCAATGTTGGAAAACACACTATCCCTTATTGGAAAATGAATTGTCCCTAGTTAGTTATTTCCAATGTTGGAAAACACATTGTCCCTTGTTAGTTATTTCTAGACATCTTAAATTCTAATGATGTCCTCTATCCACATTTCCTACACAAGGGATAGTGTGTTTTCCAACACTACAAATAATGTGAGCTTTTTTTGTTCCCTATTGGACAACACACTATCCCCTATTGGAAAACACACTATCCACTATTAGTTATGTTGGTATGTGGAGCCTAATCAAACTCAAAGGTTAAATTTTCCCCACTTTTATCAGTGCAGTTTCCCCCCACATTATTTAACGGGGGTTTGGGTGTAGTGCCCCCAAGGTAGGGGTTTTTAAAGGATATTCTCAACTTTCCACCAATATAAATTATGCTTTACTTTGAATTTAATAAGTAATTATTATTCATTTTCTATTCAAATTACGAATAAAGTCCTGATTGATAGGCTGATTGAAAAAAATCTATAGCTTTCAAATGGTATCACATTTTTTGAATCTAAAACATGTGTCAAATTCTATGCTTTACATACTATAGGATTAAAAAAAAAGAAAAAATAAATTTCATGAATTTTTGACCAAGTTAAGGTGCTCAGACATGAATTTTATATTTTTAAAAAAAATTGAATAAAAATTCATAATTAATTATTTACTTGGAAAAAAATTACAAAAAAAAAATGCATCACATCGGGCATGATCCTCTACTTATATATAAAATCTTATAAATTTTTTATCATTTTACTATGGTTAGGGTGGTTAGACAGACACCTACTTTTTTTCTCCTAAATTTAAGTACCACTGCATTGAAATTTCAAATTTTCACCAAATAGATTTTTATTTTTTAAACAACCTAGTAGTTTAGAAACTAAATTCAATTTGCTACAGATTCTATTTTTACATATTTTTGAAATAATATAAATAACTTATTCAAATTTTTACATCAAGTTGCCTAACTTTGATTTTTTTGAATTTTTTTCCACTTAAGGGCCTATTTTTTCCATGATGATCCTGCACATACCCATTTTTTAGATATTTTAAATATATATTGGAGTTAATGTGTACATTCTTTGTGACAAGTATTACCTGATTCTCTTTTTCTGCACTTAGATCTGATTTTTCCTTTTCCTTATCATCTATTTCTAATTGTATTTGTTCCATCGAATTCTTAAGTTCAAGAATCTCATCATTTAGGGAAAGTGCTACTATATATAAGTTTTACTCCATACATGCAAGCCCCTTTCTTACACAAGAACAACTAACACTACTTTTTACAAGCATGTTTTTCCCCAACACAAGCGAGCTTCCTCTCTACAAGAATGATTTCATGATCCACAAGTGATTATTCATCATGGTAGCAGTAATCTTATTCATGCAATCACTAATCTAGATGCACAAGAAACTATTTCATAGAATATTTCTTGAACCTTTTACCAATTCTACTCTTATTTATTGCACCATAAGCTACAGATCAAGACATATCTGCTACATAAAGTGAGGGAGAGAGGGGGAGAGGGAAGGAGGGGGATAGGAAGTGGTAGGGTGGGAGGGATAAGCAACACCTTCCTCAACTTCTCAAGAATGAGAAGAATCTCTTCAGTCAATACATTATCTATCTCATTCACTTTGGACTAATTCTTTTCATGTGTTTTTAGAGAATATTCCTTTTTCATTTTATACATTATAGTACATGTTGTTTCCAGTTTGACATTTCCATTTTCCCATTGCACATCATGCACATGATCCTTCCTCAACTTCTCAAGAGAAGAAAGAATCTCTTGAGTCAATACATTATGTATTATCATTCTTCCAAACCCTTTTTCACCATCCCCCTCCATCATACCAACCCAAAAACATTATCCATATCCCTCCTCCACACTATAAATCCAATTTTGGTTCTTATTTCCCACAATCCCCCATCACATTTCCCCCTCCTACTAATTCTATTTTATGTCCTTCTATCCCTCCCACCCTACCACTCCCTCCTTCCCTCTCTCCCTTACACACACCCTTACCTCTCTACCTACACAGGTCTCTCTTTCCCTCTCTCTCCCTTCCTCCTCCTCTCTATCTCCACTTACCCTCTCCCTCTCTACCTAGCTTTCCCTTAATCCATCCCATCCCACCTCTCTTTCTTCCTACATCTCCCTCCTTCCCAACTTCTCTCCTCTATCTACTTCTCTCTGCCCTTCCCTCTCTACTTTCCCTATCTCCCCTAACTCTCTACCTACCTCTCCCTCTATTTCTTCAACCTTAACTCTCTCTACCTACCTGTCCACATATCCCTTATTTCCTCTCTCTCCCTTTATCCCTCCCATGCTACCTCACTAGACCTCTCTCTGCTCCATCCTATTGCTTGATACCTTAATATCCCCATTATGCTATGAACTCGCATAATTTATTTTCCTTTGTATCATCTAGAAAATTATTCTATGTTTTTCCCAATGCCTAATGCTTTGATAAGTTAGGTGAGAAGTAATATAAAAATTAGATTCATGCCATTTTCATAATTTCATAGATTACCTAAAATGTAGAATATACAACTACTTTAACATTAAATCCTTCATGCTTGGATTTGTTGTGACCACAATTTGTTGTTGAGTTGTGTTGGATATTTGATCATGGTGGATTCACTATAATTAGTAAATTGCTTAAGTGGATGCAAGATGATGGATTTAGGGTAGCTAAGGGGACGACTTAAGGGGTCCTAAGAGGATGGATTAAGGGGAGTTAAGATAATGACTTAAGGAGATGCAAGAGGATGGATTTAGGGTAGCTAACACAATGATGTAAGGGGTCCTAAGAGGATGGATTAATGGGGGTTAAGAGAATGACTTAAGGGGATGCAAGAGGATGAATTTAGGGTAGCAAAGATAATTATTTAAGGGGTCCTAAGTGGATGGCTTAAGGGGAGATATGAGAATGACTTAAAGGGATTGGTGGTAACATATTTATGGTAATTTATCAAAACTAAAAGATCTAATTATATCTCCAATATTTAAAATTTACATAAAGTTATTATTTTATCACATGAGTTTGGATGGAGTGATAGGGATCTTCAAATCTTTCTTTAATAAAAATTAAAATCAACTGAAACATAAAAGTGAAAATATATTTCATGTTTGGAAACCCAATGAGAACATGTAGATAGGTAAGAAAAGATAATGGGTTGTAATTTATCTTCATTTCTTTTTCTAATTTCTCCATGTGCCATTTTTCATAAGCAACACCTTCTATTGTTGTCTTTATTTTCCCAACTTCATGTATTTTAGATTGCAACTTTCTCTTCAACATTAACCTCCTTTTATTTTGATGATAAAATCTTCATCTTATCTTTTACTTCTTGTTAGTTGACAGATTTGTCCTTAAAAAATAAATGTAGAAAATGACTCAAAATGCCCAAAAAGAAGAAAAAATAGCACTAACAACTAAGTCACTTGCAATGGTATTTGCAAGTGCTCTCTACTGATTTTACAAGGTGTAGCTACCTTTGAAAGATATGCAATGAATGGAAAATATTGGGTATGCTTTTAACCAAAATGTAGGGAAGTTACACTAACATACACCCATAACCATGGAAGTATATGTGAAAGATTAAAATTGAAATGAAGAGGATGCAAGTTAAATGAACCATAGTTCACATACCCCAAAACCCCAATGATACTTAGGAAAATAATGAAGAACAAACCTCCTTTCAATAGATAAATTATTTTGAATTCAAAGCTTCAAGAATAACACATACACAATTCAATATAACAGAATAAACACTAAAGAACAACTACAATGAGTCAAAGTTCATCTGCTATTTAAAGAGGACATTAATAAATTCAAAGATTCAACAATATATCCTTTGTTTCCCAATGCTTAAAATATGAGTTCACAGACTCATATCCATGTACAAAGAAATTATGTAGAAAAGAAAATATGTTACCCTCTTATTCCCCAAATAGCTGAAAAAGAAGATCCCCCTTTTTACAATATGAATTCCTTTTTATATTCTTCCTCTACAATTGATAATGACTTCTTGAAAATATTAGGAGCTTTTTAATTCATCCCTTTGAATTCTATAACTGATTCTTAAAAGATTTGTTCAGATTTACCTTTTTTCTTTTGATATATTCCCAAACAACAATGTAAGGAAAGTAAATCATTCTTACCACAAACAACTTTATATATCTCTACTTTTATTAAAAGCATGATTCATTCAAAGAAATAACTTGTCACAAAATTAGAAGCTCCAATATATCGATCAACACATGTAATAACTATTAATTTTCCAAGTATCACTATGGGTTTAAAAGTCCATATTTCAAGCCTGAAGATTTGGATTTTTCTTGTGTGCATGTATCTTTTGGGCCAATGTCTCCCTATCAATAAGGATTTCCATCCTTTCCTTCAAATATGTAGGCTTGATTGGGAATTTTAACTATTGAAAAAGCTTTGTAATCTGAAGCACATAGCATTAATCTGATATTGTCAATCCTAGAACATTCATTCTATAGTATTTGCATTCTCTTCTACAGTATCTTTCATTTTGATTGCATAAACCTATTGTTGATCTCCATGAAACAAACCAAATTCTAGCAGTTGTCTCAAAGCACCATATATGCTGACTATGAGAAAATTAGGAACACAAATGTTGGCTTCTTTAATAGCCTGTGGATTAGTGCAATGGATTCCATCAATCCATTCTATCACAAGAACCTGTGAACTGCAAAGATTTGTGTATACAAGAGAAATCTTAATAGTTGGATCATTTTTGAAATTATCAAAGAAGTCTCTAATATTGCATGCCTCTAATTTGGAAAAGTAGGAACATCATCTTGAAGAAGGAAAATTTCATTCATATAATCTTCGCATATTAAATATTAGTTCTGTTAGCCAAAACCTAACTAGCCTTGATAAAAGAAGGTCCTAAGTCACAAAGCAAAGACTGTAGTTGCCCTAAATGCACTGTAACTGCCTCATCATATTTAGATGGGCATCCATATCTTACTTGGGAACTCACACTTCTGGAATCCACATTTGCTTGAAAGTTCTTAAAGCCTTATCAACATAATCAATTATGTGTATATGTTGCGATCATTGCATTTCATAAGCATTTTTTTAGAACTGTGGTGTGGCAACTTGAAGATTTTTTAAAATAGATCTCAAGAAGCAAAAGAACAAAAAATGTTGATGTTCCTTTTGATAGAGATGAAGATCTCTTGAAACCTTGAATCAGCCTCCTTCGCAACTTGAATGCTTGTACATCTCCATTTGCTAGATCTTGATGTGCTAATTCTTTATTGTACATCAAGATAGGAAAGATATTGGTGTTCAAACTCTGCTTACTGAAAGGAAGCAAAGGTGTAGAAAGTGCTTCCAACACTAATCTATGAAGGAGAGATAGTGCAAATTCCTACAAATCTTTAAACTGTTACAATTAAGGAAACACATTCAAATACACACATAACAGAACACCATAACACACAGATTTACATGGCGAAAACCTTTCTAGGAAAAACTGACACACCAAAAGCACAATACTTTGTATTATCAGTAACAATAATTACAATACAATAGCAGCATTAAGCTTCTCCAGGTGTTCACCAATCTTCAACAAGAACTAGGATAATTTTGGCAGCATAACAGTATCTCAAAAAATTCTCTTACTATCTAATACTCTAAGGCATAGAGTATTTTCTATTCATCAACAACTACGAATGGATGGCTCCTTCATATGCAATAACTGAAACAAACCTTAGTTAAAGCTATCAATTAAAAACTAATGCATGGATAACTCAATCACTGACTAGTGGAGAATACAACATCACTACTCATGGAGCAACTGTCTTCTAATAAGTGCAGTCATTCACCGCTGCAAACAACAAGTTAAAATCTCTTCATGTGTTGAATAAGATTTAGTTAACTACAAGTCTCCACTGTCTTATCTCATCCACCGCGGACTACAGATTAAAATCTCCTTATGCACGATTAGAATGAGTTTAGTTCTCCATTACTAACAACATTGTAATTATCTCCTCCACCGCTAGAAACAGGTTGATCGAAACACATTTAGCTCACATCAAAACAAGTTGAGACACTCAGTTTATCAGCATTCTCCCACTTGTCGAAGACCTATCATAAGTCATCTACAATCAATTTCTTAGGGCCCCAAGGCCCATGAAAACAACACACCATCTAAACTTATATGTGCTCACTGGCTTCATCAGTGCATCTACAACATTTCTCAAAGTATCAACCTTCTCTAATATTAAATTTCCATATTCTACCATATCACAAACAAAATGAAACTAAACATCAATGTGCTTTGTTCTAGCATGGAAAGTGGGATTCTTTGCTAAGAAAATAGCACTCTAACTGTCATAATAGATAGTAATTTGTCTTGCATAAAAACCAATATCCGAAAACAACCTCTTAAGCCAAACGGCTTCCTTGCAAGCATGAGTAGCTTTCATGTATTCTACTTCTGTTGTGGACAAAGCATTTACAACCTGTCGCTTACTCATCCAACATATCACACCACCATTCATCGTGAACACATATCCACTGGTGGATCTTCTGTTGCCAATGTCACCTACCCAATCTGAATCCACATATCCACAAATACTTACATAATGTTGAGAACCAGTAGGATAACCATGATAACATAGAGAATACTCAAAAGTACCCCACGAATATCTGAACACTCTCTTTACCGCATCCCAATGTACTCCTTCAAGATTAGCCATATACCAACTAAGGACTCCCACTGCTTGGGAAATTTCTAGCCTTGTACAAACCATCATATACATCAAGTTGCCAACAACACTTGCATATGGTACTCTAGTCATGTCCTCCATCTCAGTAGGATATTTTGGACAATCCTTTATAGAAAGCTTCATCCCTATCATCATTGGAACAACTAACTATCTACAAGTTTCCATGTTGAATCTCTCCAACACTAAATTCACATAGTTGCTCTGGCTTAACCAAATCTTTCTACTAGCTCTATCTCTTCTGATCTCCATCTCCAAAATATACCTTGCTGCACCTAGATCTTTCATCTTAAACTATGCTGACAAATGAGACTTCAAATCTGAAATCAAACTCATACCATTCCCAAAAAATAACATATCATCTACGTACAATGTAATTATGAGAATGCAACCATTATCAGATTTTTAATATACACAATGATCAAATTTAGATCTTATAAATCCCAAAGACAACACAAAGGCGTCAAATTTTTAGTACCACATTCTAGGAGATTGGTTAAGACCATATAAAGACTTCTTCAACTTGCAAACCAGATTTTCTTTACCTTTTACCATGAAATGCTCTGGATATGACATATAGATCTCTTCCTCCAAATCACCATGAAGGAATGTTGTCTTCACATCCATCTGTTCTACTTCAAGATCATACACTACTGCAAGTGATAACATGATTCGAATAGATGTCAACTTCACAACAGGAGAGAATATCTCACCATAGTCAATTCCCTCCACCTGAGAATACCCCTTTGCGACCAATTGTTCCTTGTGCTTTTCAAAACTACCATCAAGAAAACTTTTCTTCTTGAACACTCATTTACATCCAACAAGTTTTGGTCCTTTAGGCAAAGGTGCCAAATCCCATGTACTATTTTTCTTCAATGCAACTATTTCTTCACCCATGGATTTCATCCAGGAATCTGCATCACTCATATCCATAGCCTCTCTAATAGTCTTAGGTTCATCAGTGTTAGTAATCTAAAAAAAAACACAATTGGAATCCAACAATGAATTAACCAAATATTTTTGGTGAATAATCAAACCTTTGTGGTGGCCTCCTATCATGTGTAGACCTCCTAAATTGCTGAGGTTGTGGTTCTTCTTCTTTAGAACTTTCAAAGCTTCTAGGGCTCTCCTCATCACTAGGTTCAATAGGAGTGCGTAGTTCACTTTTCATTAGAGTAAGTGGAACTTGAACTACCTCCTTTTGCTCTCCTCTTTCACTAGCTACAGCTCAACTATGGAAGGTTTCAACTCCCAAAATATTACACTTTTTCTATGGAGAAACTTCTCAGCCACTGGGTCCCAAAGATTGTACCCCTTCACACCGAAACTATAGCCAATGAGGATACACTTAACTACCTTGTTCTCCAACTTAGATATCCTTACACTTAGGACATGAGCATAAGCTTCACAACCAAAATTTTGAGGTGTCTCATCGAAGGCTTCTTACCAAATCATGCCTCCATGGGTGTAATTTCAGCAAGAGCTGGTGTAGGAGATCTATTGATCAGATCACATGCAGTGGCTACTACTTCAGCCCAAAACTTATACTCAAGGCCAACACCACTCAACATACTCATATCCCTCTCCATCAGCGTCCTATTCATCCTCTTTGCAACTCCATTTTGTTGTAGGGTGTATGGAGTTTTCCTATGTCTCTTAATCTTCTGCTCCTTACAAAACTTATCAAAATTTTCCAAACAAAACTCAACACCATTGTTAGTCCTTAAACATTTAATATTTCTATCAGTCTGATTTTTAACTAAAGCCTTAAACTCCTTAAACTAATTAAAGACTCTAGATTTACTCCTGAGAAAATAAACAAATTTCCTTCTATTGTAATCATCTATGAAAGACACAAAATATATAGATTTTCTTAATGAAGGAACATTCACAGGACCAAACACATCTGCATGAATATAGTCCAAAACCTCAAAAGACTTATGAGAACTAGAATAGAAAGAAACATGGTTTTGTTTACCATATACATAATGTTCACAAAAGTCAAACTTGAGATTACAATCATCAAGGACTTCAACAAGGCTTTTATTTTTCAAGGCTCTAAGATCCTTCTCACCAATATGATGGATTCTTTAGTGCCATAACATTGTTTTCTCACTTGGAAGCTTCATCTCCAAAGCATTTGCACCCTTAAGTACCCAAAAATCATGACCATCAGATGTGAAAACAATAAACTTATTTACTACTAGATCTGATGGTGAGGATGAAGTATCCAAAGGCCTTTTCTTTGGAATGTCAGAAGAACTATTGCACTTAATAGAGCATGCATCCAACTTGTACAAAGTGCCGATCAAAACACCCTTAGCCAACACCATAGATCCTCTTGTCATCTTACATCCTCCATTTGAGAAAACAACCTGCACACCCTCATTACTTAACTTACTCATAGAAAGCAGGTTTCATTCTAAACCTAGGATATGTAGCACACCATCAATTCCCTTCACTCTACCATCAAAGAATCTAATTTTGATTCTTCCACAGCCAACAATCTTTAGATGAGAGTCGTCACCCTGATACAACTTCCCACCATCATAGTCTTCATACTTTGAGAACCAACCCCTATGCGAGGTCATTTGGAAAGAAGCACCTGAGTCTATTAACCACACATCTTCTAATGCGTGTGTTGCCAAGGCTACAACAAAAGCATCTACATCATCCTGAGAGGATTTTTAGATTCAGAATCAAATAAATTTTTTTTACCTTTCTTTTTCTTCTCCTCCTTACAATCTTTACATAAATGAACAGGTTTGTTGTAGTTCCAACATTTCACCTTGGACTTGCCAAGAGACTTAGATCTCCCCAAATATTTTGATCCGAACTTATTGTCCTTTTTATTTCCTTTCTCTTTAGGTCTTCCATGAATAGCAAGGGATTCCTTGGCCATCTCAAAATAATTCCTCCACATCTCTTCAAAAAAGAGTGATGGAACCACATCATCCATTTTGAAATTGGTGGTGGTACTTCCATTAGCCATAACCAGGTGATCCCATGAGTCTGGAAAAGAACATAACATCAGCATGTAATGATCCTCATCTTCAATCTTGTCACCAACAAAACCCAACTAAGCAATCAACATGTTAAATGCATTGAAGTGATCTGTAATGGATCCTCCATCTTCCATCTTTAGAGAATACAATTTCTTTTGCGAGAATAACTTGTTTACCAGGGATTTAGCCTGATAAACATCTCCAAGCTTCTTCCAAAGATATTTTGTAGTCTTCTCTTCATGGACATTCAGAAGTATAGAATCAGCTAAACAAAGTCTAACCAAACCATTGGCTTTTCGATCCTTCAGATCCCACTCTTCTTGAGTTGTATTGGTTGGTTTTGTTTTGGATATTGTAGCCCATAGATCTCTATCAATGAGCGTATCCTCCATCTTCAACTTCCATAACTTGAAGTTTCTACCATTATACTTATCCATCTTGATTCTACTAGACGCGCTTTCCATCTTTATGTCTACAACAATATTTTGAAATACTTCTACGAAGACTCAGACTCAAACAAAGATCAGTACAAAAAGCCTGCTACCCAACAATTTGACCCCAACTGGCCGAGCTCTAATACCAATTGAAAGGAAGCAAAGGTACATAAAGCACTTCCAAATCTAATCTATGAAGGAGAGAAGTGCAAATTCCTACAAATATTTAAACAGTTACAATAACAAAAACACATTCAAATACACACATAATAGAATAACACCATAACACATAGATTTATGTGTGGAAAACCTTTCCAGGTAAAAAAGCCGCACACACCAAAATAATAATACTTTGTATTATCAGTAACAACAATTACAATACAATAGAAACATTAAGCTTCTCTAGGTGTTCACCAATCTTCAACAAGAACTGGGATAATTCTGGCAGCATAACAGTATCTCAGAAAAATCTCTTACTATCCAATACTCTAAGGCATAGAGTATTTTCTATTCATCAAAAACTATGAATTGATGGCTCCTTCATAAGCAATAACCAAAACAAACCTCAGTTAAAAACTAATGCATGGATCACTCAATCACCGACTAGTGGAGAATACAATATCACTGCTGATCCAGCAACTACGTTCTAATTAGTTCAATCCTTCACTGCTACAAACAATAAGTTAAAATAGCTTCATGCATTGAATAAGATTTAGTTAACTCCAAGTCTCCACCATCTTTTCTTATCCACCACGGACTGCAGATTAAAATCTCTTTATGCATGATTGGAATGAGTTTAGTTCTCCACTGCTAACAACATTGTAATTATCTCCTCGATTGTTGGAAATAGGTTGATCAATACACAGTTAGCTCATGTAAAAACAAGTTGAGACACTCAGTTTCTTAACACTTACACCCTACTATCTAGCGCAGGGTGTGAGGATGTGTGGCAAAGTTTGTGGCACTTGGCTTTGCACTAGCCAGTTGCATTTTCTTTTAAATTTCTAAAGCCTTTTTAATGAATCCATTTTGTACATAGCTTACAATCTAGGCATTCTGAAGGACTATCTATCTCCAAAGCAACCTGCGCGCATTGTTCTTGGTTCGATCATGCGTGTTTTCTAGAACATCGATGGAGGAGGCTTTTATTTAAAAACCATAAAATCAAAGTTGAAGTCTTTATTTCGGGAAGTCAGGCCTTTTCCTAACTTTAGAGCCATGCATTTGGAGTTCGGTAATTTTGAAAGTTCCTGACTACCCAATAACACCACAAATGACAATTTACTTTATATCGATGTTCACAAACACCTTTCAGGCATGTGATAATAAAATGATGATGCAACTTTCTGATAAATCTTTATTTGAAGTTTCAAACCAAATGTGTGGGCTTTAATAATGCTTCACTTAACCATTAAGAGTGTCATTGCCTTATAGCATGCTCCTTGAAATAAGTTAACATATGTTCATAATAAGCATCGATGATATAAAGCTTCAAAAATCCCTTTATTATTATTGGACACCTAGCATACTGAAAATTGTAAGCCTATTTCTAGATGGTTTATTTTTATCACTATTAGTCTCCTCTAAGACATTGTTCCCTTTTAAGATGATGAAAAAAAAAATCTCCTAACAACTCCTATAGTTTTTACCAAAGGATGAAGGAAATGCAATTTCAAATGTCTTAGTATGGCGGTAGTAGGATTTCTTGAATCTACGAACACCCAACTGTCTTCATTTACCAAGCCACTTATTAAACTTGTACAGATTTGATCTTCATCATAACTGCCCACATAGTTGCCTTGAAGAGCAATCACAAATTATAGTATTTCTTTTTTAAGATCCAAATGAAAAGGGAGTGTCATACTTGATCCTCATGCATCAAGAAGACATATCCTACATAACTGCCTCAGATATAATTGATAATTTGGAAAAGGGGGAAATTTTAAAATTCCACTAACCAAGAATGGGGGTAACACTTCCTTTTGTAAGTGGTTAATTTTAGTCTTCCTTTTCTTTTAATGATAAAATCTTCTTCTTAATTGTAAGTGGAGAGAGGTTGTGTGGGAAGGAGGGAGACATGGAGAGGTAGGTATAGAGATCAGGTGAACATAATAGAGAGATCTATGTAGGGTGGGAGAGGTAGAGAGGTGGTGTGTGTGTCGTTGACAAGGGATAGTGTGTTTTTGAACACTGCAAATAATGTGAGATTTTTTTGTTCCAATCAAATGAAGAAAGTGAAATGCCATTTTTACTATACCAAATAGTTTTTCTAAAATTTTAAGGTGGACTTCATTACATTGTTGGTGTGTACAAATCAAAAACTTTTCATAAGGAAATATCTAACAAAGGATAGTGTGTTTTCCAACACTGCAATAATGTGAGAATTTTTAATAAGGAAATAATTGATGGGGGATAGTGTGTTTTCCAACACTAGAAATAATGTGAGCATTCTTAATAAGGAAATAATTGATAAGGAACAATGTGTTTTCCAACACTACAAATAATATGAGCATTTTTTTGTTCCAATCAAATGAAGAAAGTGAAATGTCATTTTTAATGTACCAAATAGTTGCTCTAAAATTTGAAGGTGGACTTCATTACATTCTTAGTGTATATGAAACAAAAAACTTTCATAAGGAAATAATTGACACCTAGGATAGTGTGTTTTCCAGCACTACAATAATGTGAGCATTTTTTTGTGTTTTCTAGTAGTATTAGGCCTTCTTGGTGATGTGTACATGCCCCTATTTTTGGTGAAATTATTGTTATAAGTAGGTTTGACATAGATCAAACCCCTCTATCTATATTCATGGGGATATAGCTCTTGTAGAGCTTACCAAAGAAAAGGAAAATGTTGTGGTTTGTTTTGTATATAGACAATTTAAACTCATCATAAGTTATATGCTAAATTATACTTGGATTAAATTTGGGCTTTGTTAGCAATCAAATTAGAGAGGTGTAGGTAGAGAGAGGTGAGGTGCAATGAATAAAGAGAGATGCAGTAAAGCTAGATACAAAGGTAGGGTGGGAGAGGTATAAAGAGAGAGATCTAGTGTGTGTGTGAGAGAGAGAGAGAGAAAGAGGGGTGAGGGAGAGGTAGAGAGAGGGGTAGGTAGAGAGGTACTATTATTTAATACAACCCATGTAAATATTACAATTGTTACTATTACCTAATTTTTAGCTTTTAGTTGAAATTATGTTTAGTGTTTATTCTTTTTGTGTTGTTCGTTTAGATATTTAAAAGATAAACCATAAATCTACTAAGTCCAATATGCATGATAAGATTTTCAAATGAAATAGATTACATTTTCATTCCAATGTTGCAATTACAACAAATGAGAAAAGAGAATCATATGGATACAGATGTAATCATTTATTGATAATCATTAAGGTACATGTCCCTCACAAGCCAAGGGACTAACTCTCTTATTCAATGGAAATATGAAGCAATTTATACATGAATAGTAAAAAGAAACAAATGAATGTGCATATAAGATTGGAAACCAGTCATTTCCTAAGAATGACTAGTTACAAGTTGTCCACTTGCCTTGTTGTTGCTGCCTCGAGTTGCTTGTGTCCTTCCCAGCTCCATAGTGCTCCCAGTCCTGCATCTGAAAACACAATGATGTTAGAGCAAGGCTCTAAGTAATGAAAGATCTCAATCCTCACATACACACCTACCTATGCATGTATAAAATTATCCATAACTATATTAAATAAGCATGCAAACCTTGGATGTCCCAGAAAATAGTGAAGTTATCAAACACATCCAAAATATGCATCTATTTTCAAACTTGTTTGCTTCATGTGCAGATTTAGGACAAGTTTGGTTACTATTTTGATTCAGTTAAATACAACATGTGGGGTAAATGTGACTCCCACGAGGGTAGAGCTCAGCATGCTTTGAAAGAAAAAGGAAATTGAGCAAATTGGAATCACACCAGTTGATCAACTTTCATTATCATATTCAAAAGATGCAACATATTTTGTTGATATGTCCTTCAATCTTCTTAAGAAGATCCATGATCTATTTTTAAGAGAAGTAAGTGACTTCATAGATGCATCAAGTTCAATAATGCATCTCTTAAACAATGAGGAAGCATTCCAAGCATGTCAAATAGGACAACAACAAAGACAAGCCCAAGTTGCACAAGGCTTTATTCAAGGCCTTCTCAATCAAACATTAGACAAGCAAGTTGCCAGCTAACAATCAATGCATGATTGTTTAAAGAAAGGCACAAAAGGAAAAGACATTCAAGAAACATCAACTCTAGTTGACATATATAATATACCTATTATGAACATGCCATCACAAGGATTAAATGATAGCATTGGAACCCTCATGTGATGTGATCAAGATACAATTGCTATGCCATAACACAAAGAACATGGGTATTCTACTCTCTATACTGGGCCACTAACTTATGTTAATGATTGAGCAGGTTGCCAAATGGTTTCCTCTAGAAATGATTCCTCTAAGCATAGACAAAAAGATTCAAAGAAGAGCAATGCTATTAAAAATGGCAATGGTCTTGTTGATTGAAATAGAAGATCTCATAAAATTCACATATTGAAACCATCATAAATCATGGCGCTTCAAGGGAACATAGCATAGTCATGAATACGAGCAGTGTCCTTAAAAGGTTATAGGTTTATCTTCATGTTATCTATGAATTTGAAAAAAAAATCAACAGTGAATGATAAACTGTGACTAATCCCATGTAATGCAAGGTACAGTCATTACACAGATGGAAATAACTCATATAATCTTACTCTATGTTGCATTATGAAAAATTTGAATCAATAGAAACATTTATGACTACATAAAGTATTTATGAAAATACCATCAAAATGATGCTATTGTGATGGTGTCTCTACCTAAAAATTCAGGAATAAGCAGGATCATCAGAGGACATGAAATACAGTCCATTCACAACAAGGTCAAAGCATAAATAAGGGATAGTTAGTATGGTCAAAACCTAGCATTTCCATCCACCAATATGAAAAGCTATTGCATTAGAAACAACCTATTACCAAGTCACAAACCTATACAATGAAAGAAATTTCAATGTTGGTCATGATTCTTTACTGGCCACGGCCTTTTAGAGTTACAAGGTGACACTCCAAAGTGAACCAAGAATGAGAAAATAATGGCAGCAATGAATGAAAAAAGGACAACATAGTGTGTTCCAATGGGGCAGTCCCAGATCCAATCAAAATAGTGGCAACCATTACTTCCAATGGGGCAGTCATGCATTGACAGACATAAATGTGATTTAAGACAATTCACCAATCAATTATTAGTATGGTCAATTCAATGTGCTAATAATAAGAATGCAAAAGATAAAAAGCAAAGCCTTCATGATTCTCAAGAATTTGTAGAATGGAGAAAAAAATGTAAGACATTCTACAGAAAAGAAAGGCATTGCAAAACCAATTCAAATGCTCACTGAAAAAGAACATTTTGCTACAAAATGGGGCTTTCATTGTACCCACACTGTGCAATGACATTGAATCATTTTGCAACAAAATTTGAAGTTGTTTTCAAACTGAAAAGTCTCATCTGGGTTCATCATGAAAATATTATATAGAAGCAACAATATGGTGAACATCCTACAGGAGTCAAAAAAATGAAAGCCATTTCATGTATTATGGAAGGTCGTGATCAATTAAACCCTCTTCTCTGCAAAAATATAGAAAACCCACTTGGGGTTTCAAAAAATGAAGCAATATTGGTATATTCTATAGAAAAATGGAGTGTATCTACAAAACCATCTATATTTCTACACAAAATATGAATTTCTTCAAGGAATCAAGAAACCCACTTGGGTTCTTTTGAAAAAGCAGTTGCAAATTCATAAAAATGTATGCTACAGAAAACCCAAAATAGGGGTTTTGCAATTATGGTAAAATGAAGTAGAAATTGTGAATATAGAAAAAACCCAGTTTTCAAAAATGGAGGTCAAGCTCACATAAAGTATTTCTTCTACATATCAAGAAACCCATATGGGTTGTTAAAAAATGTGCTAATACAAAAGAGAATTGAAGAAACATTATAGGGTTTTCAAAAGAAGTAGATCCACTCATAAAAACACACTATTTTCTGTCCATGGCCGTGGCTAGGAAGCTTTCTTTTTATTTATGAAAGAAACAACAACAACAATGGAGTGTCTTTATGGTCGAATGCAGAAAAGAGACAAGCATTTCATGCTTCATAGTCAAGCTACAAATAGAAATATGTGTTTCTTTTGATTGAAATCAGAATGGAGTGGCCGATTTAACTCATCTGGAGCTTATGCTCACACTTTTTTGGCAAAATTTTGAGCTCTTTGCTTTCAACAAAGTTTCCATTCAAGCTTCAGAGGAAAACAACAGCGGTTGTGCACAAGGTAAAGCAATGAAAGTGAGAGAAAAATAACAATAAAGAAGTTAGAAACACTCTACAGGCCGCGACCTTTACTCATCAAGTGAATCCATGTGTTGAGAAAAAATGTAGATTCTAAGCCATGAAACAAGCCTTTACCTATTGTCGAGGTGTTTCCCTCAGTGAATCACCAAAAAAACATTGTGATTCTTCATGTTTTCCCTATGTTTTCTCAAACCTCGTGGTGGGAGAGCCTTGTTCCAGATTCTTCAACAACCAAATGATGGTGTTTTTTCATTATTTGGGTGTTTTGATGATTAGGGTTTGACCCTACTTGAGTTCGATGGGACTTTTGTCCCATGTTAAAAAAAAAAACTCATGTAAATGCAAAGTGGGGGATGATGCATTATTTTTTCCTTAGGCATGTGTTTTGACTTAGGCATTTGTTATGCCTTGAGAAATATTGCTAAGTGTTTCAAACATGAAACATATGGACTATGCCATGCAACAAATGTGATTCTTTGGTGTTTTCCCAACATCATGTGATTTGTAATATGCTTTCCAAAGAATTTTGAGGTCAACCATATTGGCCAAGTATTTTGGAGCTTATGATGCCTTTGCAAACCAGTGAATATTGCCATGTGTTGAGTAAAATGCAGAATGTGGTAAGTTGATATATAGTCAAGTGCCTTAGAATCTTTTGAAAGATTTTGGATATGACATTATATGTTGCATTTGATTCCAACATTGAGATGTCATTTAAGTGATTTTTATAATCACCTTGACATTTTCATTTGCAAATGAAATGTAATACATATTGATGGTGGGGTCCCTTATTTTATGCTTTGAAATGTAAAATGGCTTGGTTAAGTGATGTTCTATGAATCACTTAATCAAGATCATTATCTTTAATACATTTTAGAGTCTTGTGCTTCAAAACACACATATTGCATGAGGAGAGTGTGGGTCAAGACTTGTGTGAAGCCCATGATGACTTGCAGAAATGAAGAATGTGTGAGATGTTGTTTTGACTGATTTTGGAGGAAAAGGGGTTGTTTGGAGGCATTTTTGTCACTTTTTTAGTGTGACCATTGACTTGGCCTAACTTTTCTTCATGTGGAGGACATTTTGGAGAGTTTCTAGAAGGTTCTTTTTGGCCTTTTCTGTTGTATCTAGCCAGAATCTTCTAGAAGCACTTGTGTGAGGGGTTTTGGTGGGTTTTGCTTAAGTATGTTCATTTTTTGAAAATTTTGGGGGTTCTTTCTTTTCCAACAGCAGGATAGCTTTGTTTTCTTGGAGCTATTTTCATGGAGCAGTATTGTAACTTAGATGGGCCTATTATATAGTAAGCACTTTGAATTAATAAATTAGAGCATTTTTATCTTCTCTCTTCATGTTTCATGGTATGCCATTAATGGTTAATTAGTTTGTCTTGTGAGAATTCATCTTTCCTTGCAAACTTTTCTCATGTTTATGCATCCATTTAGCAGAAAATGTATGTTTATAGGTTATAAGTTGTGTTGTTTAGTATTGTTGTTAACTATGAAAACCTATTTTCCTTTTAAAACCACTATTATAGACCTCCTTATAAATTATTTATGTAAACTGCATTGGAAAGTGAGTTGTGTGAGTCAAGCTTTGAGATATTAAATTGAATGTGAAAGTTTGTTAACAGGTCTAGGTTGTTTTGGTGTATCACCTTAGGTTTTTTCAGAATTAGGTTTATTTTTATGCAAATTCTTATGCTTACCTTGGTGATTAAGTAGTTAGGTGACATCAAAATGGGAAGCCAACCCTTATCATTGGAGGTCTACATTCAAATAGGTTACCCACAACTTGAAAGAAGTCCCATGTTAGTCCAAATCTACTAAGTTCATTCAAGGCTTAACAAATAGGGTGCAAATTTGGTAACCTAACAGTTACTATATAGTTTTTATCATGTTTATATCAAATGCTTTAATTTTTTTTTGTAGGATGAAAATCATAATTCTACCCTATTGGTTGTAACATACTTGTGCTAATTTATTAAAATTGAAAGATCTAATTACATCTCCAATATTTGAAATTTACATAAAGTTATAAGTTTATCCCATGATTTTGGATGGAGTGGTAAGGATATTCATATCTTTTTTTGACACAAAATAAATTCAATTTAGCCAGAAAATTGAAAATATACTTCATATTTATAGGATGGAGGAGGGATAAGGATAATATTTTTCGGTTGGTATGATGGAGGGGGATGGTGAGAAATGTTTTAGAAGAATGAAAACAGATAATTTATTGACTTAAGATATTATTTGCGCTCTTGAGAAGTTGAGGAATGAGCATGTGCACTGTGTAATGGGAAAATGGAAATGTAGAACTAGAGGTAGCAGGTACTAGAATGTATGAAATGAAAAAGGAATCTGCTCTAAAAAATATGAAAAAAATTATAGCAGAGTAATTTTTTGTATATATTGTCATTTGATTTATAA
Source organism: Sequoia sempervirens (assembly GCA_007258455.2). Lineage (NCBI taxonomy): Eukaryota > Viridiplantae > Streptophyta > Pinopsida > Cupressales > Cupressaceae > Sequoia > Sequoia sempervirens. The sequence continues at coordinate 533,010,661 of VDFB02000017.1, forward strand.
AATTATGATAAATTTAGTAAATTAAGTACCTGCTACCTCCAGTTCCACGTTTCCATTTTTCCATTGCACATAGTGCACATGCTCCATCAAATTCTCAAGAGTAGGAAGGATCTCTTTAGTCAATACATTATCTATCTTATTCACTTAAGTGTTTCTAGAGTAGGAAGATAGTGATGACACTTATATCACTACTAAATTCGACACCATTTTTTGACAGATGTTCGTTGATGGTTCAACAAATCTTTGTTAGAGTAGCGATGAAATGACGAAAAAAATTTGTCGCCATTTTTTCTTTGCAAGTCCAACAATGAATTAAACATCAAAATAACAACGTAGATTTGTTGGTTGTTGGCATCATAAAATGGCTCGATGTTAGTCAGAATATTGATGAAATGGGCATTGAAAGAACACAATAAGTTCATCGCCATTTTGATGAAATGGGCAAGTATTTATGACAAAGCCTTCATCATAGCTAAGCAACTTCGTCAGACCTTTTATGTGGTTCATCTGTGACGTTCATTGAAATTTTGATGAAAAGGGCAAGGACTTACGAAGAAGCCTTCGTCGCAGCTAAGCAACTTCGTCAAACCTTTTATGTGATTCATCGGTGGACTTTGTCACAATTACAATGAAATGAACAATGAGTTATGATGAATCCTTTGTCACATCTATAACAACTTCGTTGGATCTTGTCGGTGATTTGTCTATTGTCTTCATCGAAATTTTGACAAAACAATGCAATTTTTTTATAAAAAAAAATTCATTGAAATGTACCATCAGTGAGAGATCAAGCAAGTCACATCCCTTCATATTCAAATCTTAGGAAATTATTTTATTCGGTCATTTTCCATGTTTATTAGACAACCATTGAGACATCATGTAGTTTTTCCAACGCCTTGAGTCTCTTCAATAGTCAAAATTACATATCGCTTTGGTGTCACACAGTCTCATCGATGTTCTGAGTCTCATCGATAGCCAATAGATCATATGTCGCTATGGTGTCATGCATTCATACCGATGTTCTGAGTCTCCTTGAGAATTATTCCTTTGGTCTTAAGTGTATCACTATGATTCTCACCAATGATAACTTATCGTTGTGACTTTGGGGGTCGCCGGGACTTTCTTTTGACTACTTATGTAACACCCCGCCGTGCAAACCCCAAAGGAACTAATAACAATGAAACAATTTTCTTTTTTTAGAACATAAGATTGAATTTAAATATTCCAATATAACAATGTATTAAGTTACACGATTAATTCCATTGGGGTACACGAGGTGACATTACTATTCTAACCCATAACCAAGACAATAGATTAAACAATAGTTAAACAGTTACATAAATCTATTCATTCCCATTTCATCATTTAAAATATCTATTAAACAATAACCATATTCATAACATATGTACATATGACAATGAAAGATACTATAAAGATATGGAGCATTTATATTACCACATATATAACACATCTTAACACAACTATTACAAATGATCATTCCTAAATAAATACATGGCCTGAATATACATTACATCCAAATGATAGTAAAATACAACTGTCTGAACATACATCTCAATAACCACATATACAATTTTCAACAAGGTCATCCCAACACACGTGGGAGACAATACATCAATGAATACATTACATCTAAAGTATAACATACATCTGGTACATAGGAACACTAGATCAACATCATCCGCTAAAACCCTGCAATAAAGATACATCTGCAACAAAAAGGGAACCCAACGAGGTGCGAAGCATGTTCCACCCAACCACCCCTGTGCTGGGAGTAGACAAGGAAGGGTCCCCGACCAAGCACGCCTAATAGTAACACAATACTAACTCCAAATAGACAACTTAACATCAAAGACCACTTAGAAAACTCACAACGATAAATCAAAAAGGCACAACAACAAATCACTTTTGGACATAACAATAAAACACCTTTCCAAATTACAACTAGTCACACTCACAACATCAATGAAACTCAAGGCACAATATCAAAGACTACTTCCAACCATGACCAAAGACAAATCAATAAATCACATAACCACTATAGACACAATATCACTTAACACGAGGTTACAATGCTTCCAGAGAATAGTGATCATGTACATCGCACAATAACTGACTGACTATTGACATAGGAAGAGTGTCATGCATAAATTGCCATTAGTTACCCTGGCTCAACCTTCCTAGGCTACGGGACCCCCATCCTGGGTTACCCTGGCTTGCCTCTAGTAGCTGCCGGACCCTCACGCAAAACTATGTGTCCCATCTCATCTCGAGCCTTATCATTCACTTGCTTCACGAGAGAGACATTCTTTATCTTTATTAATGTGAAAGATCCCCATTAATTATTTTAGATTATCACTTAGTTAAACTCTAGGTGAGTTACCCTGGCGCCCCTTTGTGTGCCGGACCCCCACAAAGAGCCACTCTCCTATCGACAACACACAAAATACAATACCACAATAGGTAACTAGACAACATAACCTCTCCAATCCAAGGAGGAAACAAAACAAGGAAACTCACTCTGAACACTGGAGGAACCCAAATATGAAAACACACTCCTTCCAAAGGAGGTATAAATCTCATTACCCTCTCCTATTTCCTAGAAGGCACAAATCCCCATTCGTGGAAACCGGGTACAACATCATAGTACAACTCTACACCATTCCCAAGGCGATTCACAAATTGAACCTCTACACAAAACATCCCACTCTAGAGAACTTCTCTGGAAGACTTACATAGACCCTGAACCCCATTTGCCTGACATGGAGAATAAAAGAAACATGATAGAAAAGCATTCCATCTCTGGAAGCCCTTAACAATAACTTAAACTCTTACGAAAGGTAAGGTAAACCTAGGGTTTTCCCATACGACACAATGAAACAATGAAGAGAATACCACAATAGACTTAATGAATAACCTCAAGAAAACAATTACTTAAAAACAACTCCATATAAAAATATTTCCAATACTCAATAATTCCATCAAACAAATAAATCAACAATTCGAGAATATTCGATTCAAAACAAAACACATCGTTTAATTCAAATACACACAATTACACTATAACATCATATCTTTTAATTTTAACTATTCGATTTAATTATAATCACATAACTCATTTCCAATTCCCTCAATTAAACTATATCACTATATCTAGTAAAAATTATCATATTAAATTTTGTTCAAAGCATCTCAAAATTAATATATAAATATATCCAAGCATAAAATATTTTTATAAAAATCATCTTATAGAAACATATAATAAAATTAACAAATAATATATATAATATAATTTATATACATTAATATATATATTATAAATAATATATAATATATATATATATTTAAATAATATAAAATATGTATATTAATATATGTAATACATATTAAAAAAAAATGCATAAAACAAAAAAAGAATTTTAAATTTTAAATTTGTTTTATAAAAAACAATGCAGCCCTTTTTGGTGGTACTGCATACCTCCCAATGGGAGGTCGCAGTCCCCATGACTGCGTACAGCAGTCAGTGACTGTTGTGCGCAGTCTGTGGATTGCGCGCAGTACCTTGGTGGGTGGTACAGCTTCGGCTGTACACTCACCCCAACCAATAAAATAATAAATTCTTTTTTTTTATGTATATTTTTTTAAGAACTTGATTTCACTGCGATTTCGTATGGTTATAACCTCGAAATCTGACATACATTCATCAAATTATTTCAAAAAAAGAAAAGAAAAGAATAATATACAGAAGTTACCAGCATAATACGTATCTTTTTATAAAGGAAAAGAATATATTATATATATATAACCCAAAATTTATAATTAAATAAAAAGAATAATTTGTTTTATATCAGACACACATTTAAATCAAGGCATGTAAATACATCCCAACAATAACAATGATTTTCTCTACAAAACAATTATTTCATATTTAAATTTTATTGAAGACTTTTCAGAAGATTACACTATAGTTTTCTATGGAAGGATTCAAAAGCTTATAACAAACAAATTTCAATATCTGAATTCTCTTTCCAAAACACAGAGACATTGATCTTTTTGAAAACACAACAACCAGATTTATTTGCAGACCAATCAAGTATTAATAATTTAAAAGAAGAAAACCTAGAGTCCTTCGTCTGAAGAAGAATCCCTTTAGTAGCCTCCTCTCGATCTCCTCCTGCCGCTCTCTTCTCCAAATCTCACTTTTCTTCAAAACCCCAATAATTTTACCCAGAAAAACACAAAAACCCAGAGCAAACTTCTGTCTGTGAATAATCTCCTCCTAAAAATAATAAATCAAAATAAAGATTCAATAAAGCTCTTCCGCTTTCTTTTCTCAAAAAGCCTCTTTTCTTATTGGTCCTTTTTCCATCTTTTACAAGCACAACTTATCTACAATTTTAATTAAAATAATTTATTTAATCAAGATATTATCCTCACATGATTTTCTAATCTAATATTAATAAAAAGATAATATCTAATTATTCTCAACAATATTAATTTAATTTAATTTCTTGCACTTTAATTAATTAAATACCTTTTTAATTTACAATCTATTTAAATTTAACATTTTTTTCTAACTCGCAATTGAATCAAAAAAACAAGACAACTTTAATTAATTATCTTATCAAATAAGATTAATTACTCGAACACTAACCATAAATTAAATAAAAACTCAACAATCAAAATGCATAACAACAAGGACAACACTTCAGTCATGACACAACAACTTACAACAGGACGACGGACTTGGGACGGGGACACTTCCAAACCTACTCCCTTTTTCAACATTTTACCCATTGGGTTAGTTTATTGCTCGCCCTGTCCTGCCGAAGCAGGTGGAAACGAGACTTATTCCTGCAATCCTGCATCCAAATAAACGTCAAGTAGCACATGTATATATATAATCAAACATCCTATCGTGAGAAGGAATTGCAGTGTAGCAGGGCACTCGTGAACGAGTGATGCTACACTTTCCTCTCACCTAATCTATTCTAACAATTTATAATATCAATGACGAGCTAACATTTCTAACCAAATTGATCATAAAATAACATGATACTTAACTACTGCATCATAACTAGAATTATTAAACCATTGCATTATAAAATAATACTGAATCCAAATAACATGATCCCATAGAATCATCACATCGACATATAAAACATTAATGAAAATCTATTTGAATAAACAATAATCCAATCAACACACAAAGTATCATAAATCATACTAATAATGTCATATCAAATGATCATGTCCACTAAAGGAATAACATCATCAAACTTCAACCAACCAAATCAAACCATAATAGTATCATCATAGTATCAACATATCAAGTTAAAGCATAGAAATTAATAAGTCTAAACAATATGAGGGGTATTACAACTTAATATCTTACAATCAAACTTGAGCTTGAAATTACAAAACAAAATATCATGCCAATCAATTTTACCATTGTTATTCCAGACCTTCAGCTTATGGTAGAATAAGAACCAAATTTCTTGAGCATAAAAACATTCAAAAATAATATGTTTGATAGCTTCTCGAGTCATGCAGATACTACAGATTTCAACACTTTCATGGTTAGATTTATACGGATCTATCTTTTTCATTAATGCAGAGGCAAGTAAAGGAGAAATAATTATAATTGTAACACTATTCATTGTCTAGTAAATTATGTTCATAATTTTTGTTCAATGGACCTCAGTTTTATCATTATATTTCCCATGTAATACCATATTTTAATCCAGGGTCCAACTATCTTGGATCTAAAGAAGCAACTTCAATTAACCATTTAAAGTACTATAAAATAAGGGAATACTTTTACTTAAGAAAGATTGGGTACACTTGTAGGATTAAAGTTCTCGCAATCATCAGGATTTATTGGCACACAGACACAACCTGCAACATATGAAGTAATGGATGACTACAAGTTAGTGAAATGGTCCTTAATATGTGAGTGGTTTGCAAATTTATTGGTAGAAAATAAGGTTACAAATAGATCTACATGAAAAATTATGAGGACAATTTACTATAATCATCAAAATAGATGAAAAGTGCAAAGGAAAGAGTTGAGCTACATCTCTAGAGCCTAAAAAAAACACATGCAAGAAACATAAAAAAAAAGAACAAACCAGATTTTGGATGAATACAAAATAGTGCCTTTAGCAAGTGATTCATATGCTTTCACACCTGACATAGGACATTAAGAAGATTTTAGTCTTCCTCTGTGAAATTAACTACTTACAGAATAAACCCAAAAACCAATATTATATACCTCCATGTCTAGCCGAGGGTAGGTATAAGAGAAAAAATTTCTTCAATGCAATGCCAAAAATATCAATGTGTGTGTAGGTTTGTATTACTCAAAATATCATTTCACTGCCTAAGGAAAAATACCAAAGTGATGTTTTAAATTTTAATCTTCACATAGGCTCCCTTATTGCTACACATGCATATACAAGCATTATTCGAGCTCTAAACTATTCGTATATTAAGGATTTAATTAGCTATAAGATGGAAAGTTGTTGTTTAGACATAATCCATCATCTTTTACATATCTTTATTCACTCCTAGTACTTCAGATAAATTTGTGTAAATGAGATAGAAATGTGAATCTTTTATGACAAATAAAATTCTTAAAAGGAGGGGGGAGAGAGCAAAGGGTAAGGGGCAAGAGAATGCTTGAATGTATAGCAAAGTATAACATTTTGATCATTATAACAATGAAACGAATCTTAAGTTTGAAGCGTTAATATCATTTACAACATTTATGATCAAGAATGAATGTAAGTAGAGAAATTTTTGCATACCTGCAGATGGTACAAAATTTCAAGGTTAATTCAAAGCCTCCCATCAACAACAAGATCCAAATATATGTGTATCTATCTCAATTGAGCCTTTAAACCCTTCAGAGCTATCAATTTTTCCACTAATCTGTTATGCCCAAAAGTCAAATTTTAGAGTTATATCACCACTAAAAATAAAAGAAACGGAGCTTTGAAACCAAATCCACACACAACACAATGTGTTATTCATACAAAGCCATACAAACAAACTAAACTCAGAACATTGGAATGGAAACAACTTAAAATTATGATGCAGAGTATGGATTCAGGGTATAAAGAAGCATGTTTCTACCACCATAGTGAAAAGTTAGCACTTTCTTTCATCTTTGCATATTGGTTTGATGCTTCAAATGATGCATTTCTTATATTGAAAAGTGCATTACCTTATTGAGCTTCTCTTTGTTTCAAGAATAGTTTAATATTCTCTACTTAACAAGGCCAACCATGTGACAATGGAAGTTCATTTGGCCCGTCCCCCCCCCTCACATCACTCTCAATTAACCATACCCAATCATATAACATTAATCATTCATTCATCCATTAATAGCATATAACATTCATTCATTCATCCATTAATAACATATAACTTTCATCTATTCAATCATTAATAACATATAACATTCATTCATCCATTAATAACATATAACATTTGTTCATTAACATATAACATTCATTAATTAACATATTCACATTCATTCATTAACATATAATATTCATTCTTTCAGTTTTTACATATTATCAAAAATATGGTTGTCATGATATGATTACAATCACTTTTTTTTTGTTTCTTTTTGAAAGCTACATAAAGCTAAAGTGGAGTATTTTTTTCTAAATCAATATTTGTCCCCCCTTTAGTTGTTCTTCCCTTTACTCATGATCTTAATGTACGCCTAGTCATCTGCTCATGATGTGGATGTTGCCTCAAGGGGGGGTTTGTTGCAATAATAAAGAAATGTTAAACTGATATGTTTTATTATTATTGTTACAAGTATTTCATTAATTAAAATAACATTAGATGGGTTATCTTTACCTAATGGGTCCACATCATGTTCCCAAAATTTTGTTATAGACTCATGCTCAACATGCTAAACACCCTCTAAATCCTAATCTATAGTTGAAACACAAAAGGTTACATTAATTAATACACCAATTGAAATTAAATACGTTTAAGAGAACATGAGAGTGGTTCTTTTTACTTGATGGGGCCACATCATGTTCCTGATCTTCTCTAGCCTGAACATGCTCAACACGTTGATGACGCTCTACATGCTCTAAAGTTGAAACACAAAAGGTTACATTAATTAATACACCAATTGCAATTAAATATGTTTAAAAAAAATTTAGAATGGTCCTCTTTACCTGATGGGACCACATCATGTTCCTGATCTTCTCTAGCCTAATCATGCTCAACATGTTGATCACGCTCTACATGCTCTAAAGTATCGGGATGCACACCATGGCCTTCATTTGTAGGTTGTGCTCCACCCTCACCAGACTGTATCCAATGTCATGTGCAGTATTATTATTGCTTGAATGTTTAAAACAAATAGGCATGTAATTAGTTTATGGTGGAAATTAATATTGAATAGATTGCATGAGTATTCAACTTTAAATAAACTTTATTGAGTTTATTTACTTGTGTGTTGGATGTAGTGGAAGGTTGTCTTTTCCCAGTCAAGACTCTTATACGTTCAACCACAGCTCCATAGCCTTGCTGGAAGGAAATATTCAGGTCATCTTTTGTGGGAACTCTATTGAATTAAAAGCCCTGCATTTTTAATAATATAATGAATTTTGCTTCTAGAGTGTGATAAAACAAAAAAAAAATCAATTTATTATTTGGATACTATATTTCATTTATTGATACTTACAATTCATGCGGCTAATTTCATATAACCACCAGAGCCAAGTTTATGCAGCCCATGTTTTTCTAGTCTTTCCTTTGTTGCCTTTGATGTGTCGGGTAGCCTATGAAAAGTTTGAAATACGTTAGATTATGTAAAAATAAAGAGTAATCAGTATATAATTACATTATTGATAGTACCGCATACCTTCCTTGGCCCGGTGGTGTCTTTCTTTTTTCTTTTCAGCCTTCTCCTTTCCATCTGACACCAGGTCCTTCCACTCCCTCTTTGGAATCATGGGGGGATGTTCGTACCTTTTGTTATTCTCTAAATGTGACCTATATTGTTCCCTTGGATATTTTAGATAGGTACTAGCTTTCTGAAGGACCTTGGTTTGGTTGAATGTTTTATCACTGAACAACACAACTAAATGGTTAATGAGCTCATCTTTTAAATCTTGATTTTGGGCATTCCACCATGTATGTATGGTGGGCCCGAAGAGCTCCAATGTAATATCACTTAGATGTTTATAAAAAATATCATTTCCTACAAAATGATCACAGGATCAATAGTCTAAAAAGAGTGATCAATAAGTAAATTTCAATTGGACTATATATAATAATAATTAAAACATTTTAAAATACCTGAGACCCTCTCTATCTTTATGGGAACAAAATCCTTAGTCACCACAAGTGTGACTGGAAATGTTCTTGTACTAGTAATATGGGAAGATCTAGAAAATGTTGCTAAAACATCACCAGTACTAGTGGCATCTGCATCCCCAGGTACATGTCTTGACACATGTTCTAGAATGTGTTCACTATTAGAGGGTGCACTAACAGATGCCTGCATGGTATGTGTTGCGGACGTCTTAGAACACAATATAGACATAGATGATGGGGTCAGATGATGTGATGTATGTGTAGGAAGATCAGGATGGACACTTGTACCAACCCCTACTCCTCGGGTAGCACTTACAGTACCCTGATCATGGCCAGGAGCATCATGAGGAGGAAAATAACCCTGTAAAAACAACACATATTTTAGTTCATGACATAAAAGAGTACAAAATATAAAACCATGAATGAACTTATGTTATAATTAAAGACCTCATGACAGCTTACTTGCAAGTTTTGTAATCTCTTAGACAATATTTTAACCCTCTCTCTTATCTCATTTGTTTGAGGCACTATGAATATCAACTTAACCATTTCTTCATTGCATTTTTTTTGGATCTTCTTTATCGTATCGAGAGGGTTTGTTGAATAAGCGATGTCATCATCACAAAATATTGAGTGCACCTCACTATGGATGCTCTCCTCTACTACTGGTGCCTTTCCCTGATCAGTCAACTACAACAAGAATATTAAAAACATTATCAAACTTAACCTAATAAACTTACATGAAAAAAACATAATAATACAACATTTTGCTCGTATCTAATTTGTACGATTACAATGAGGTAAACATGTAAGGTAGAAGTGACTGAAGATACATCATGATCAATGCTTTGGGCTAGATACTTCTCCGTACGATCAATGTCCCACTATGACAAAAATTAAATCTAAAAAAACATTACTGAAATGAAACTAATAGACCTACGAAAAAAACATAAGAATAAAATGGTATATTGGAGTCATTAATTGAAGGTTGGGTAAAATGGTACATAGTACGTACCACCCCCATGTAGTAATTGTGTTTATAACTAAGCGATTCAAATTGTAATTGATTAGCAACTCTTCCCCTACAGTTATTCATTTTATCGCACATACGAATACATGGTTTCCCTCACGCGCCTCGAATATGCAATTGGGTTGCTTATTTGTTGACCCAAGTCATGTACTATTTATAAACCTTGCAATATTTCCTGATGCTTTTGAACTTTCATCAATGTACATAGCCACTCCTTTAATTTGATCCTTATCTTTTAGTTGTATATAATTTGCTGACAGTGCATACCTACGCATACTTCATGTATATCAAACCAGTTGCATCCAATCTTTGTAATTGTAACAGGGTTTGACATACTCCATCAATTCAATAACTTTTTTGTAACAAACCTTTATGTCGTCCATGTAAAATAGGCCCAAACCATGTAATGAAAATGGTGTTATGCGATATATCCTCTCTTTGACACAAAAATTAGTCTTTATTGGAGGAAATTCCTTGGGTACCCATTGTTTCCATAGATGTTTGTACCTCAAGGGAACCTCAATGTTTCCTATTCTCTCATCATCATAATAACATGACCCTCCTTCAACAAGAAAATAATCTATGTGTTTACAAATTTTTCTTCTAATCTTTTGACCTCTAGTTGATCTCCCTCTTTTAGACATACTACATGTCTTGCTTTCCTCTTCTCTTCCTGAATTTCCCTCGCTCGAGAAAGATAGATCTGAAAAATACCTATTTGGTGGTACCTACACTCATAAGGATGTTGGATGAAGTTCTTTCATGGTGATGTGATCCCAAGGTGCCATTATGATTAATCTATCATTTCATCGCTAGAATTTCATAACTTATAAGGTAATCAATTCTTGATAGATTGCAAGCTATTGAACTACTACCGTCCAAATGTATCCATCACAAATCAAATCTACTTAACCTTTTAACTCCCAAAATTTATAACAAGTGTTAAATGTGACTATGGTCCACCAGTTACACAACCAAGGCCTCAAATGTATTCTCTAATTGTAATCAAAGGACTTTTTCTCTTCATTCAAGTAAATAAACTTGAAGGGAAACACCACCAAGTGGTTTAATGGACACCTACATGACTAAAAATAGCAAAAAATTTACATTTAATTTCCATATGTCTAAGTGGTTAATGGGGAGGGAGTGTGTACTAGGCCTGGTTAAATCATCATTACTTTATGCTTTGGCAATAATTTTTTTTAAGTCATATTAGATCTTCCTATGTTTAATTGCTAGGAGAATTTTGGTATGTTTTAAGGTAGGATGATTGATGAAAGAGCCCAAATACTAGCCTTTCTCCATGGTATTCAGGTACACATAGTAGCGGTCTTCTCTTATATGGTTGGACATGATTTAAAGAACTTGGCTAGGAATTATTAATTTAACCTAATGTTTCCTCATAATGCCATCATTGGAAAAGTATGATCAAATTCTTCTATTATGAAGAATTGGTCTATGTGCCTCTAGTAATCACTATAAATGTTTGTAAGGATAAAATGACTAATTGTATCAAGTAGGAGAGAATCAAATTTGAGTTCTTCAAAGATTGTATTCCTCTATTCACAATTTTTAAGGGTTGTGTGTGGAGGAGGTTATCACTACCAAGAAGGGAGGAGACCTTTCCTTGTATTCTTTTATAATTTTCATTAAATTCTTACTTATTTTACACATACATTTATAAATACACATACATATGCATTTATCATTTTCATTTATTTCTCATATAGTTTAATAGTTTGATTGATTTCATAGTATATGTGTTGAAGACTTTAGAATTTCAATTACATTAATTTATGGATATGTTGTATCTATAACACTACAAAACTGTATGCTCTTTGTATTTACACTTGCATTTACAAATACACATTTATATACATAGATATAGATTTCTTTAATGATATGTTGCATTTATTATTCTAGGAGAGCATCCAGTAATTGCATTTACATGTACATTTAAAAATACATATACATACATACATACATACATATCTATGTGTGTGTGTGTATCATTTATATTCAGTGTTTAGAAGCAACCCATTAGGTCAACACATGGATAAAAATTCATAAAATCAGATCTTGCATACATGTTTTGTTGAAACTTAGGCTTGAACCTCTCATTTCACATGCTTTTCCTCACAAAACTATTGAGGACAATAGCTATACCTTTTTTATTTCTCATCCTACGCCCCATTCATGCATCCTATAATTACAACAGTATCCATGGGGCCTCTTACACAAGCTACAGTAATCACAAAAAGTGTAAGAGCCCCTTTATATCATGTTTCAACTAGAAAACACTAAAAAACAAGGTAACTCAGATTATGATTTTTTGGTGAGTTGTATGGAAAAAATCATTAGCACCAACTCATTCTTGGAGTCTTTTGAAAGAGAAGTGAATTAGGAGGCAGTTAAGTACAAACCTTATAGTGTCAAGGTGAATGAGATGATCAATTTTGATTGGCCAACTGATGAAGAGTACCGAAAATGGGTAAATGTATATTTAATTGAAGAAGGGTGAAAAGGAGTAGGCTGCTAATGGTTGAAAAATCAGCTGTTGCAGTTACAATAGATTCCAGTTTTATTTTTTGGTGACAGTCTAGGCATAGTATTCTTTAATTTTTTTGTTGCTGCATCAACCATTCTCAGCGGGCATGATGAACAAGAAGATTCTAGGGAGATTTTTGTTGTAAATTTTTTTTTGGAATATCTCTTGAGGCAGTCCAATTGGTTAGTGACACGTGTGCTTTCTGGCCCGATGCTTGTTTGCTCCTCCTTTTTCTATAAGAAGGATTTCAAGGCCAGAAGTACGGGTTAGCAAGTTAGATATTTTTCGTTGAGTCTAGATGAAGTTATAGAGGAAATTGTAAAGTCTGATGGTTTTAGGTAAAATGCAATTTAGGTTTTGATTCATTCTGTAGTAGGTTTTGAATTCATGGGGATTTGATGTTTTATGACAATACTGGCATTTGAATTGATATGATTAATTCAAACTCATCTCTCTCCATTGTACAAGCATATCTGAATTTTGAATAAAATGATCAAGGGTTGTTTCGTTCATCTCACTGTTGTGGTGTGTATGATTCTATTTATAGGTTTAATTCAATGAATTAATTAAAATGCTTGAATGGGATTGTAGGTGGAAATTTGAAATACTAAGTTATTTTATTTTATTTTTTCTTATCTTATACCATTTTACGAGAATGGGGGTGCCAATGTATGAGAAGATCTTTGGAAACTAGGCATGAAAATTGAAGGTTAAAGAGAATGGGGGTGCCAAACTTATAGTACTCATTTCCCTTGGTTAGAGAGAGAGAATTACGAGGGGAAGGGAGAGGGGAAGAGTGTTGAGGGTAGAGGATAGAAGGTTTAAGGGTTTATGGTTGAGGGTTTAGGGATGAGGGGACCGGGAGGGAGAGACTTGAGAGAGAGAGAGAGGGGAGGGAGTGGGAGAGAGATAAAGGAAGGGAGGGTTAAGGGTAGAGGATAGAGGGTTTAAGGGTTAAGGGTTTATTATTTATTGTTTAGGGATGAGGGGGTAGGAGGGAGAGACTTGAGAGAGAGAGAGGAGGGAGTGGGAGAGAGATAGAGGAAGGGAGGGTTAAGGGTAGAGGGTAGAAGGTTTAAGGGTTAATGGTTTAGGGTTAAGGGGAGAGAGATAGAGGGAGTGAGTGAGTGAGAGAGAGACCTAAGAGAGGGACAGGGGTAGGAGGGAGACAGGGTTAAGGGTAGAGGGTAGAGGGTTTATGGGTTTAGGGTTAAGGCTTAAGGGTTAAGGGTTTAGGGTTAAGGGTTAAGGGTTAAGGGTTTAGGGTTATGGGTAGAGGGGAGAGAGATAGAGGTATTTAGTGAGAGAGAGAGGGAGGGAGTGGGAGAGAGATAGAGGTATTTAGTGAGAGAGAGAGGGAGGGAGTGGGAGAGAGATAGAGCATAGAGGGTTAATGGTAAATGGTATAAGTTAGAGGGTTAAGGGTGAAGGGGAGGGAGATAAGAGTGAGAGAGAGAGAGAGAGAGACCTAAGAGAGGGAGAGGGGGTAGGAGGGTGAGACTTGAGGGAGAGAGGGAAAGAGGGAAAGAGTGGGAGAGAGATAAGGGGTAGAGGGTTTAAGGGTTTAGAGTTTAAGAGTTAAGGGTTTAGGGTTTAGGGTAGAGGGGAGAGAGATAGAGGGAGTGAGAGAGAGAGGGGGGAGGGGGTAGGAGGGAGAGACTTGAGAGAGAGAGAGAGAGGGTAGAGGGTTTAAGGGTTCCGGGTTTAAGGGTTAAGGGTTAATGGTTCTAGGGTTTAGGGTTATGGGTAGTGATGGAACATCAAAGTTTTGTTCTCTGTGTTCTATTTTATCCTACCTTGTGTCTCTCATCATCTATGGTGTTTGGGAAAAGCCTAAGAATGGGGTTTTACCTTCATCTTCATGTAAAACCCTAGTGTTCATCTTACACCTTGGATGGGATCTATTTGGCCATTACTTTTTAAGAAGGATTTAAAACGACTTAAGCCCCATCACTACATACGTCTAGGTTGGGCCCCCTTTTGTTTTATTGTTTTATTTCCTTCGCTTGACTTTATTTTTCCTAAGTCTTTTGTTTGTTCCATGTTCCCTCATTAAAACAACTTATGTCATTGTTTGTCGTTGATCTAGTGATGTCCCCTTATTCCTTTAGGGGAGAGGGCCTAGTAGTTGTGTAGGCTAACTTTCTCAGCATGTAGCAATTGACTGAAATATCGTAGAACCTTCATTTTTTTTTTTGAAATGTAGACTGGTCTCTTATTTATCTATAACAAAGGTTTGGAGGTGTGACTCATCATGCAACTCACCACATCAGTAGATCTTTTGAGAAGTGTCTAAAATTTGACTTTTTAAAGGTTCAACCAAAACTTAATCATGGAACCCCCAATAGTTGAACGAAAAAAATATCATTTGTTGCTTGTAGAATATGATATTTTTATTTAAATTAAAATTAATATACAACCTAAGTGGACCAAATACTTATTGATAACCATAAATCTTTGATATCTCTACCTTTTATATTCAACACATATGTACTAATAGTTGAACACAAAAAATCTATTTGTTCTTATAAAAACATCACATAATGATTTAAAATACAACTTATATTGAAAAAAAATGGACCAATAGTTGAACACTAAAACTTTTTGAAAATCCTTCACATTTAATGGGAAAATACATGTTATTTATTGTGCTCACCTTTTATATTTGTGATAGGAAAAACTATTAATATAAAATTATCCAATGCTTGTATTGATGGAACTTTAAATTTTGTTCCTAATGTTTCACTCATGCCCTGCCTTATGTCACTAGTCTTTCATGGTGTTGGACAATTTCTTTGGGTTGGGATTTTAGCTTTGTGTTCATCTTAAACCCTTGTGTTTACCTAATGCCTTGGTCAGGATCTATTTCACCGTTACCTTTTTTGAAGTGTTTTAAAAACATCTTATGCCCCATCATTTCATCTAGGCCTAGTCCCTTTGGTCTTAATATTTTATTTCCTCCACGGGTTTTATTTTCCTATGTCCTGGTTGGCCCTGTGCTGAATAGTTTTAAAAAAAATTATGTCATTTCCCATCCACCTAGTAATGTCCCCTTTCCCTTTAATGAATGTTTTATTTTTCAGAAGGATGAAATTTGTATTGTCATTGATCAAAATTCCTTCAAGATCAACAGTTTCCTTCCATCCCGTGATCGGGAATTGTAGGATGGTGATATCATGGGTG